>OX123181.2:81211264-82461264 GCA_944739405.2 Euclidia mi
ATACAAATCATCTAGTTTATTTTTATGTATAATAATCTAAGAAACAATTAGTAAAACTTAAGTACTTACGACATTACTTGGCTGGTACTCCAAAACACATGTTGCGAAATATGCACTAAAGAAAAATATTTTTTATTCATTTGTCAAGGCTTGTTACACTGCCATCTCGTATTTAAATGGTAAAATAGTTATTCAACTATTGATACCAAACACCAAAAGTCAAAAAAATACCCCTTATTGTCCTTAGATGGCAGTTTTAAAAAAATTGGTGCTTTGGGTACTCTGGTAACCGGGACGTACAACACTACTTTGTGTTTGGGTACCGTTGTACCCATGGACGTTCAAGTAGTTAATTTTTGGAAATAAATAAAAATCACAAGGCGCGAGGTCGGGGCTATACGGCGGGTGACCCAGTAATTCAACGTTTGATGTCGCCAAATAGTCGATCGTTCGCTTGGCGGTGTGCGACGAGGCGTTGTCGTGGTGAAGGAGGATCCTACTGCGAGGTCGTTTCTCTCGAACTTTTTCCAAGACAAGTGGCAAACAATTGGTAGTGTACCATTCTGCAGAAACTGTTTTTTGATCCTCTAACACAATTGTTGCGAAATGACCTATCCTTCCAAAGAACGAGGCCACCATTTTTTTCCCGCACTTCGATCTCTCTTCACTTTAGTTGGCAACTGCTCGAAAGGAAACACCCACTGAGCAGATTGTCTTTTGGTTTCAGGATCATAACAGTAAATCCAGCTTTCGTCACCTGTTAGTATGTCGAACACAGCATTTGAGTCACCTCCGTTAAATCTTTCAATCATTTTACGGCACCAATCCACACGATGGAGTTTTTGAGCCTTAGTCAAATTATGAGGTATCCACCGGGCGCAAAGCTTCCTGACCGCTAAATGTTCGTGGAGGATTTTGTGCACTTGACTCATACCGATGCCTAAGCTTGTCCGAATCTGCTGATAGGTCACTCTTTTGTCAGTCTCTATCATACGCCGCACAACACAGATGTTATTTTCAGTCGTCGCCGTTGAAGGCCGTCCCTCACGTACATCATCAGTGAGATTAGTGCGACCACGTTTAAACTCATTAAACCAGTTGTAAACAGTCGCACGAGATGGGGCTTCATCGTGAAAGGCCAATCGTAGTCTATCATAACTTTCTTGTTGACTTAAATGACATCGAAAGTCATAAAAAATCATTGCACGAAAATTTTCTCGTGTTAAATTCATGTTGACGTGACACAGACAATTTTCAATTTGCCGCCAAATCGTAAAACAAATGACAAATGAATGAAATATATACTCAGTAATATTGGCAAAGAGTTCTATTTTCAAATTTTAGAATATTTTTTTTATTATATTGTTTATAAGTGGCCAGTTCTAAGAACTTTCAGTTTGACCCTCGTATTGAATAGTGTAGATGTCCTGAAAATAGCTCAAATGACTTTCACTTGTTTGTGCGAGTCCACACCGCGAAGTTACCAATCGCGAGTAAAAGATCAGGGAATTCCCGTGCATGTTCGTTGCCTCATAATCGCGCTCGCATATTTAATGTCAAATGCATAGCGATAATACAATCCCATAGTTATGAACTCTTTAGACAGGCTCTAATTTCATCAGCTCTTGTCTCATATTGTATGGTGGTATAACAGATAGAGTCTAACGAACATCGCCACGAAAAAGTACCGTTATATGCCGCCCATGGGTTCGTAATTTTCCTTGATTTCCCTTGGTTTGCGATCTACATGCTTAGACCGCTTCACGGTTTACCATCGTATATTCATCTTATATGATAAGATGACAATAACGTTCAATCTTAGCTTGGTCACTGCTTTTAGAGGTATAACAAACAGAACTCTGCATGGTCCAAGTCGATCGGAATTTTAAACATTGTAGGCACTTTTAAGGATTCTTAATCCAAAAATGGCAAAAATCGGAACCCTTATAGATTCGCCATATCTGACTGTCTGTCTGTCTGTACTTCTGTATGTCACAGCCATCTTATACCGAAACCATTAAGACTACATCATTGAATATTTTTAGAAAGATGTTTTCTGTGAACCGCTGCACGACTTTTATACCTACATTATATGTAAAAAGGAATAACAATTAAGGGGTCCGCTCCATAGATGGAGCTGACGTGAAAATATTTTTACAATTTACAATGCGGCATGTCTAGGTATTTAAAAATAATTTTAGGATACCTGAAATTATCAATTTCTCAAAGTCAGTCGTTTGAAAGATAGACGCTTCCAAAGTGGTTAAATGAGTATTTAACAGTTTCCCCGCCCCCTGCGTCCTCAAAAGTTTTTATTACGATAAAAACTGCCAACATAAATCAGTTTGAACGATAGGTATGTGGTCAGCAGTTTTACATTCAAAAACCGCAAATATAACTTGGTCGTTAATACAAACATTATGAAAAACAAAGTTATTTGTACCGGTGAAAAAGTGGTATATGTTTAGGTGAAGATTATGGGTATTTTTAGTGTATACCTCTAGCACAGAGCCCTTCATGGGCGAGTCCGACTCGCTCTTGATTTAATTATTCATCCCTGCAACAATGTAGCTGTTTCCTGTCTGTATGTATTAAATGCGTTACTGATTGACTGACCGACAACGTGCAGCCAAAACTACCTATTGGTTGCAAGAAGACAACATTTCTTATTTTTTATATTTTATGATGACGTATATTTTGCTTGGCGACCAGCCGCTTGTACTATGAAAGGATTTCTTAAAATTCCCATGGAATCAGGAAGAAATTATAAAATTAATAAAAATGAGCGGGTATAGCTGCGATCATCCTCTGGTTCCCGATGAAGCAAGAGCAAGCGCAATCTTACTTTAGTTTCGTTCCTTTGCCGAAATCATCTTGGTAGAAAAAGTCTTCCCGTTCCACCCGGAGCATCTACAAATAGTATTTTTCCCAAATCACTATCCACGCTACGACACACCCGATCATAATTATATTAAACGCTGTACTTCAGTAAGTCTCGAGACATCATTTTGCAGGCTTTCGGCTAGTTCTAATAGGTAATAGTTTATTTAGTGTATAGCGTAATCTTTATTCATACTTACATAAACCAGCAAATGATGGTTCGGGCAGGTCATATTGAGTAATAGGAGATATGTCTACTGTCAAGCAACGGTTTATTAGATTGGTATGGGAACCTATAAATATCCTCGGCCAATTGGCTTCATATTTATGCCATAACTATGCAGCATCCCAAACACATGGCGTAATCGATGAGGACTTTTACTCAGACAAAGCTTCATCCCAGTGGTGATCCCCATCCAGTACATAACTCGCTACTCTGTGAGCTTTATAAACATGCGCGAAAGAGTCCAGCCTAAGCTGAACCCTATTTAATATAATGAATCATACAGATTTAAGCTCAATTTAAATTGGAAAATCCAAATTTGCGAAAATGTCCATTTATAATCTTCCAATCGTCGTAATTTTACATTTGACTGATCATAATACATTAAGTTTCAACCAATTCAACTAGAGTTACTTTTATAGAACAAAAAATTTTTTCACCACAGCAGCTCAAACATGCCGCTTTTGCTGCGAGACAACAGTGAACAAAACGCGATTTTGATTCGAGCGTGAGTAAAAGTAGCTTTTTAATTTTTCAATCTTCAATGACACGAATTAACATTGTTCAGCCATAAAGAAACATTCGAATTTTACTGTCCTTTCACATGCATATAAAAAGTGAGTGAAAAAACAAACCCCTTCGAATTCGAAATTCGATTTTGGAATTCGACCTCAAAGAAAACACCTACGGCAACGCAAAAAAAAGATATTTGTTTTTTTTTTATATGTTATTGTTTACATGTTTAATTTATTATTGGATTTTAATAAAAATAAGTCTAATTAATAGTATAAAATTAGTATTTAACCAATACATTTTTATTTAGAATTACAACAATGATACATTTGAAAAACAAACATCAGGGACGCGGTATTAAAACGCGATTTAAAAAAGTAGCGGGAATAAAAATTTCGCTGATACCTATAGCGTAACGTGTTAAATTATATTAATATAATTGTATAATAATCTAAAAAGATGAGTGAAAGTAGCGATGATGACTGTACTTTAACACCAGAAGAGTTAAATCAATAAGTGATTATGCAGAATTCAATCTATTCCTGTTCATTTCTATGTCTCCTAAGTAATATGTGTTCTCACTGCTGTGGTGAAAAGCTATGTGTGCTACACGAGAGCAATGTTTTTTGTATCTCGTGCTGTTGAGTCCCTCTCCACGCTCAGGATTCTAACTTTGATTCACTCGCTACGCTCGTGAATCAATCATAGAATCCTTCGCTTGCTCGGGACTCAAAATAAGCACTCGAAACAAAAAACAACTTTGCTCTCTTGTTGCACAAATAACTATTTCTATAAAAGTAACTCTAACCTAACCTAACCGAACAAATGCATCGTAATGTTTAATTTGACATATTTTTTTATTTATGAATCGATTCGTATAAAACAAACACTAACTGTTAAGTGGGGCTTACCACAATACATCAGTGAAAACCGCATTCCAATTCAATTAGCCGTTTCTGAAATTAGCGTGCACAAACGCACAGACAAACAGACAAAAATTGTATTATTTATTTATTATTTATTTAAACTTTACTAAACTTTACTAAACTAGTAAAAATGTCTGTTTAGAGTTTTAGTGTCTGGGGTTTACAAATCTTTTTAAGACTACAGACATTTTCAACCCCCATAGAGTGCTAAAAGCTCTGTTATGCTTCTACTTCTATAAATATGAATGCTTGTGAAAATGTATGAGTGTTTCATACCCTTCACGCATCTATTATCGCGACAACAGACGCACACGCGGACGGAATGGTTGTCCCGAATGCATCCAAAAACATGCTTCTTTGGGGTCGGCGCACATAATATAATAAAGAGTATCGAAGAGAATGCGAACGGATGCGCGTGGCCTCGCACTTGGCTATACTGGGTGTAAAGGCGTACCAAAAACCGATACCAGTGATTCAGTACATGATGCTAAGGTCCTTGGCGGTCGAATTTTTCGGAAAATATAAGAACTAAACAATTTTCCAAAAAGCAGCAATGTAGATATGAACATGCAAACTCGTTCTATCAGCTGCCCTTCACCATATGAGCAGAGTTCGGGGTCCACTTTTTAGTCCAATTATATTTCATAGAATACTAGCTTTTGCCCGCAGCTTCGCTCGCGTAAATTCGGGATTCTGTAGTTATAGTATATCATCTATGTTCGGGGTAACACAAATCTTCTTTATTGGGCGGATACGTCTATAATTGTCGTTTTAATTGTAATTTATCTGCAAAAAGTATTAACACATACAAACTACTTAGTACTAAGACTTAGTAGGACATCTTTGGTAGTAGGTACTCAAAATGTTATCCGGTATCTGTGACGTTTTGCGAGACTGGCAAATATGGCGACTGTGATTTGTCTGTCAGAACCATTAGAATTTAACAAAATACTCGACAATCCGAATTTTGCGGATATATGTTGTCGACTCGAAATATTTATTTTTTAATGTTTTATTATTCAGGTAAGGTTTCGATGTACTCCTTGACGAAATTATTTATATAAGATTTGACACTGCGATAGCAGCGCAGTCCGTCGGCTCCAATGTGAAACATTCCGAAATCCTCAACTACTTATAAATTAAAAATTAAGTAAAAAAACATTTTCCAGTGGACTAAATTGTGAATCTAAACCATTCTCAGGTTCCCTTGAACACACACAAAAAATTTCATCAAGATCGGTCCAGTCGTTTAGGAGGAGTTCAGTGACACACACACGCACACAAGAAATATATATATTAAGATTAGCTTTTCTATTGAGCGACTGCCGTCTGACCACCGCAACCCCAAAACTAGTTATTATAAGCGTGTATATATAAGTACATATATCCATCGATAATAATATTAAAATGCTGTTGCGGTGTTGGTAAATTAACGACAGGTGGCGGCCAAGTCGTCCTTAATCTGCAATTTGTTGTAATAAGTAATGTTAACTGGCACTGATCCAACGTGGAGAGCGTTCGGTAACTGTTCGGAATATTGGGACCGCTTAGTCGCAATTGTATGTGCTACTATACTCGTATTTATACGAGAATAACTAAATTAAGATCAGCTAATACTATGAGTTCTAGTCAAGTTCGACTAAAACAGCTGTAGTTTAACTACAATAGAAGTAAACTATGCATATTATAAACTTACTCTAGCGATTGCGTAACGACATTTTTTATGGCGCAAAAGCGTTGCATATTCGTTACATAATTTTACTGAATCTATTCAATTTTGAAAACAATTATGAACCTCTTTTTGCGTAGTATACACAAATATGGTCCAAATCTGTTTTCAAAATTGAATGAACAGTAAAATATCTGAGCAAGTTAGTAGGTACGTAGTTTCAGTAGTCAAAAGAAGCTTGCAATATAATAAAATTCAATAAATATTATTCTCGCGAAGCAACAAAAGGAGACACTGCGCAATAATATGTCACTACCTCCAATACAGGAATACTATACAAAGATTTACCTGAGATATTTTAAAGAGGTAGCGATAGTCCGATTAGTTAGATCCGATACGGTAGATTGACGGACTTCTAGCCAGAGCATCTCGCATTCACACCCTTTTCGAAGTAAAGTACATATTAATTAAATTGTTAATGTTAACCGTGATGCAGGTCTTAGAGTTCTCCATTATGTCCTCGATAGACATGTGCAGACTGCCTACCCGCATTTGGTCGTCGTGAGAAGTAGCCAATTCCCAGAATTGGGGCAGTTTATAAACAGCCGATTACTGATATTATAATAGATATTTTGTAAAGTGAAGTTATTTCTACAATTTAACTCTCTTGTCTGTACAGTGAAACTGCACTACCGCAGCTTTATTATACCGTCGTATATCATGTAATAAGAGCAATATCTAGTTTCTACACAGGCACACGGGAAACGTAAATGTTTCTCCTTAAGTGCAACTACGAAATATTACCTCAAATTTAATTGTAGCTAGTTTGATTGTGATCTTGGTTATTAGAGGAACTGTCTGACTCATCTGTTATAGTTACTAATGTTTCTTTTTGGAAGGACCGCGATTTTTTACTAAACTGCCAGTGGTAGTACATTTTATATGTAGCTGTCCCCTGTTGCCAGGATAGTTTAAAAATCGCAACTACTGGACCATTTCATTTACACTGTACAACATTTCGACCCCATTGGCGATTAAAAGAGACTCTGCTAGTGTACTAAGAGTAACCAAAACTTTATAAATTTTAGGCTGGTATTAACGGGCCCATCACGAGTCATGATTTGAAATGTAACTGAAATACCTTATGTTTGCTCCGACGTTTCGGCACGACTTGCACACGAGATGACAGCCATCTCGGGACTACGACTGCTGTCGTTACATTAAATTGTAAAAGTCGCAAAAGTTTGAAAGTATTCAAATTGCTGTAGACACTGTCTAACAACCCTTACATACATATCAGTTCAAGGCTAAACATCGGACTTCATCAAGTCCATGTTTTATACTAAGGCAGTATGGTTTGAGATAAGTTCCCGCTTATGACACACCACTAACGAAGCATTCACACTACGGTCACTGAAGTTGGCTATTTGTCTCATAGCCGATTACGAAATAGGTCTATTTCATAGCAGCCCTATTTCAAAGTGTATGAGTCCACTTCCTAATTTAATATAAGGTTTTACCTATTACGGATAGAGTGCTAACTAATGTCCACAAATGAAACGTATAACGATTATCTAAAATATGACTTGAAGACAGAGTATTTAGGGATATACAATTATACACACACTATGCGTAGGTGTCATTTTCAAACTAACTGGCTGTATAATTAGGCTCTCGATGACGAAGCGCGGTCTTTTTGTAAATAATCCCTAATTGATCTGTGATACACTGCAATTATGTGCTTGCCCTGTGATATATGTAGCGTTTTGTCGAACAAATCGAGCGAGCACTGATTAGGTGGAGTTACAAACTTAGATCATATATTTATGTAAATGTCATACACATGACACACATAACTTTGGCTGAATATAAATAGAGTCAAAATATATCAAGCACGCGCAATTTAATGATTGGAAATAGATGTACTATGCTACGGGTTAGCAAGTTTTAGTTTAACTGCATGATCAATGTCTCATAAAACGCCTTGCATACTAGATAGGAAAATAAATAGAGTATAAAAAGGTATTTGTATTAAAGTTAGTTTTTACTACATTCGTTTACTACACATTCGTAGTAATCCTGTGCCGGTCAACAATAAGCGACTCCGTTAAGACTCCACTAGCGTTAGTAGTTTAGTCTCAGTTCAATTAGGAATATTATTTGGGATTGGTATGCTTGCTGTGGCCTCAAATTAAATTATGAATATTTATTGAATATGTAAGAAATTACTCAAAAGTTTTTAAGAGAGCATGTGCTTCAGCTAAGTCTATAATTATAAGTAATAACATAAAAGAATCCAAGAACAAAATAAAAACAACTTGGAACATTATTAACAGTGAGACTGGTCGAGCTAAGTTAGTAGATAATAGCTATGAATTAAAATGTAATGGAGAAATAGTTACAAAGAAAATTGATGTTGCTCAGACTTTTAACAACTTCTTCATAAACATACCAGTGAAAACAACCAAGTGTTTAGACTCATGCCCAAGCAAAGCTGAGATATTAGTTAAGGGCAATGTGAATGAGTGTGATGTGCTGTTTAATTTTAAATACATTGACACCAATGACATCCTCAAGACATTCAAGACCATCAATATTAAGAAATCTATTGACTTATGGGGTATTTCAGTTAGTCTTGTTCACCAAATCATTTTTAGCATAGCTCCATATTTAGCTGCAATATTTAATAGATGCGTGGATAAAGGGGTATTTCCTGATTTAATGAAACACAGCAAGGTGATACCACTTTTCAAAAAAGGATCCAAGAGCGACCCTAGTAACTTTCGGCCAATTTCTATCTTGCCTGCAATCAGTAAAATTTTTGAAAAGGTTATTTTGCAACAGTTAGAGAGCCACTTTCTCACAAATAATTTATTGCACAGTGAGCAGTATGGCTTCACTAAGGGTCGCTCCACCGTTGATGCCGGTGTAACTCTATTAAAACATATCTTTAACGCTTGGGAAAATTCGAAGGATGCCATTGGTGTTTTTTGCGACTTGTCAAAGGCTTTTGATTGCATTGAACATGATACACTTTTACGTAAACTCAACCATTATGGTATTCGAGATAGCGCACTCAATCTTGTTGCCAGTTACCTTAGAGATAGAGTTCAGTATGTAGATGTTAGTGGAAGTAGGTCTCAAGGTTTGCCAGTGGGAATGGGCGTTCTACAGGGCTCTATTCTTGGTCCGTTTCTTTTTTTTTATATATATTAATGACTTGCCATTCTTTGTTAGAAATCTATAAGATATTGTTCTTTTTGCTGACGATACTTCACTTATTTTTAAAGTTGATCGTAATACAAGTAACATTGATAGCGTAAATAATTCTCTTGCGCATGTACTACATTGGTTCACGACAAATAATTTGCTACTCAACTCTGGCAAAACAAAATGTGTGAAATTCACTTTGCCGAATGTCAAAAATGTTCTTACTAATATAATTTTAAATAACGAAACAATTAACTTAGTTGATTCAACTGTATTTTTAGGTTTAACTTTAGATTGTAAGCTTCAGTGGGGCGCCCAAATATCCTGTCTGGCAATCAAACTTAGTTCTGCAGCATTTGCAGTTAGGAAAGTTCGCCAATTCACAGACGTAGATACTTGCTAGACTAGTTTACTTTAGTTACTTTCACAGTGTAATGTCTTACGGGATACTATTATGGGGTACGGCGGCCGATATTCAGTCAATTTTGTTATTCAAAAGAGGGCCATACATGCAAAAATTATATAAGTTAGGTGCTAGAGATTCTTTACGAGATAAATTTAAAGAAGTAGAAATATTTACAGTTGCATCGCAGTATATATTTGCTAATTTAATGTACGTCAAGAAAAACTTAACTCTTTACCGTAAAAATAGTGACTTGCACAAAGTGAACACAAGGAATAAGCATAAACTAGTGGGCACTAACTACCGTCTACATAAAGTTTATAACTCATTTGCGGGACTCGGTATACAATTCTTCATCAAATTACCTCTGGAAATAATGAATTTACCTCTGCACAAATTTAAAACCACTACTAGGAATTTACTTTTAAAAAGTGGTTATTACACTATTAAAGAATTTCTAGATGACAAGACATCATGGGTCTAGTTGCTTTTTTTAAATTCACCATTATTGTTCTTTTTATGATTGTGTAAAATACTCTCTTCTTAATTAGTAACATGTTTATTCTACATTTGCATTCCTTCACGCGTTCCACTAATTTATGTTAATAATAACGATCTGGAAAATGGGGGTAATTGGCGGTCATGGTCAGTATACCAATAGATTATTTCTTACTGCTGGTTCGTATCCCGTTGTCGTCATGCTCACTAACTTGTCATTTCGTGTCGGGTCATCCCTGTCCCTCTAATATGGCGAGAGGGATGATGGCTGGCTAACTGCATCATTTCCATCATGGTTCTGATCACTCTCGCGGATTGCCTGCATTATTAGGTATATATAATGTAAGTGGATGCTCCTGTTTCACCATGTCTATTCTGAGGAGGCTAACCAAACGTATTATGCTTGAGTATTATTATGTACAGTAAATATATACAAGTGATATAGAAGGTGTAACAGTTGCAGCACCTTACAAAATGTAAATTGTGTATTATGCAAAACCTGGCGATGAAAAAGAGTGACCGTGAGTTTTATTGCCCGTTCTTTCTCATGGTTCTACCTATTGCTTTGCGAACGTGGCAGTAAATGTAAATGTAGAGTCTATAAGTAATGATTTTATAAATTTATTATTTAGACGTTCATAAGCGTCACATTGTGCCCCGAATGAATAAAGGATTTTGAATTTGAATTTGAATTTATGATGTTTACTCGTGTCAGTTTTATGTAGTTTTATGTCCATTTCAGTTGTGAAAATATAATAATGTTACTTGTGTAAATTATAAAGCAGAGCTTAATATAAGTAACGATGTAATAGTTTACGCAATAAAACCTTCTTATTAGGAAAATTACGCAGACGTAGGAAGTATGAAATCTGATGCAGTTAAAATGTATGTGGAGAAGGACTGTTTAAAGCAAAATATACTCGTATATATAAAACTAGCTGTTTCGCGCGGTTTCACTCGCGTCCTGAGGGAACTACTTCGCGTACCCGGTTAATTTATAGCCTATACCCGCAGCTTCGCCCGCGTGAAAGTCGGTATCCTTTAAATATCCCTTTTTGTGGCCTTGATAATGTAAAATAACATAATGATCATTTAAGTTTCTTACTTACTGTATTAGAAAAGTAGTAACCTGTACCTGCCACCTAAATTCTTCATTTCTTTTAATGAATACTATCTGGCCGGATTACTTAATTATTAGTTAATTTGAATCTTTGCATTCAAAATGTAACACTCGAATAGTAAGTCTACGATGCTCTACTATGTAATATAAGCTGAAAAGGTGTGCAAAATAATAATTTTAAGTAATAACCCTAGATGGCACCACTGGCAAAATTAAAAGTCGGTGTTAAGATCCAGCGCTGACAATATAAATATTAGAAAAGAAGTAAAAAAAAATGTTGCCCAAATTGAGTCCGAATCACTTGATAACCTATGTGGATATATGTATATTTTAAATTGCGATAACTTTTAATAGAATAAACGGATTCTGATAAACTATAGACTAAATGTTAACCAAAGACACAAACTATGCGTTTGTTACCGCGATACAAACAATTTAGTGTGTTGCTTGAATTCAAGTCTATTAAATTTATTGAATGACACTGCTAGGCTCCCATAGGTGATAGCGTGATGATTGTCCAAGATTGTAATCGGGTCTTCAGGCAATATATTGGTGAAAACCGCAACAAAATCCGTTCACTGGTTATTGCGTGATGATTTAACAAACATACAGACAGACAATTATTCAAAAAAAATATTGTTTTGTATTCTAAATCGATAACATGACACAATCTAATTGAAATTTTGCAAAAATATTCAATGTACAGACAAAGTGCTCTTTGAGTTTTATTATAGTATAGATTACTCCTTGGCACATCAACTATTCGCCAGTGAACGTCCAGTCAAAATCGGTCTAGCCATTCCAGAAATTAACGAGAACAAACAGACAGACAGACAGTCAGACAGACAGTCAGACAGACAGTCAGACAGACAGTCAGACAGACAGTCAGGAAGACAGTCAGACAGACAGTCAGACAGTCAGACAGACAGTCAGACAGACAGTCAGACAGACAGTCAGACAGACAGTCAGACAGACAGTCAGACAGACAGTCAGACAGACAGTCAGACAGACAGTCAGACAGACAGTCAGACAGACAGTCAGACAGACAGTCAGACAGACAGTCAGACAGACAGTCAGACAGACAGTCAGTCAGACAGACAGACAGACAGTCAGACAGACAGTCAAACAGAAAGTCAGACAGACAGTCAGACAGACAGTCAGACAGACAGTCAGACAGACAGTCAGACAGACAGTCAGACAGACGGTCAGACAGACAGTCAGACAGACAGTCAGACAGACAGTCAGATAGACAGACAGATAGACAGACAGACAAAAAATAAAAAATAAGTTATTTCGTTATATGTACCGTGTATACATCCGTATGCATTTAGCAAACAATTTAGTGTGTTGCTTGAATTCAAGTCTATTAAATTTATTGAATGACACTGCTATGCTCCCATAGGTGATAGCGTGATGATTGTCCAAGATTGTAATCGGGTCTTCAGGCAATATATTGGTGAAAACCGCAACAAAATCCGTTCACTGGTTATTGCGTGATGATTTAACAAACATACAGACAGACAATTATTCAAAAAAAATATTGTTTTGTATTCTAAATCGATAACATGACACAATCTAATTGAAATTTTGCAAAAATATTCAATGTACAGACAAAGTGCTCTTTGAGTTTTATTATAGTATAGATTACTCCTTGGCACATCAACTATTCGCCAGTGAACGTCCAGTCAAAATCAGTCTAGCCATTCCAGAAATTAACGAGAACAAACAGACAGACAGACAGTCAGACAGACAGTCAGACAGACAGTCAGACAGACAGTCAGACAGACAGTCAGACAGACAGTCAGACAGACAGTCAGATAGACAGACAGACAAAAAATAAAAAATAAGTTATTTCGTTATATGTACCGTGTATACATCCGTATGCATTTAGCAAACAATTTAGTGTGTTGCTTGAATTCAAGTCTATTAAATTTATTGAATGACACTGCTATGCTCCCATAGGTGATAGCGTGATGATTGTCCAAGATTGTAATCGGGTCTTCAGGCAATATATTGGTGAAAACCGCAACAAAATCCGTTCACTGGTTATTGCGTGATGATTTAACAAACATACAGACAGACAATTATTCAAAAAAAATATTGTTTTGTATTCTAAATCGATAACATGACACAATCTAATTGAAATTTTGCAAAAATATTCAATGTACAGACAAAGTGCTCTTTGAGTTTTATTATAGTATAGATTACTCCTTGGCACATCAACTATTCGCCAGTGAACGTCCAGTCAAAATCAGTCTAGCCATTCCAGAAATTAACGAGAACAAACAGACAGACAGACAGTCAGACAGACAGTCAGACAGACAGTCAGACAGACAGTCAAACAGACAGTCAGACAGACAGTCACAGACAGTCAGACAGACAGTCAGACAGACAGTCAGACAGACAGTCAGACAGACAGTCAGACAGACAGTCAGACAGACAGTCAGACAGACAGTCAGACAGACAGTCAGACAGACAGGCAGACAGACAGTCAGACAGACAGTCAGACAGACAGTCAGACAGACAGTCAGACAGACAGTCAGATAGACAGACAGATAGACAGACAGACAAAAAATAAAAAATAAGTTATTTCGTTATATGTACCGTGTATACATCCATATGCATTTAGTAAAAAGCGGTAATTTTGATATTACAAACAGACACTCCAATTTTATTAATATGTATAGATAACTAGCGACACGCCCCGGCTTCGCACGGGTGCAATGCTTATTAGACATGTACAATATATACATATAAACTTTCCTCTTGAATCAGTCAATCTATTAAAAAAAACCGCTTCAAAATCCGTTGCGTAGTTTTAAAGATTTAAGCATACATAGGGACAGACTGACAGAAGAAAGACTTTGTTTTATACTATGCAGTGATACTATGTAGTGATGCATTAAATTATATTTTCGTGGGGTACGTTACTGACATTGTTCGTCACAATGACTGTCACATGCCATTATAGACGAAATTTGAAATTTTATTCTGATAACAAAATCTAATTTCAGCCTTTGAGGCATTACGGGTAGTAATAATGATGTAGCTGGAATTCGTTTTCAGACGATGTGGGTTTGAGACTTTTGGATTGCAATATATTATTTATGAATATATGACTCTGGTTTCTCTACCCATCTACTGCGTACACCGTGTTCCGGGCGCGATTTCGCAATAGTATACTCTTTATTATCTGTCTTTAAGGAGGAGGGACATTCCCAGCCTCCTAAGATTGTTCAAAATGTTCAATCGCGTTTATATGTGTGTGTGTAATACGAAACATTCATGAGATTGTGTGTACGTTTATGATTATTTGTATGGTTCATTTTATATTTTTTTCTATACATAAATATATATAACTATTGTGGAAGTTTTTGGTTCGACACCTGTTACAAACTTTTAGTCCAAATTAAATACTATGTCTAGGCATCAAATACCAGTAAAACTTACGACACAGACTCAAAATAAAACAAAATACAAAATCATTCGCAAAAACTAGCAAGTCCTAATGTGTATATAATGATTTTAAATAAATAAACGCAATAAGTAATAGTGCTTTAGTACATTCGCCGGAAGACTCCTTTTCTGGCGAGTGGCCAGGCATAATGACAGTGGGGTTTTGGCGCGATTATTTCGACTAGATAAATTTTTCGCTCCTTAAATGTAAGGACGTGCAAAGTGGATGCTTTGTGTAGGGATCGCCTTCACCGGGAGAACTTAAAATTTGTTGTTTCACATAAAGACGCCGGAATCAGAACGCTGTTTTACGATAGGTTTAGGGTTTTCAAAACACAGACACACATTTAGAACTCAAGGCTTCTGCCTACTCTCAATTTGTTGCACAGAAGAAAGTACATAATTCAATACATTGTAGTTCTATCTATGGTGCAAAATATTATAATATATATACTATAAGAACACTATACGCCAAGCTGAAGCTTTAGATACATTTTTAGTTCGTCGTGCGCTTTGAGATATGATGACGTAATTCTACCATGCTTAAGTTTCCTTATGTAATTTCAAAAGCGAAAAACAAAACAAGATTGCTTGCATGTGCTCTATAACGAGGGCAAGTATGTGGTCAGTGGAGGCAAAGGTGAAGAATAGGTTTTTTTATTTTTACTGCGTCCAAAGTTGTGTTACAGAAAATGCTACCCCAAGAAATGAAAACAAAAGGCATATTCACACTCAAAACTATGAAGAATTATATTCACAACGCTAAATGTTTTCCTCCAAGTTGAAAATACACCTGACAGGAGTTCACGGAATTCATTTATTCGAAGCAAAAATCAAACACATGTTCGGAGTAAATTGACTACTTAAACGACTGTTCCATTCTCTTCGCAAAGGTATGAAGGTTCTAGTCGCACTAGTACATACGCCACGTAGGCGCATAACTTAACTGCTAACCTCAATACAGTTGGGTAACAGAATTATGAGTATCTTAGGCGTTTAATATACGACAGCAATTTATAAAACGTTCGCCCCATTTAGCACTAGGATATTAAAATTTAACAATACGTGTAATACCTAAGCTCTGATTTAATTAAAACCTGCGCACCCCGGGGTTTGTTTTTATTTAGTCTGTGGTAAAACGAGCGCAATATTTTGTTATACAGTTTGCAAGCTGGTTACGTTAGGGAGGTTAGGTATATATACGCGGACTTGGGGGAACCAATTAGAACTTCCACGGCGAGGGATATTCACTGCCGACGAAGGTCAAATTCATGTATATCGCAGTATTATAACGTGTTGCAAATCTTTGTAGCTCGATACAAAAGTTGGCCATGCGGTACCGAATATGTATACCTATTTGTAACCCGAGTCGATAGTGACGTGAAACTATGCGAACTCTTTTAGTTATATCATACGTCACAATGTTATAAAAGTGAACACTGAAATTGATATCAGCTATGTAAAAAAATTACCTATTCACTATTCGCAGAACGCCTCTAAACTGATAAAATCAAAAGTATAAGTCAATGACTTTATTTTTGTCTAAGCACTAAAAAGTTGGCCTTCAACCTGAGGATAATTGCCCAGATCCTAATGTTACGAGCGTATAAACGTTGATCCTAATATTTTCATAGAGCTAACACAGCTTGGTGAATTGCTGGCTCTTCAATTTTATTATTGTTTTACGAAATTCAGATGAGAGTCACGCGCCTGATCTTCGGTAACAGAGCATTGCGTGTCCTTAATACGGCTGGTAAATGTCGGCTGGACTTTCGCCAAACACCCCGATAATTTACCATCGACGTGCTACTTGCAAATTTAAAGCCTGATCCTTACTTTTCATTTAAAATCCAACAAATTCACTCTTTCCCAGCATTCGGAGTGACAAATTTGATTTGAAACTGATTTTGCGTCTCTAGATTTCTGTTTTCTTCGTTTCTTTTTAATACCAAATTTGGTTCAAAATGTGTGTATCTGTGCTGAACCGATATGCCATAAAATAAGTATTTTCAGCCTTTTGAAAAATAAAGTAGGTATATTGGTCTTTGGGTGTTTTATCATATAAACATTAAAAGTCCATTGTATAATTTTTTATCACTCTCTATTCGATAAAAAACCCGTCCAGTTAAAAAGTTATGTAATCACACTCCACTATAACACATACAAATACGCAAAAAAAACTATGAAAGCATTTTCTAACGTTGTCCTCCACAGAGCATCTCAAAAGGTTCATTGGGCTTCTCATGGCGTGAAATACACTTCACTTTCATCATTCTGGTACCGCAATTTCATTAGTCGCAAAGAGCTCCGTCGCGTCGTGTCGGACGTGAAGTTGTCATTCATTAGTGTGAAGTTATATGACCCGGCCAGTCAGCCTGTATCTACAGAATCGAGTTACCCTTTGAGATCAGCTCGTGTAATTCGGGTGTTCCAACCATGTGGTTCTGTGGTGTTTATTAGTTTATCTGCAGCGGTATTAATGTTGAGATATCATCATCATCCTAGCGCTGTCCCGGTTGCACTCCAAAACCCACGCCTTGGAGCCCGGGGTCCGCTTTCCGGCTGTGTCTCCTCCATTTCGCACGGTCTTCAGCATCCCTGGTGGTTAGTTGGTTGGCACGCATGTCATCCCTTGCGACGTCAAGCCAGCATTTCTTTGGCCTTCCCCGGGCCCGGCGGAGATAGCATGGTAAGACATTTGTTACCCACGTGAGATGCCGGTTGACGTAAGACGTGGCCATACCAGCGTAGACGACACTCTTGCAGTTTGTCAGCAATGTCACGGACATGAAGGCAACCCCGGATGCGGGAGTTCCTAATGCGGTCCTTCCGCGTGACTCCACACATCCAGCGCAGCATGTTCATCTCCGTGACACGCAGACTCTGCTTGTGTCGCTCAAGCACAGGCCACGTCTCACTGCCATATAACAAGACAGGTCTAATGATGGATTTATAGACCTGTCCTTTGAGCTTAACCGGCATTTTGGGGTCACAAATGACACCGCACACCTCACGCCATTTGGCCCAGGCTGCCGAAATACGTGCCTTGACGTCGCAATCGATGTCACCAGACGCGTGCAGTACTGATCCCAGGTACTTGACCAGGTCCTTTCGCTTGGCAATGTCTCCGCCTATACGAATTGACGCGGGATCTGTACTGTTGCAGGCCAAGTACTCGGTCTTCGCCACGTTTATTTTCAGACCGCCGTTCTCAAGCGTCTCCTTCCACGCGTTCACACGCCGCACCAAGCGTCCCCTGTCCGCATCCGCCAGTGCGATATCATCAGCATACATGAGCAGCCACGGGGGCTGCTCATGTGAGTCTTTGATGCTGTCTGACAGTACGTCTAATATCACACTGAAAAGGTATGGACTGAGGACGGAACCCTGGTGGACCCCGACGGTGATGGGAAAGGATTTTGAGTCGCCAACAGCAGTCCGAACTACGGAATCGGAATTTGAGTACATGTCTCGGATGATGTCAATATATGCTTCTGGTACACCTTTGGATCTTAGAGCCCACCAGATCATCTGTCGCGGCACACAGTCGAAGGCCTTCTGCATGTCTAGAAACAGAAGATGCAGAGGCGTGTTCTTCGACCTGTACCGCTCCATGACGATCCTGAGGGCGAAAATTGTATCCATGGTTCCGTGACCAGGTCGAAACCCATATTGACATTCCGAGACTGTGGTCTCGTGTCGGATCCGGGAGTCAATTATTCGCTCAAAGAGCTTTAGGGTATGGGACATCACCTTAATACCGCGGTAGCTACTGCACTCCTGTACCGATCCCTTGCCTTTGAAGACTGGAGTGATGATACTCATTCTCCATTCGTTTGGGATTTTTCCGGTAAGGAGTATGCGGTTAAAAAGATTAGTAAGGGTGTCCACACCCTGCAGGCCCATTGCTTTCCAGGCCTCAATGGGGACTCCATCAGTTCCGACAGCTTTCCGATTGTTCATGTGGCGAAGGGCCCTCTGGACTTCTTCAGGCGTTACCGGCGGCACTAGTCCTTGGTTCGGAGGGAGTTCCGGTGGCTGCACCTCTTTGTGCTGCTTGTTAAGCAGCTTGTGGAAGTACGAGCGCCATCTCTCCTTCACCACGCGAGACGCGCATAATAGGTTGCCCTCAGGGTCTTTAATACAGCGACACTTAGTAATGTCCTGTGCCGCTTTGACCCTGGAGCGTGCCAACTTTTATATAAGCTTCTGCCCCTCAGACGATTCCAGCTTGGTATAAAGCGGTTCCAAGTGGTCTCGTCTGGCTCTGGCTACAGCCCTCTTAGTGGCACGTTTGGCAGCCCTGTATGCGTCGCGGTCTTCAGGAGACCTGGACGCTTGCCACGCCTTAAAGAGTGCTTTCTTCACCCTTGTCTCCCTCTGAACTGTGTCGTTCCACCACCAAGTCTCCTTGTCACACTTGCGTCCTCCCTTAGACATGCCCAGCACTGCCATCGCCGCTCCAGTGATGACCGCCTGGATTCTATCCCACTGGCTCTGAGTTGGTTCGCCTTCAGTAGCAGCGCACTTGTCGCCGATAGCTGAGGCGAACTCCAGGGATTTGGTATCCTTGAGCAGCCACCACCGAATTTGACGTTGACAGCGGTCTGCGTGTTTGCCTTTGTTGGGTTTCACGCGGAGGTCCATGACAAGGAGGCGGTGTTGTGCCGTGAGACTCTCACCGGGTATGACCTTGCAGTTGGCTACCTTGCTGATATGGTGTCTCCTGGTAAGTAGGAAATCAATCTGGGTCGCGTGTCTCCCACTCTTGTAGGTGACAAGGTGTTCGGCTTTCTTTTTGAAGTACGTGTTCACAACGGCAAAGTCGGCAGCCGCACAAGTTCGAAGGATATGCTCCCCTCCGTCGTTACGGTCACCGTAGCCAAAGCCACCGTGAACACGCTCAAACTCCTCACACCCCTCACCCACATGACCGTTCAGATCACCACCCAGAATGATTCCCTGAGAGAGCGGATTGCACGAAGAACTTCGCCAAGTTGATCCCAGAACGCCATCTTGACGGTGTCGCTGCAACCTGCCTGTGGTGCATAGGCATTTATCAAATGGGTCACAACCCCTTCAATAAGCACCCCTACAGCCATAAGCCGGTCGCTGTAACGCTTCACCTCCAAGATCCCGTCCTGAAAGTCCTCGGCGAGCACAACCGCCACCCCGCTCTCCCCGCCAGTTCCACCCGTGTAGATCAGCTTGTAGCCACTCCCAATGGACCGGGATCTGCTGCCTTTCCACCGAGTCTCCTGCAGAAACGCCACAGCTACCCTCTGCCTGGAGAGTACATCAGCCAGCTCTCTCACGCGTCCGGTTAGCGTGCCAATGTTCCACGATGCGAAACGGATCTTCCGGGTTGGGGCTAACGTCTTTGGCCGTGTCCACCCCTGACACGGTAGCCCTTGCCCACTTGTCACAAGAGTCGGGCGAGGCTCCTGCGCACCGTTTTGCGGCGGTGCCCTACCCGAAACACTGTTTCCAATTCTGTTGCTTTCCATTATTTTTTTATTTGACTGTTTTGCCTTTACGGGAGCGACTGCCGTCTGACCTCCCAACCCCTAGGAAAAGCTTGCGCCAGAGCCTCGTCCCTCATTCAGCAGGTGCACCGACTCGCAGGGGAGGTTGGCTTGGGCCCCGAAGAACTTGGTAGGGCCCCGTACACCCTCCTATTAATGATGAGATATGTGTGAGTCTAATATGTTTTGTATGGTATAAGAAGGTATGTAAAGAATTTATATTATTATTTGTTGTTAATTATTACTGCAACGTGGTTAAGGCGCTGTACCTTTCAAAGACGAAGAAAAAGTTGAATAGGTTGGCGCAGTTCATCATATTGTTTCGTAGCGAAGCGTAGCCCGTTGTACCGTGTCGTAGCGGACTATTATACATAGAGCGCGTAGCCACAAGTAGAATGATATAGAAAATTTCGCAGTAGAATAAAATACCTCCTTACCTAAAGATAGAATAGCCTTACAAAATGAATACAAAGAGTATATTAATATACACGTTAATTATTAGCAGATCTTCGCGTTATTCTTCTTATTACGATAGTCACGACAGCCTTATTAGTTATTGCTTCTACATCCCATGCAGAATTTTGTCGTTTTGTATATGAGTTTTCTGTGATAAAATGTTAATACTTTTAAAGCGTAATAATAATAATGAGATTAAACTAGTGGACATTTTTATTTGGTTTGCTAAATTTCATTTAATTGAGTTACCAATTACACGTTACAAAAAATTATTGATGGTGATTGTGGATGGCTTAGTAAGGATTATAATCATTATTAGTCTAGTCACAGCCGCTTTCACTATACTGTTTTTATAAGCTTTGGATATGTATTGAACTTGAAAATAATAGTTTAATGGAACGCTATTATCGCCTCCCTGTGGATACCTGCAACAACAGCGTAGTCATTGGTGGAATAGGAGAAAGAGCGGGATGAGGGAGAAGGAAACAGACATGGGGGCCTCCAGTACTCTCACTCATCGAACTGAGAACTGCTGTCTGACCTTCATAATGCAAAGGGATAGCAATATTCCTAGACTAGAACAGTCATTTAAAAACAGTATCAAATTACTTATTCAAAATACTTTAACGTCGTCAAAAACATCTCCATTTACGTCAAAGTTCAACACAAAATACAGTTGAACAAAATAAGCAGCAAACAGTACAGTTAAAACAAGACAGGAGCATGCGAATGCTCGGAGTACTACGTACAGAGTATGTAACGTGCACGATAATATTAATAGTTTTAAGGAGCGCTGTCATTGCGGCGTGGCAGCAAATTAGTTTGCAAAATCTTCATTCATTAGTAGCAAGTTGTGTGGTTTAGTTAGTTATATATAGTTTAGTTTTACTTTGACAGGCGTATTCTGTATGACTCGAGTTGTACAAATTGTAATGTATTACGGGTTTAGACGTCTTAGAGTAAAGCAAAGCGACACGACGTAGTAGTACGTAATTGTTTGCTACTAGTTAAATAGCTTACCCAGATAAATACCTACGAGTTACGACTGTTGTAGTTCGACGGCCACGTCATATTTTCATGAGGCATATGCTTAGTGTAATTGTGTTGGGCTGTGAGGCCGCCTTGCAGTATACCACTGTGGAGATGAATTCTCTTCGTTTTAGCAAGTTTAAAATATGAGTATTGAGGGCTACAACAGCTTTCAAAATAATAAAGTATTAAACTACAATTTCCTTCCAATTGGAGTAACCTGACTATGGAAGTAATATATCTACAGTAGATATTATTTCTTAAATAAACAGTAAATATATGAAGACTACCAATCCATGGATTTTTAGATTCGAGATTTGTGTTTGACATATTTTGTATGGAGCTTATAACAAAAACTAATCTAAAATCTAAAAAATAATGGTTGGATCGAATATCGAATTCAACGGTATAAGACACATTGCTACGTCTCGTGCTGCTGACGCAAGCAGTATAGTGATCATGTGAATGTACACGGTGTCTTATAATTTGCGGCAAATTTATACTCCACGACCAATTAGGTAATCTTTTGACAATAACTATAATACGACAATTGGTGACATTATAGTTAGGTATAAATGTAATAAGATGTAAATGGCAAATAGGCTTTAATATTTTCAAAATGACAAAGATACCAATTTCTAAATACGTAGTTATGTCTAAAAAGGTACTTTCAATTCAGGACAGAGCTTACCTACTCTCTGTATTAGAGCTAACTGTCTACTTACGCACTGCGTCTGTTTACGCACACATATGTGCGTAAATGGACCAGGTCGATTATATTCAGGATTTGAACAAATTGATATTTAGCTCACACGACGATCATATTATGGAGGCCTATTTATTTAGACAAAGGTTGACGTGTCCAGTCATATAGGTATAACATTTTAATACATACATACATAGTCTCACGCCTGTCTCCCCGAAGGGGTAGGCAGAGGCATATTAAACGCCCACTTTTCGCCAGTGTTCTGATCCCACGTAATAGGTGGCGAGCCTATTGCCACTTATCGGGATATTTGGTTTGCCAGAGCCTCGTCCGTTGATCGGCAGGTGCACCACTTGCAGGTGAGGTTCGCTTATTTGAAATAATAATGCATACATACATACATATACTCACGCCCTTTCCCCGTCGGGGTAGGCAGAGACAACAGAACGTCACTTGCTCCTATCCTTACAAATCTCACGCGCTTCCTCTACACTCATTAGAGCGCTTGTACACGCTAAGAAAATTTACCGTGTCTGCGGCAGACAACACAAATTCTTCGTGTACACGACAAGAATTTTGTCCGTTCTACACACGAAAACTTTTCGTGTTTTCCGCAGACAAGACCAATCGGAATGTGTACACGACAAGATTTTTTTCGTGCAATCGTCAGTCGGGCGTAGGGCGCGCAAGTATCAGTGGATCTGTTTTGTATAAAATGACATGGAATTAATATGGTTTATTTGTTTGAAGAATCGAGTCCCATGGTGCTGTGGTTCGGTTTTGCATGTATATAATGTGTGTTTTTGCTGTTGGTTCCTTTCTGCTTTTTGTATAACTTGTTTCCAATGAAAAAATCATGTGGATCTTTTTTGAATAAGAAAATAAACCACTTTTAAATTAGTATTCTTTATTATATATATTCGAGTGGTTCCTTTTTGCATAAATACGGACAATTCAAACGTATCTACATCATTCATTCTTAACTAAAAATTAAAACACCGATATCTTCTTTTTCCAGGTTTCCCGAGTGAAAATAGAATCATTTAAAGACTCTATAATAATCTGTATTTTTTAAAATTCTAATAAAAAGTAATATGTTATAGGTACTTACCATATTATTATTTTTTATATAAATTGTCATGTCGTCGAAGTCTTTGTTTAACATAATAAATATTTCTCTCCATGCTTCGAATGTGAGTCTTTTATCTTTATATATCTCTAAAGTTTTTTCCCACAATACCGGTTGTCCCTCTACTAAAGTTATAAGTAACTCATCAGCCATTTTGTACTCTACACACACCAAACGCACAACAAAAACTACTTACCTGGCTGTGTGAGCCCTACTACTCCGCCCCCCACCGCTCCGCAACAACGTTCGCCGCGTCGCGTCTTGCGCAGACAAGATTTTTTTCGTGCACCGCTGCGAGCAGTGTAGACAGTTATTTTCTAGTTACGACACGAATTTTTGCGTAGGCCCGGCGTATTTTCTTACCGTACACAAACGCCCTAACTCTTTTCATAGATGCGCCGGTTTCGGGTGCTTCGGACCTTGCCATTTCTGATGTCTCCAATTTGGTCGACAGTAATAATGTTATTCTTGTATTATTATTAGTTAGGTATATTTTTTGCGGCTTTACTTTTGTTTAGCGTGTGTAAAAAATTAGGGCCTACAAAACTTCTTTGTACACAATATTCTTAACTAATCTGTCATTATGTGCTAAAACTATCAAGCTATTGGGTGACTTTACTCGTGAGCAAGCAACATAAACTGTCCATGAGAGAAGCGATGTTCTCTCAAGTAAATACCCGCAAATTTGAGAGTTTGCCCCTGAGATTTATTTATTGTCATGGCAAAGCAGACTTTTAGGGGAAACTGTAATCGCTTAAATTCGAACGGGATATCATTCGGTATTAATGGGATTCGTGGTATAAATATAGTTTCCCCTTTGGCACACCCAGTTAATATAGTGGCTTCCACTATATTGTGATATAACGCTTTCACTTGCAGTCTCGTACCGTTACAAAGTTTTGGTGGTTTTAAATTTTGCAACAACATAATTGGAGTGCCCACGCGCAAAATAAGCTTATGATAAGGCAAACCTGGCGGTTTCAATGAATTTAAAAATTCTACAGGGTAATTAGTAGCGTCATCTGTATTAACCACTAACATAAGCTGCAATTGTTTGATTAAAGGGTCACGGTCAAAATGGGTGTTAAACCAACAGCTTTAAAATATATTTTATGTGAAAGCTAATGACCATAACTTAATTTTATACTATGACGGCAATCACCCAAACAACCGGTGAGCAGAGATATTCAGTGATGTTCAAACGTATTTTTTATAGAATCCAAAACAATCGCTAATACAACGGAGATAACACGACACGATGTTGTGCAGAGCTAGGCCAATGAAACCAATCTATTGGTTGGTAACCTAACAGAATTACTACATTCCATCCCTTTCTAACTTCTCTCTTACTCAGGCGCCGACCAAAAAACAAGCGTGCGGGCAGGCCGGGCAATGCGCGTCAGTCGTTATTCATATTTAATTGAATTATATAGAGAGGAGTCATTAGATCATTTAAGGCGAGGACATATGTGAATTGGGCGTCATTAGGGGTGAATTAAAACAGTTTTTCTCCGTAATTGTTATAGAAAAACATCCAAAAATATGTCTTTATCTACATCATATAAAGCATTTTCTCTTCGGTACCAAATTCTATAAAAAGTATTATAAATATCTGAATTAAATATGCAAAGTAACCTCTGTTTTTGTAGTTATTACCTTTTTTCTCCTAATCTATCAATCATAAGATTGTTTAAATTGAATCAGCCTCTTATATATTAGAACACCAAGGGAATCTTCAGCTTATTTTTGCAAATAACTTTACTTATTATTTTCTAAGGATTTTTTACGTCACCGATACCATAGTAAAAATAAAATAGTCGGATAGCTTCATACAAATCGGCCGCCGCCGCCGCGCTGGTTTGAATGTATGCGTGAGTCGCCGCGGCGCCGTGTACGCATGCACTTTTCACGCACACAATCTCACGAGCGCGGCAAGCTCGGCGCGGATTCAGTACGGGATGCGCTGCGCGTCTGATAGCGCGCATTCATGTACGAGTAGGTACTACACTGCTCGCCCGCTCGAATTGATTATGTACATTCAGTTTTGTAATAAACGTTATTAATATTATACAATGTGTTAAACGACAGTAAATTAAACTTGTTACATTTTTCTCGCTATAAAGGGCATTTAGATAGTTATATAACGCTAAAAAATATATGCAAGCTTAAATTCTGTAGTATTCAGCGCAATCACTTAAAAAAACGGCGAAAAAGCGCGCGCGCCGACAAAGCTGGCGCCGCGGTGTAAAAACGTGACAACCCGTGCGTCATCGCAAGAGTAGGCAATTAACTCGCCGAGCGGCCTTAGCTAACCTACTATTCTGTTTTTACTATGCCGATACTCGCAAATCGTGCGTGGACAACTAACCAGTAGTACGAGCAAGGTCAACGGCGCATATCCACCTCTTAAACAGATGTAATATTCTGCAAACTAATGAGTGGTTTCTTCGAATTAAAAGTCAACAGTCGCGGCATGTCAGATCGCGCACATATAATACTTACATTTTGATAGATAGGGACCAATTCGGTAGAAATGCGATAGTTGAGCATTACTGTACTTGCTTAACAGGCAGAAGAACAGTAGGATGTTGAGCCCACATAGTTTCAGGTCTGTGGTTTTTAGGGTTAGGACGGCACGAACCTTTCATTGCACCCGCAGAACATTTATTAGATGTTATAGTTGATGATAACCATTGATATTTAAATAAAAGGTATCAATATATAGTAGTTTTTTACAAATATGTGTGTTTTATTTAACCAATCTTTGGGATTTTTTTGCAGTGATACCCGGTCGATATTGGGGTTAAGAAGTATATAGGGGGTATTTAAAAGTACAATAAAGTAAATAACAACACATTTTATTTCTGTTGGTTTTACGCCCAGCTCTCATACAAAAATGCCCATGATCCTTTGGTCTCAAATCAGGAAATTCAGAACATCGAATATTAGCTTCTCTATCATCTTCAACGACGAAATAAATTTGCAGAAACTGTGCATCCTACCCAGGTTCCGGTAATATACTTCCAATTAAATGATAGACTTGTCCTTGAACTTTAAAAGTTGGTGAAAAACTTCCTTCTTTTATTTGTTTTCCACCAAAGGAAGTCATTTGAAAACAGACGTTATATTGTCGGATATTATCCATGAAGTGTACATGATTTGGGTGTAAATCATTAACCAGACTGTAAAGTGGTTCAGGCAGTTGTTTAAACGGCTCAAGTTGTACTTTACCGACGCTACAACACATGCCAGCTGTCTCATCTTTCCACTTCTAGGCGTTACACCACTGACACTTGTATGTCATAGAACCTAAGACTACACTGCTGTCAGTTCTATAAGCAATATCTGGGTCATACGCCAAACCCGAAAGCAACTTGCTTCTCCATACACGCTGAATTTTATTTTCTCTATACCGTGACCGAATCACTCTATGCACATCGGTATTCCTGGCCTGATATAGAGTAGCAGATTGCCTTTGTTTTTCAGGGTTTGCAACCTGGTAGGTGGGGACAGATTGCCTGTGTTTTTCAGGATTTGCAGACTGGTAGGTGACGACAGATTGCCTGTGTTTTTCAGGGTGTGTAGCCTGGTAGGTGGCGACAGCTTGCCTGTGTTTTTCAGGGTGTGCAGCCAGGTAGGTGGCGACAGCTTGCCTCTGTACATCAGGTTTTTTTTGCTTATATTCAGACACAGCTTTACGGTGGGATTCAGGTATAGTCTGTCCATATTTTTTTAGCCTTTTTTAATTGAATATTTCGTGTGTAATTAGTAAACCTTGCCCTACGTTTGTTTCTCTTTTTTCTATTAATGTCACAGACTCAGACAGTAAACTTTCTATTAAATTTTCATCATAATTTAATGAAGATACAATATGTGAATGTTCACGCTCTAAAACAGGTACCTCCTGACAACCCTTTTCAACTTTAAGTTGCGAAGGTGTATTAATTCCAAAATCATGTTCTTCTACAGCTACCTCCATACGACGTCGAGTAATTTTCTGTGCTGCTATGGGAAGATAGGCATCAAAATGCCCACTGGACAAATTTTGGCTGAATCGTAATCCCCTTACCGGATAGTCGTTAGATCCGTATATAAGAGACCGTTTCTATAAACTTCAAACTTAAATGGGAATATTAATCCTGCTGCTATTAATTCACAAAGTATATCGCCATAAGTAGCATTTTTCATCATATCAGCAAAATAGTCATCAGGTGTTAAGTAGTTATTACATTGCCTGTCGTGGGTTATAATTGAAAACTTGCTCTAGTCATTCATTAACCACATATCTAACAATCTCCATCGCTCTATCTTCTGTTTCGTACATTAAATAAGAGAGAGCACGAAACAAACATGCACCGTCTCCAACAATAGGGACGACAGTACATTCTTCAACTTCTCCATTAACGTTCAGGTTTTCTTTAGCCATTTAAAAAAAGTCGAACAGACAAAACCTAACCTAACCAAATGAAAATAAAACAAATGCCAAATACAAAGCAGAGTCTATAAACATAACTACTAAACCGAAACAAAGCAAATGCAACCCAAAATATGCCAAGAAAAGAACAGCCAAATTCGTGAAATATAATCCGCTAGAAATATTTAGGTATAGTATGTACTATCTATACACATACAGCAACCAAAACAATTTTAACGACCAACAACATACATCCAACTGCGTACAACTAACCTGCCTGACGACGAAAGTTAAATAATAACTGAAGAGGGTCATTAATCCGCGGGAAATCTTAACACCGCGATTCAGAATAATGACGTTATTGCACAACGCCATCTATTGTCAACATTTAGAATTAAAATTTATTATTATTCGTTTCATTAGGTACTGATAGTTCAATCTAATACATTTACATCCTCCATCATCCCCATGGGGGTTGAATTTATCAAAATCCTATTTAAGCGGACGTCTTCATCATAGTAGCTCCAATCTTTAATTTCAGTTCAATCAGTCGAAAATCTCAGAAGATTTATACAAACTTTCATCCCCTATTTTATCCCCTTAAGAACGGAATTTAACAAAATCCTTTCTTAGGGGATGCCTCCGTCATAGTAGCTATATGCATGCGAAGTCTCAGCCCGATGGGATTAAAATTGACAAAGTTTCATACAAACTTTTATCCCCTATTTTATCCTCTCGGGGTCAGAATTTATCAAAATCCTTTCTTAGCGGATGCCTACATCATAACATCTACCTGCATGCCAAATTTCAGCTCGATCCCTCCAGTGGTTTGGGCTGTGCGTTGATAGATTACTATGTCAGTCAGTCACCTTTGAGTTTTATATATATTTAGATTTGTTCTTGTACAACCTGTGTTTTTGGGCAATAATTAAGAATGAAAAACTAAAGAATATTTTCTTTAGTTTATTAAAGGGTTATTTTTTACGTGCTTTAATTTATAGAACAATTTTGTTCCTCACTGTTATAGGAAAATCTGACTGTCATTTAGATGTATTTCAGAAACCGTATTCGGTAGAGAGTAAATATTTTCACAGAGGGTATTTCTAACAAAAATTGGACTATGTCACCTAATATTTTGTTTGATGAACTGTACTCGCGCGAAGCTATCTCGATACTAGAAAGTAGTAAAGTAATATTAATAAATAAAATAGAATATGAGATAGTTCTTATACGGCCAACTATTTTTTTTTAAATTATTTGTAAGCAATATTATCAAACCTATTACAAATAATCGATTTTAAACTTTCGCGATTTGTATACATTACAAATATTAAAAACAAAGCAAATAAATACAAACTTAGCTATTACATACCGAAGCGTTGTAGTATTTTATTATGGTCTGTTAATAGGTATAATCAGGTAATACTTGCGTCTTCAGCGGAGGACTTGCAGGAGATGGTGGCAATCATGCATGGTGCTTTAGGGAGGAAAGGAATGAAAGTGAATATGAGCAAGACGAAAGTTATGGTTTATGAAAAGGAGGAATGTGTTACAGCTTGTAATGTTATGATCGATGGACAACGTGTGGAGCAAGTGAATGATTTTGTATATTTAGGTACACTTTTTACTAGGAATGGTAAGAATGAAGAAGATATTGAAAGAATAGTCAATGCAGGTAATAGGGTGAATGGAGCTTTGAAGGCTTTTATGAACAGTCAAAACGTGTCTAAAAAAGCACGTTTGGCTGTGCATAGAGGGGTGTTAGTACCTACACTTATGTATGGTAGTGAGAGTTGGGTATGGCAGAATAGACATGAAAGTAGAATAAATGCCGTAGAAATGAGAGCACTGAGAAGTATGTGTGGAGTGTCTGTAAACGACAGAGTAAAAAATTGTGTGATAAGAGAGTGTTGTGGGGTAAAAGAAGATGTAGTGATAACTATTGAGAAAGGTATGCTAAGATGGTTTGGACACATGGAGAGGATGTATGACGAAAGACTGACCAAGAGTTATATAAGTCAAGTGTGAATGGGACAGGAGGAAGGGGAAGACCTAGACAGACGTTCTCTGACCAGATTGGAGACATCCTAAAAAAGGTACAGGTTAGAAGTACCCTTAATCGAAGAGCATGCATGAGAAATTTGATGGGAGTGAGTGAAGCAAGGGAGATATGTCAGGATCGTTGCAAATGGCGTTCCGTAGTCACTGCCTACTCCTCCGGGAAACAGGCGTGAGTCTATGTATGTATGTTAATAGACTTAAGAACCTCTAGCGTTAGAAATATTGTCTGATATGCCATACATTTGATAATAAAATTTAATTCGTATTGTATGTGACTAACACAGCTCTTCATTAATTGTTGCTAAGAACCTGCTACATGACAACATTTATCAAACAAAAGAACCGCATTGTAGTCAGTCAATTCGTTTAGGAGCTTCTATGCCATAGACGGACATACAGATCTACAGACGCGTCAATCTTATATCACACCTGTGTTTGTGTCAGGGCTTAGTAAATGAAATCGACGTTTTCTATTCGTTTACCGTTTGGTTTAATTTATTAACCGTTGCGATCCACGGAGGAATTAAATAAATTAAATGGATTAAAGATATTTTTTATTAATATAAAGGGCAAATAGAATCATTCGACTTACATATTCTTTTAGACATATGGCAAAACAAAAAATTTGATTAAAAATATAAATATTTATTTTTCTTATTTATAATTAATAATGCTATCTGTTTTAACAATTCTTTAGCATTAAAGAGCATGTTTGCTCGTTATAGTTGTGATTCAGGTGTGGTGTGTGTGGCTGGAGGATCTTGAGGCGGTTAGCAGGAATTAAGGAAGCAGCAATTTAAGATGGATAATAATAAATGTTTTGTCAGAATTTCATCAGCTGATATCACCAACGAAAGAAAGTCTTCAGTCAATAAAGGAAATATTAATAATATAAAGGTTTTTTATGTTCATCTGACGGTCTTTCGGACACAGCAGCCAGTGTCATCGGAACAATAGTGTGCAAGTTATAACAGCGCAGAAATGTGTGTGCACTTACATTCACTCTCATAGTCTGATAGTATCGTTTCGAGAGACAAGCGGAGAGAGATTGGGGGCAGGACCAACGTGAATTACGAAGTATAGGGTTATAAGATCAGCGGATTTCTTGCTTTATAATGCTATGGGATTATGCTTGTCAGAAAAGCCTAGGCAATATTATAGTAGCACGGAGTGAAGACTTTTGTGAACTGCCTCATTAAGCACGACACTTATATTTTACTTAACTTGAGAATTACCGCTGTCAGTCTTGCGAGGCAAAAAAAAAACATAACTAGGTACATTGTTTTGTACCATATTTTAATATTTTAATTTAATTTTAGTAGTAAGTAGTATATAAGTAGTTATAATTGTTTTATGTTAAAATTAATTTAATTTTGTGGTCGTTAATAAATCATATATTCTTTTTCTTTTCCAAATTAAATAAAAACCAAAACTAGGAACATATTGTAATAATGTACCAGAAGTTATAAAACTTTTCGCTTGCTTTGCAAGAAAGATTGGATTACCTGAAAACACGAGGCTTTCTCACGTGCCATAAAGGTATTGTGAATTAGGTCTAGTTATCTTGCTTACAGGGCGGGAAGTTGTATGTTAAACAACTACCCAATTGCAAAGTTCGATAGACCGATTGAGGATCTACATCTAAGTATGTGCTCACATCTGCGTTCATGAATAGCTATCCACTACTACCAAAGTCAGGTAAAATTATTTCCTGATTATATCATCAGGCAGCACTAATGTAATTGCTTTATGTTGTTAAAATAATTTGAAATTTCTATCTCAATAATAGCAATCTCCATGCTTTTTTAATTGTACTGGAGTCTGCCTAATCTTTGACTTATTTTTTGATGACGTAATTTATCAGAATACCGTGAATTTCAACATGGCGTTATTTTGATAGAACGCTATGTAACTTGGAATTTAAAAAAATCGCCTTTGGCATTCTATTGCTTACAATTAAATTTGTGAAATATATTAAGTTTTCTTCATAAATAAATATAACAAAGCTGTTGGAATATACACGGTGTATATGATTCATTATTAAAAAAAAATATTGCATATTGTTTTAAATTTAGTTGTACTTTTGGAGTGTAATCGAGTAAGAAATGCTGAAAAAAATAAAACATTGAAACAAATATAAATGTATTTTGCACAACTATAAATTACTCGTTGCCCGCTAAAAACAAAGTTTTGTTGTATTTTCAAGCAGATTCCAATCACGGTATGTTCTATAGACTGTTATAGACACTACTACAAAGAGGTAACTAACAAGCGAAATAGTCATAAGAGAGAATCGTTCAACCGTCAACGACACAGACGTCTGGTAAACACCTCTCTGCAATCACTAATCTGCTTGCAAAGCGTTCTAATTACAGCGCACTGTGATCGTTAACTGTGGCGGTTTGGTGGATATCCTCAGGATTGAATCATTACGGTATCTGTAAAATAAACACCAGTGGCTGTTGGGCCATCAACATAATCGTGTAAATCCAATTGACTGTATTGAAGTTGTATTGGTTTTAGTGAGACGAGTAATTTGAAGGCGTTGATTTTTGCCAATAAACTTGAGTTTGAGTTGCAGTCGGTACATGCTTACGTAAGTGTAAGCAAGATGCGAAAGGTTGCCTCAGGTTTCTTATAATATGTATCGTGTGAACTTAGAGCAAGGTAAAAGCTAAAAACAGCAGCTAGATACAGCAGGGTTTTATTACTATTGAAGTTAAAAAATGAAAGACAACCAGTAAATAAATTACTATGATATATTATTGCTAAGGTAACCTACTTAAGTGTTATTAGTAAATATAAAATTCTTGTGTTACTAACTGACTGACAGACAACGCACAGCTAAAACTATAGAGCGCAAGAAACAGAACTTTGGCATGTATGTTTCTTAGGGATCATAAGGGTGCACTAAAATGTGATTTCCCGAAATTTAAACGGCATCGGGAAGAATCAGTTCAAATAAAATGAAATGAGCGGGGTAGCTGCGGCCATCATCTAGTCTTGGTGCATGAAGTCTTCACGTTTGCGCGTGTATTTATTTACTCGCTCGTAATTTTTTTTGGCTTCTAAATCTAAATTTATTTTCTTACTTGTTCTGAGTGTATTTATATCTATTTATAGTATCTATAAGATGGTTTATTGAAATATGTGGGAGTATAAAAACACAATTGCATCAAGGTAGAGATCAACAGACTGTTACGTAGAGCATCTCGAGCACAACTGGCGGGAATTTTCGAAGTTATGTGCATAATATATTGCAATATCGCTTGCTCATCGGTGAAAATATAGTGAGGAAACCTGCATGTCTAAGAGTTCTACATAATGTTCGAAGACATATGAAGTCTTTCATCTTGCACTTTGGCAAGCGTGGTGGACTATGGCCAAAGGCTGGTTTCAGAGTCACGCGTTTGACCGGCGCCGGCCACACGCGCGCGCTTACAATTACACTAGATTAGTAGTAGCGTTTCATAGTCACGCAGTTCAAACGCGCCGCGTGTGAGACGCGCGCGCCGGCCGCGCTGCCGAAGCTTAATACATTGCAATGAGAAACGCGAACTCGTTTCACAGTGGTCCGCGCGCCAAACGCGCTGTTGAGACGCGCTGGCCGACGGCGCGTGCCGCGCGCGTCACTCTGAAACCAGCCTAACCTTTCTCATAGAGCAGAGATGCGCGACCAGCAGTGGGACAGTTTATATACAGAGCTGATGATAATAGGTCGTTCTACGCTAGTCTAGTAAGACACCATTTCTGTCTGTTTCTGATTTATTTATTTGTGTGTTTAGTCCTTGTCTAAGGAAGTCATACTTTGCACCAAATTACTTGTTTTCTTTCTATATATCTAAAATTGCCACGTTTGGCAATTAAGCACTGTAGAAACCCAGGCGTAGAGTAATTACTGTTATGATAAAATATATTATCAACATCGCTTACCTAAAACTAATCATTAACATATCAACATTGACACATTAATGATGTTTTGTAAATATGAGTTATCGCTAAATATCACTCAAATGTATTGAATATCAAACACACCGATATTCATATTATTATGTGGTGCAAAATGTAATGATAATTTCCAATGTCCAATTATTTTATTTGATACTAATGTTTATCTGGCTATTTATTGTATCGAACATGTACTTCCATGTCATTGTAACAATTGAAAAATACTGCCATTGTGTACCAGAAATCTATGATTATATAATCAGGCCCACTACATGAAACAGGCCTTTTCTTATTCTTAGAAGGATTAGGCGATAGTCCGTCACGCTCACGAAGTACGTGGTGGCTACTTCACTTTTCTTTCGAGCACAATATGAAAAACTCTTAGACATCTGGATGTCTAAGAGTTTTTCATATCGTGCTCGAAAACATAAAAAACATCTTGACAAAACCTGGGTTTTATCAAGATGTTTTTCATGTTTTCTTTCACAGTTTGGTAAGCGATATTTAACAACTTAATCACACAATTTCGAAAAGAGATAAGTGCGCACCATCGTTTTGAACCTGAGACCCAATGCGTAGTACTGCAGGCCGTAGGTTTCTATAAATGATCTAGGCTTTAGCTGCTTTAGTAAGTTTAGTAGGAGATACATAATAGCTTTATAAAAATTACTTGATTTCGTGTCTCCTGCCACTCCACTAAATTCTACCCCCGAGGCAAAATACGGGCGTAATAATTTATTTTTCTAACCTCGTTTGCCTACATGATATATGCATAGGTATATATCTATATCTACGTTAATATATGGCAGTAATACTTTGCTGGTCGTTCAAGCGTAAGCCCACATTGGAAGTATCTTGATATAATATTGAACAAAGTAAAATGTATATCAGAAGAAGAACAGTAAATAAGTACTGAGGCGCAAGTAACAATCTTGAAAGGCTCTTTGTTCGACTTGGTTAGACATTTCGTAAACTGTTTGATTTAGTGCTAAAACAAAAGTTCCAAAACGCGTAATATAGAGAGCTTGGGCATTTTCACTCGTAATCCATATTTTTGAAAGATAAAATTATATCCGCAAATCTTAGACTCTTTTCTATTTTTGGAACACAATGGCTGTGCTAGGAATATATTCTATATCGGAGACTCGAAGCAGTAATCTGCGTTCTTACACAAAGTTTTATAACTACTGATTAGTCAATTAAAGCCTAGAACTTGGTGCCAGGCAAGCATAGCACTATTGCACCCACTCACAATCTTATCACAAAAAGACACATATCTGTACGAAATAAGCGTCATATCTATCTTCTATTTCGGGACATCCCGCAGAATGAAACACAAATATAAAAATATTACATTCGTATTTGTATGTCTTCGCGAGAGATGAGAGCTACCTGTAAAGTAAAGAGCTTAGAAGGTGTTGTCAAAATACATAAACACGCCAATTTCAGGTCTTTAGTGCCTATACTCGAGTTAAGCCCAAGACGGACAGACAGTTGGACAGCCGGACGGTGGTACTATGCTAAGGGTAGGGAATTTAAGAATTGTAGTTACTATAGAACCCAAAATTTCGCCCCCAGTGGCATGTCCTAAAAGCTTTTGACACTAAGCTAGTAATGATCAGAGTAAAGACACATTTACGACAAATATCGTAATAGACAAGGTTTCAAACATATAGAAATTCTACTAACAAACACTGTCACCTAATATTTATATATAACATATACGAGCACACACTTTAACAGTTAAAAAAGTTATTTCAATATATTAATTTTGAAGAGTAGAACAATAAGATTTCTACAAAGGTTTCCAATATATACGTACATTCAACAATTAATATCTGCTTTAACTATTCTACTTTTATCTACATAGGAACAATAACCACGTTGCCAGACAGACTCACTGGTGACCACACTAAGATCTTATTACTATCAGATAGGATGCCGATCCTCTCGCCATAATCCCTAACGATCCTAATAGGAACTCTGGGCTGCGGGTAGATAACCTAGATCGAACCGAATACGTTTATTATTTAGGGTGGAATCTATTCATATAACCTCAACATACGTATCTGCTTGTTACGCAACAAAGGGACTTATAAAGCTTAAAAACTACTTGCCAAGGATCATCTATACTATAATAAAACTGTAGAGGTGAAAAAGTCTGTACATTAAAGATATTTTGACGAAAATTAGCTAAAAAATCTAGGAAAATGCTAAAAAGCAATACTTGATCATTTTTAGAATTTATGTCTGTCTGTCTGTCCGACGTCTTTCCCTATATTGCTAAAGATCTCTAAAATGGCGAAATTGATTTCAATAAAACTTACACTCATGTAAAAAAGATACTCAAACCTACAAAATAGTACATGTTACATCACAATCGGTTGAGTGGTTTTCGATGTACAGCTTGACCTCTCCTTTGTACGTAGTCCCAAACAAAACAGGGATCATCCAAAACTGGATATATATGTGATGCTATCTATGATCATTATAAGTTTGTGAGATGGTAGGAAAGTCAAATCTGTTCATTGAATTTTTTTTTTAAAGGATACTTGGGGTGTGATCTACAATCGATATCGAAGCCAAAAATATAGTTTTTAGAATGTATATCTGTTTGTATATCTGAGATAAAAAGTACTGCATGGATTTACTTCAAATTTGGCACGAATATTATTAGAATGAATTTGAATGTTGTTATTATGTTAACCATGCTATAAGCTAGCTTCACACTATAAAAATAACGCAATATAAGTAAATTAGACTGATAAACATAATTAAATGATTTAAAGCAGCGCCATCTACGAGAGTTCAAAAACATCAAGTTGAATTAAATGTGTAAGCCCTTTGTGGATAAAAATAATTTAAATTTGATCATGTTGGCAAGGTCAATAGTTGTTTTCTAAAGTTATAGATGGAGTTGTGCATTTTCTTCTTAAAAATTGTATCGTTAATTCGTTTAGCAAGACAATAAAAAAATGTGTTTATATAAATTTTAAGCTGCTTCATCTATCTATGTCTTATGAAATTCATCGAGTTTGACTGTTTGTAAATACAAACAGAACTCAAAAAGAACTGCATAGATTTCTAAGAAAAGTTAAACTCGAAAACGGCATGCTATTGCTGTAAGCAATTTGAGCTAAATAACGAAGTAAGAGAAAATAATAAGCATGCCATATTAAAGATAAGCGATGCTTATTTTTTACAGTACAGAATAAATAGTAATAGATTTAGTAAAAAATAAACATTTTGGCCACATTGGTGTAATTACTGCTTCTTAATTAATTCATGTCGCATATAAACTTTAGTGAGATATGGAACTATGTAGATTTTTTTACTCACACACAGCCATTTATTTTATTGTTACGTCTGAAGCGGTTTGGCGGATACTGGTGTTCTATATACATGACAGGCATTCTAGAGAACGGCCAGCGCATATATTTTGATCCCGACAGCGTTGCTGAGTGCTTGGAAAATCCGCGCCAAACAATTCTCTTGGCATTTTTCAGGCTCTGTGAAGTCGACCAGTTTAGGAGGTCCCTTAAGTATGACGAGATGCCTTCATATTATACGTACGACAAGCAAAAGGGTATATTTAACCGACGTCGACGAGGAGGTGTTGTGGAAAGTTTTCCGGGAAGTTTCATGGACGCCGCATTTTGTAGACTTTATACCGTACTCACAAATAATGTCGAATGCTATTTTCTGCGGTTGTTACTTCAAACGGTCCGAGGCCCAACGTCTTTCGCCTTTCTGAGGACATTTGATGGCGTGGAGTACCTATCCCACTTACCGCAAAGCCTGCGTGGTACGTCACTTTCTCGACGGTGACCAAAACTGGGATGACACCCTCGCGGAGGCGAGCGTCAGTGACTGGGCGGCTGGGACCCGTCATCTGTTTGACGTCATCTTGGTGTTTTGTAGATTCGCAAACACGGTAGTTTTGTAGGAAAAGTATGGCCATCATCTGTCTGAAATTTTCTTCGAGCTTTGAGGCGTGCTACTGTAGACAAAGTCGAAGTAACTGATGAACGCGTACTGAACACCTGTCTCAGTTCACTTCAAGACGTGGTCATTTCTATCAGCGGCAATCCACTGGTCGAATATGGGTTACCAGCTTCCCAATCATCACCGCATCAAGACCGTGGCAATTGGGAGTATAACGCTGAGACAGTTTACGATCCGGGTGAAATGACCACCATACAAAATTCATGACACCGTCTTTGAAAGCGTTGGGCAAAGCCATGGTAAAATGTTTTTCTTGGATGCTCCTGGTGGAACAGGAAAAACATTTGTTACCACTGGCATACTTGCAGAGGTCAAGAAGGAAGGCAAAATTGCCATTGCTGTAGCGTTGTTGGGAATCGCTGCCACACTGCTTTCGGGTGGCAAGGCAGCACATGCCATGTTTAAAATTCCCATCGATTTAGAGAGCGCCGATACGCCCGTTTGTGGTGTGTCATGTAACAGTGATAAGGGACACATGCTAAAGGATTGCTCTCTAATCGTATGGGATGAGCGTACGATGGCCAATAGGAAGGCAGTTGAGGCCGTGGACAGAACTCTGCAGGACATCCGCGGCGAGCATTTGATGTGTGGTCATAGTTCTGTTCAGTGGCGATTGCCGACAAACGCTTTCCGTGGTGACGCGGGGATCGAGGGCTGACAAGGTGAGTGTTTCGTTGAAACGATCTTCATTGTGGTCACGAGTTCGTACGCTGCGCTTGACCATTAATATGAGAGCTCGGCTCGGCGTCAATGCACGTGCTCAACAATTCTCCGATGTCCTTCTAAATGTTGGCGAAGGCACTCTACCAGAGGAGAGAGGTGGACAGGTGGTGCTTCTAGAGTATCTCAGTAGAGTTGTATCCAGCTTAGAAGAACTCATTCGCTGTGGGTACGGGGACATCAGTTGAATATCGTCATAGCTGAGTTCTTGGGTGTGTGAGCGGGCTATTTTGAGGTCCAAAAAAGACCAAGCTGTAGCAATTAACGAATGCATTCACTCGGATATAGAGGGAAATGAAGTGGTCTACACCTTTGTAAACACTGTCGTCCAGCAAATGATGCCACACATTATCCCGTGGAATTTCTAAATTCCCTGTCAGCAAGTGAACTTCCTGACTGTACTTCTGCCTTAAAGTCATCTCACTCCACAGACACACCATTGAGGCGGAAATTCTTACGGGTTGTTGCGTCGGCGAGGCAGTATTTATACCACGCATTCGCCTCCCACTCCCCGTTCAAGTGCGTACAGTTCCCCGTGAGTGTTTGCTTCGCGATGACCCCCAATAAGTCGCAGGGGCCGACACTGAGGGCAGTGGGTGTCGACCTCAGGACGAGCCGCTTCTCACACGGGCAGCTGTACGTCGCTGCGGAGAGCCAAACCACTAATGTTGTTTATCGAGATTTCCTATAATATGTATTTTTACCCTATTCTGTATTCCTTATTTTCTCCATCTGCTTCAGTCACAACTTATGACGTTCAGCAGAATCACCATAAAGTCATTTATTCAAAGCAGGCTCAAAATCAGCACTTTTTGAAGGTCAATTTTACAAAAGACAGTCTCCCTCTATTACTGCACTTTCTGCAGATATGAAATATAAAGAAGAAACGGGTAAATGAATGTTATTTTAAAAGGTACAATCGTAGGTATTTATTTAATAATTTGGTGCTGTATAGCGTTCAAGCAGACGACGTCGCGGGCAGCAGCTTGTAATTCATATTACACAACCTTTTAAATCTACATACACGTATAATTAAGTTTACATTACTGAGTAATTACTTGCTTTGCGCTGTACTGTTCGTGCGAACAATTACACATGAACACTTAAAATGTATTTATCCAGGCATACTTAGGAATACAAATTCGTAATCAATTTCAACTTTGGTCACTCGAGCGATACAAATTAATGACGAAATTATTACAAATTTAGGCAAGCGGCAGCTGTTGATATCGTAAACAGAATAATCCACAACGCAAAACGGAAATTTACAGGTTAACGTAATTCTAATTGTGTAGCGAACACCGATGTTTCCTGAATAACAAGCTACGCCTATAAGCGATAGCATCGATATATGTACATAGTTCTGACTGTGATTACGTGCGCGCCCGCTGTGTGAGTGCCGGTGGAAATAAACCGAGTTCGGATGTTCCGCAGATATTGAGGGATCAGCCTTGCAGTCGTAAAACGTGCACTTTTTTATAAGCACGGCTAAATTTAGTTGAGCGTAGATATATCTGTAGCTTTGCTCCTTCTAGAAGGTTTAATCGATTATTATACAATTGTGTATACCTTGTGTAAAACATGGGTGATTAAAATATACACATGAATAATTAATTCAGTCCTTTTTAACTTAGCCATTACAATAAAAACTTTAATCATTTATCAACTGTTTTAGTTTTGAATATCTTACATGTTATGGTGTGAGCATTCACTTGCAACAGAACAGCGAGCATTTGGCGTTTTTTGTTTTGTCGAACTGAACAACGAACAGAGCCGAAAATTGCTACGGACATTTTCAAGATCTTTCTAGCGAACTCGCTAATTAGCAAAAATGTCAAAGCTTTACAGTCGATTCGCTAGAATGCTCGCGTTTGTTTTTCTGTTTTGTAACATTCGCAAGAATGCTCAAAATAAAGTATACCATAACAATTTTGCCTATGCAATATACGAGTACAAACATCAATTCCTTATATTTCTTTTTAGATTTGTTTTTAAATGTACGAAGTTCTATGATACGATCTACAGGCGAATAAATCCTCATACGCCCCAGATTCACAAACAGAAAAAGGTTCTTAGAGTGTAACTTAAAAACATTGGTGCTGTCTGAGCCAAAATTCTCACGAGAGGCGAAAGTAAGCGGCAAAATTAATCGCATGTATGTTAAGTCTAGACTTAAGGTTGAATATATAAAAAATTGCTATCTTAGACAAGTGCTATTTTTATTCGTTGGGTTCTCGACACTTGTATATATAGTAATTATCTAGAGCAATGCAATCTTTAAATGTTCTATCCAAAATATAAGTTGATTTGCTGCAGCTGAATATTAATATTAAGTCAAGACAGAATATGTTTTAACTTGTCATACACTTCTATTTTATTTCAATAGTTGTGTGAACAGGAAGCAAAAAGGCAGCGATAACCTAGTGAAGATATCAACAGACTGTCATGCAGAGTAGATGTTGCCATGAGATATCCGAATCCATGGCATTCAGCAATGACTTTACGAAATTATGTGCCTGTATATATATTTGTTACTTATGGCTTGCCTTCTGCCTCGACAAACACGTTAAGCAGTCCGTCCTGTACTAGCTGTCATGAAGATCTTAGTTTGTCAGTCGTTATGAGGATCAAGTACACTCAGGTCCCTCGAATAAAACTGAAAATGGAATATCGCTGTCTCTTTGGGTTGTAGGACAGTTACCAATATTTCAAAGTGATTCTGTATAGGTTCTTTTATTCCTTTTTACGAATGAAACCCGAAAAATACATAACATTTATGACAATGTAGATGTAAACCATTGATATATATTCTGTACATTAGTACATATATATTGATGATGTAAACGATTTCTAATACATAGATAAGGGATGCTACTTTAACGTTTATTATTCTTTTGCGAAGGTTAAATTTTGGCAACAAAGAAGGAAACAACATACAAGGAAATTTCCCATTTTGAATAAACAATTAAGTTTTTATTGTATACTAGAGGACGCCAGCAGCTACGCCTGCACATTTTTTTTAATTTATCTGTTTTGACCGATCCCGTGGGTATTTCTGAAAATCCCTTCTTAGTGCACCCCTACGGTCCCCAAGGAACATACATGCCAAATTTCAGCTTCCTGCGCCCAATAGTTTTGGCTGTAGCTTGTCTGTCAGTCAGTCAGTCAGTAACGCAAGGATTTTATATATTAAGATTAACTAAAACATTATTTATTTGATCAGTGTATATCGATAAAGTCATGTAAGGCGGAGTAAACACGACCTATTTACTTCTAATATGAAGTAGATTAAAAGCCTTAAACCTTATATTGAGAGTGCTTAGCGTAGCCCTAAAGTATTCTTAATATATAATGATACGTATCATTCAGTTGAGGGTCCGATTAATAAGACTAAAACGGCTTGACTACAACGAGCATAAGTTTATCGTTTTTGTGCTTTACCATTTGATAGTAAGTGGGCGTCACTGCTCATATTATAATGAAAGGCAATAGGATTAGACTCTTTGCCCTTTACTTGAATCGCAAATCAGTTTGGCGATTGAAATGGCCAGAACAATAGCATCAACCATCTGAGGATATTATTACGTAGGCGTTTCCAATTAATCGGAGAGTATCTTGTCATTAGTGAAACAGATATATGTATAGCCAATTATACTCGTAGAAGATATTATACTGAGTCAATATTACGTCATTGACAATTTTTTATTATTAGTCTCATGATTCCAGCTATAGATTCTTATTATGAAATAATAAATATAAGGTGGTTCCTTTTTGTGTATTTTTGATCATGTAGTTTTAATAGAACTGAACATTGTGAAGGTTCCGAGCATGAGTGGCGTGTATTATATGTTGGCATTTAAGCGTGCTTGTTATATATTTGCAGTACATAATCGACATACTTACTGAATAAAATATGCGTATTAGTTTCGAAGCCATTGTTACGTCACTTAATTTACAGCATATACAAACAATTTTCATTTAGAATAAATGTCAATTGCCTTCAAAGTAACACAGGAGTTGGTCCGCAGCACTTTGACTTAACCTGTTGTACCGATCAACGTCAGTTCCTGGCATCAAGTGAGATTCTATCGCTTACCGTAGTGTACGGCGACGTAGGAGCGGATACTTCGTGTGACCGGTCATCTATCTCACTGGCGGTATTAGCTGCTATTGGACATTGGATCACGACGTTTGCTTGCAAATGTTGACGTTTTAAATTGTATAACTTTTAGCGTATGCAAATTCAGTTGAAATACTGAACCATTTCTATGAATGTGACACAAGTATACCTACACTAGTGTCTGATTTCAGTTCACAATTATGATATGCTTTTAATGCTTGATCATTCTCAAACAAACGAAGCCATTGTTACGTCACTTAATTTACAGCATATACAAACAATTTTCATTTAGAATAAATGTCAATCGCCTTCAAAGTAACACAGGAGTTGGTCCGCAGCACTTTGACTTAACCTGTTGTACCGATCAACGTCAGTTCCTGGCATCAAGTGAGATTCTATCGCTTACCGTAGTGTACGGCGACGTAGGAGCGGATACTTCGTGTGACCGGTCATCTATCTCACTGGCGGTATTAGCTGCTATTGGACATTGGATCACGACGTTTGCTTGCACATGTTGACGTTTTAAATTGTATAACTTTTAGCGTATGCAAATTCAGTTGAAATACTGAACCATTTCTATGAATGTGACACAAGTATACCTACACTAGTGTCTGATTTCAGTTCACAATTATGATATGCTTTTAATGCTTGATCATTCTCAAACAAACGAAGCCATTGTTACGTCACTTAATTTACAGCATATACAGACAATTTTCATTTAGAATAAATGTCAATTGCCTTCAAAGTAACACAGGAGTTGGTCCGCAGCACTTTGACTTAACCTGTTGTACCGATCAACGTCAGTTCCTGGCATCAAGTGAGATTCTATCGCTTACCGTAGTGTACGGCGACGTAGGAGCGGATACTTCGTGTGACCGGTCATCTATCTCACTGGCGGTATTAGCTGCTATTGGACATTGGATCACGACGTTTGCTTGCAAATGTTGACGTTTTAAATTGTATAACTTTTAGCGTATGCAAATTCAGTTGAAATACTGAACCATTTCTATGAATGTGACACAAGTATACCTACACTAGTGTCTGATTTCAGTTCACAATTATGATATGCTTTTAATGCTTGATCATTCTCAAACAAACTCGCGAAATAACAAGAAAAATTATTTTCATCCCACATAAAGTTCTGTCTGTGACTAATGGAAATTGTCAATTAGAGGTAATACAAATAACACTAAGTAGTATTACTGGGAATTTCATGTTTTTAGTAGGTCCATCAAGTCCGTGAAAAGGTTCTTCTTTTCGGTTTCATTTGAATAATACTAATAATACTTGTTAGCTTGACTCTACTGAGCACTGGGCTTTTGTCACTGAAAACTTTTAGCCTATTGTCTAATACGCTGGCCAAATGCACGTTGTTTACATGACTTTCAAGATCTATAAATGGAAACCATTCGACATGCAGGTTTCAACGCGATATTTTCATCCACAAAAATTAAATTATATAACAAGCTACTCAATAAGGACATGTAGGTGTGCGCCACTTTGGACTTAAGGACTTCTGTGTGGCGGCCTATAGGTTATTCCAATGGACAATCACTGCTTAATTATGCTCGCCGGTGTTCATCACGCGGCCGCGCTAAAAACGAACTAAGAAACCCTATGTTGCAGACTTAGTTAATTCATGTTCATATGCTGTCTAGATCAGAGGCGGCTCGTGAAGGATCATATTGGGTGTTCACAAAAAAAAAGAGAAAACTGCTTACCATTTATTTTGTGAATGCTTTTGCAATTAACAGTAAGATGTGCTAAATCATCGATACCTAGGTACCTGAACCGTCCACGCAGTATCAACTCCGGCGCCACTAAACAAAATACACGGAAAACAAAACAGCTTCTTACTTCCTTCGCATTTTCGCAACCACATTACCACACATAACCAAAGCGTTTTATCAATTGGTCATTTTTTTAAGGATTTCACAGTTTTTTATAAAGTTTACGCTGTTATATTCCACATTAGATACACAATTTAATTGTCTTTCTTAAACGTCACATATACAATTAACTATATTTTAAACACCAATCCTTTTCTAATTACCAACGCACTTGCAGAGAAACGTTTTGCTTTTGTTTACATTCAAATGATACCGGCAAAACACTATTAAAAAAAAATGGCGCACACGTTTTAATTTTTCTTCGTGACAAATGGTCAAATCATTTAGTCGGGTAATATATTCGCGCATGCGCACCTCGTCAAGCTAGCTAGGAGCGCCGCTCCGTATTTGACTTATTTCTCATACAAATCTTTTGTCTCACGCGCCCAGCGCATAGAACGCTCTCTCTTTCGCACTCATTACATTTCAGTATTAAGCGTTGTACTAAGCTTTCGTCAACTAAGAGCGCTGTTTTGAGCGCTCCACTCCACAAAAATACCTATGTATGTTTCAAGAGTGTTGACAAAATTATGATAAACAGCTTAGTATAATAGTCAAATACTTATTTGTGGATATGTATTATAGAAAAGAGAATAGATGTGTATTAAAATATTGAGTATGTTTATAGAAAAAGTTTATATGAGTTGTATAAATATATTTTATAATTTTGGGAGTTCACTGCTCCAGCGCTCCTTTAAACGAGCCGCCACTGGTCTAGATATAATAGAAAATGTGGCAACCCTTTACTTTATTTTACCACCTTGCGGCGCTTGCCTATCAAAACGTTGCCGACCACTGCTTTAAAGCGTCAAGTCAATATTTTTTTATTGATTCACGAAACTAGCGGTTACTAACGGTTTATTTACTTACTGAAAAAGTTCTAATGGCCATTTATTTAAAGAGAGGAAACAGGTCTTTCTACATATTCTTCAAATTTATTCTAAATTTGAGAGGCTATACAATAGTGATGTTGAAATAATGCTTGCAAATCTTTACTGTATCAAAGCTACTTACGTACGTGATAGTGCATGAGTTTGGTCAGGTAGGTAAATGATGGTTTCCCACATCACTCAGCCGATTAGTATTAGTAGCGTTATCAATTAAACTATTGCATCATTTATGATGTACAAAACCTAATATGTTCGCTTTTGTGTAACAATATACATTTCTTTGCAGAATTATGCTATATACTTACATATTATAATAAAACAAAGTACTCCGCCGCGTTTGTCTCTCTGTTCGCGATAAACACAGAAAGTTCTTTGTGTCTCGCGTTGTCTCGTGTCTCGAAGTCCTGGGACTTTTTATAAATTTAGTTGTCTCGGGTCCTGTGACTTTCCTCTCGAGACTCGAGACAGGACACCGTTGTCGAAATTTTATTGCATTGTAATAATATTTATTTTCAAAAGATTGAAATAACCTAGTACTCTAATAAACACTGAATATATAATAAATGCGTTTGCTGTACCGTGCACCGCCACATTAGTTGTTTTGTGACCTTTGATTGATATTGTGTCTGTGTCAGGTCAGTCAGTGATCAACTTAATGTTATGGGGCGAAGAGTCAGGTTCGGTGTAGTTTTCTTTTTGAGATACCTACAGGTTGTCGAAATTGTATTGTATTACACACCTACACCTATAAATTCGCCAGGTATGATTCGGTCCCAATGTAATAGGGGGCGAACCTATTCGACGTTTTGGTTTCGCGGTATAGACCCGTTACATAAATAATAGTATCTCTACAAGTCAGTAGAGCTTAAAGAATATATATGCAAATGTGTTTAGAAATAGGTTACGTTACGATTACCTTATTTTATCTAAAAAAAAATACAATAAATTATTGTAATTTTTTTTAGTTATAATACCTCATAATAATTTAAATCGAGACAAGTAACTTTAAAACAAACCAGCATTAATTTACAGATGCAACTGTTCACAATAGGTAATATTGGCACAGCCCGAATATTTGAAATCGAGGAGCTTTTATTGCCCACTTCCAAGTTTTAAAGTACTCGTACACATTGTTTAAGAAAATAGTGGTAATTTCCATGATCAATAGAGGCGGCAGTAAGTTTTGAGAGGCAGTTTAATATGAAGTATAGTGTAAGAGTGAACATTGTTATCTCGTAAGTCCATTGCGGGGCTGGCCCTGAGCCAGCGGACACAAGGGGCTTTGCGAACTGAGACAAATTTGTACAACGCTTACTTTTGAAATCTCGGTATTTGTGACAGTAAAGTAAACTGTCACTTCGTGTTAGGGTATTTATTTATTCTTTATTAGGTAAACTTTCCCAGCTGCTACATTCGCGTGAATTATACACCCAACTCTTCATCAGGAATCACATTCATCTATTGGTTATAACCGTATTAATTATCGAGTTCATCTATAAAACCCTCGGCCTACCCGTCTGTCTATAGAGAGCGTGGGCCTACATTTTATAAATTGTACACTAACATCAAAATTTAAGAAATGTTATAGTAATAGTAAAGTACCTAGGGCGGCCTTTTCACTGACAGCAAATTCTACTAGTCAACCGTTGGGTGGAGATATTATTAGCATAATAGTCTAAGATTATTAGCGACAAAGATGTTATGGCGTAGGTGTGACTTATAATATAACGTGACGATATCTTAAAATATATACCGCCATATTAACAAATAATAGCGTAATAATATGCACGTACATAAATATATAAATCTGCATACAGAAAACGGGAATAAGTGGATCTTGACGACGTTTGTGTAGGTAGGAACCTAGCTTCTGGAGCTACGTTTGAATCACGTCATTATTTGCGTTACCCAAATATACATGTACAAAAATGCCTAAGTACCTGTGTACATACATTGATAGTTAGGCATTTCTCAGGTTTTTACCTAGATTTCTGCTGACTCTAGATAGCTGACATTTGCATAATCGGTTATAGAAAAAAAAAATTTACAAGTGCAATTTTGATCGAAAATCAATGTGACGGAAAACATTTTCAGTGAACCTGCTGAAGCAAATAATGAATGAGTCACTTCTTAAAAGTGTTGTAAGGCTTACTCAAATATAATAGAAATTATTTATTCTCAGGTAACAACGACACAAAGATAAAGACTATTATGCAAGACTGAAGAACTCATCTAATATTAATACAAGTGTTCTGTAACGCAATCTCCCATAAAAACGATACGCAATATCCTTCGGCCAAAACTCTTCTTGAGGGAAGTCTCGAGATATGGGTCGGCACTGGCACTCTTTCATCTCTGTACTCTCAAAACCACTTAATCTTTAGGCATATATTATATTCCATGACGTCCTCTTCATTTATGAAGTGATGCAGCTGACTCACTTGTCATTGGTTTATCGGTACCTACGTAGAAGTATATTTAAGATCTTACTTCTTCAGTGAGTTTCTGCTTTATTCTGTATGGGAATGGGTATAACAGTGACGTCAAAGATAATAAAAGGGAGATGCTCCTAGCAGTAAATTTTAGATATCATTTTGGAACAATCTATACCTAGGTGTGCTTCACTTCATGTCCAAAGGATTTACTCCAAATTAATTGAACAATAACTCTGAAACACACTTACACAGCAAGTTAGCTCTAGTTGTGGCTAAGCCGCGAGAAAGTTAAAGTAAAAAGTTTTTCTTAATAAGCATTTTCTTTCAAGTCATTATCGTTAAGGTTGTCCTTAGCGATAAGGAAATGAAAGAAAGTGCGTGAAAATGCCACGAAGAGTATAATTATTGCGAATGATAATCAAGAAAACTAATTTAAATATCGAGAAGCTATAAGTATATGAAATGAACTTGAAGTATAAATATCTGAATTATGTTATCTTGCCAAAAGTGAAGTTGTAGAATCTTAATTTCACCATCAATTCCAAGAGAATAAGATTTTCGATCACTTCAGCAAATATAATAAGAGCATTAAGTTCAGAACAAGTATAATACAACATTTATAACCCTTTTAGCTTGTAATAAATTTTATAGTTATTGTTTTTAAATAATAGTCTATTATTCTGACTGTTATCTTTAACCCTCGAGCGGTAGCACCCTTGCGCCGAACACGAGCAGTCGCGCGCGGTCTGTGATTCCGCAACTTTACGTGTCTATAGTGGGTAAACTAATATCAAGACATTGTTTGGCTCATAACTAAAACAAGTCTTATTTGAGTAACCCATAATAATAACGAGTTATATTATATTCATTATTTTTACAGAATTTTACATAATATAACAAAAGTCCCCAAATGCTCAATATTTTTTTTCACAAACCTTCTTTGTAAATCTATAAAAACAAAAGAAGTTTAATTATTCTTCGTTAGTCTGATAATCTTAATATATAAAATCCTTGCGTTACTGACTGACTGACAGACACGCTACAGCCGAAACTACAAGGCGCAGGTAGCTGAAATTTTGCATGTATGTTCCTTGGGGACTGTAGGGGTGCACTAAGAAGGGATTTCCCGAAATTCCCACGGGATCGGCCAAAACGGGTAAATTAAAAAAAAATGCAGGCGTAGCTGCTGGCGTCCTCTAGTTAACCGATAAACCATAATATTTTTTGATATTTATCTATATTTATTATCAATAAAGTTAAGTTATAAGAATATGAAAATCACACTTAATTTTCAAAAATATGCATGAAACTTTAGCTATTATTTGAATCATCATGTCAGCCTAGAGACGTCCACTGCTGGACATAGGCCTCCCCCAAGGTTCTCCACACAGACCGATTTTGAGCCGCCCGCATCCAACCGCTTCCCGCGATCTTAACCAGATCGTCGGTTCACCTTGCGGGAGGCCTACCCCTGCTGCGTCGTCCGGTACGTGGTCGCCACTCCACGCCATCATTTGAATGCTAAAATAAAAAAAGAATATACTTTTATAACTATTTTAGGAATACCTAGAAATTAAGGGATTTATTATTTTTTTTAATTTTAGTGAAAAATCATCTTCTGTTATAGCCGCCGCTAATATGTGAGATATTCGACATTCCAAGTCTTCGTAACTCGTTAGAAGTGTTTAAATTCACATAACTTATACCTTAGGTGTAAAATAAAATAATAAGAATCAAATAACTTTAAACATACCAAAATGTTATTTTTATTTACTGATTTGCTCCTACATAATCGGTCGCGTGCGGTCTCAGAGACCGCAGACTCAAATAAAAAACCGTGTGTTCATGCTAAGAATTTCATAAGGCTTTTGATGTATGATACATCATCCTTTCAGAGGAAATCCCAAAAGCGCAACCGTCTTTTGTTTATAGTTTCAATAGACTGATAAAATAAGCTTGGTGAGGTCTCAGAGACCGCGCGCGTCCGCTTGAGAGTTGTTGGTTTTATGTTTGATATCTCCATCAGCTACTGAAGAGATAAACAATACTAAAAACAATATAGTCATATAAAAGTTTTCTCTTTGTGTGAAGGTAAAAGTAATTTAAGTTGATTAAGTATATTTTATAAACTAACTCGATAGTATGTTTATCCGTGTAGTACAATCAAACATTTATTATACCCTCTTCAAGTTGGAAACTTGGTGTTATTATGAGCTGTTAGAAAAAGCAGTTTGTTAAGTAATCACCTGCATTTACTTATAACTCGGAGTGTTCAGTGGATTAATGAAAGCTCTACTCGTAGAGGTGGTAAGTATTGTGTGTTATTATATTAATCTTCTGTGGTGAGTAACTTTGTAATAAAATATATTGCATGCTACAACATCGCACGTGTAAGCTGGAAAACTACTTTGTTGGATGTAGGCAAATTATTGTGTATCTACTACGGTTATTGAATGAGGAGCAGATTTGAAGTGTTTTAGTAATCAATTATCTACGTGAGGCCGCCCCTCACATAGATCATTGATTACTAAAACACTGTGTTTAGATGTTATAATACACAAAATCCCTTTTTTTTCAGTTCTATTTTAACAGCATTTAGCATTTTTAGGGTTATATAGTAATACCTAGTAATATTTTTCTAGTAATGGCGCTGGCGGGAAATCTGTTTTCAACGATCGAAACGTCATTTTATTTTATTATAGTGACCACTGATAGACACCCAGTGGTCAATGTTTAGCTTAACTTATAAAGATAGCAGTTTTATCTTGGCAATGGCGAGGAAAATTTCCAAGTTTGTGTCAGTAAGCAAGAGCTGAATAGAGTAAAGCATGTTAGCTAACAGAAAATAATTATGAATGGACTTCTGATTAAGGACGCTCCATTGCAAAGTTTTGAATAGACTGTAATTTTCTGTGCACATGCAGTAATTTTAATAGTTTTAATCTATAACAAATACTGTATGTGCACAGAATATTTGTACTTTCTTTGCCCTTACAAGCGTCAACTATTACTCGTGATTTATCTGATGGTTACTACTACGAGGGTCAAACTGAAAGTTCTTAGAACTGGCCACTTATAAACAATATAATAAAAAAAATATTCTAAAATTTGAAAATAGAACTCTTTGCCAATATTACTGAGTATATATTTCATTCATTTGTCATTTGTTTTACGATTTGGCGGCAAATTGAAAATTGTCTGTGTCACGTCAACATGAATTTAACACGATAAAATTTTCGTGCAATGATTTTTTATGACTTTCGATGTCATTTAAGTCAACAAGAAAGTTATGATAGACTACGATTGGCCTTTCACGATGAAGCCCCATCTCGTGCGACTGTTTACAACTGGTTTAATGAGTTTAAACGTGGTCGCACTAATCTCACTGATGATGTACGTGAGGGACGGCCTTCTACGGCGACGACTGAAAATAACATCTGTGTTGTGCGGCGTATGATAGAGACTGACAAAAGAGTGACCTATCAGCAGATTCGGACAAGCTTAGGCATCGGTATGAGTCAAGTGCACAAAATCCTCCACGAACATTTAGCGGTCAGGAAGCTTTGCGCCCGGTGGATACCTCATAATTTGACTAAGGCTCAAAAACTCCATCGTGTGGATTGGTGCCGTAAAATGATTGAAAGATTTAACGGAGGTGACTCAAATGCTGTGTTCGACATACTAACAGGTGACGAAAGCTGGATTTACTGTTATGATCCTGAAACCAAAAGACAATCTGCTCAGTGGGTGTTTCCTTTCGAGGAGTTGCCAACTAAAGTGAAGAGAGATCGAAGTGCGGGAAAAAAAATGGTGGCCTCGTTCTTTGGAAGGATAGGTCATTTCGCAACAATTGTGTTAGAGGATCAAAAAACAGTTTCTGCAGAATGGTACACTACCAATTGTTTGCCACTTGTCTTGGAAAAAGTTCGAGAGAAACGACCTCGCAGTAGGATCCTCCTTCACCACGACAACGCCTCGTCGCACACCGCCAAGCGAACGATCGACTATTTGGCGACATCAAACGTTGAATTACTGGGTCACCCGCCGTATAGCCCCGACCTCGCGCCTTGTGATTTTTATTTATTTCCAAAAATTAAAGAAAAACTTAAAGGAAAGCGGTTTATGAATGCTGAAGAAGCGGTGGCTGCCTATCGCGATGCCATTGAAGAGACCCCTAAGGACGAGTGGACAAAGTGCTTTTCCCAGTGGTTCCATCGCATGCAGCGGTGTATTGACGTCAATGGACAATATTTTGAAAAGATATAATAAAACTAATAACTGGCTAATGTAATCAGTTTTTGATTTTCTAAGAACTTTCAGTTTGACCCTCGTATTCTACCTAATAATGATATATAATATGTAAATATCACCTGAAAGATCACAGTTTCGTAGGAACTATGTATTTAATATACATAGTTCCTACGAAACTGTGATCTTAATATATAAAATCCTTGCGTTACTGACTGACTGACAGACACGCTACAGCCGAAACTATTGGGCGCAGGAAGCTGAAATTTGGCATGTATGTTCCTTGGCTAATGTAATCAGTTTTTGATTTTCTAAGAACTTTCAGTTTGACCCTCGTACTATGCTGATTTGATTGTTTTGCAGATAGTCGTTTTCTTCGTAAGTATGTAGCTCTAAACAGAACATTTTGATTATACTAGATCATCTAGTGGGTTTTAATTGCGGTCTTAGCTAGATATTAAAGGTATGAATACGTTGGTCTTTCCGACATTTCTACCGACTTGCGAGAGCTGTGGTCTCAAAGGTTTAATATGGTTTACAACATTTCTGATGATGACACAGGAACAATATTAAGCGTACTGTTTTTTCATTGTCTAGAAGACATCATCACTTGCTGAACTGTACTACAACTACTACAAATGTAAACCGTTAAAAACTTGACGATGTCAATAGATGTTGTGTCTTTATTTTTGAACAGACAGTCAGGAAATCAGTGTAGAATGAAGATTCGCTTAATATTTATTTGTTAAATCCTGCGTCACTGACTTTTCGGACTAATGTGCGTATTAAATTGTTAATTACGTTAAACTGTCGGTCCCAACTGTCATGAACTTCTTTGACAGTTGTTACGGGGATACAGTACCCTCAAATAAACTGATACTGGTCTAAACCTTCGGGGAAACAGGCTTGAGTCTATGTATGTATGTATGGTCTAAACCATGGATTATCGCTATCCCTTTGGGTTGCGGAGGTCAGACGACAGTCGCTCTGTGGAAAAGCTGATATTCTGTCAAATCTGATTAGACCAGCAAGCAGACCCCAGTCTCCGAGGCGTATGAGTCTCGGATGTAACCGGGATAACGATATCATAACAATGATGACTATTTAAACGAATATTTAAATAACTACTTTTATACTACCACGATTTGCACACATACTAAAGATTATGTAACGGGTCTGAATCGTGTTAATGAACGAAAAGAAAGGTATTTCATCTTTCTTTTCGTTCATTAACACGATTCAGACCCGTTACATAATCTTTAGAATATTTAAATGACTGAATTAGACTACATATGATACAAGAGAAACAAATACGTAACATTAATATTACAAAAAATATTCCTCCTTTCTTCCGCCTTCTTGCCGTGCCCAACAGGGTCCAGAATTGTCAAATACTTTATCGTTTTTTTAAGACCTTATTACCCTATTTGTTATACATTATTGAGTGCAATAAAATTGAAACTGAAAATTGTGATATGCAGATTATTTTGTAACCGGAGGAAGTGTCATTGAAAGTATATATCAGTACATTCTGTATGTACTGTAGTAGTAGACTTCTTCTTGTAGATAGTAAGTCTGAAAGACTGAAAATGTAAGTATTTCTATAAAAAGTGATTATTAAATTTGCACTCGTTGTAACAGTTTCCTATTAATACTCATGTTAAATTTGCATAGTATTCTAGTTATAGTTAGGAGAGAATGTAAATTAATTGTCAATTCACTTATAGGCATAGTCTATATAGTACTAGTATATAGTACTAGACATAGTCTAGTATTAACTCGAGAATACCTCAAATTGGTATTGAGCAATCTCCACCGCTAAGAATAAAATCACATTGGACTAATTATCAACCTGCATAGTATCCTAATGAAATAAATGTATTGTTAGGGTTCCATACCTCAAGGTAAAAAAAGGAACCCTTATAAGATCACTTTCTTGTCCGTCTGTCTGTCTGTCTGTCCGTGTGTCACCACCGATTTTCTCAGGAACGGGTAGACCTAGCAAATTGAAATTTATACCAGATACTGAGGTCTATGGTTGCTATTAGGTGTATGAAAATCAGGGTCCTGGGTAAACCAACCCAATAAAAAGATATGGTCAAAATTAGATTTTTGCGAAAACTTGTAAGTACCAAAATTAACCTTAATTTTCAACTATTTTTAATTTTCGGAATTTTTCCTTTATTTGTGCTATAAGACCTTGGTTTTGACCAAAATTGACAATTCTAGGTCAACCGTAAGTACCCTATAGGTTTTGGGTCGAAAACCTATATGGTAGTTCCCGTTGAACTAGAATCACGAAATTTGGCCAAAAGCAGGGTCTTACAGCACAAATAAAGGAAAAATTACAAAAAATAAAAAAAGTGGAAAATTTAAGATTGTCCCCATACATACATAGTAGACTCCATTTAAGATAGTCCTCTAAGTTGTATGGGCGCTCATACAGATTTAGAGGACGTAATTCAACCTCAAATAAGGTAAAATGCGTACGGAACCCTCGGTGCGCGAGTCAGACTCGCACTTGCCCGAATTTTTTTATGTATTAATATTTTCTTGCACCAAAAGAACGGTTTGGTACCGCCGGTAACGGACAAGAGACAAAAAAAGCTACACCAGATTCAGAACAACAATTTGTGCGTCAAATACATTTTATTAGGATTTTAGTAGGAACTGGTACCGAACGCTGAGTGGCTTGAGTGCCACAAGCAACTCCTTTAGTTACGTTTACACGTCTTTCGAATATCGATGTGCTCTATTACAGCCAATTAGAGTAGAGGCGAAAATTGGCCTGTTATAAACTATGACTTTCAAAGTACCCTATACAGTCGCCAATAGACTCTAATACGCCGTGAAAAACGTAAGCCTTTTATATAATATATTTTTACAATAAAATAAATATTTATTTTACACAAATCGGTTAATTTTCTACTTAAAATAAACATTTAATTTATAGCATTCGCTAAATGTTAACCAATTTAATTAATCTTGATATTTTAATTAATAAATTTGCGTCGATGATTGTGTATTAGGATTTAATTATAGATAATTATGATAATGATTAGGCTAGCAGCGATAGCCCAGTGGTGAGACCGACGGACTGCTACGCAGAGGTCTCGGGTTCGAATCCAGCGCGCGAACCAATGACTTTTCGAAGTTATGTGCGTATTAAATTGTTAATTATCGCTTGCTAAACGGTGAAGGAAAACATCGTGAGGAAACCTGCATGTCTGTGAGTTCTCCATAATGTTCTCGAAAGACATGTGAAGTCTGCCAACCCGCACTTGGCCAGCGTGGTGGACTATGGCCTTACCCTTCTCATAGTGAGAAGAGGCCCATGCCCAGCAGTGGGACAGTTTATATACAGGGCCGATGATGATGATGATGATAATGATTAAATGTGTTTAAATAACCGGTTGATTTTCTAAATATATTTATTTATCTAACTATAATGCTATGTCTGTACTGTCTAAAAGGAAAAGTAATATTGGTGAATGTCATATTTAGCTTGATTTGACTCTTTTTTGTTTGCGTTTTAATAGAACTAATATATTTTAGGCGTGCCCTGCAGTTTCAACCACCACATCATCTCATTCTCATTGACTCTTTAGCTGTATAATATTATATTAATATTACTGGACTAATGTTCATTGTTGCTATTGTCAAAGTCCCGCAAGCACCAAGTGTGGGTTCCTGGGATTAATGTATAACACCTATTAGCTGTCATTTGATCTGCGCTTTTGAGAGCAAAATGCCGTTGGTTTCTGCAGTTATTAAAATATCCGTAAAAGGGGCATCGACTTTTATTTAATCTAAGAAATTTCGCTGGTGTCGATTTGAATGACTAGTAATCCCGATTAGTCGTAAAAACGTTACAGACAGATATGAGTCGAATAAATCTTTATGAATGATGAATTCATAAACTGTGAAGTAAAGTATGACAAAAATTATATAGAGTGTCTGCATAATACTAATCATTTGACAAAAATATGGACGATATTAATATTTTTGTAAATTATACTTTCTGATCTTTAATTTAAATTTCAGTTCAACATAAAACTACAAACACCAAGAGATTAAAGCAAATATCTCATAATGAAAAACTACTACATTCTGAAAACGTACTGCAAAAAAATATTCATAACCGGCAGCGACAACTTTTGGTATGAAGAAAACGAAATAGGTGACGACCGAAGAATACTTTATAGGATTGGCGGTGCTCTATTATACTTCATATACATATTCATGACAGTATTAGAAATTATGGCAGCCTTGATGGGAGATTTTCCCGAGGACGAAAAAGCGACTCAATGACTTTCGCCGTCAGCCATACCATAGTTATGGTCAAAATATACTCAGTTATTCCCAACAAATCGTGTATAAAAAGGTTGAATCGTAAAATGATAACTGTTTGTCAGAGTTACGAAGAAGAGCCTTTGATGGCGGAGAAATATAAGATCATGAAAATAAATGTGCTTGCTTACGTCGTGACCGTTTACGGCTCTTTTGCGTTTTTCGTTTTTGAAGGCCTTAGGAAGGTGTATGCAGGTGAGTTACGTGTTTTTGTGAGCTTTTATGTCGAAAGTATAGAATGGGTGCCAACGTATAATATTAAGGGCCAACGCTATAAAAATAGTGGGATCCCGGGTAATAATGTGGCTTTATGCAGTAATTATGTGGGTTGCGATGAGATGTTTGTATAGGTTCTTTGGTTTATGCAAAGAGTATACAAATACTACGTAAGAAGAGGCGGATGTGCCATAGATCATGCGAGACTTTCAGCTTTATATGAAACGTGCAGGGAGAACTCGTACCAACATAAAGATACTAATTGACATCGTTTTTATGTTGTCAGCATTGTCATATTCGTCAATATAGGGATGTACCCTCTAGTGATTAACGAAATATCGATATCGATAATATTCGGTAAGAAATAATTATAATTATGCTTCGACTAGAATAATACTTTTTCAACACAAATAAAAGATGTATTTAATATTTATGTGTTTATTATTAGCCTATTCTACAAATCTATTCTAGATTAGCGAAGAAAAATACGCAGAACTAAAAGATATATGTATGTACATGTAATGGAAAGGTTTTCAACATTTCTTCTGTAATAGGATTTAAAGAAATGTCTATAGATACAAGGCACAGCTGTTTTTCTGACTTGAGTTCCCTTTTTTTAAGTCTTATGGCTTAAAATGCTTGCCACACACATAGTTCAACTGATGTAATTTTTTAATGGGCACATAAATCAAGTCTTGGTTTCCAGTTGCAGCTACCCATTTTACATCTAAAAAGAAAAAAAAGAATATAATTTTTAGTCCTTGTGCCAATTTCTAATAACGGATTATCGATAACTGACAGGCAGCACTATTGTTTACCTACAAAGTACTAGGATATGAAACTTTAGAATATTTCCTTATTTTTTATGTTTCATTGAAATATATCACATTATATAACATTATAAATATTCATTGATCTTTATCTAGGGACATTTTGCCATAAATACCTACCCTTTTTTCATTGCTTGACCAGCATGTTGTTGTATGCCATATTTCGCACGTTATTTTGCTTGTTTTCATTGCGCTCCTTTCAATGCTAATCAAATAAATATAGTAACACTAACACTAGAAGTGTAAAACCACATTTATTTGGTATACACAAAGCACTTTTACAGTATGTTTTTTACGTTTTATAAACAAATTACATAACGCGGCAAAGTTCAATCTGGATTATAATGTGACAGTTGTGACATTTGACACTATTGACAGCCAAGGCGGTGATGTACGTATAACCCGTCTAACTTTGAAAGAATACTGTTCCAAGGGTACATAGTGAAGGATGCTATCTTCACGTTTTATACATATAATAGTAGCCATTAAAAAGATAGCACGTTTCATACATTCGGATTTTACTTAGGAACTTGCGCCAGGCTGGGTTTATGGATGTAACTGTTAGCTTTTTCACATCTATAAAATATAGAGTTCTACCAGGTTTTCTCTAGCCCTCACTATGACCATAAACAAAATTCCAAAATATGTTGTTTCACAACAGGGTCGTAACTTGATATAGTAAATGTTGAGGCACTTCTTGTATACATGAATTCTAAAATTGTTGTCTTTTAATTGGCATACACGTGTGGAGCTTTGGTTACTTAATTGATCACTTTGTAATAGCACTGTGGTTCAAGTGGAGTGTTTGAAAATTTGTTGTCCTTTGCGATACAAGATCTATGTGCATTGCGAGGTTGTTGCTTTGCGAACGAAACTACTTCACATTTTGGTAAATTTATATTGTTTACACGTGCTATTATGTAATTCATAGAGCAGTTGGTTTAAGTTAAAACCTTAAATTCTAAAAAGATATGTACTTTCTGTAAACATACCCATTCGACGAGTTGCAACACACTTTTTCCCCAAGTAATCGACCTCCTCATGACTATTTAAACTCACACCCATATTTTAAGGCCGTACGTTAAAAAAAACAGTGAATAATACCTTTGTCTTTATTTCACAGGCTCTCATTTTATAACAGTGTAGTGACATACTACCCATCGTTTGAAGATAACTCAGCCGTAGCAATATTTGTACGAGTATTCACCACTTTCATACTGTTCCTAATGTGTACGACTATGATTGTGTCTGTAGACACCTTTACAATGGTGTATATCATCATGTACAAATATAAATTTATCACACTCAGACATTATTTCGAGCGTTTGAGAGAAGACGTTGAAAAATTGATTGATCAGAGCGAGAAAAAATTGGCAGCGGAAAAATTAGCGAATGGGTTAATTGAAGGAATTAAGATGCATGTTAAACTTATCAAGTAGGTATCTTAAGTGTTTCACTTCGTACAATAGAACAAATGTAAGTAGACTTACAACACTCTCAAAGGAGAAACTATCTATAGTTCTAGTCGACTTTCACACACATATGTATATGTTAAGTGAACTTCGTAGTGGCTCGAAAGCTTCTTCTGAAGGGTACGCTCTGTCGTGCCGATATATTGTCAGTTATGCTTTGTACATACATATTCAGTTACTTAAAATTTGGAATGGTGGCTTTTGTTTATCAAGCACAATTTTGTCTTCTTTCTGATGTTAAACTGTTTATTTATTCAAAGATATCAGTCAGTATATCTAACGACTGACCATGTAATCAAACTTACATATTATGTCGATTCTTATAATAGCTATAACTCCAACGTACAATGTATGCATACTTAGCTCTAATCTTACACATAAGAGGAAGCAATCAAGCGATACGTCGAAGTCTTTTAACGCCATGCGGCATAGCATTACCCACAACATACTAAGTTATTTAAGTTGCATTTGTATTCAGTATAATAAGATAAGATAAGATTATACTTTATTGCACACCAAAATAAATTAGTACAGTACAGCCTTTAAAAATTAAGGGTAATGCACAATGGCGGCCTTATTGTTAGCAATTAGACCGCCATTGTGCGATCTCTTCCAGGCAACCTTTGAATGGACAGTATAATCAATCCCATTATAACCTTAGTGTAAGACAATTGTGTAGTAAATTAAATATGAGGTCAGGGAAAACCTTTTTCTCGTTCGGGGTACGGCAGGGTACGTCTAATTTGTTTTTATCTCTTAAGGTTATCGAAAGAGATCGACAAAGCGTTCGGGACGGTAATGACCACATGAGTAAATAAAATGACAGTACAACTTTGTCAAAGCTCGGGTACTGCTGTCTCTATCTTACTTCAAATTGCCGTAAGTAATCGAATTGTTACGCCGGTACCTTCGTCGTTTTCTCCTGAATGTTGTAAAAGTGCGTATTATTTGCCTTGATTACGTATTCATCGTATTACACACACCGAATCTCTGTTTGTGCGGATAAGGTTCGCGTTTGTGAAAAATAGTCGCGATTTATCGAGAACAAGGGTACGTATGTATAAAATGTATTATTTATTTTCCTTGTTTTTTATTGTAATGTATGCGTCTAAGTTACTTTTATTGAGATAATATTGTTGTTCCATATTTTCACGATATTTCTAGACACAAACTATGATATTATATATATATATATATATATATATATATATATATATATATATATATATATATATATATATATATATATATATATATATATAGTAAGTTTCGTTCGTTCGTTTAGGTTATAATTTCTTTTCTACTTTTGCAGTTATCTAATGACCTAAAATTTGGCGCTGCTGCGAAGCTTATATTCTGTGTAATGGCATTATTCTAACTACTGGGATTATTTTTGTGCAATGCAGGCGAAATTACGTATGGGCCCAATTCTGCTATTTTAGATGACATCTACATCATATTTTGAATGGAATGAGATTATATTTTGAATTGACTCAAAATCGGTATTCTGCTACACAATGTCATTCTATTCTAATTTCGATATATTCAATTTAATGTCAAATATCCTGACATGAGTAGGTATTGCCATTAATGAAATAATTAACTTTATTGCTGGTAATTTGATGTTACAGCGTTGCCTATGATTTGTTTTTTATGTAATATGCCCGCAAGTACGCTCTCACATTTTATTTCAATTTAACAGTTCCTTACGATTTGGTAGATGTTTCGGGAAATCTCTTCTTGGTCAGGGACCGTAAGGGTGCAGCATACGGTCCTCGACGAACGTACATGCCAATTTTTTGCATCTTGTGCCCAGTAGATTCGGCTGTGCATTGCTGTTAGTCAGGGAATTGTGAATGAATTTTATATATACAGATGATACTACCTAGCAGTGCAATATGGCAGTCTATAATACTAACCAGTACCATTTTAGTAAATTTATTCGTTGGATTGTGAGAGATTTTTTCATATATAATCAATAATGTTACGTACGATTTGAAATCGAACATTTAAAATATGGGTGTTTTGAATATGTGTATTTACAGTTTTACGTTTGTCTTTGTACAAGAATATATTTAGCAGAATACTGTTTATGTATTGTTCAACTCTCAATATATTCGCAATATCATTTCAATGTCTCTTAATTTAGGAGAATACCATTATGACGTAAATATGATATTGACATCATATCGAAACTGCATTTTGAACAAATATAATTAGCAGAATTGGGCCCCAGGTATGTTAATTACACATTTTTATTTTGATTTTTCTGCCAACGATACATAAGGCACTATATTGATTTAATAGGATTATCTGTTCTTTTGTGTAATATTATTCAGTAAAAGTATTCAGATTTTTTGATTGGATGACATTAACCAGTCAATAACGGATCAATCGTCATAGATTGATAATTCTAACTACACCAAATCGCCCTTGACAATTTTATTGACATGAATGCAGATTTTCTTAAGCTTAAGTTGTTCTATCAAACTGCTAACTATGATAGACGAACTTCAAGCAATAACATCAATCGACGACCGATAAATACTACATCCAAGCATGCTACACGTGGATCAAAATCTGTATAACTAAACCTAACCAAATCCAAACCACAATATATTCTCATCCACATTAAACCAGGTTTATACGTCTTGCAGGGTGCATAGGGTTCCCGCCAAGAACTTAGGGTCCCAAGCCAACCTCACCTGCAAGTGGTGCACCTGCCGATCAACGGACGAGGCTCTGGCAAACAAAATATCCCGATAAGCGGCAATAGGCTCGCCACCGTGGGATCAAAATACTGGCGAAAAGTGGGCGTTTAATATGCTGTTGGCGCATATGCTAAAGATCGGGAAAGGTGTACACCGAACATCACAACATTTCGCATCCAATCAAAGGCTTTTCTTCATGACGCGATAAACGTTTGCCATTGGCTGTTGTATTGTTCCCATTCCCCACTCTCCTCGACCGATGTAACCACGTTTTTTTAAATATAATCGTTTTTGATTTCGAACAATACGCATCTTTTACTCAAAACTCCCAAAATTCTTAATCTCTCACCTGGTTCACCACAGCATCAGGCTTCAGACTTACAAAATTCAAAGTACCGACGTCACGATCCGGTACATAGTGGTCCTTCGAGCCGGATAGAATCAGCATCCTGTGGAATATCTGGTGGTGCCTGCTGCTGCTGAACTGGCTAAAAACGCACTACGTATCTGGAGTAGACAACAGGAGGGCCTGGAGGCCAAGCGCACATTGGAGTCGAAGGTGAATGGGCCGTTCATCGTCATTGGAAATTCGCAATCTGGTGGGACCAACTATCCTTTCTCTCCCTATCAACTCCTAGTTCTCTTTGTGATACCTGTGTCTAAACTGATTTCAGTGAGAGTTGCTGCAATCGAGTTTTGCGCAACCTAATTCAATTATTCGCGAGGCCAGCTACGCTGCTCATTGCTGCACGTGATTCAAAGTTCCAACTGTAAGTACTCCTATTCTCACATACCACCAAAATGGCTACAGAAAGTGCTAAGTTACGCGATAAATCCCCTCTCACGTTAAATATTGATAGTGCTAGTAAATCACGCGACAAGTCTCCTAATTTTGGGTGTGCCAATCCCACGTTGCTTCGCGACCTAGTCAAGAAACGTGGCATCATCAAAGGCAGACTTACCAAATTTTTTAACTTCTTAGATTCATTAGAAGAGCGCGATAATCTCATTTCTTCTACTCGAGATCGTATAGATTTAAAATTACGCATAAAGGGTATTACTAGTTTATGTACCGAGTTTAATTCTATTCAAGGTCAAATAGAGGAGTGTATTTCCGATAGTGAGATGTCTGAGCAGTTAGATCAGAGAGATTTATTCGAAACCACTTATTATAGTATATTAGCCCACGCGGAATCCATGCTGACCGATGGTGAGGTTACTGACGGTTCCAATAATAAGCATTGCTGTAGCGAATTATCACAGTCGGTTAAACTTCCAACCATTTCTTTACCTACATTTGACGGTTCGTATGAGCACTGGCTGGAGTTTAGAGACACATTTATATCTTTGGTACATAACTCTAAACGTATTAGCAATATTCAAAAGTATCACTATTTAAAGTCTTCCTTAAAGGGCAATGCCGAGTTAGTGGTTAATTCTGTAGAATTCTCCTCAGATAATTACCAAGTAGCATGGGAATTATTGCTAAATAGATACAATAATAATAGACTTTTAGTTCACAATCACGTCAAAGCCTTGTTTAGTATTAACGCACTATCGAAAGAATCACCGGCTAGCATTAAGAAGCTTATCGACATTATATTGAAAAACTTACGCGCTTTAAAACTACTAGGCGAGCCAACTGATTCGTGGGACACGCTCATCAATTATATTATTGTTTCAAAGTTAGATAAAACGACCGAACGTGAATGGGAGACACACAAGTGCACATTATATCCGAGCGAAAACAATTCTAAACGCATAATTAAAGTTGACGAATTAATTAGTTTCCTTAAGGACAGGGCGGATGTGTTGGAAACATTGCAGTTGTCAAACAACAAATCACATAATATACAAACTGAAAATAAGAAACACAGTTCACATTTAAATAAAACTTCACACTGCAATGTTTCTACACACAAATCCAACGATGGCTGCTTGTCTCGCTACAAAAGGACGTGTTTAAAATGTAATTCAAATCATCCACTTTATTCTTGTCAAGAATTTATCGATAGTGACTTAAATTCAAAGTTAAACTTAATCCGCGAGCACAAACTGTGTGAGAATTGTTTACGTTCGGATCATCCTCCCGATAAATGTTTGTTTGGGCCGTGTCGAAAATGTAACCGCAAACATAACTCATTAATTCATAACAATAACGCGGACAGTTCGCTCGCATTGCATTCTAACTTAACGACTGACCGCCGAGTTGAGAGTGTCACCGTAGGCCCAGTGCCGGCTCACGTTGACCCCGCCTCCTCATCCGTTGCGACATATTCGCCTTCTATTCATGTAAACAAGGTACATATGCATAACGATTCTATAGATACGCACTCGGTTTTACTATCAACAGCTGTTGTCGACGTACTCGACGTTCACGGCGTTTGTCATCAAGCGCGTGCGCTTCTTGATAGTGGTAGTCAGCGGTGTTTTATAACAAAATCGTTTTGTAAATTAATTAATGTTCAGGTGATAAATTCTACTTATGAAATTAGGGGTTTAGGTGATTCAGTGATACAGTGTTCGGAAACTTGTAACATTGAAATTAAATCGCGAGCCGATAATACGTTTAAAACACGCATCACTTGTTTTGAATTATCGCAAATAACGTCTATGGTGCCGGCTTTGTGTAAAATAAACGCGCAGTTCTCAATTCCGGACAATATAAAGCTGGCGGAACCGCAGTTTTTAGATTTTAAAAACATAGATATTTTAATAGGCGCAGATAGGTTTTGGGATTTGTTGGCGGAAGGTAAAATGAGACTTCCCAATGGCCCTTACCTACAAAACACCAAGCTAGGCTGGATTATCTCTGGCTCGGTTACAAATAATACGCAGAATGCGAGGCGCGTTCACTGTAATTTAAGTAGCTCTTTAGATTCTCAACTTCGCTTGTTTTGGGAGATCGAAGAGCCCCCTAAGGTCAGGGATACGCTTACTCAGGAAGAGCGTGCATGTGAAGATCATTTCATTCGCACTACTACGCGCAATAGTGATGGAAGGTTTTGCGTACGCATTCCATTTAAGTAGTCTCCTGATCTTTTAGGCGAATCGTATACGCAAGCTGAGCGGCGTTTTTTCGCTTTAGAGAAACGTTTACAACGTTCATCCGATTACAAATTACTATATACGCAATTTATGCAGGAATACCTGTCTTTAGGCCATATGAGCCCAGTGAGCTTTTATGAACCACCGTGCTATTTCATGCCGCATCACGGCGTGTTTAGGGAGCATAGCACCACAACTAAGCTGCGCGTGGTTTTTGATGCCAGTGCACCTTCATCTTCCGGTAAGTCACTCAATGACTTGCAAATGATAGGGCCTCCGATACAAGGCGACTTAATTTCCATTCTTCTCCGCTTTAGAGAGTACAAGTTTGTTGCGTGCGCTGACGTCGAAAAATGTTCCGAAATTGTTTAATCGCCGAAGACCAGCGCAAGCTTCAAATGATTCTGTGGCGCGAGGATCCGTTGAAACCCTTAGGTATTTACCAGTTGAATACCATTTCGTACGGGACCGCTTCCGCACCTTTCATTAGTGTGCGGTGTTTAAAACAATTGGGGATGGACTCTTCCAACCCTGAGGTTCAGCGAGCTATTCTGGAGGATATTTACGTAGACGATTTTATTACGAGCCTAGATGATAAATCAGCTATAATACAATTATGCACTGATATAAAGAACACGCTGAAGTCAGGTTGTTTTCTACTTCGAAAGTGGATTTATAACTTTATAACTTTGACTAGCAAACCATTCAATAGAAATTAAATCTAACGAAAACATAAGTACTAAAACTTTGGGCTTAAGCTGGAATAATGTCAACGATATATTTCATTTTAATACGCAATTTCATAATGACAACAAGCCAGTCACTAAAAGGTCTATATCCTCTCGAATATTTCGCAAATTTTCGACCCTCTTGGTTTGTTGAGTCCAACCATAATTGTTGCAAAGGTGTTGCTACAACAATTATGGCTTCTCAAAATCGGTTGGGATGACATAGTTCCATCTAATGTCGCGCGGACGAGGAACCGGTTTGTTATCTCTTTGCAAGCGCTCAAAACAATTAAGGTTTCTCGCCATGTTATAGGTAGCCAACCTATGTATATAGAACTACATGTGTTTAGCGACGCTTCGCAGTCGGCGTACGGCGCGTGTATTTATGTGCGCACTATAAGTATAGATAATACAATCACAGTAAGATTGCTCTTTTCTAAATCTCGCGTTGCGCCATTGAAACCATTAAGCATACCGCGGCTCGAACTTTACGGTGCTTTGCTGGGTGCTTAAATACTCGACAAGGTTCGCAGTTCGTTGCGTTGGGAGTTTAAAAATGTAGTCTTTTGGACTGACTTAACCATTGTATTAGGTTGGTTGCGTATGCCTCCAAACAAACTTAAAACTTTTGTTTAAAATAGGACGGCGGAGATTCATGAACTTACGCAAAATGTTCTTTGGCGCCACGTAAGTAGCAAAAATAACCCGGCAGACCTATCATCGAGAGGTTTATGCTTAGAGGAGCTGTCTACTTCCAGGTTATGGTGGGAAGGACCCGATTTTTTGAGAAATTCGTCTTTCTCACTTGATAATTACGCTGTCATGGAAGTAGACGTAGAACTGCCTGAGGTTAGATCGCCTATTAGTTCTTTCGTGACTCATGATTCGTGTAATTTAACCCCTTTTCCGTTCAACCGATTTTCGCAATTTATGCGTATGAAGCGTGCCGTCGCATATATGTTACGTTTCATACACAATACTCGTAATAAAAATAATAAACGCATTGGTCTTCTTGGTACAGACGAGTTGAACGAGTCTCAGATAGTTTTAGTACGATGGGCTCAAAAGGAAAGCTATCCGAATGAATACAAACTTTTAACTAATTGTGCGCAATTTAAAGGTAAGAATAATTTAAAACGATTGAATTTATTTTTGGATAGTAATAAGATTATTTGTGTGGGTGGTCGATTGTCTAATTCAGAATAATTTAGTTTTAATAAAATGCATCCCATTTTAATATCTAGCAAACATAATTTCACTGTGTTGTTGTTTCGGCATGAGCACCTACAGCTCCTTCACGCTGGACCCCAGGCATTACTTTGTCATTTACGCGAAACCTGGTGGCCTTTAGGTGGCAGGAGCCTATCTAGACGTGTAGTAAATACTTGTGTTACGTGCACACGCATCAAAGGTAGGACTTTAACCCCCCAAATGGGTAATTTGCCAAAGGCAAGGATAACACCTACTTTTCCATTTATTCAAAGTGGTGTCGATTACTGCGGGCCAGTCCTCATACTAAATCGCAAAGGTAGGGGAGCTAAAACGATGAAAGCGTACATTTGTTTATTCGTATGCTTTGTTACGCGCGCAATACATTTGGAGCTCGTCAGTGATCTCACTACCGAAGGATATTTATTAGCGCTTAAGCGTTTTATTTCTCGGCGTGGCAAACCGAAAGAAATATACTCTGATAACGGACGTAACTTTGTGGGATTAATGAATGATTTCTCTGAATTCTTAAGTAGATGTAATGCTGACATAAGGGATTATGCTATTAGTCAACAAATTAATTTTTAATTCATTCCGCCTTATTCGCCTCACTTTGGTGGTCTGTGGGAGGCAGGAGTAAAATCTTGCAAATTTCATCTTCGCAGAGTAGTAGGAAACGCGCATCTCACCTTTGAGGAGTTTAGCACAGTTTTATCACAAATAGAAGCAGTTCTAAATTCCCGACCAATTTCTCCTCTTTCCTCAGATCCCCAAGACCTTTCTCCTCTAACTCCCGCTCACTTTTTAGTTGGTCGACCGCTGACTGCACCAGTATGTGATGATTTCACCGACATGCCTTTACATAGATTGAAAAGGTACCAGAGGGTGGAGCAAATTCGCCAGCATTTTTGGACTCGATGGTCCAAGGAGTACATCACTGAGTTGCAGGTGCGCGCTAAATGGACCGACAACAAGACGGAGCTGAAGGACAACGCACTTTTCCTGATTAAGGACAGTAACCTTCCGCCTTTAAAATGGCACATGGGTCGAGTGCTTCGGTCCATCCCAGGCAGGGATGGCATTTCAAGGGTGGCGGACATACTAACGTCTTCGGGCGTGGTGCGGCGAGCATACGCTAAAATCTGTCCACTTCATAATGATGAGCCTGAAGATTGAAGTTGAGGATTTCGAAAGCGACTGCTTCCAAGGCCGGGGGCATGTTGGCGCATATGCTAAAGATAGGGAAAAGTGTACACCGAACATCACAACATTTCGCATCCAATCAAAGGCTTTTCTACGTGACGCGATAAACGTTTGCCATTGGCTGTTGTATTGTTCCCATTCCCCACTCTCCTCGACCGATGTAACCACGTTTTTTAAAATATAATCGTTTTTGATTTCGAACAATATGCATCTTTTACTCAAAACTCCCAAAATTCTTAATCTCTCACCTGGTTCACCACGGCATCAGGCTACTACTTACAAAATTCAAAGTACTGACGTCACGATCCGGTACATATGCCTCTGCCTACCCCTTCGGGGAAACAGGCGTGAGTCTATGTATGTATGTATACGTCTTTGAATACAATTTTGCAGAAATATGTCGCGTTACGCCCAAATGCGACAGCCGCGAACATTCATAGAAATGTACGTTCAGATATAAAAATAAATTACGACATAAGGTCAGATACCGCGGCCATCAACATAAATCAAAAACTTCTGTACTGTTCTGCCCATGTTATTTATTTTACTGGGAAAATGTAGCTTTTGATTTATACGTATTAGCACTGGAAAAGTGTTTAATCTTACTACTAGGTATAATATATATAAACGTGAAAGTGGGTGAGGATGGATGTTTGTTAGTCTTTCACGGCAAGCTACAGAATGGATTTCGATGAAACTTTGCAGCTTATATATAACAAAATAGCCCATGCGTTACCTTCTATAGAGTGGTAACTGATTCCCTTGACGTAGGGAAAGCGATGTGAAGTAGCTAGCTTCATACATACAATGAGGTATGCATGTTTCCCGGAGGCATAAAGTAGAGGTTACGGCGTCCAATTTGCAATGATCGTGACGCGCCGGTTTTCTTTATTCATTCCGGTCACGTTCTTGATGCGTGCTCGTCAACTTAGAATCATTTTAAAATAAACATTCCTCCAAATCCTGTATGAATTGTGTTTTAGTATCCGCCGTGGTTGTTTTCCAACTTTCATATACTAACTTGGCTGCTTATAATAGTTAAAAAATCCCTAATATTTGAGAACGTTTGCAATACATTTTGTGTTGTTTACCATGCATATATATGTTACTTAATTTCAAAATAGAAAATTCACAGTGATTAGTATGGAAAGCAGAGCGGTATTATCCAAAAATGTGTTTAATCTTGAAATGTATTAAGGCTCTGCTTTTATAACGCATTTTATATAGAAAATATAACTCAACTTGTTGTTATGTAAAAACTATGCAAATTTGAGAAAAGTTGCTCCTTTGTTTATTTACTTTGTTCATAATTTTATGATAAAACGCAATCATTTCTATGACATTGCGTGAAAGAATAAAAAAACATTACAGACTTTTCAAAGCATATTTTAGTTCAAAGTGTGTCAAACTATTCAATAAAATGCATGACAATGTAACAAAATATGTAACTTTGGTGTTGTTGATGTTGTGCTGTATGTTCACTCGTGTGTTCAGGTTCCTAGTCCAGGTTGATGAGTAAAACGTCCAAATATGATATACGTTATTTATTTCAGTGACACATAGGTAGTACAGTATTCGCGGTTATTGATCGACTGACTTAGTATACATGGTTAATACAGATCATATTATTATGATGCAATATTCTAGGTAGATACATAATATTATGATGTAATAATATACACAATAACTAATGTCTCCAAACAAGGAAATGTGCTGCAGGCACATAGCTTCCCTCTTTAAAAAAAAATATGATTAACATTACAATTTTTTTCATTTAATCAAAATGTTATATAAAATAAAATCTTGAAAATCAAATTAAACTGTTCAAATTCCATTATTTTAAATGCACAGTGTCACTTTTAAAATAATCAGAATAAATCTAGGTAAGCAATATAATACGATTACACGTGAGAAACACAGATTATACGTAGGTATAAGATTACTAAAATTTCACTTAAGGTCCACTAATAGGATAAAGCACTTTTTGCACTGATTAAATACGATTATACGATATTGATACGATTATGCGAATTTCACCATTCACTATCACTATGCGATCACTTGTGCAGCGAAACCGTTTTGGCCTCGCTCGCATCTCGTGACAGGTTGTTCTATAATATTTCTTCTCAAATATCTGCCATACCCATCCTTGCAACGGTTCCATACGAAATAGATAATGGCAATCAGCAATAGCATCAAGGTTATTAGTCCATAAATCTCTGCTTTTTCATTGAAAGCAGTTGCTGCAGCGGCACTAGCCGAATTTCCTGCGCCATTTTGAGCCACGATAATTTCCTCCTTGGTCTGCTTGCCGCCCATTGTAAAAATACTTAGTAAGTTTCAAGGTAATATTTATAATTGTTAATAGGTCAGAAGTTGAATCGGACTACTGGCTTAATGACGCGACCCGATCTTGTTTGCCGTTCAGTGTTTAGATTTGTCTCTCCCTTATAAGGAATAGATGAATCTTGATACACGTCGCTTGCAATTACGAAGGCAGGTTTAAGTCGATCGATGCTTACGTGTTTTTGTATGCCATTACATAATAATTTAAAATATTTCTCATGCTTTTCTATGACCTGGTAAGGCCCTGCATATGGAGGCGTCAATGGTTTCGAGACTTTATCGCATCGAACAAAAACTTGGGTACAGCTACTTAATTCTGGGTGAACAAATATTTGACCTTGTTTCAGATTTCGTCTTGGAACTGATGATATATTTCGTATCCTTTGTCGTAACTCTTGCACAAACGTGTCGTCCTCAGAGATTTCAGGCTTTGTCGGCGAAAAAAAATCTCCAGGTAAACGTAACGTTTCGCCGTACACCATTTCAGCCGCGCTAATGTTTGTATCAGTACGTAAAGTTGTTCTCAATGCCAAAAGTACAGAGGGTAATTCGTTTACCCATTCACTGGTGTTTCCTCTACACATTAAAGCTGCTTTTAGGGATCGGTGCCACCGTTCAACTGCGCCATTCGATTGGGGATGGTAAGCCGTAGTCCTGAGCTTGTTTATACCCATTCGTTTCGACAGCAATGCAAATAGGTTGGATTCGAACTGTCGTCCTTGATCCGTGGTTATCCTTAGCGGACATCCGAATCGGGCAATCCAGCGTGAGTACACAATTTCTGCGACAGTTTTTGCACTTATATCCTTGATCGCAAATGCCTCGGGCCAGCCGGTGGCCCTGTCTAACATTGTAACCAAAAATCTGTAACCTTTGCAGTAACTCAGGGGCCCAACGATGTCTACATGTAGATGGTCAAATCGTTTACTTTTCTCAAAAGTACCAACCGGTGAAATAGTGTGGCGTTGAACCTTGGACTTTTGACATTCTATGCATGACTTAGCCCATGTAGAAATGTCTTTGTTCATAGATTTCCAAAAGTAGCGATCGCATATCATCTTACGTGTTGTTCGTACACCTGGGTGGCCGATTCCGTGGATCGCGTTGTAAGCTGTCATACGAAACTCGGCCGGCAAATACGGTCGCACCTTATTTGTAGATACTTCGCAGTATACTGGTATGTTATTATTAGGTAATAACATTCTCTTGAAACTTAAATTTTCAGCGTTCATCAAAATTTTCAGCTCCTCGTCTCCTTCTTGGGCATGCGAAAGTTCTTCATAGTCAATAGGTGATGGAGTGCTGATAGATGAGATTCTCGATAAAGTGTCAGCTACGACGTTATCAGCACCGCTAACGAACTCTATGGCTACACAAAACTGTAAAATGAAGTCTAAATGTCTTAGCCTTCGTGGAGTATCGTTTTTACCAATGTTGTTATTCTTAAAGGCGTGTACTAGCGGCTTATGATCTGTGTACACGGTTATCTGCCTTCCTTCTATTAGATAACGAAAATGCTTGATAGACATATATATAGCCAAAAGTTCACGATCGAAGGTGCTATACTTCTGTTGCGCGTCGCTGAGCTTTGTAGAGAAAAAGGCCAAAGGCTGCCAAGAATCACCAACACGTTGTTGTATCACTCCACCCGCGCACGTGGCAGAAACATCCGTCATAAGGGCTATTGGAACATCCGGAAGAGGGAAGGACAACGTAACGGCGCTTTTTAAGCTAGCCTTACATTGCTCAAATGCTTCAATAGATTGCTCAGTCCATACGATTGGGGTCTTGTCCTTTTTCTTCGAATCGTGTAAATATTCATTAAGAGGTTTCTGAAGTTCTGCTGCGCGGGGCAAGTGGCGTCTATAAAAATTTATCATGCCCAAAAAGCGTCGTAAGTCCTCTACTGTTTCAGGTCGTGGGTAATTTGATATGACCTCGACTCGATCGTTCAGTGGGCGGAGACCTTTATCGGACACGTGAAATCCTAGAAAATCCAATTCCGATTTACCAAACTCGCATTTGGCCAAATTTATTGTGAGTCCCCATTGATTCAAACGTTCAAAAACTTTTCTAAGGTGAATTTCATGGATTGACCTTGAAACTGACCCTATGATGACGTCATCTATGTACGCAAAAATGAAGTCAAGGTCACGAAACACATTATTGTTAAGGAATCTTTGAAAGGTTTGAGCAGCGTTTCTCAATCCAAACGTCATTCTGTTGAATTCATAGAGCCCAAACGGAGTTGTAATCGCTGTTTTCGGAATGTCCTCTTCTCTTACAGCCAAATTATGGTACGCTCGTTGAAGGTCAATACGGGAGAAAATACGCTTTCCAGCTAACAGGTACGTACAGTCCTGAATTCGTGGTATCGGGTATCTGTCGGGTTTTGTGATACTATTCAAACGCCGGTAGTCGCCGCAAGGTCGCAACTCTCCGTTTTTCTTGACAACCACATGTAAAGGGCTCGCCCAGCAACTCTTTGAAGGTCGGCAAATTCCCATGTCAACCATACGTTGAAACTCGGCCTTGACCCTGTCATACTTATCAGGGGGCAATGGTCTCGGTTTTGCAAACACAGGCGATCCTGTTGTTTCTATATAATGTTCTACGGAATGGGATGGAGTCTCTTTAAAGCACATAGGTTTTGTAATGTTTGGGTACTCTGATAGCAACGCACTAAATTCACATGAAGAGTCTATTGTTCTCACTGATGGTTGATTTATTACGCTTATCGAGGCAATCGTACACAAATTGGTCACTTTATCAGTCAATTTCTTTTGGTTAATGTCCACTAATAAATTGTGATAGCCTAAAAAGTCTGCACCTAATATAGGCTGATTTACGTCGGCGAGCACAAACGTCCAACGATAGGGCCGCCGTAAACTAAAATCTAAATCAAGAGTTTTTGTGCCGTAGGTTTTGATTTCACTGCCGTTCGCGGCATAAAGTTTATAACTACTACACACATTATCACTAAAAAGTTTTTTCTTATACGGTAAAACGGAAATGTTCGCGCCAGTGTCCACTAAAAATTTTAGTCCCGTTGTAGTGTCACTAACACAAAGGCGGTGAGCAGGCGTTATGGTGCTAACCTCCACCGGCGGTTGCACCACGCTATTCAGTTTCCCTGTTGATTAATATTTTTCCACGCACACGGCTCCACGCATTTCTGTGCTCTATTGCGAAACTTGTAGTGATAGTAACAGAGCCAGTCAGCACTTTCTGGCGTGCGCCGTGTAGTATTTCTACCTCGTGACGTAGAACGATAGCGATTTGGTCTGTAATTATTATTTTGAAACCTTGGTCTTTGTCTCTGCATTTCCTTCATTTGAAGACTCAATTTTGATATTTCAGACAAGATAAATGCCGTATCATTGTTACTCGAAGTGGTAGCTTGTACTTCCGAGACGTCGTTCAAAGGCCTTGTGGTTTCCATTATTTTATCAGCTATGGCTGCTAGCTTTTCCAAATCCTTCACCTCACTCACTGCTAAAACTGCACGAATAGACGAAGGCAGATGTCCTTGCCACATAATTATGAGTGTTTCATCTGGGATTTTACCGCGCGCTAGATCCTTCATGCGCCTTAACAGCTGTGAAGGTTTCTGGTCTCCAAGTTGCATTTCTGAAAGTAGCTTCTGAAATTGCCGGTTTTCTGACTCTTCGTAGACTACTAATAAACGTGCCTTTAGCGCTTCAAACTTTTTGGATTCTGGGGGCTTTAACAAAATGTCGCTAACTTGCTGGATCACGTCTTTACCAAGTTTTGCCACAACTAAATTGAATCTTGCGTCATCGCTGAGTTTCTGTGGGCCTAATATTGCCTCACACTGTACAAACCACAATCTTGGTTGATCACACCAGAATTCGGGTATTCTGGAGGAGACAGTCACCGTTGCCAATTCCACAGCGTCGTTTTGGAACGTTGAGGAAGTTGTCATCATGCTTTGTTGTCCAGCTGGGTTGCTCATGGTATTCATTTTGTGAGTCGATCACTGATCTCCAGGAACTTTAGGAAAACGTTGAGGTCGGGGTCACCACTGTTGATGTTGTGCTGTATGTTCACTCGTGTGTTCAGGTTCCTAGTCCAGGTTGATGAGTAAAACGTCCAAATATGATATACGTTATTTATTTCAGTGACACATAGGTAGTACAGTATTCGCGGTTATTGATCGACTGACTTAGTATACATGGTTAATACAGATCATATTATTATGATGCAATATTCTAGGTAGATACATAATATTATGATGTAATAATATACACAATAACTAATGTCTCCAAACAAGGAAATGTGCTGCAGGCACAGTGTCATGAAAGTCCTCCGCATCGCAGTCTATTGGGAGTTTGTAAAAACGAATGGCAGCATTGTCACGTTACATGGCTATGCTTACTTTTTGTGTATGCCAGTCATCTGTTCATACGAGGCATAGACCATTCTCTTTGCGAGATTCCTAGAAAGATATGTCGCACTTGGACCCCATGGCACAAATAATTTGACTCCAAACAAATCAATTTATACATAATCCTCTACTAGATTTACGTCCTCCTCAGCAAGATGAATACTGAATTATAATTTTTTATTTTAAAATTAAGTATATTGTTGACGGTCATGATTGAATATTCTATTTGAAGCAAAAATTACAATACGTTTCTATTTAATAGTTCAGCGTATTCAAATGTATTTTGTACATGAAAGAAAATAATAGACTATTCTGTTAGAAAATGATCGATGGCTTATATTTTTATTGCAGGCTGCTTTAGTATCAGACGCAATATTTTACTGTGGCTGGCAGTTGTGTCCACCGCGGTTAAACAATATGCCGAAGAGAAACATAAGACAACTAGTGCTATTGTGCAGGCTCAGCGTCCGCTCGTCATGAAGGCGTTCAAGATGCTGGAACTTACCTACGCAACGTTCTTGATGGTTAGAATTATCTAGTGAACATCATCTTTACCATACATTCGTATGGGCGGCTCAGACCCGCTGCTTGCATGCTTGAACTTTTTGCGTGCCGTTCTCTCCACCACTTTATAGTCCTGCTTGGGGCTGACAAAGATGTGTAAGTCTCTCCCTTAAAGTTGTTCTAGGCTTATTTACTAAAACCATCGTTGTATTTTCAATGTCCCGTGGAGCCAGAATAGCGATTTGAGTCAGCGCATAAAGATTTTGCTAAGACTTCCTCGGGCACTACTCGTCCTTGAATATCATACAACATAAGAAAACTAGTGGTCTTGAAAGATGTAAGTTGTCAAACTAATTTGACGATAAAGGAAAAAAAACAATCTCGAAGAGTATTTTAGGTGAATATTCCGATCGACATATATAATAGTTTTCAAATCCATCGGCGAAAGACGAAGAACGTAGTCGACAAAACCTTTCCATCGGTGAATATTGACTCATCATATAGACAGAGCTTATAAAGTATGAGGTTAAACCCTACTTTTCGGTACACATGTCCGAATATTCTAGTGCGGCAAAACTCTCAAAGGTTTTACATAAGCTGATAAAAAGTTTCAGTTTGAATCTCTTAGAAACAAACTGAACCCTCGTTTTATTATAATGCCAATATGATAACGGTATTGTCTCTATTATATTCTCGTAAATGGAACTTGTTGATATCATGTATTATGGAAATACTAGTTTTCTTTATAGCTTTCCTCATGCGGGATTTGGTTAAAGCTTATCGGTTATTTACGTTGTTGTTGGGGCTGATAACAGAGCAAAGAGCAGTATCAAGCGATGTGAATATGTGACCTTGAAAATTGCTGTATTTACCTAAAGTATCTGCTGACAGCCGTCATGGCTGAGAGACACGTTGGAGATAAAGAATTTGATATATTCCAAGTCTATTGCAAACATCAAAATTATTGATGGCAAGCAATGATCTGGGGACGTAAGCCTGCGATGAATCATGCAGTCCCGGGCGTGACTGTTTATTGGTGTTAAATATAATAAGGCGGTTTAGTTAAAGCACATAGTTTGGAAATGAGTCTATTGTTTTCAAATATTACTGTAACCTTTGAGAATATATAACTGAGAATTTATGCATGATAATCTCAACTCCATCTCTTATAGATATTTTTTATTCGTAATTGACAAAATATAGAAGTGTATTAGACCTTTAATAAATTATCTAGCGGTCGCCACCTACAGACTAAGCTCAGCACAATATTTCTTCTTGTGAAATTTCTGCCTATTAAAGTTGGAACCTTAATGTCCCTTTAGGGATTCAACTGATCGCACAAATAATCTAGTGAGGTAAACTAGACCTAAAAAAGAAAATCTAATATTTTCGAAGCCATGTGATTAACTTCAATAAATTTGAACTAAAATTAAGCAACACCAAAATATTCGTAGTGAAACGAGCATTAGATATAGCTGCTCTTTATAAGCCGGATGGCAGGTATAATATAATGTTGTTTTAGGGATGGGAAGTGACTGAAACTGTCTAGTCCAGCCGTTTCGGCTTGCCCCAATATACAGTAAATTTATCTCACAAAAGCTTTTTTAATAATGATCCACAGACTACAGCCGAGCTTAAAATTTAACGATTAATCTGTTTAACCCTAGAGTACTAATCTTATTTTTATACCGCTCAATACGAGATCGATATCGCTCGGGAGGCTACTATGATACAAAATTTTAGAAAGACTTTTTTATTACAAATTGTTTTAAATTTAACAAAATAATGAAGAAAGACCTTGTTTCTTTAAATGCAATGGCACATTTTCTTTAAAATTATAATTTCAGTCTTAAAATCAACCTTAATGTTAACGTAACCCTTGTTTGAACAGACTTTAGAATAATAATAATAAAAAATAAAAAGTCACACATAGCCTCTAATTTAGTATCTAAATTAAGTATTTTTAAAATGTTATATCACATAAAAGTAAAATTACCATTGTAATTATAAGATATTTGGCTTGACAGTAAATTAAAATCAGACTATATTTTTCTATCAAAATTACAGCAGTTTGGATCGAGATTGGGTTTGTAGAGCCACTTCTAACTGACAGACAAGCTTCTAACAGACAAGCAAGCACAAGCGCGGGCTTGTGCTTGCTTGTATTTGAGATGTTTGAGGAGGTAAATCCAGATTGTTCGGAGCAATATATGGAAGATCATCTTCAAGCTGGCACGAAGGATCAGCCACACTGTCGTCTGAATCGTAATCCTTAACGTAATCTTCAGTTTTACTGTCCGGTTCTTCGTTTTCCAAATATTTTTTTATCTGTTTCTCATAGAGTTTCATCTATGAAACAAAATAACCAATTCTCAGCTTTATCAAACAAATAAATAAAGAGATAATTGCAAAAAACTAAGAAACGGGATTGGTAAAAAAGTTACCTTTAATACTAATGATCGCCTCCCAGGCGACCGTGAGGTCAATAACTAAATACCTGATAATTGACCCACTGAACCCGTGACCACTGTCCTCTGCGTCACGGGGTGCACTGTATTGGCGCGAACACACCCCGCAATAAATAGACGTAATTTAAAAATATTCTTAAAAAATCAACCGAACGCGGCCTCTCAGGCGATGATTAGTATTCTAGGGTTAAAGTGAAATCCATGAACCTCAATAATACAACAACCATTTATTACAGTCATATGACGCGCAGTCGGTATTTTAATTTCACAAACAAAATTAAATGAATTTATAATAAAATGCGCATTAAGCTTTTAAATTTCACAAGTATATAGACGGTGGCCGGACTTGGTGGTTGAAGAGTGACTTAGATACACGTGTTAGGTTATCTTTTTAACACCACGCGAATTGTTTCTATTTGTGGCTCAAAATTTGTTCGTTTGTGTTGTTTTTGTTGTGGTTTGTGTGTGTTGTAAACGTAAGTACTAATACAGATCTGTAATCCTTCGCTAACTTATGGACATGGAGATCGTGGAGGAGCCCCCAGATGGGGGCGGGGGCCTACCCCCTGATAGGGGCAAAGCTTTAAAACGTTCACCAGACGATGAAGTAAGAGCTGACAATAAAAAAACTCGCTCACCCACTGAATCAATCCAATCAGTCTATGTCAAACCCGGATATGAGACTGATTCGATTGTTAAGTACTCGGATAATGACAAAGGACCGTACTCTGTATATGTATCGAAAGTGGAGCCCAATCCCTCATCAGGGCAATCTTTTAAAATTCTCAAATTTGCTCAATTTCTCCATAAAAATAATATTACAGGCATTAAGGAAGGTGGTATTAAAAATCTTGGAAGAAACAAAATATCTGTTGAGTTTGATTCAGCCAGCAAAGCTAATGCGTTTTTAGATTTGAGCATTTTGGAGAGCAACAAATACTCGGCGTATGTACCACGATTTCAAATATTTAGAATGGGGGTAGTCAGGGATATCCCCACTGATTGGTCCCTTGAGGAACTTGTTACTGGTATCTCTACCCCAACAAACTGCGGTGAAGTTATTAGGGCGAGACGACTAAATGTCAAGTCCAAGAAGGAAGGCCAGGTAACATGGATCCCGTCCAACTCAGTTGTACTTACATTTTTGGGCCAGACTCTTCCCGAGAAGGTTTACTGCTACCACGCTTCCCTACCAGTAACAACCTATAACCTTCCCACTATTCAGTGCCGTAAGTGCTGTAGATTCGGTCACATTGCCAATCAATGCCGCTCCCAGCCCCGATGCTACAAATGTGCCCAACCCCACTCTGGTGATTCTTGCATTGTTGGTGATTCCGAGGTGTCTTGTCTGCTATGTAATGGGGGCAGACACATGGCAATTGATGGCAATTGCCCGGAACATGCCCGCCAAAAGTCCATAAAACTGGTCATGTCCCAAGAAAATCTTAGTTATATGGAGGCTTCAGCTAGATTTCCCCAGGTGAGACGACTATATTCTGAGGCAGCTGCGACCCCCCATTCTCCCCCACTATTTTCACAAACTCCCCAGAAAGCCTACCCCACTACACCTGTAACTCCGTCTACCCCCACCACTTCTTACAGAAAGACAGTGTTCCTCCCTCCCCGTGATAAACCCCAACTAGGCAAAACTTATGATCTTCAAGCTCACAAATCTCTAACTGCTACACCTCTATCATCTCAAGCCAATGGGTGTGCTTTAGCATCCCCAGTGGAAACAACTCCCCTTGCCACTCCCAACGACAATTTAGTGGAGCTGCTCTTATGCGCTTTAATCAATATGCTGTCCAAATTTTCTGATTCATTACCGTACGACGTCTCTGTTCTTGTTGAACAGCTATTACAAGTCCTCACCTATAATAATGTGCATAATGGGTCTGCAAATTCTGCAATGGAATAGTAGAAGTATCAGGCGCAACAAAAGTGATATTCTCTATTTGATCAACCGCTACAAGCCAGCTGTCTTTGCGGTCTCGGAGACATGGCTGAAACCTGGCTCCCATTTTCGGGTTCCAGGTTTTTCATGCCTCCGAGACGACAGAGAGGACGGATGGGCGGGTAGCGCCCTGTTGATTGATAGAAATACTACTTTTTCACAAATTCACTTACCTCCTCATGACTCAGGCCTGAATGTTGTCGCTGTTCGAATGGCAAATATCTCGTTTGTTTCTGTCTACATTCCCCACCCCAATCTAAGTATAATTTCTAACCTGTCATCTATTCTTTCTTCAGTCCCAGCTCCTATGGTGGTGCTAGGCGATTTTAACTGCCGAAACACCCTATGGGGCTCGCATTGCAACGATCCTGCTTCTTCGTTCTTACTTGATCTTCTGGACAGTATTAACTTATGCGTCTTAAACGACGGATCGCCTACTCGTAGAGTCTCCCCTGCCCAGAATATCAGCGTCCCCGATCTCACATTTGCGTCACCCCCTTTAGTCTCTCTTCTCTCTTGGTCTGTTCTACCGCATTCTTATGGTAGTGATCACTTCCCTATCTTAACTACCCTTATTCAATCTTCCTCACCTCCTACATCTTCACCTTCTCAACCCCTGCTTAAGTATCGTCTCTCTCATGCTAACTGGGACCAATATTCATTATTACTAGATACTGAAATTAGTTCATTCCCCCCTGTTGACCCTTCTAATCTCTCTTATTTGTACAATCGCTTCATTTCCGCTATATTATCTGCCGCCAACTCCTCTATTCCCTTAAAAACTTCCTCACGAAAATTGGTTTCTTCTCCTCCTTGGTGGGATGCAGAATGCTCGGCGGGTGTTCGGTCCCGCAGGGAGGCGGAGAAAAAGTTTGCGTCATCCCTAAACATGTCCGACTTCCTCTCCTACAAAAAGACTGCTGCCACCACCTCTAGGCTCCTCTCAAAGAAAAAATCACAAGGATGGCGCAATTTTTGTGAATCTCTAAATCCCCGGTTCCCTGTATCTCTTATTTGGCGTAGAATCAAAGCGTATCGTAGGAGCATAGCAGATTCGAATATTACGTCAAACGACCCTTTTACTTTCTTACACGCCTTTGAATGCACCTTAGCTCCTCCTTATGTTCCGGAATTTGAATGCCAGCCCTCTCCCTCCTTCCCTATTCCTGTTTCTTCTTCTGACCCAATGAACGACCCTTTCTCCTTCTCTGAACTGACCTGCGCCATTGACCATCTTCGCGACTCCTCGCCTGGTATTGACGGTATCCCTTACTCCTTTATCCGTAAATCCTCTAATGCCTGCAAACATTTCTTCCTTACCATCCTTAACACTATTTTTCTCACTGGGGAAATCCCAGGTCCCTGGAAATCCCAAATTATTATCCCAATTCCAAAACCTGGAAAAGACCCAAAAGACCCTTCATCTTACCGACCTATTGCCCTATCCTCAGTCTTAGCCAAAATAATGGAAAATCTAATAAAAAATCGCCTTGAATGGTTTTTGGAAAATCGAGGCTTACTATCCAATACCCAGTTCGGCTTCAGGAAGGGTAAAGGTACTTTGGATAGCCTAAGTATCTTTACCTCTGAAGTCCGCCTAGCCTTTTCCCGGAACGAACATGTTGTCGGGGTGTTTCTAGACATTACGTCTGCTTATGACAATGTCCAGCTTCCGCTGCTCAGGCAGAAAATGCACCAGCTGAGCCTTCCCGTGAGACTGATTAACACCATTTGCAACCTTTTAATGTGTCGTTCCATCTCCATCCGTCATCAGGGTTCCCTTCTCCCTCCACGGCTAGTCTGGAAAGGCCTCCCACAAGGGTCAGTTCTTAGTCCAATCCTTTATAACTTATACACCTATGACCTTGACCGCACTGTCTCCTCTTTTTGCAATATCCTACAGTACGCGGACGACATTGTTCTGTATTCTAGCTCCTCTTCCTTCTCACAGGCATCTTCGCGTTTAAATTCTGCTCTATATTATCTAAACAACTGGCTCCTAGACCACAACCTTTCCCTATCCGTCCCCAAATGCAATGCGGTGGTTTTCTCTCGAAAACGTAACATCCCAGATATCCAGCTTTCTGTGGGTGACGAACTTATACCCATCGTTGACCAAGTCAAATTTCTGGGCGTAATCCTGGATACCAGACTTACAGGACTCCATCATCTTAACTATATTGAGCAGAAAGGCGAGAGGGGTGTGAATGTCATGCGGGCTCTTTCAGGGGTCCGGTGGGGTTCACATCCCTTTTGCCAGAAACTTTTATATAACGCCATAGTTCGTAGTCATTTTGACTATGCGGGGTTCCTTCTTGAACCATGCAACAAAATTGCATTATCCAGGCTGGAAAAAATACAGTCTAAGTGTCTGCGAATTATAACTGGTGCAATGAAATGTTCCCCAATCAATGCCCTCCAAGTTGAATGCTGGGACCCTCCCCTGCATCTCCGCCGTCAGTATCTCGCAGACAGATTTCTCTCTAATGCTCTCCAAATTAGTTCTCACCCTCTTCTACCCATACTCCACTCTCTTGCCCCTCTTGTCTCTTCTTCCTCGTATTGGACCCACAAGGACCCTCCTCTTCTCATTACTTCCTTCAGGAAATTCAAGAATTCTTCTATCCCCATCTTTCAATCTACTCTTAACCCCCTCTTCCTCTCTGATTTTCATTCCCTTATATTCGAACCAAGAATTTGTCTTGATTTTGGTATTGGAAAGGGTTGCAGTCATGCCAATATCAAACTCAACGAGTCATTGACCAACAACTGGTCCGATTGGGTGACCCTATACACTGACGCTTCTAAGTTGTCCAATGATAGCCCCGTGGGATCTGCAGTTTGGCTACCTAAGTTTAAAATTGTCCTAAGCTTCAAAATTCCTCACCAGAACTCTGTCTTCACCGGAGAGTCCATCGCCTTGCTAGAAGCGGTTACATTTGTGGAAACGCATAGGCTTAACAAGGCGCTTATTTTGTCAGACTCTCAGAGTTCTCTATCTGATCTATTAAAAAATCCATTTAAATCCCGGGATAACTTCCAAATTACTTTACAAACAAAAGCTGCATTGTATAGGTGTCACCTGGCTGGCATTGAGGTAGTTCTAGCGTGGATACCTGGTCATTTGGGCATAACGGGCAACGAAATTGCAGATTATCATGCTAAGGCAGCAGCTCTATCGGGTTGCCCCACCTATAACTACTGTTTTTCACGTGATCTACGCTCGCAGGCTCAGCCGTCGTTGGTTAGATCTTGGAATGACTTGTGGCAGACTTCCAAGCTGGTCAAGGGCAAATTCTATGGTTCCATCCAACCTGTAATTCCTGCCAAACCCTGGTTTAGTAAACTTAAGCACATAAATAAAGCAGCGACATCCATTATAATTCGCTTACGTTTAGGATTTGTATGCTCTCCGGTGTTCCTAGCTAAAATACGTGTTAGAGACCACTCTATCTGTGAATGCGGCCTTGATGAGGGTACTCTGGAGCACCTTTTTTTCTCTTGTCCAAAGTTAGTTACTCCTCTTTATGATCTTCTCCCCATCCAAATTCCTAGACCCGTCAACTTGGCTTTCCTCCTAACCCTGGCTCACACCCCCCTTATCAAAATTTTATACAAATTTATCGCCATAAACAAAATTAAGATTTAGTCTCCTATTCCCCCCTTTCTTTCCCCTTTACCCCTTCCATTTACCATATTAACTCTATTAACCTTCTACATTTGTATTTTTACTAATATTTGTGTTGTCCTTTTTCAGAAACTTGGCTCCTCAAAGAGAAACCATTGCTAGTATTACCGGTCAATAGTCTCTTTTTGTGTTTTTAACTATTTAATTAATTATTAATTCTTTTTCCACCTTGACATTGGCAAAATCATCGATCCATACGATGGAGCCATTATAAGTAAAATTGAAGTTGAAGTTGAAGACGGTGGCCGGAATATGTGAACTGTACGTTAATTGAATTTATTAATACTGGTGATTGGTTCATCACTTTTTTTAATTAATCGATTATCATTTCAGGTGGTGCGAGGGACATACTCCGTGTTCGCCTTGTTTTATGCACAGAATCAATGAATGAAATAAACTTTAAAACACTTAGTCCTGCACAGAATCTTACATTTTACTATTTTTTATATAATCATAGCTTTGGTCACAATAAACAAAATATAAATTTAGACATAACTTTAAAATTGAAGATTATTTACAAAATTCATTATTAAGTTTATTTTAAACCGATAAGATGTTAATATTTCAATTAAAATTTACACCGCTACAGTTATTTATATGTATGTCCCGCCCATGTTTTGTGTAATATATTTAGATGCGACGGATATACAAAGCGAGAAATATCTGTAAGTGCAGTATTGAACTTTATAACTGACTTGACAGAGACATGCCACACATTGCTCAGCGATACTTATGATGATCTTTTGCCGTAAAAGAGTCAGCTTCGCTTCAATTCACGTGTGTTAAGGGAGGTTCCTTAACACCCTTAACAACAAGCTAGAGGTCTAGCTTCTTCGTTAAGAACAGTAACAATACTTCATGTATGTTTATCAGCTGATACCTACATAATAATTCATAATCTTTTATGCAATATAAATATATCGACGCTGACACCGCCATAAGCGTGATCAATATATTAGTTGTATACTCGGGTCTATCAGTATTCTTTACCGATTCAGCAGATTTTTAAGGCGCCGTTCGATACCGGAATTGTTGTTTATACATAATACATGATATATAATGGAATAAGTTTATTGACCTATAGCCGGTCAAGCATGTTTTGCGAGACGCACGACTTTCCTGACTGTAGAATACTTTACAGTTTTACACAAGGTGTTATAACTAGAGTAAAAAAATAGTTGTTCTGTGTAACGCGAATTAACTACGCGCACGTCCGTATCTGACAACAAAATATGTAAAACGTTGAATTAACGTCATACTTATGCGTTTTTATATAAATAATATATAGTTTTGCGTATCAAGAACAACATAAGTAAAAAAGTCCATCTGATGTTTGTTTGTTTTTCGTGTGAGTGTGTGGCCAACTCTGGTGTCGGAGTTTTCAGACCGCCCGAAGGCCTCCGACGTGGCCTAACGATCCTTATCCTTAGACAAGAACCGGGACCGACAGCTTTACCTGCCCTCCGAAGCACGGTAGCGCTCAGATGTAAATGCCTCACGGTCACCCATCCAAGTGGTGACCTGTGAAAGTGTTGCTTAACTTTGTCGATCTGCTACGAACGGCAAGTCAAGTCTCGCTATGAGCGCTACTGTCCATCTAGTCCATCTGATGATGGATTAAGAATTCAAAGTGTCGCAAGCCCATTACATTCCACGGGTGCCGAAAGAGACGACTGAGGTAAACACGTGAAACAGATAATATATACTTGTGAATACACGAAAAAATGCTATCAAACCCTATTACAACGCGTCTGGCCAGCGTTGCATAGCAGGCTGAATCCACTCATTCACTCGCAATATTATTGTGACATAAATTTAGAGATGTCTGCCTTCCAGCAGTGGACTTCGTAAGGCCGTATGATGATGAAGTCATAAGCCATAAATATGTTTCCCTAGTCGTAAATAGTTGTCGTAGCACCGCGCACCGTTAGATACTTAATCGTTTCAGAGTCAAATCGTTTTATACTGTAGCCTGTTTATTCCATAATCTTTATCTATGGTTTACATTTTTAAGTCGATCCAGCTTCTAACAATTTTTACGTGTTCATAGATTAACGAGTGATTTTCAGATGCTTTATTTGTATCTTGCAGTGTACCTATATCCACAATATGAACACACAGTAGGTACAATAACTTAATAGGTTGTCGTGACTGAGTTCATACAGAACAAATGCCATACGTGACCGGTACCTAACTTCACCAGTACTCTGTCGGTAGATAGCGCATACCTATTTGTGTGACGTCAGCGCTAGCATTTGGAACAAACACTAAGTATTTCATAGCAGTCATAAATATAGTGAAGCGTATAAATTCACCGAAGTTGTCGGTTGATGTATATCCATGTTTGGTCGTTACGTGCTCGACTTATGCTACTGCTACACCTGCGTTAGCGTTAACGTTAATGGCAATGGCCATCAACGCATTAGTTGACGCGTTAAAAAATCGCATTAGAAATTTGTATTTTAACTCGTTAAGACGTTGGCCATATCTACGTAGCGCCTAAATTAACGCACTAATTGACGCGTTAAGACGCAGGTGTAGCAGGAGCATTACGTAGTCATGCAACTATAAAAACAAGATGGCAAATCGCGATAAATCTGTTATCGTTAAGATTTCTGTATCACATACATACGCAAATCGGGCACATCGCATTGCGTGTTAGGAATATGTTCATGAATAAATAAAATGGTGAAAGACTGTAAATGCAAAAATCAGATGTAGGTATGCTTCTAGTAATGTGCACAATAAAATAGTGAATTATGCACTTGTGTTTTATTTTAGTTACTGGGGTACTCATGTATATGACTGACTGAGCTAATGTGAAGGTATCACGTTATTTTGATGCGTTAGTTAAAATAAGAGCTTTGCAAAAAAACCAAAGCCCTTTTATTTTACGCCTTTTTCAGGCACGTTACGGAAAATTGATCGACTACTTTTTAAATTATTCGATTAATTTTCCGTAACGTGCTGTAATGTGTAATGGGCGACGGGAGTTCAATTGAAACAAGATTGTTTGTTGACTGTCGTATAATGAATGTCTAATACTTTATAATGTCTTTAACTCTATACTTATAATAAGGTAGAGGTGCACTACAATACACCTCTCCCCTGTATTAAAAAAATTAGAATAACAAATTTTTTTTTTTTTGTAAATAATGCTGTAAAATCAAATTTTAATAACAAACAAAAATATTTTAGTTAATTTTCCAATATTTAAAAAGAATATGTTATTATGTTTATTACTTTAGAAAAATAAACAGTGATTTTAACAAAAATCAATGAAAATATGATCGAAACATTTTTTAAGCATAATTCTTATCCCTTACAAAATAAGTAAACATTAATTAATTATCACAAAAACACGAAAGTCAAATAAAATATAAGAGTTTTCTTAAATTCTAGAGGTCGCTTAATGACAGTACGGTATTAAGATTTGTTATATAAAATTACGTCTAATTAATTTATATTAGTTACCTAGTACAATTTTGATTTATAACACAAAATTGTTTTCGTATGCATTCTTAGTAATTCATAGTTGATACATTTTCATTGGTCTCATTACATTTCCTTAACTGTTATTTCAAAATTTCATTAATATATAATTATATTTCACTCGCCCTACTTTTCTTTTCAACGATATTAATCCTGATACCTGTTTACAAACAAAACCATCTAATTACTTCTATCCAAATCTATTTTCCATTAATTAACACTATCTATTCCACAATCTCATACATTAAAATGCCATACTCATACTAAAATATATCTCTCAAAACTATAAAAATCAAATGCGTATCACAATATCATAACTCATAACTCTTAAATAAAACATTAATCATATACTTAAAACTGTTACATGTCATTACAAGATAAGCTAATTATAAACAAAGTGTCGTTCTCAGTAATGAACGGTGTTGAATTTCAAGACCTAAGAATGCATCGCATACTTGCACACCTTCATCATATCTATTGGATTCTGAACTTGATTCTAAAATTAGAATTTATTATAAGTAATATTCCCTTATTAATTTGCTTTTATCGATTTAATTAATAACTTTTCCGTACTCATAAAACTATAATATCTGTTATATTGTATGTATCGGGATAGTCAAGCATTTCAAACAACATCTTTAGAAATTAAATAAAACTGATATAATTATTAACATAATTAGAAACTGATTGTATAACTCATAACTTATAAAAATTGACTTTTTACCTTTTCACAAAAATACCAGCTTTTTTAGGAATTTGCTATTTATTAGATAAAAGTATCTTTTACGAAAATTTTAATTAAATTTGTTTGATACCATAGTCATAAGCGAACTTTTTATAAACTAATATTAACATAAAATAAGACGATAATATAATTGGCCTCTAAATAATTTCTAATAATAATATCTTTCAATGAGCAAACAAATTACCAAATTTAAAAAATATTTTAGGAATCGATATACAATTTGACATTTTAATAATAAAAGTTTCTTTAATCTTTGACAAAATTTATCTTATGAAAAATAAAATCAATTGAAAAAAAAAGTTTTATATAAAATATTTAAATTTGTGTTGCCTAAATTTTAATATGCAATAAAATAATGAACCTTTCTAAAAAAAGTTTATATATTACTAGAGGACGCCAGCAACTACGCCTGCATTTTTTTTTAATTTACCCGTTTTGGCCGATTCCATGGGAATTTCGGGAAATCCCTTCTTAGTGCACCCTTACGGTCCCCAAGGAACATACATGCCAAATTTCAGCTTACTGCGCCCAATAGTTTCGGCTGTAGCGTGTCTGTCAGTCACTCAGTAACGCAAGGATTTTATATATTAAGATGTTGAATACCTTGACTTGCTTCTTATCTCGCCTTTCGGTTGTAAACCTTGTTCAACGTAGAAGTTACAGAGTCCTCTCGACCCAGCGCCTCACAAATTCCATCATTAGACTCGAACAACTCCCTGCACCCAGCAAAATCCATCATCCGACACGAACATCTCCCGGCTCCCAGCAAAATATATCCATTTCATAAAAATCTCTACTCATCCAATATATTGCTCCAACTGCAGCTCTTCATTTAAAATTTATGTATGTAGTTAACTTTTGTGATTTTGATCTTCTTTTTTCAATTTTGATGTTTTGTTTGCTCATTTTATTCATGTCTCCGTTATTCATGCCATTTCGTCAGATAGTAAGATTGTCCGTTTTTTTTGCGAATCAATTATATTTTACGGCAAGCGCTGCCCATATTAGGCAGCACAGGCAGGGTCGCCATGTAATGTGTAATGGGCGACGGGAGTTCAATTGAAAAAAGTGTGTTCGTTGACTGTCGTATAATGAATGCCTAATACATTATAATGTATTTAACTCTATACTAATAATAAGGTAGAGGTGCACTACAGTGCCTGAAAATGAAATTAAATGTTAGGTATGATTTGGTGGAGGCCTACTGGCTTGCCACGTAAAGCTCCATGGTACACAGTTTGGAAAGGCTCGTTTGGATTGATATTATTGTTGATTACGAAGATAAAACCTACAGTTGACATCAAACAAACACCAACATAGGACGATAAAATTGTATTAAATATCATGAAGGACGTTTGTACTAATTGTGTAGGAAGCGCGGATGTGGATTATTTCAGGCTTGTCTTTTCATTAACGTGTTTGATTTGTGATATGTTTAATAGAAACGAACTAGACAAGCCGCCGATATTTTTGGGTTAAAACTCATTTCTGCTTAATCAGCAGATTAGAATTAAAGTCCATAGCTGAGTTTGTCAAGCAGATGTAACATCTGGCGTATTAATTAACAACAACATAAGGTGTTCGCATTGGAGCGGGTCCCATTCCCAAATATACGAGCAAAACTTATCTATTTATAATATTGGTAAGATAACTTGTGTACCACCGTTAATATTTCGCGGTTCACATAATGATATACGGCACAAACATAGGTACGTTTCGTTTACGCTCTATGTGGAAACTTGGAAGGGGTTAGATAAAAGTTTTGCTTCTGGGATATATTACGTGCAGCGTGTCGCATATTCACTCTTCGGGGTCCAGTGTACTATATTACTCTTAGTTTATACCGCCAAATAAATTTTCCTCACAGTAAATATAAGAAAACGCAAGAAAAGACCCGAGGACGTAACCCCGATGTATACAGCTCTATTCTTTAATCGTGCGTATTTAGAATATTTGTTTTTGGAGCTTAATCTTCGTTTTGATCGGAAATTGCACGAGGAAGTATTCGAATTGAGTTTTATGAGTTATTCCTCTTTTGATGTGCTGTTGAATGGAGTGGAAGTTACGCTAATGATTTATATTTAACATTTTTTTGTATTGTTTGAACGTTACCAGTCATTAGATGCGCTACGATAAAGGAATGCTTTGATGTAACAATTGAATTTCGTAACATCGTCAAGTAGAATAGAATGTATAATAAGGCTATTAAAATACATTGATTCAATAACGTTTACGAAATCTTCCGGGCGATGGAGGGATAAAGGTCTGAAATGAAGATGGCTCTAATTAAGAACCAATTATGAATTCTACGAAACGCACGAAAGTGTTCATATATTTCATGCATTAATATTATTAATACAGTGTAACTCTAGCTGCTATTATAATACAATCTAATAATATTTGTTAAAAAAAGACGCAATTTTACGTATTCACTACAACACATTCCTGGTAACAGCTTATATCATAATAAACCCACCGTTGTATCTTCTTGGGTTTACGCGAATGTTACACATTGAAATTAAACTACAGTTTACGGATTTTATTGCGTTGTATTGGTTTCACTAAGTTATTACATTTGAAACTAAAGATCTAGAAACTATATTTTTAATTTATTACTAGCCGACGTTTCGAATTCTTTACAGAATTCATGTTCACGGCAGACTGAGGTGATATTTGTCTTTTTCTTGAATGTATAAGTTATCTCAAAGTACCCGACCATTTTTCAACTACTGGTGTTACTATTTACGCAGAATGAGCTCACAGTGTCCTTAGGTCTTCTGGTGACTTTGTCCTTCTTGGGTTTCATTAGCCTTATGACAGGGTCCCAAGCTGGAGGAACATTCCAACCATCTTCCCTATTGAAATCAGGGTGTTTTTTAATTTCAATAGCCTCTCATATCATCCTTGGAAGAAAACGATGTTCTTTTGCGAGTATCTGTGGTTCATCAAATCGCAGGTAGTGGTTGGGTCCTTGTTCCACATGTTCACACACAGCAGACTTTGTTGAGCGTTTATGTTCTATGTCAGCTATATGTTCCTTGAGTCGAATGCCTATGCTTCTCTTGGTTTGTCCAATGTATGAGAGCCCACATTCACAGTCAATTTTGTAGACACCGGCCTCTTGCAAGGGTAACTGACACTTGACAGATGGTAATAATTGACTGATCTTCATTGGCGGCTTGTAGTAAGTTTTGATAGAAGCTCGCTTCAAGATGTAGCCAATTTTGTCGGTCACGCTCTTGATGTATGGGAGGACAGCAGGTTGTCTTTCTACTGTGGCTGGTTTTTCTTTCTTCTGGGATCTGTGACAGTGGCGTGGCGGTCGGAGCTTGTTGTCTTGCAGAACTTCCCTGACATGTTGAAGCTCAGCGTCCAGGTGTTTCTTGTCACAGATCCCGCGGGCTCTCTGAAACAGAGACATTCCTACAGTAGCTAACTGTTTAGGATGGTGGTGAGATTCACCGTTTAAGTACCTATTTGTATGGGTCTTTTTCCTATACACAGTATGGCTTAAGGAGTTGTTTTTATTCCTGATGACAAGTACATCTAAGAAAGCTAAAGACTTGTTTGCCTCTAATTCCATTGTGAATTGTATTTGGTTATTAATAGAATTAAGATGGTTTAGGAAAGCATTAACACTATCTGTTGGTAAAATTGTGAAAGTGTCATCTACATACCGCTTGTAGAACCGCGTGGGAGCGCTAAGATCTTAAAACAGGCAAGCCAAAAGTTACTCATACAAAAGATCCATGAACACCGAGCTGACTTACGCAGAATAAATAAAAATGTTGAGAATTTATCTAACGAAATATACAGATTGACAACTTCATTTGATTTTAAACAATGCATAGATGCAATAAACAACAGAGAAACATCAAAATATTATGCGTGTAAACGTAACAAAATTCAAAAATTTGAAAAATTACAACAAAAACCAATGACCAGTACAACATGAAACAGAACGTTTTCGCACGGACCAATCACACTGCTGTGTGTGAACATGTGGAACAAGGACCCAACCACTACCTGCGATTTGATGAACCACAGATACTCGCAAAAGAACATCGTTTTCTTCCAAGGATGATACGAGAGGCTATTGAAATTAAAAAACACCCTGATTTCAATAGGGAAGATGGTTGGAATGTTCCTGCAGCTTGGGACCCTGTCATAAGGCTAATGAAACCCAAGAAGGACAAAGTCACCAGAAGACCTAAGGACACTGTGAGCTCATTCTGCGTAAATAGTAACACCAGTAGTTGAAAAATGTTCGGGTACTTTGAGATAACTTATACATTCAAGAAAAAGACAAATATCACCTCAGTCTGCCGTGAACATGAATTCTGTAAAGAATTCGAAACGTCGGCTAGTTCCACCATAGATCTGAACAATCATTTTCGCGAGTTGACTACATCAAAAGACGTATGTGGATGCTCCTGTTTCACCATATTCACTTTGGGAGGCTTACCAAATGAACATAATTTATTGCTTGAGTATGATATCAATAACTATTAACTTTAGCATTAGTAGATAACTCACAATGTGAAACAGTTGCAGCTACTTACAAAGAAAACATGTAAAACCATTATACTGGCAGTTAAAAAGAGTGGCCACGAATTTAATTGCCCGTTCTTTCTCGTGGTTCTACCTATTGCATTGCGAACGTGGCAGTAAATGTAAAAGTAGAATCATCTAGTAATTAACTTTAATTTTTGACGTTCATAAGCGTCACTTTGTGGTCTAAATGAATAAATGATTTTGACTTTGACTTCGACAGGTTTATTTTTCATAACGGAAATAACAAAATAATTGATTGCCGTTTAACCTAACCCAAATAACCTTTTAACGACAACACAGCTAAACCAAAGCTTAATGAAATTGGTGAAGAGATAGATTGTGTTCCGAGGACAACGACGACGAAAATAATAAAAGAGGAATTGCTTCTTCCTTTAGGAAGAAGCAATTCCTCTTTTATTATTTTCGTCCTAAAAAGGGTTTTTAACTAATTGTTTATTTGAATAAGTACAATCTGTTATATTGTCACTATATTCGACAAACTAAGCGGTTCGGCGAACTAGATGTAAATTCATAACGTACCCGGTAACAGCCCTTTGACAAAAATTGTAATTTGCTACTTTTTGATTGTTCAAGTTTATTTATTTGTTTAGGTTTGCTGATAGATCACCTTAAATGTAAAATTGTGACAAATTCAGAAAAACTGAAATGTTTACTAAATAATAATAGTTAAAATAGTATAGGTAGGATAATATGACCCGTTTTTACAATCCATATCTATTACTTTTTAACGAGCGATTCTTGTATATCTATGGCGAATGCAGCGTAGTACTACCCTTTCGCAGATGGTAGACAATGGTCATGAAGTATTCGTAAAGTGCTGAAAGCTCCCGGAAACCCAGTTTTAACTTGCCATTCTTCAGTTCAATAAGTGCAAAATATGATATTGAATGTCAGGCCACATAAATAACTTTTCATTAACATCAGAATAAAAAGAACAACCGCTGAGTCACATTTTCAACTGCAATTCTGAATTGTACATTTAATTTACGAGAGAGGTCAACACGTGTACATATTATCAATAACTAACATCAGCACTGGTCAAGAAAGTTAAAATAAGCTGTGTAAAAACGAGTAATAATTTTAATTAACTCGGAGCAGAAATACGGCAGAGATTTGCTTGATATTCGGCGCAGGTGGCTGAAATATCTGCAATGAGTGCAAACAATTCGGACTGAGCGGAACAATAAGTTGACCCGGAAACGCGACACTTTGTTTTACGACATTGCAAAGCGGCAAGGTATCTAGGATTGCGAGTGCTTCACTTGTGGTGCACACAACACTCTCAGACACAAGTGCCTTATGAAAACGCTTGAACTAAGTAAAAAAACACATTATTAACACTGTAGAGCAAACAAAGTTTTTATTTGTCCATGTAAAAAGTTTGACAATACAAAGCGTTATCTACGCAGTTTAATCCATTATTGACTGACTTTGACAGTCATCGCCTGGTTAAACACGGCTACAAGACTATGCTCTTAAAATGTGGAAATTGCTATATCCATTGCATACGAATATAAGGTGATAGTCTGAATAACGGGAAACTATTTGTCTGATCTTGAATGGACAAACGAAGCTAAATATGTTGACAAGGTCTATTAGTTTATTATTAGCTTTCAACCCGTGACGCATGACACATGCATGACACATAACATTATAGGACGAATTTACGCGTGATGAGAAACTTCCATGTGATTAAGCAAAGGGGAGTCATTACGAAGTAATTTTTTATGACGACTAGCATTCTACGCCTGTATAAAAGCGAATAGGTAGTGGGAAGAAAGGTTCACTTGTTATCCACGATAAAGATGAAATAAGAAAATGCCGATAATTTTCTTTTGAAAGCTTTTCTGCTCAAATGAATGAGAACTACCAGATGTTGTACATAGATTGATGATATAACAGAGTCGCGATTTTGAGTAATTTATGTACATAGAGGTTAAAAAATAAGACAAAGAAAATTACGGTCGATCTAGCTCACGAACCAAGTTTGTTACCGAGTGATGCGTCACGGTCCACAGATGTAAGTCGAACGCAGGAAATTACCTACGCTAACGTGAATAACCCTTTCTAACTCATTTACGTGAAATTCTTGTTACTTACGTACTAACAGCGGATGGCTAAGCGGCAATTTTGCTCTTGATCTTGAAAATGAGTGCTCAGTAGAATAAAAGGTGCTTAACTTGATTTGAATGAATGTGAAAAATTGAATTGTGAAAACCAGGTAAAAAAATCGAAAATTCGTTGCAAATATTACATGTCTTTTCACTTTAAATGAATAAGAGACATGACACAGTTAGATTGTTTGGCAAAACCGTCTTTCTTTTTACAGGAGAAAATACATCTTTTTGTCTGTAAAAGGGTGGTGAGCATTCTAAAATATGTTTAAATATCTGATAAGAGTGTTTTGGTATTGATTTTTCCATTAAATTACTTAGGGTTACCATTGAACGAGGTAGATTATTTGAGTTTTAATATCAATTTACAACGATTTAAATGGATGGCACGTTCCGGGTGTAATTGAATGACATTAATGATTTTATGAAATAGTATTGATAAAGGGACCTATTCCCTTCGGGTTCCAAATCAGTGTTTCATCATGAATAATGGAAACATGAAAGAGAGCTAAACATTACAAACGAACTCGCCAATTTTATTAAGAAAATCGCCCACGGCTGTTTCTAATACCTACCAAAATATATCCAAAAATCGTAACTTACTAACTAACATAACATGACTCAATAAGATACACTGAGGCGTGCCTAATCACTAAGCTTATTAATAATCAGATAGATCAATTAACAAAGACTTTGAAAGTTTGCCATGAAAGTTTCATAACACAGCAATACCCCGACACAATTAAACATTCGAAACACATAAGCTTACAACGACAAATGTATCGTCCAAACCATCAGTAGCATTTGAAAGGGAGCAATTAATAGTTGAAACCAGTTTTATAAACGAACTTTCGCCGGCTTGTTCGCCAACACTAATTAAACAGAGTTAAGCGACTCGATATCAACTTATCACGAGTTTTGTTTTGTTTTATCAACATACTTGTGCTACACACGATTCGAAACGTTGAGTACGATTCGTCGAGTGCCGGCTCAGCTTTTCAGTTATTTGACACGAAGGAGATCTGATATTGAGACAAAGTTTACAGACTAAGATAACGGGTTCTTGGACCTCTTGGCAAGGTTATTTTTCATGGTTGAAGGACACGATACCAATTAGCTAACTATGTGATATTTGTGTCTACCAATGTCAAATTCTATTTGAGATTGGTCCCTCAAACAAATGTGAAGTTGTATGCCGCAGCCACGGGTACTCATGTTGCCGATTGTGTTTTTTAACATATACTGTTCCAATGCTGGGCACAGGTCTCCTCTACACTCCTCGAAAGGTTCCTGTCTCCAGCTATTTCTGTCCAAATTTTTGAGAAGGCATCCAGCTCATCTAGTCAATGCTTTCAGGACCAATTATCCGAGAATACTTTCAAATTATTTAGAGTACTGTGTTTTCATGCCAGCCCAGTGCACGCTGCAACACGATGGAAACTGATCGTGAGATTCATGAAATATAAAAGAAAATAATGTTTAAGCGTAATTTTTTATGCTTTTCTTATTTATGTTCGACTTTGTACGACCGATCTCTTCTATCTGTATTATTATTTGTCTTTTAATTGTGGGTAGTGCAATGCATACCATTTCATTTTCCCTTAGGCTGTGTAATTTAATTTATGTTTGTAAGAAAGAGACAAAATCTACACTACCAAAGGCTATTAAATGAACAATATTCTACAATAAAGTATTTGATTTTGGTCCATTAGAAAGCTGATATTTTAACCTTCATTCAATTAACATTTTGTTTCACAACGAATATGGCGATGAATTATAATTCAAAGCGTGTATTGTCGAGTGTTATTTACAAATAGACCCAAAATACAACAATCTGAATCTTGTTAAATATATACTACACAGACAGCAATTACTTTAACGAGATTTTAATTCGTTTATGGGCCGAAACATTTTGTCTTCAGTAAACAATTCTTCTTCTCTTTCTGAATCTGACTTCAAAAATTGTCCTAATGCATAATTCTGGCTTACATTAATCCCATCTAATATATTAAATACAAAAGTGTGTATGTATGTTCCATTTAGACGTGATAAGGTTGACCCGAATTTGAGAAAATTTAGGATTCAAATGGATCAAAGCTTGCATTATGACATAGGTTAGTTTTAGCTGTGCTAATAATGCTTTAAGGGAAAGATTACTATGCAAAGAATATTATTTAAAGATATTTTGAAGAGATACAAATATATAAGCGGCGATAGCCCAGTGGTGTAAGTACGTTGTGGACTGCCGAGACGATGTTCTTGGGTTCAATCCCCAGGTACCGCGGGCACACACCTCTGACTTTTTGAAGTTATGTGTGTATTAAAAATGTTAATTATCGCTCGCTCAATAATGTGCCCGGTAGATAGCAATAGGCTCGCCCCCTATTACATTGGGACCGAAACATAACTGGCGAAAAGTGGGTGTATAATACACCTCTGCCTACCCCTTCGGGGATAAAAGGCGTGAAGTTATGTTATGTGTTATGCAAATATGATTTTAATATTTAGTTCTTCGATATTATGTTAATTTTAATTCGCGGTCAAACACAGGTAACATCTAGTAATAAATATTCATAAACAGCGTTTCAAAGATTTTACTATTTTTGTAGTTGAGAATTTAACGTATCACTTCCCTTTGATAGAACTCTAAAATCATAGACTTTTAGAAATAATATAGGCCTGTGTAGGCTATGTAACAAGTTACTTTTTATTCTTCATTACTGTTTGAAAATGAAATAAGGATAATACACGTCAGCTTATCTCTCCGTGTTTCACAAGGAAGTAAGCCGACATAAATTGAAAGAAAAGTAATTTGTACTCTAGAGTTTGTCCTCACCTGGGGTCACGGCAGCGGACCCGCCAAGTCGTGCAGAGCATTATTTACCGTTAAGCAAGCGATAATTAAAACTATTTTTTTTTAGTTATGATGCTACTGTGTAGGCTATGTAACAAGTTACTTTTTATTCTTCATTACTGTTTGAAAATGAAATAAGGATAATACACGTCAGCTTATCTCTCCGTGTTTCACAAGGAAGTAAGCCGACATAAATTGAAAGAAAAGTAATTTGTACTCTAGAGTTTGTCCTCACCTGGGGTCACGGCAGCGGACCCGCCAAGTCGTGCAGAGCATTATTTACCGTTAAGCAAGCGATAATTAAAACTATTTTTTTTTAGTTATGCTACATCCCAATTTAACATAGTTTAACTCACAGAATTTGCCACACCCAGGGAAAATTTTAATATTTTAATTTAATTTATTTAATTAAAAAATAGTCACTGAAAAATTAACAATCGTTAATTACATTTTAGCTTCCATATAAAACCTACGAAGCTTCGTTTTTCTAAATAATGTAACATTAGCCATAATAACATTCATATAAAGCAGTGAAATTTATTGTATAATTAGAATTATAGGTTTTCTTGGTAACTAAGTAGCGTGTTGATTGCTAATGTAGCAAATATTTGTTTGAGTAACTTGGCCTTACTAGCATTTCATTCTTCTTTCTCTTAGCGTTATCCCAGTTTCAATCTGGGGTCCGCTTTCTAGTCTAACCGGATTTGACTGAATATTAGCTTTTCCACGGAGCGACTGCCTGTCTGACCTCCGCAACCCGAAGGGATAGCGATATTCCATGGTTTAGACTAGTGTCAGTTTTATTTAGAAGGTACTGACGCCCTGTAACGATTGTCAAAGATCTTCATGACAACCGGGACCAACGGCTTAACGTGCTCTCCGAGGCACGGGACAAGCGATAATTAACAATTCAATACGCACATAACTCCGAAAAGTCATTGGTGCGCGCCGTGGATTCGAACCCGATACCCTCTGCATGGCAGTCTGTTGGTATACCCACTCGGCTATCGCCTTACTAGCATTTCATTATTCATGCAAATTATACGAATTGCTTTGTGAACTGACTTTTCAAAAAAACTATTATATAACCCCTGAAATTCAAACTGACACACCATTTAAATTGCGCCATTAATTTTCTTAGTTTTGTTTAATTCATCGTAGGATACAAACATTGGCCGGCAGTTTCCGAGGAAATGAGATGTAAAACAAGGAATCTGGGGATGTTTTAAGAGAATATCTTAGTTTTCCGACGCAAACAAACAAATTGCCCGAATGTTCTCTTTAGCCCCGGCTACGAGAAACAACACATTCCTTCGCTGGTGCAAAATAAGCTTTAAACTATGCCGTAAAACTGGTTGCGCTTTGTTTCGGAAATAACGAGATGGTTTTGAAATATATGTGCAAGTAATATTGCATTACCAGCACTAGCATATGTTATACCTGCATAGATAGCCCCATACATACATACCGTTCTGTTTAGAAATTAAATGTATTTTATTGGCAAATACGAACTAGACTCAAGTGTATTGAATATCGGAATGAAACACGATTTAATAGCTAGTAATTTCGTGAGTCATTAAAAGATTAACAATCACTGTCTCGACCTCGATTTATCAGCTCAGGAACATTAGTAAGATGCTCCGATTTCTTTCCATGGCCTTCATTAAGTGGATAGTTAAATGGAAAAATCTACAATTTGAATAAATTGCACATTGATTTCGTATCAGCAGGAGGAGTACTGCTATTCGATAGCAAGTAAGTGTTATTTCGGATCGTTATGAAATGAAAATCACCCTTTATAATAAGTAGCAATGGATTTCTTGATATCACTACTTCCATTGACCTTGTTTGAGTCTTTATAATGTTGTACAGTATTACGATGTAGTGAAATAAACAGTGCTTTGCTCTCAATGTATAACTCCTCTTAATATTAATTTGAATTTGTCTGTCTAAATATCTCGACCTGGCTTGTGCCTATTTCCGAGTATTATCTATGATTTCGATGTTCGGGGAGATGGGCCTCGTTAGCCTTGGTTGGCAACCTGTCTTGGAGAAGGAAAACTCCGAAATTAAACCAAACGTTCGGGGAGATGTGCCTCGTTAGCCTTGGTTGGCAACCAATCTAGGAGAAGGAACACTCCGAAACTAAACCAACTTTAAGGGAGCATACCTGACACAAAAACCCGATCTAAGGTGTGAACCGACCCGTGCCGAGGGATTCGTGGCCAGAGGGCAATCTGGTCGTAAGCGGAGGGTGCCTGTGTTGGTGGTCATAGGGCACAGCTGATATTTCGCGTTACCCTCGTAAAGGGCTCTGCGGGGGTGAACAGTCTAGATCCCTACATCTCGTGGAAACGTTATGAGAACAAAATCTACTTCTTCTTTATACGGCGGCGACGCGGTTCGCAACCCGTCACGTCTCGTTCCCCGCGAGGGCGAAAAGCGGCCTCCGAAAAGCCGGTTTGCAACGTTGAACGTTGGAGGAGGGATGGACGGCAAATTGGATGAAGTATGTCAGATGATGGATGATAGAAAGATTGATGTTCTTTGTGTGAATGAAACAAAAAGGAAAGGGTATGACACCAACCAGCATGACGCATATATGTACGGCGTAATGGTCTGGGGTAGATAGTACCACCAGAGCCTGCAAGGGAGTTGGTGTAATACTATCTGCGCGAATGAATAAGTGTGTAAAAGAGTTTGAATGTGTAAATGCTAAGCTACTATGGATGAGAATGAAACTAGGACTTACTCGTGTCTTTATTATTGGGGTGTACGCCCCGGTCAATATAGTTACGGGTATGTCACAGCAAGAGCAAGACGAAAGGCAGGAGCTTTGGAAGAGTTTAAGAGATATTTTCAGGAAATGTAAGGATGACGAAGGATTGATCTTGTTAGGGGATTTCAATGGATGGGTGGGAGTAAAACGAGATGGATTTGGAAAGGTGTTAGATGCATTCGGTGATGAGAGTGTGAATGAAAATTGAATGGAATGCTTGAGGTGTGTTTGGTGTGGAACCTTTGAGTGACAAACACCATGTTTGGTCACAAAAAATACATATGTATACGCGTGAGGCGAAAAATGTTAGAAGAAGTATGATTGATTTTGTAATAGTAGATGAACGATTGAGAAAGAATGTGTTGGATACAAGGGTGTATCGAGGGATTGGCATCCACACAGACCACTTCTTGGTATTGAGCGGGATAAGTGGGCTCTTTAAAGGATGGTGACACCGAGAGCATAATGAAAATAGAGTCTTGGAAATAATAAAAGTAGAAATTCTACAAGAAAAAGATGTGAAAGATGAGTATAAACGAAGTTTGATAGCAAGATATGAGAAGTTCGATGGCATGAATGATATGGATGAATTGTGGCAGTCCTTTAAAGAAGAGGTAGTATGTGTAGCGTCTGAAGTATGTGGTGTGATCAAGAGAAGGAATATACGAAAGGTTAAGAATACATACAATATAATATGAATACATACAGGTGGTACAAGGATGTACAATTAGCAGTGTCAGAGAAGAAGAAAGCTTGGTTAGATTGGTTGGCTGTCAGAGCAAATGAAAGAATGGGAAAAAGAACCAGCGAGGACATAGATGAAGCAAGAAAGGAGTTTGTTAGGTCAAAAAGAATAGTGAAAGAAATGGTTAAAAGGTAAAAAGAGGAAAAGAAAGATGAGTTTGATAGCTGATTATCTGACCATTTCCGGAGAAACATTAAGTTTTACTGGAAATCCGTTTGTGCAGTTCGAGGAAGAACTCAATCTTCAGAAAACACATCGATCAGAGACAAGAATGGAAGGATAGTGATTGGTGAACTGTGCGTGCTGAAGAGATGAAAAGAGTATTTTGAAGGTTTATTTGAAAGAACGGCGATAGAGACACCGATCGATGAAATGAATGATAATGATGAAAGCGTTATTGGCGTTGATGAGATCGTGAAGGCACTGGGAAGTATGAAAGTAGGAAAGGCTGCAGGATATGATAGGATTACAGTCAAAATGCTGAAGGCAGGACAGGGCATCATAGTTGGTCAGTTGCAGCGGTTATATAACTTCTGCTGGAGCCCCGGCCGAGTACCTAATGTCTGGGCCACAGCTGTAGTTGTGCCTCTGTATATAAGAAAAGGCTCGCAACAAGACTGCAAAAACTATAGAGGCATTAGCCTTCTCAGCATTGTTGGCAAATTGTATGCAAAGGTACTGATTGAAAGAGTTATGAAAGTAACCGACAAGAAAATATGGGATGTACATGCGGGATGCCGAAAGGGTATGGGATGTACGGATCAGGTTTTTTCCTTGCGAAGCATAGCTGAAAAGTTTTTGGCCAAAGGTCAAAAGGTCTATTGCGCATTCATGGATTTGGAAAAGGCTTAAGATGGTGATGGTGATGATGGTGAGAAATGAAATTTGGTCGGTGCTGTTAATGAATGGGGTGGACAGCAGCCTCATTCGAGTTCTGAAATCCCTTTATCAGGATTCTAGAGCTTGTTTGAGGATAAACGGGGCATACACTGACTGGTTTACCATCGAGAAAGGTACGGTGAGAAAGGTAAGGACAGGGATGTGTAGCGTCGCCGTGAAGAAGATATTGAAAGGAGAGTTAATGCAGGTAATAGTGTGAATGGATGTTCTGAAGGCGTTTATGAACAGTCAAAACGTGTCCAAAAAGGCACGTTTGGCTGTGCATAGAGGGGTGTTAGTGCCTACTCTTATGTATGGTAGTGAAAGTTGGGTATGGCAAAAGAGACTTGAAAGTAGAATAAATGCTGTAGAAATGAGGGCACTGAGCAGTATGTGTGGTGTGTCTTTGACCGACAGAGTAAAGAATTGTATGATACGAGAGTGGTGTGGGGTAAAAGAAGATGTAGTGACAAGCATCGAGAAAGGCATGTTAAGATGTTTTGGGTACATGGAGAGGATGGATGACGAAAGGCTGACAAAGAAGATATATAAGGCAAGTGTGAATGGGACAGGACAAAGGGGGACACCTAGGCGGACGTTCTCTGACCAGATTGGAGACATCCTAAAAAAAGGACAGGTCAGATGATTCTGACCTGTCCTTTTTTTAGGGTACTCCCCAAACAGAAGAGCATGCATGAGAAACTTGATGGGAGTGAATGAAGCAAGAGAGGTATGTCAGGATCGTTACAAATTTAATGGCGTTCCGTAGTCTCTGCCTACCCCTCCGGGAAAGAGGCGTGAGTCTATGTATATATGTATGTATCCATGATTGAGGCGCATGTTAACGTTTCGGCAACTGTTGCCAATTTCAAAGTTATGTTAATGGCAACGAAAGCTTACATTATTTTTTAATATTATCCAAAATATACAGGACCAAAAATATGCTAAACTATTAAAGTATAGCAAAAATCGTAACAGTCAAAAATCTTTCAAACGTATGACGCTTCGCGTACAACTTCATACAAGACCACTAAACCACTGTATCTACTGCACTCAATGACTTAAGCATGACGAGTAAAATATAAAATTCATGAGTCTGAACTGGGCGGTAGTAGAGAAAAGCATTAAATGTTTCCTCTTACGGTAACGCAAGTTTTAAGTGTCATCTTATGATACGGTTTATTACGGGTACTTGTGGTTACAACCTATTACTATGTATGCATGTATGAGTATTATTACCGCCTTAAACCCAAGACATACCATTCTACTTGCGTGTAAAAATGTATAGGGTTATTTTCTAGGTATGCAGTTTGGTCCCAGTGGGGACTTTTGTGATCGGTCCGGGCACCTACCAAAAAGGGGAAAGCCTTTGAAACTGCATCGTTGAGTCGAAAATGTTTGGGATGATGATGGTAGATTTTATGGGGATAGTGTTATGCAGTCAGCTCAGCTTTGGTTGCGAATACGGACTAGTGTTATTGAAGCTGAAGTGCGAAGGCTTGGACAGAAATAGAATTGTGAATGATGTGTTAGCTGGAGCCACATTTGACTCCACATATGGTGCATCGTTTTCGATGGTCAGCTGGTTACAGTCGAAGAGACGAGTGTATGTGTTTTTGTTAAAATGAGTATAAATCAAAAATGGAATCTCTGAATCCTCTACGATTTAAGAGCTTACTTTGATCCCTGTACATAATTTATCAAGAAATGGCACAAGGTTTATTTTAACAATATATTTCTCACGGAGCTTATTTATAATTACAAGCTACAAATTGTCCTCAATTTTTATTTTGTGCAACATTACATCTACGATTTAAGAGCTTACTTTGATCCCTGTACATAATTTATCAAGAAATGGCACAAGGTTTATTTTAACAATATATTTCTCACGGAGCTTATTTATAATTACAAGCTACAAATTGTCCTCAATTTTTATTTTGTGCAACATTTCATACAAATAAGTTAAGCAGTACAGGCAGAGTTATTCTCACATTTATAATATTAGGACATATTAATATAATTTCACGCCTGCGTCCCCGAGAGAGGCAGAGGTTTATGACAACTAAATCTTGCTAGTTATGTTTATGCTCTACGTGGTCGGGGCGACGGCTATTACCGTTTACCAGGAATGTCCTAAAGTCCTTACTTATTACTTAAGTATTTCGTTCCACGCAAAAAAAATATATATGAATATCCGAACGACCATTTAAAGAAAAATATCATCAGCAATTTTATTCCCTCCCTGATAAGACTATAAGAATTTGTAATTGAAGTAAGATACTAAAGCAACCGATTTACTCCAAGCACAGTTTAAAGAGGCAATGAAAAATGTTAATGAAGTGTATTACTTAATCGGGATAGCCCGTTTTAGCACAACTTCGAGGAGCATTGATTACCCGACGCTACTGGAAGTAACATGCATGTCTGAAGCATTTATGAATCTTAAATGAGAGATGCAGGGAGCCACAAATGTATGAGCAATGACATTCCACTGTCTCCGCAGTGAGAGAACGTTACTATTGGAATTTATGCAACGTGATTTCGTTTAGACTGCTTTGTTTGTCTGGTGGATCAATTTAACGTTTCCTTTAGTTGTAGAATAAAGATAAAACAAAATGCCTAAAATTTACAGCTAACGATTTGTAAAAGTACTAGTGATTATATTGTAAGGATATGCCTTTGCCGATCCATATTAAGACAGTCGTTACGATACTACGTCACGTTTTGCTTACTTATTCTAAGTATTGCAGTAATAAGTAAACAACTTTTATGTAATGTGCTTTTGAGACATTAATAAACTGGACTTCAGAATGAACACTTGTTTCCATAATTTTCCTAACGTCGTGAGTATACTACATGGCGACCCTGCCAATTAAGGACATCTGAAGAAAGAAGACATTATTTGAAGAAAGAAGATATATGAAGAAACAAGATTTGAACATTCAAGGTCACTCGGAAGATGGGCAAACATATTCAAAAGAAGAGGTCGTGATAGCGCAGAACGCAAACGGAGAAGCCAATCCCACCACCAGTCAAACCTTTACACCACTAATCAGTGTTAAGAAAATACTTTTGTCTGTAATACTGTTCCTCTTACTCGTCGGAGCATTTTACTTCATCGCCAAAAAGTGTCAAAGGAGTGCAGTAAGAACATTACGAAGAGAACTCAACGCCAGCACTTTTAGCGTTGTGTCCCAACCCCAAGCAACATTGTCAACTTAGAACGAGGTGTCCAGGGATTTTCCCGGCCAACGGAGTCCAGGGTATAGCCCGGCCCAGTAGCAGCGGAGCACTAGCAGAATATGCAGACAACTGCAGCTCTATGCCATAGTCATCGTGAGGAAATGATCTTCTGGCAAGCATCACCGAGTTGCCACCGAGTCACCGTTTCGAATCAGGTTTTTTATTTTATTACTAAGATTTACATATGCTTGTATTTTTAAATTTACGTACTAATTATGTTAAATTATAATGCCTTTAAAAGAGTTGTTATCAATATCAAACAAGTTAAAAGAAACTAGAGATTATCTTATTAAAATCGGACCTGTACGGAGACAAACATCCGATACAGCGCAACAAAAATTTTTATTTGCTGAAACTGAATATTGTAAATTGGAGTGTATTTTGCTTAAGGTACAGAGAAAAATTTAAAATTCTGAGATAAGCCCTGATAATTTAAAAACAATCAATTCTATAATTAATAATATACACATTTGCTATAATAAAATCGTTAGTTTATATGATATAAGTTTAAAGTCGTCGATAAAGTCATCAGACATGGCTGCGGAATCATTTAACTTAAAAACAGCCATAGCGCTTTTACCCGTAATGACCGATAAAGAACAAGATACATTGCGTTTGATAGATAGTATGCAGTTATATAGTTCTATGATTAGCGATAATACCAAAAGCCAATGAATTGAATTTGTTTTGAAAACACGGTTGTCCGAAGGTGCAAAACTTCGCTTAAAATCTACATATGCAACTATAGATAGTTTAATTACCGATATGCGTGCGCATTTGATACAAAAAAATCCGCTGTAGCTATTCAATCGAAAATATTAAGTAGTAACCAGGGACGAAGGCCTATTGAACAGTTTGGCAGTGAATTGGAAAAGCTATTCGTTGACTTAACTATTGCACAGGCTGAAGGAGATGACTCGAAGTTTAACATATTGCGTCCAATTAATGAAAAATTAGCAATTAAGCGTTTTTCTGACGGGTTGAGTAACACACGCCTAAGTACAATTGTAGCATCTCGCCAGTTTAATTCGTTACCAGAAGCTATTCGTACAGCAATAGATGAACATACGTTATTACCTAATGACGATCACGTCATGAATTTTAGAAATCCTTCATACCAAAACCGTTTTTATAATAATCGCGGTAAAACATACGTCAATAGGGGATATAAAAACGTTGCATTTAATAACTTGCAATCAAATGATAGACAAAGTCAGAACATCCCGACGTCTAATTATAGCATCAGGTACGTTATGCGTGGGAATCGTGGGAACCGTGGGAATACGCGCGGGGCACCGCGAGACCGTAGTTTCGGATTTCCTCGCACACCTGCAAGCGATGCGCAATCAGCGCAATATTTTCCGCGAAGCGGTGAACATCAACGAAACGTTCAGGTTATTTCGCAAGAATCGCAAGATGATACAATAAATGTACAAAGTACAAACAATGAGTTTTTTCGTGCCTCTAATGAATGATAACTATGTTTTTAACTATAGTAAAAGTAATGTAGTTTCTCTTAACGTAACATCGGGTAATTACGCAAACTTCTTAGTAGATTGCGGTGCTACTATATGCACTTTAAAATATGAATGGTTAAGTGAGTACTTAATAAGTAAGCTTTGTTATGATAAAATAAGTTAGTGTCCGAGAACTATGTTTATTTAGATTTAGTTTATAATGGAATAAATCAACAATTTTACGTTTTTAAAAATTTATGCTGTTCTACTGATGGTATATTAGGTCATAATTTTTTGAAGCGATATGGAGCCGTCATTGATTACAATACAATGACATTGAACTTGTCAAGTTATGACAAGACAGTTTCAATTCATTTTAAAACCGACTAGAGGACGCCAGCAGCTACGACTGCATTTTTTTTTAATTTACCCGTTTTGGCCGATTCCGTGGGAATTTCGGGAAATCCCTTCTTAGTGCACCCCTGCGGTCCTCAAGGAACATACGTGCCAAATTTCAGCTTCCTGCGCCCAATAGTTTCGGCTGTAGCGTGTCTGTCAGTCAGTCAGTAACGCAAGGATTTTATATATTAAGATAACAACTTCCAACAAACTATCCCTCCCCGTTTTGAGGTGATTAGGCGTATACCATGTAATTTTCGCGAAGATGTTGTTGTTTTAGCAAAGGAAATTGACTCGGGAGTTTTTGTAGCTGGGTTGATTGCGAAACCAATTAATAATTTTATACCTGTAAGGATTTTAAATACGAAAGACGAAATAGTTAATGTCGATTTATCGAGTTTATGCATTTATACTCTTAGCACATTTGAAGTGTGTCAATTTGCAGAGGAAAATCCGTCTGTAGATCGAATTAAAACGCTTTTTTTTCCCTACTTGATTTCAGTAACATGAATAAAGAGGAGCAAGTAAGTATAGAGAATATATGTGCGAAATACGCTGACGTTTTTCACTTGCCAGGGGATAAGTTATCTGTCACTAAATTAATGGAACATTCGATAACTTTAAAAGATAATGTTACACCGGTTTACGTTAAGCCTTACAGAATTCCACATGCTCTTAAAAGCGAAGTGGAAAAACAAATTAAGGACATGTTAAACAATGATATAATTGAAGAAACCACATCCGAGTGGTCGAGCCCGGTATTACCGGTACCCAAGAAAGCTGATAAAAGCAATGAAAAAAAATGGAGGCTTGTAATTGATTACCGCCACCTTAACACCAAAATTCAAGATGACAAATTTCCATTACCCAATATAGCGGAGATCTTAGATTCCTTGTCTGGTAGTATATATTTTTCAAAATTGGACCTTTCCCAAAGTTATTATGAATTATCTCTTAGTGAAAAGTCAAGAAAATATACATCATTCGGCTTAAATAAAATGTATCAGCTTTCTTTGGACCAAACTTCGCGTAAATGCACAGCTTTCACAGCCGGTAAACAATACCAAATGAAACGTTGTCCCATGGGTCTTAAAACAAGTCCAAGTGTATTTTCAAGACTTATGACTATAGCAACGGCCGGTCTGAATTATAAAAAAATGTTTTATATATTTAGATGACTGTGTTGTAATAGGTAAATCCTTATCAAACCATAACAAAAACCTTATTAGCGTATTAAACCGTTTTAGAGAAGTGAATTTAAAATTAAACCCTATTAAATGTGAATTCCTAAGGCATGAAATAGTTTACTTAGGCCATAAAATAACATCAGAGGGCATTTTTCCGGACCCAGAAAAAATTGAAACGTTGCGCAAATATCCCACACCTAATAGTGCTGATGACGTCAAACGATTTGTCGCGTTTGCCAACTACTATAGAAGGTTTATACCACGTTTTGCCGATATTGTCTATCCAATGAATCTTTTGTGTAAAAAAGGTGCTAAGTTTAATTGGTCATCTGAATGCCAGTCGGCTTTTGAAAAATTAAAGTTAGCTCTCATGAATCCACCAATTCTAGAGTATCCGGATTTCTCAGAAAATAATGTTTTTCAGTTACAAACGGACGCATCGAAAACAGGTCTAGGCGCAATATTGTCTAATAGCAATAATAATAATAATAATAACATTTATTGACATTATAAGGTTACACAATAAATATGAACCCTGACTCCAGTGCTAGTATCAACTGTATTGCTGGAGCCAGTGTCTTCTCCTTACATTAAAGCACAAATCTTATGTCTACATGGTAAAGCAAAAAATATGAAACTGGTTTTATACACTAGCATGCAAAGTAAAATGAAGAAAAAAATTGTTTAACAATTAAGTAAGTGGGTATGAAGAGAAAAATAAAAAATAAAATAAGCAATGGGAAAGTTGTTGCATACGCAAGCCGTAATTTAAAACCTGCGGAGACGAGATATCCAATAATAGATTTAGAATTGCTTGCTATAGTTTGGGCAATAAACCATTTTAGACCTTATTTGTACGGGAGAAAATTTAAAATTTATACCGACCACATACCACTTGTTTATTTGTTTAATTTAAAAGAACCCTCTAGTAGGTTAACAAAATTTCGTTTATATCTAGAGGAGTATGATTTTGAGGTAGCATATGTTCCAGGTCGAACCAATGTGGCTGCAGACGCATTGAGTCGAATTCCTGTAACAAGTAAAGATTTGAGAGCTATGCAGGAACACGTAGTCAATGTTTTGACAAGAAAACAACGGAAAAATCTTGCACTGACACGTAGTAATGATAGTTTAGAAAAGAGGACACCCTCAGCAGACAGGTCTGATCAACCAGTCGCTGTGGAGATACTCAAAAAACCTGACGAAATAGTGGAACTAGTTTTTTCTGATTTAAAAGAGAGAATTTTGAAACATAAAGATAATATTAAATTAGATGCAAATCTTTGCATATTTGTACCATCGCAATCTGCGATATATCTAGACTCCCGATCGTTATCGACCGCAGAGGTGTTAGCGAGGGACTTAGATAAATTTTGTAGAAAATTACCCTTAACAGAGTTGCTAATAATTAAAAATAAAAATGCTAGCCTTATAAAACTTTTGTTAAACGAAAGTAAAAAGTTGCAACTTAATTTACCTCGCTTTATAGTAATTAGAGGTATTACAAGAATTTATGACGATGATGAAAAAAAAGTTATACTCGACGATTTTCACTTATTACCAGGGATGTTAAGGATATGGAATTTCGGATATGGATACGGATACGGATATGGGAAAAAATTATATCGGTTTCGGTTTCGGATACGGATATGAAATTATCTCGGATTATCCGGTAGTTTCGGATAGTATCGGTAACGGATATTAGATTTTTAAGGAATATCAACAGTCATAAATGAATCTTTCACAACACTTATTTTTCAGTTTATCGAACTAAGGCTCTTCTCTCACGAAGCGACTCTCAAGCGATGTGTGTTTCGTATGCGTATCCTACGCGTCGCTTGGGAGTAGCCACCACACATATTCAGCTAGTTTCGCACACGACAAGACGCGTCAACGACGCGTTTCATATCAGTTGTTCGCTACCGTCTTGCTGGTCGCACGCTACCCGAGTCGTATACACGTTGCATTACAAAATGGCGGCCGAACAAACTTTGAATATTAATTTTGTCCAGAAGATGGAAAATTATCCATGTTTGTATAATTATAAGCTCAGGCAGCTTATAATTATACAAACATGGATAATTGTACGATAAGTACGTAAGAAAAATTGTTACAGAAAAGGCGTGGATTACGATTGAAAAAAAAAACAATATGATAGGAATGACATTTTTTTTATTTATAGGTATACATTATATGTATACCTATAAATAATAATTAGATTGCCAAGGAAGCAAAGCATGTGGGGTTATTATTAGATAGTTGGCAAGATACTTTCTCAGATTTTGCGGTGATGAAAGCGAGTACCTATATCTGAAGATGCTCAGGTGGTAAACCTTCTCCTTTACGAACTTAATTGTGCAAAACACAAACAGCCTTCTTATAAACATCTTTCTTAAGAATATTTGGCGTTAACAACTGCATCAAATAATAATGATTCTTTTGAAATTCTATAAAAATGACGAAATTTTTCGTCATCCTTCCTATGCAGTTCTCTAGCAGCGAAGAATGCTCGACAATTGATATTTTTCCGATGTACGGATGCACCTAGAATCTTTTTTTATATTTGCGTTTATTCTTATAATATAAATACAGAAGAACATAGTCTTCATCGCTAGAGTTACTAGACATAGTCGTACGAATGTTGTTCTTCAATTGTTAAAAAAAATGTCTTATTTGCGTAGCATCGTGTGCGGAAACGAGTAGCATACCAGTAGGCGAGCATAGTTTGCATCTCAGTCCCGTAGCATTTGAATAGCTTCGTGAGAGAAGGGCCTAAGTATTCGTAATTTCGTAATGTAATTAAATTGCTGAATAGTTATGACTTGAACAACAAAAGAAAACAATCAATCCGAGGGACGCGCACTGCGTGTCACTGGGCCGATCAAAAACAAGTTATCGTAAAGCGTCTCCTTTAGACCCTGCCCCTATCCGAAATTATCCGAATTATTTATATCGGATTCGGTTACGGATACGGATACTTTTTATTTCGGATATCCGATAGTTTCGGATACGGATATGGATATCATTAACATCCCTACTTATTACCTAGCAGTGGCCATGCGGGGGTGAATCGTAAGACAAATAATATTAAAAGACATTATTTTTGGCCAGGCATGTCTATCGACGTAGCTAAGTATGTCAAAAAATGTAAGGTCTGCCAGTTACAGAAATATACGAATAAAAACGTTAAGGAACCGATGGTAATAACGTCAACACCTAGTTCGGCTTTTGATAGGATTAGTTTAGACTTAATGGACCCTTTAGAATTAGATAGTTATAATAATAAGTACATCCTAACGGTACAATGCGAATTGTCAAAGTTTGTCGAAGCATACCCCATACAGCAAAAGGATACAGTTACAGTCTCAAGGACATTTGTTAATAATTTCATTTTACGTTATGGAATTCCACAAGAGATTTTAACTGATAACGGGACTGAATTTATGTCATCTGTCTTAAAAGAAACATGCGAATTATTAGGTATTAAAAAATTAAATTCTACTCCTTACCACCACGAAACATTAGGTTCAATTGAAAATTCCCACAAACATTTGGGATCTTATCTGAGAATTCAATGCAGTAATAATAGAGATAATTGGAGCGATTGGGTTCCCTTCTGGTGTTTCTCGTTTAATACTACGGTACATACTGAAACAAAATACACTCCATACGAATTAGTTTTTGGAAAACATTGTAATTTGCCCAGCAATTTGAAATTAAATGTTGATCCATTGTATAATTTTGACAGTTACCCTAAAGAATTAAAATATAGACTGCAAAAAGCTCATGCTGATGCAAAGGACAATTTAATAAAAAGCAAAATAATTAGAAAAGTGTTTTTGACCAAAATGTGCATAGTATTAACTACAAACCAGGTGATTTAATATTGTTAAAAAACCATACCGGTACAAAATTAGATAGTATTTATAATGGTCCATACAAGGTATTACTGGATGTTCCACCAAATGTTATAATTATCAAAGATAGTATAGAATATGTTATTCACAAAAACCTTACAAAATTATTTCATTGTTAGTTAATTTATAATCATTATTCAATATTTTATAAATCGCATTGTATGAGTTATGTTTAATTTTAAAAATATATTAATGTGTTTTTGTATACATTTAATTTTAATTTTAATTGTGAAAAAAAAAATTGATTTATATCGTGACTTATTATTGTACGTATCATTTTTTTTTCTCCCTAACGGGGGGATGTGGTAGTCGAAACTTTTCAGGGCAGGTGTAAGGATATGCCTTTGCCGATCCATATTAAGACAGTCGTTACGATAATACGTCACGTTTTGCTTACTAATTCTAAGTATTGCAGTAATAAGTAAACCACTTTTATGTAATGTGCTTTTGAGACATTAATAAACTGGACTTCAGAATGAACACTTGTTTCCATAATTTTCCTAACGTCGTGAGTATACTACAATATAACTAGTTTAAATCGCGCTATTTCTTACTTGACAATAAAGTGTCAAATATTTTTAGTAGGAAGCCCACCGTGCTGCGCTTCGGTGCAAATCGAAGGCAATAATTGCCTTTATTTTAAAATAATTATATGCTCGTGATGCGTTACATAAAATAATAGTATCTATGTTTTGCTCTGCCTTCTTTTCATGTTAGTGCTTCTTATATTACAACGTGACAAATATGCGGCTCGGTCTGTCACCATAAAGTGTTATAAACTATGAATGTTAGCAACACTACCATAGTGTAAATATTCATTATATGTTGCAGTTGCGCACTAATGTTGACATAATTTAAAGTCAGTATATCTTATTTATCTTTACATTTTACTACCGAAGTTGTGGAAATCATATTCAGTATACGTTATACGACCAAGTATATACTTCTTTGCTCCTATTCACCTTTGAGTCCATTTCAGTTTGAATTTTGTCGTTTTGTTCAATTCACTGCTCACAGTGTGTGAAAACTTTCAATGCTTGTCTCTGAGATTGTGATTTTACAAAAATATTACTATGATAGCGAGCTACAAAGATAGCATTGCTCGCATATGGGTATGGTTATTTTATATGTATAATTATGATAGTTTGTATTCAGTGTCATATTAGACGTACTGTCGGACAGCATCAGAGACTCATGATATCGCGCTGGCGGATACGGACAGGGGACGCTTGGTGCGGCGTGTGAATGCGTGGAAGGAGTCGCTTGAGAACGGCGGTCTGAAAATAAACGTGGCGAAGACCGAGTACTTGGCCTGCAACAGTACTGATCCCGCGTCAATTCGTATAGGCGGAGACATTGCCCAGCGAAAGGACCTGGTCAAGTACCTGGGATCAGTACTGCACGCGTCTGGTGACATCGATTGCGACGTCAAGGCACGCATTTCGGCAGCCTGGGCCAAATGGCGTGAGGTGAGCGGTGTCATTTGTGACCCCAAAATGCCGGTTAAGCTCAAAGGACAGGTCTATAAATCCATCATTAGACCTGTCCTGTTATATGGCAGTGAGACGTGGCCTGTGCTTGAGCGACACAAGCAGAGTTTGCGTGTCACGGAGATGAACATGCTGCGCTGGATGTGTGGTGTCACGCGGAAGGACCGCATTAGGAACTCCCGCATCCGGGGTAGCCTTCATGTCCGTGACATTGCTGACAAACTGCAGGAGTGTCGTCTACGCTGGTATGGACACGTCTTACGTCAACCGGCATCTTACGCGGGTAACAAATGTCTTGCCATGCTACCTCCACCGGGCCCCAGTAAACGGGGAAGGCCAAAAAAATGCTGGCTTGACGTCGTAAGGGATGATATGCGTGCCAACCAACTAACCACCAGGGATGCTGAAGACCGTGCGAAGTGGAGGAGACAGAGCCGGAAAGCGGACCCTGGGCTCCAAGGCGTGGGTTTTGGAGCGCAACCGGGACAGCGCTAGGATGATGATGATGAATTATGATAGTTTGTAATTTATCTAACATTTTTATATTTAATGTAGAGCTCATAGCGTGGCTTGGCGTGCTGATCGATATAGATTGGCAAAGTTAATCAACGCTCGCAAAGGTCGCAATATGGATGGGTGGCCGTGTTTAGCTTTAATATTAGAGCGTTACCTGCTTTGAAGGGCACGCAAAGCTGACAGTATCGGCCCTTGTCTCCGTACAAGAATAGATAGGCTATGTAGGAGGCCTTCGAAAGGCCTAAAAATTCGAACACCAGAATCGTCCGCACATTCACATGAAACAAAACAAAATTAAACTATTAATTCGAAACACTGTCTAGTTGTATGTTAAAAGCTGAAGGCAAATGTTTGATGACTTTCATACCATTACCTAGATAGATCATAAACGGAAATAGGTTTAGAACAAAAATCTAAAAAAGCGTCCCATCGTTTTTCATGGAGTGCCTGATAGTTATCCATTAACAACTCAATATGTGCTGTCAAGACGCACGGCATGCACGCACGCTTACAATCCACCGTACACTATACATTAAGTTCTTCTGCGCCGTTTTAATTAACTTGTTTCATTTCAACTTTGTTCAATAATTATTAAGGACTATTTTATTAAATTTACATTATTATTAAGATAGCTGTGGAGGATAAAGGTGTGGTGTTCCTCCAACTAGGGGGAGGAGCCTCTAACCAAGCTGGGTGGTTGTGCTTGGTGGCCTGCAGGCCGACAGACATACTTTGGAAGTTGTATATATGCCGCTTGGCTCGCGAAAGTTGATATCGCGGTTCAGGATTGTTTTGAATTTTTCCCGCGTTGTTAGGTGTTGCAGTCGTAGTTGTGTCGTAGTAGTTCCGTCGTTATTGGCTAGATGGCGCTATGCGGGTGTTATGTAGCTGGCCGCTACATCACATCCCCCCAAGACCGGAGATCGTTCTTGAAGGTGATGGTCAGTTGTCGGCTTCTGATGTCGCTTATCACAGTGTGCTTCGCAAGTCCCACAGTGAGTCGGGGAGAGGTTGCGAAGGTGATGAGCAGTAGGCGATGAGCAGTGAGCGATGAGCAGTGAGTGTCCCACAGTGAGTCGGGGAGTTGCTGCGTAGTGGCTGCGTTGTGGCTGCGTAGTGGCTGCGTAGTTGCTGCGAAGCGGTTGCGTAGTGGCACTGCTGCGTGTACGGGAGCGATGGGCGCTGCTTAGGAGGACCGTGTGTGCAGTGAGGTGTGCCGTGGCGCTGGAGAGGTTGACTGGGGCGACTTGCTTGCTGACCATCAGGTGAAGTTTGGAGTGAGGCGAGGTGGAAATGACGACGCTGTTACTGGATCTGACCGGTGAAGGCTTCTTCAGATCACGTCGGGAGCTGCTGGTAATCTGACCGGTGAAGGTTGCTTCAGATCACGTCGGGGTCACTAATGTGGAGGATAAAGGTGTGGTGTTCCTCCAACTAGAGGAAGGAGCCTCTAACCAAGCTGGGTGGTCGTGCTTGGTGGCCTGCAGGCCGACGGACTTACTTTGGAAGTTGTATATATGCCGCTTGGCTCGCGAAACTTGATATCGCGGTTCAGGATTGTTTTGAATTTTTCCCGCGTTGTTAGGTGTTGCAGTCGTAGTGGTGTCGTAGTAGTTCCGTCGTTATTGGGTAGATGGCGCTGTGCGGGCGTTATGTAGCTGGCCGCTACATAGCTATGCTTGGAATTTCCCTGCGAGATCGAATCAGTAACAAGGAGATCTGCAAGAGAACCGAAAACCGCCTGCGTAGCCCACGGTATAGACAGGCTAAAGTGGCATTGGGAAGGATACATAACTAGCAGAAGCTACCTCTTGGGGCAGAAAGGTTCTGGAGTAGCATCCACGCACCCGACGTTGCAGCATAGACCGGGACGTGCTGCACGCGAGGTGGACCGGCGATCGTATTGGGATCGAAGCGATCCCGCCCAGTGCCGGCAGTACCTACGGGTGTACGAGAACACCTAGTGTCGCTCGCACAATGCTAGGGAGGAATATCATCGGCCCTGTACATAAACTGTCCCACTCCTGGGCATTGTTCACAGCATAAATAAAGTATATATCTAACCATCTGCTTATTCAGGTAGCTCCACGCTTAAATACACGTTGGGCGATTACACCAACACATGTTCTATGAAATAACATCGAAATCGGCGATGTCGCTTACCACACTACCTTTAGGGCGTAGCAGCATTTTAATCACTGCACTCCAGCCACACAAAACAATTTCGCTTACATGGCTTACAAATTCGGATGTAATATTTCGGTAGCAGAAGCAAATTTAGCCACTTTGAAACTGCACCTAAAACACTATTACTAGAGCAACCAATTCACTGTTGGCACAAAATTGAATTTGGCTAGAGCTAAATGAATCAATGCGTCTTTATCTTATAACTAGAGGACGCCAGCAGCTACGCCTGCATTTTTTTAAACTTACCCGTTTTGGCCGATCCCGTGGGAATTTCGAAAAATCCCTTCTTAGTGCACCCCTACGGTCCCCAAGGAAGATACATACCAAATTTCAGCTTCCTGCGCCCAATAGTTTCGGCTGCAGCGTGTCTGTCAGTCAGTCAGTAACGCAAGGATTTTATATATTAAGATTATAATTTTAGAATCTTTGTTTGAAATAGAAATAGTTTTTATGATAAGTCAAGTCGATTATATCGATTTAGTAACGTTTAGTTTAGTCTATTGTAAAATTTGACTATGGTCACACTGAACTGTCATTCACTCATCTTGGTTCATTGTCGTTTCCCGCGGTCAGTGAAAAAAAGCTAGTTTTTTGGTTGCTCTGGCAGATCCCGTTTTTGTGAGCGCGTTTTGATCTTGTATTTGGTTGAAAAACAAAAACCCGTAGTGTATTGCCGCTAATCGATTAGCTGGCATCGGTTTATTTGTGATAAAAGATAAGTTGTATCTTTGAACACTTGTAAAAGTTTGTGAATCCGGCATCGACGTCCACGTGCCAACGTGTCTTGAAAACGTCGCGTTTGCAGCTTAATAGCTAAGTATAAGATACTTCATTCACTTATTTTGGCCAATATACTTGTATGAACGTGTCTAATTTAGCTCAAGCTTGACATCAGTGAAGATATCAGGTAAGTTGAAATATAATATTATTAGTTGTAATTCACTGTGCAACGCAGTGCATTGTGTCTGGATATATTGTCTATCGTGGTCAGGTAGATGTATTACAGCTTCCACTGTGCACTCTGACCAATTTCCTACCTTCCTATGGTAATTCTAGACATAATTTTTGGTGCAGAGCTGTAGTTGAAACTTAGCCGTTGATTGTATCTAAACTCAGATTGGTAGTAGCTTGTATCTTATCACCTTGTAGACAGTATTGTAGTGTTTGTCAGGTCAGTTTTTGCCTAATATACATAATATTTATTTGTATAAGTTGACCTACATAACTTGAAACACATTGTCATACATAACCTCAATCAGTAATTGTTTGACTTGTATTGTTGAAATCTAGCAATAAGCTGTTGTTGTTAGCATTAATAAGTCAGTTTGTTTGGATTCATAACAGCTGTATGTATCAATTAATTTAGTTAATAGTTAATTGCATATATTGAGTTTAAAACATTATAACATTCAAACTTGACCTTGCATCTTGGGCGGGTCACTTTAAAAATTGAACTTAATAAACCTTTGTTTTGTTATAATATAAAGATAATATTGTTAGGTAACAAAAACTGGTGCCTACAGTTGTAATATATAACACATTTGGTCTGTTTGTTGCAGTAATTAATTAATTACCTATTTTAAGTTTCAACTTTAATTGTTGTATGTTACCTGTAACTTTAATAACCTTTGTCTTTGAATCAATATATTGAAACTATTAATTTTGTTGGGCAGTAAATACCTGCCACTTGCTTGTACCAGCAGTAAACAGGCTAATACTTTGTTGGTTTCAAAGAATTAAGAAAAATTAAGTTTTAATTGATAATATTATAACGCTTGTCCGGGCTCTTTTGAAATTTAATTATGTCAGCTATCAAGGACTTGCGTGCGGCTGCTGGTGCTATTGCATCAGATTTGCGCTGGTTTGCCTCGGCCAGTGCCTTGGTGAACCGGCCTGATCGCCAGCAGGCTTTACTACAAAGGTACGAGCGGATTGACGATCACCTAGCAAGTGTGGAACAGCAATTCCGTACTTTCAGCACTTGCTGTCTCGAAGTGTCAGTTAATGACTTCACCACTGACCAGTGAAATAAGGTCAGCGAAGACTATGCCCAGGTCTTAGACCTGTATGATGCTGTCTCCAATAGTGCGAGATAATTGGTTGCCGATAGGGAAGGGCAACCCGGCTTGAAGCAGGAGCTTCCTAGGACAGCACTGGGACTGTTAAGTAGACTTCCTACCTTAGACCTCCCCCATTTTGATGGCTGCCTAGGAAGCTACCTGGGCTTCGTTAATTTGTTTGACAGCCTGGTCAATGATAGGGCTGACCTTCGGCCGGCACAAAAATTGGCCTAATTGATGTCGGTTCTGGATGGGGAGGCCAAGGGCCTCATCCAGCATCTGCCCGTGTCTGACGAGGCGTACCAGACGGCTCGGGACCTAATTACCCGTAGGTACCATAACAAGCGTGGCCTCGCCGACCCGCATATTGAACAGATTTTGAGTTTGCCCACGCTCACCCGGGTCTTTGGGTTGCGCACCCAACTTTTGAACCCGCTTTTGGTAGCAATCAACGCACTTAAATGCCTTGACCTACCCGTGGACCAATGGTCCTATCTATTGGTGCACATTGTGCTGAAGAAGCTGCTTGCCGACCTGAGGTCGCGTTTTGAGCAGCGCTTTGGTGGGGACAGTGCGACCCATCTGTCCCCCTTTGCTGACCTGGAGAGGTTCCTGGAGGATGAGTGCCGGGTTTTGGACAACTCCGGTGGTAACACGCCGGCTAAGATGCAGCCGCCCAAGGTCAAAGAGCAGGCTCGCGTTCACACCCGAGCCAATGTTGACCGGCGCCCTCCTCGCTTTGCAGTCACGCAGAGCCCAGCGGAGTGCTCTTACTGCAAGGTCACGGGGCGCAGAACGGCCAGTTGTAGGGCATTCTTGGACCTACATGTCGCCTCTCGTAGGCGCATCGCGAATGCCCGCCGCCTTTGCTTCTCTTACTTGGGGTCCCACTACCAGCGAGACTGCCCAAACTCTCGCCCCTGTCATCACTGTGGAGGACAGCATTTGGACATTCTCTGTATGAACGCTAGAGAGGTTGGCCGCTTGTCCAACCAGCCGACGCCACGCACGGGCGGGTGTTTTGAAGGTGGCAGCCGAGGCTCACCGGCGCGTAGCCGAGAGTCGCCTCGCTCAATTGATCGCCGTTCACCCCGCTTGGAGAACCGTAGCGTGCGCACGCCTCCTCTCTCTCGCGCACCTGAATGTGCTGTTCAGCGTCACCAGCACCATGACTGCTGCCCCAGGTATTCCCCTCCTTTGGCGGAGCGTCCCCGCCTTGACTCGCGCTAGCGATGGGCGTTCAATGAACGAACTAGTTAATTCGACCGTCGACATACGATGAATGAATCGACGGTTCACCATCGAGCGATGGACTAGTTGAATCCGTAGACGATTAAATTGAAAATAACTAAACGTACTTTAGTACTGACAACGCGAAGACGATGCTTGAACATAAACGGGTAATACACGTTGATACGTCCATCGTTCATACAAACAAATTTGAACTTTAAAAGTTCAGCTTTAAGTTGATATTAAGTTTCTTTGGGTATGGACTAGGACATTGACGACAGGACGAGTAATACACGTTGAGACGTCCATCGTTCATACAAACAAATTTGAACTTAATAGGTGCAGCTTTAAGTTGATATTATTTTCTTTTTCAATGTGGACTAGAACATAGACAAGTAATACACCTTGATACGTTCATCGTTCATACAAACAAATTTGAACTTTAAATGTGGAGCTATAAGTTGATATTTCTTTGAATATGGCCTAGATGGCGTCAAATAGACGTGACGTTTATGTATTTATATAGACCATCTATGAGTATGAAATGAAGTTTACACGTAGATGACGTAGACCAGTCCACGAATTCAACTAGTCCATCGACGCGTCGACGAACGGGAATGGACGGTATAGTCCCGTTAACGAAAAAAGCGTCGACGACCCATCACTAACTCGCGCCCACCTCGTTTTGGGCGGGTGCGTCTCTATGACGCCCCACAGATGGTGCGCGGATCGAGTCATCGCGCCTTTGAGGACTTCAAGCCGCACCCTCGTTTTCACTTGCCTGGTCCTGGCCAACGGTCGCCGCCCAGGGAACAATAGGTCAATGACCCCTGCTCTTTAACGCCAACCACCCCCATTGAGACCGTTATCCTACCTACGGTTGCTGTTAGGGTCTGGGGACCCACGGGGACCTCTGTTGTCGTCCGTGCTATATTGGACACAGGTTCACAAGGTTGCATTGTTTCCACTTATTTGGTAGGGCAGGTTAAATTAAATATGGGCTGTTTTCCCAATTGTGTACGGGGCATAGGTGACGCAGCCTCTAATGTTGAAGGGCAAGTTAAGGTTTTGTTTGGCCCTGTTGAATCTTCACACCCAAGGATTAAAACCTCGGCTATTGTACTGAAGAATATTTTGGGTATGCACCCACAGAAACAGCTACCCGCTGCTGTGGTGAATTTGACATCGCGATTGGAACTGGCAGACCCCAAATTTGAAACACCGGGACAAATCGACTTGTTGATTGGCTCTGATGTCCTCGGTGGAATTTTGATTGGTGGGAAACGGGTCTTGGTTCCAAATGGTTTGACTGCCATCCCGACAATATTTGGATTTGCTTTGATGGGACCTGTACCTAGGGACTCCCCTCCACCCGAACTTGATAATTTGTTGGCTGTAGGCTCCGCTCTCTCTGATGCGGTTCAGAGGTTTTGGAGGATAGAGGAGCCCCCTCAAGCTGCCCGTTTGAATCTAGAAGATGAGGAGTGCGAGCTGTTCTTCCAGAACAACACTGGTCGACTCCGTTCTGGTCGGATTATTACGAGGCTACTCTTCCTGTCTGTTCGGCCTCCGCTTGGTGAGTCACGACCTTTAGCCGAAAAGAGGTTGTTGGCTATGGAGCGTCGCATGGGTCGTGATCCGGAGCTCAGGCAGAAGTATATTGAGTTCATGAGAGAATATGAACAATTGGGACACATGTCGGTGTCAAATTTGGATAGGCGTTCGGTGGAGCACTACTTTCTCCTGCATCATGTAGTATTGAAGCCATCAACTGGCAAGCTGCGCACAGTTTTTGATGGTTCTGCGTAGACTTCTACGGGCGTATCCTTGAACCATTGCTTGCATTCTGGTCCCAAGTTGGTCAAGGACCTTTGTGACGTCATCACCAGCTTCCGACGACATCAGGTTGTCTTTGTGGCCGACATAAAACTGATGTTCAGGCAGACGATTATCCACCCTGATGACCGTCGCTTCCAGCTGATTCTTTGGAGAGAGAATCCTCGCGATCCCATGGTCATCTACGTGCTCAATACAAATACGTACGGGTTAAGGTCAAGCCCCTACTTGGCAATACGTTCTCTTTGGGAGCTCGCAGATCGCGAAGGCTTACGTTTCCCACGAGCCGCCGCCATCTTGAAAGACGATATTTACGTCGATGACATTTGCTCGGGCGCCTCCACAGCGGACGAGGCGATCCTCCTGCGGGATGAATTGATAGGTATTTTGGCCTCCGCTGGTTATGAGTTGCGCAAATGGATTTCCAACTCACCAGCGCTTTTGGAAGGCTTACCCGAGGATCATCAGCAGGATCCACATTTGTTTGAGATTGTTGACAACCCCGCCATGATGGCTGTTCTCGGCTTTCAGTACAGACCAGTCCAAGACATCTTTACGTATAACGTAGACTTGAAATTGCCTTGTTCTTGGACTAAACGTCTCGTATTGTCTACTGTCGCCAGAACCTTTGATCCTAACGGTTGGATTTGTCCTGTTATATTTTGGGAAAAATGCTTCTTGCAGAAGCTTTGGACAGCAGGACTGTCCTGGGACGAACCTCTACGCGGTACTCTTGTTGAGGAACGGACCTCTTTTGTATCCTCACTTCCTGCCGTCAACGAGATCTCCTTGCCTCGTCCCATCCTTCCTCCCGGGAAGTACAAGGCCACCCTTCACGGGTTTTGTGATGCCTCGGAACGTGGTCACGCGGCCGTGGTGTACTTGCGCACAGTCAGTGCCTCAGGTCAGGTGAGAGTTTCCCTGATCATGGCGAAGAGCAAGGTTGCACCCCTTCGGACATCTCTGACTATTCCGAAATTGGAGCTCTCGGGAGCAGCACTACTTGTACGTTTATTGAATCACGTGTCTAGTACTTTGGGTAAAAGCATTTGTATTAATGGGACCTACGCCTGGACAGACAGCCAAATTGTTCTCTGTTGGTTGAAAGCTTCTGTCCACACCTTGGAGGTATTTGTCGCTAGTCGCGTTTCCAAAATCCTGAAATGCGAAGTCAAACTTGTTTGGAGACACGTGCCAGGTGAGCTCAACCCCGCTGATTGTGCCTCGCGCGGATGCTTGACGCCTAGTTTGATAGGTCATTCGATGTGGTGGGGTCCGGAATGGTTGAGTCGACCAGAAATTGATTGGCCTCGAACGCCAGTTTTAAATACTACCAATTTGCCGGGTCTACGAACACTCGCTGTTGAGAAGGTGAAATGCGCCTTTGACCCCAATTTCTTGCTGAATCGCTATAGCTCCCTTGACAAGTTGTTAGGTGTTACTGCTTGGATAAAGCGTTTTGTTTTCAACTTTAGGCACCCACAACAGAAACGACTGACACCGTTTATCTCACCACAGAAAGACAGGAGTCCCTCACCTTTTGGGTTCGTTCTGTGCAATTGGCGCATTTTGAGAAGGAGATTGCTATCCTTAAGTCAGGGAGATCGAAATTGTCGGGAGCTGTCTCTAAATTGAACCCCTTTTTGGACGATACGGGTCTCTTGCGCGTTGGAGGGCGTCTCAAGAACGCCAACCTCCCTTACGGGGCACGTCACCCCCTTTTGTTACCCAAGGACGGTCATTTGGTACGCTTGTTGGTAACTGACCGTCACCTTAAAAATTCGCATGCTGGTTGTAATGCTCTGTTGGCCATTTTGCAACGCGAGTTTTGGATTTTGTCTGCCCGAAGAATTATTCGAAGTGTAGTCTTTCGCTGCATCCCTTGCTATAAGCTCAAGGCTTCTACCATGCAGCCCTTGATGGGAGACTTACCAGCAGATCGCGTAACTGAGAGCAGGACGTTTGACGTTGTTGGCACGGACTTCGCTGGTCCCTTTTTGGTGAAAACGTCGAAACTTCGAAACAGCAACACTGTTAAGGCCTACTTGTGCGTTTTTGTTTGTCTTTCCTCAAAGGCCGTTCATTTGGAACTGGTCTCCTCGCTTACGACCGAGGCGTTTGTAGCCACATTTGACAGATTTGTATCCCGCAGAGGGCTGCCTTCCTTGATCCGTTCTGACTGCGGCACTAACTTCAAGGGCACTTATAATTATTTGAATGATGTTGTTAATTTCCTTGAAACCAACAAGGCTGATATAGGTGATAGGCTTGCCCGACGTGGGATAAATTGGTTGTTTTCCCCACCAAATTGTCCACACTGGGGTGGTATATTTAAGGCCGCTGTAAAATCGGCCAAAACACACTTGCGCAGGACAATCGATGAATCTGTCCTTACATTTGAGGAACTCGCAACTGTGTTTTGTAAGATTGAGGCCGTTTTGAACTCTCGGCCATTGTGCCCTATCTCCTCAGGTCCGAATGATTTGGAGGCCCTTACGCCGGGCCATTTTTTGATTGATCGTCCACTTGTCGCCTTGCCTGAGTACCCCTATATTGATACGAGACCTGGTCGTCTCTCGCGTTTTGAATTGGTACGCCAGATTACTCAGAGCTTTTGGAAACGCTGGAATTTGGAATATTTGCACATACTCTAGCAACGCGTTAAGTGGACCGACAAGACCGATCCACCCAAGATTGGTGACCTCGTTTTGATCAAGGAGGCTAACTTGCCGCCACTCAGATGGCGCAGGGGGCGCATTCTTCGTTTGGTAACTGGGGCTAATGGAGTTCCCCGATTTGCTGAGGTCTTGGTGGACGGTTCGGTTCTGAGGAGAGCGGTTGCAACATTGTCACGTCTACCAACCGATTAGCGGACCGGTAGGCCGGTCCGGGGCGGGTGGAGGTTTGAAATAGAAATAGTTTTTATGATAAGTCAAGTCGATTATATCGATTTAGTAACGTTTAGTTTAGTCTATTGTAAAATTTGACTATGGTCACACTGAACTCTCATTCACTCATTTTGGTTCATTGTCGTTTCCCGCGGTCAGTGAAAAAAAGCTAGTTTTTTGGTCGCTCTGGAAGATCCCGTTTTGTGAGCGCGTTTTGATCTTGTATTTGGTTGTAAAACAAAAACCCGTAGTGTATTGCCGCTAATCGATTAGCTGGCTTCGGTTTATTTGTGATAAAAGATAAGTTGTATCTTTGAACATTTGTAAAAGTTTGTGAATCCGGCATCGACGTCCACGTGCCAACGTGTCTTGAAAACGTCGCGTTTGCAGCTTAATAGCTAAGTATAAGATACTTCATTCACTTATTTTGGCCAATATACTTGTATGAACGTGTCTAATTTAGCTCAAGCTTGACATCAGTGAAGATATCAGGTAAGTTGAAATATAATATTATTAGTTGTAATTCACTGTGCAACGCAGTGCATTGTGTCTGGATATATTGTCTATCGTGGTCAGGTAGATGTATTACAGCTTCCACTGTGCACTCTGACCAATTTTCTACCTGCCTAAGGTAATTCTAGACAATCTTTTTTAAATATTTCTAGTACGACAGATCCAAAGGCTTATTTTTCTACCTAGAAGCCTACTTCTTATTAAAACTTCGACCGTATTGAAGCAGGCTGACAGTTTATACAGATTCATTTTATAAATATCAGGATTTCGATGGAGTTCTTGTCATCTGATCATAACAATGTTAGGGGATTATAAGTTAACTAGCTGACCCAGCGTGCTCCGTTTCGCCTTTTTAAGAGTTTTTATTTAATTCCCTTTTTTCCAAGCCCCTTTTCCAAAGTTACCATTGACTTAGCGCTTAATCTCTTATCATTTCAGAGTCTATAAATGCTAAACAAACAAACATAGATTTTTATATAATATTGAATTCCCCATTCCTTAAAATATAGAAGACGATACCCATATCGACTTTAAAAAAAATCCCGTCCGCCATCTTTGATTTCCTATCCGTCATCTTTGATCACGAAAAAGATGTTGTATTTGGATTCACCATCCCTTAAATCATCAGAGACGATACCCATATTGATTTTTTTAATTTTTCCATCCGCCATCCTTGATTTCCCATCCACTATCTTGAATCACGAAACAGATGTTGTATTTGGATTCCCCATCCCTTTAAACATCGGAGACGATACCCATATTATATTTTTTTTTAATTTCCCATCCGCCATCTTTGATCACGAAATAGATGGTGTTTTTGAATTCCCCATTCCTTACAATATCGGAGACGATACCCATATCGACTTTTAAAAAAATCCCGTCCGCCATCTTTGATTTCCAATCCGCCATCTTTGATCACGAAATATATGTTGTATTTGAATTCTCCATCCCTTAAATCATCAGAGACAATACCCGTATTGATTTTTTAAATTTTTCCCGTCCGAAAATTTTTCCCATCCGCCATCTTTGATTTCCCATCCATCATCTTGAATCACGAAACAGATGTTGTATTTGGATTCCCCATCCCTTTTAACATCGCAGACGATACCAATATTGACTTTTTTTTAAAATTCCAATCCGCCATCTTTGATTTCCCATCCGCCGTCTTTGAACACGAAATAGATGTTGTATTTCGATTCCCCACCCCTTAAAATATCGAAGGCGATACCCATATAGATTTTTAAAATTTTCTCATCCGCCATCTTTGATTTTCTGTCCGCCATCTTGGATCACTAAATAAATTTCATATTATTAATCAGCGTCCCGAAAATCTCGACAACGATACCCATATAGATTGTATCCTATTCGTTTAGCCTTTTTTTGCCTTTGACCCAATCCTCCCCCTTCTCGTTTGACAATTTTATTATTTTTGTCTGGCCCCTAAAAGTTGTGGCGTAATTTTATATAGCCTATAGCCTTTCGGATTAATTGGGCTATCATAGGCAACAACAATTTTTAAAATCCGACTGCTAGTTCCTGAGATTAGCCGACATTATCTTAAAAAACTATTTAGCCTTTTTAGCCTTTTGCTCGACCCCAAAGGGTAGAAGCGTTATGTTATATAGCCTATAGCCTTCCGGAATAACTGGGCTATCGTATACAAAAAGAATTTTTCAGATCCGATTGGTAGTTTCTGAGATTAGCGCGTTCAAACAAACAAACAAACAAACTCTTCCGCTTTATTATATTATAGTAAAGATATTTTAATAATATGTTTTTTTTATATTTGATACTAATCTCCTTTATTGGGCGGATACTTCCGTTTTAACTGTTTAAGAAATATAACTACAAAAAGTATTTACATATACAAACTACTTAGTAAAGACTGTGTTATCCGGTATCTGTGACGTTTCGCTATATCGGCCAATATGGCTACTGTGATTTGTCTGTCAGAACCATTAGAATTTAACAAAATACTCGACAATCCAAATTTTGCGAATATATCGTGGGTATAATGGAAGAACTAAATAACTCATATTTTGGCCAAATTGACCTTTTACCATTTTCGTGAACCCCAAAATGTGCCGCATCTTTTGGTCTAACAAACATTCTTATATCTTAACCCAGTCCAAAAATAAAGCCATTTTTGTGTTTCAATTGTAGAAATAGATATGTATAAATGAACATTAAATATTTGTAGAAAAAATGACTAACTCTATTAATAAATGAACAACTGTGACTTCTGATCACTTGAGTATGAAATAAATTAGCTAAATTGAGTTATTTAGTTCTTCCGCGTACGAAAATATTTTAATGAAACTAGTCAAGTTGAAGGAAAACTAAACAACTTGAGTTATTTAATTCGGGCATTAATGAGCGTTCTTACGTTTTTAAATAAGTATTTTTATTTATTTCTTCTTCGAGAAAATGTAAATTTATAAGAGATTGCAATCAAATAAATGTCAATAGGTGAAATTATTTAATATTTCTATTTATAGTATACGCACGTAAGCAAAGTTATCGTGCAATTCAGTAGTACAAATTAGTGCGAAATAATGTAAACCTACAGATCAACCATTCTTAAAGTGTGGTCCGCGGAGCGCCAGGGCTCCACGAAACATCTCAAGAGGCTCCACGAAAATTTTGCTCAAATTAAAATAAAATTATTTAAATATAGGTAACTAAATCACTAGGTAGCAGAATACAGCAAAATTATCGATTCAGATTCTAAACTCATTGCAACTTAAAGTAGTAGTATGTGCTATAAGCAGGGATAGCCGAGTGGAGAAATCGACAGACTGCTACGCAGCGGGTCTCGGGTTCGAATTCACGGCACGCACCAATGACTTTTCGGAGTTAAGTGCGTATTAAATTGTTAATTATCGCTTACTTATCGCTGAAGGAAAACATCGTCAGGAAACCTGCATGTCTGAGAGTTCTCCATAATGTTCTCGAAAGACATGTGAAGTCTGCCAAGCCGCACTTGGCCAGCGTGGTGGACTATGGCCTTACCTTCTCATAGTGAGAAGAGGCCCGTTCCCAGCAGTGGGACAGTACATAGGGCTGTTGATGATGGATGTGCTATATGCTATGTTTTTACCGGCGATTTATTACAATCGGGTAGGTAATTATAGTATAAAAATATACTTTTATTAACATGTTAATACGTTACTAATGTAGGAAGCGATAGCCTAGTGAAGATATCAACAGACTTGCCATTCACAGGGCTCGGGCTAGAATTCTAGGCAGTAAATTTTCGAAGTAAAGTGTTTAAATTGTTAGTTATGGCTTGCCTCGTGCCTCAAAGAGCAGCTCTTTAAGACTGGGCGGTGTGGACACCCTTCCCTACTTTTTTCTGACATCAAGATTTGATGTCTTCCAGCCACCGGTGCAGGCTAGGTTCGTTAAAGGGTTTAGTAACGTGGACCGAATCCATACATACTTTTTCATAGGTTATTTAGAAATCCGAAGAGTAAAACCGGCCGCTGTGGCTGGCTTTTGTAGATTACGATAATGCCTTCAACTCCATTGAAACTGGGCTGTCCTGCCATGCACTGCCTACATGTCTTTCAGAGAGCTATGAAAAGGACAATGCTAGGGATTTCGCTGATAGATAATTTCCGGCACGAGATTATCCGGCAGAAGGCCAAAGTAAATAGTTCAGAGTTATAGCAGATTGAATGGGGGAACTTATGGTCCGTCGCTTAAAAAGCAGGTTCTTAAATTAAGGCCACGCCTCAGCAAGCGTAGTGTTGGCCGCCAGAATGGGTCTTGTGGCATATCCTTGGGAGGCCCACCTCTAGGAGTGATAGGCTGATGAAATGAGTTAAATAAGACGAAGTAGTTAATATAATTGTTTGATCATTATACGCCCCTTCATATAATGAAAGCCTAAAGGTGAGCTCACTTTGTTGCGAGGTATTTCCTCGCGACATAGCGAGCAAAGCGTGACCTGGCAAACCGATACTCCGAAGAGGTAGACAGAAGTTGTAGTTATAACACCCACATTTGGCCATGTCATGCATTTTAGGTCCTACGTATGCGTCTATTGCCGGGCACATTGCCAGACTTTGTTCTACTACTGAGAATTCAAAAAAATCAATTAAGTACCTACACTCTTACCTAACCCGGGAATCGAACCCAAGACCTCTCGATCGAACAGACGCATAGGTTATTTACTGTGCCATGGAGGCAATCAGCGACAAAATAAATATAAAATATACGAAGATTTATGTCAGTAATATAGTCTTTTCTGCAAATGTGGACCTTTTTGCACAACGTCTACCTTCTATTTGTCTAGTAATAAAGCATAGTATGCTGCAGTAACAGTTATCCCTTTCGATCTCTCTCCATGAACATCCCAAAAAACAGTCAGCATCACTTTCCCAGCCGCAAAAACGGCCTTTGTCCTTTGGAGTCGGTTCCTACTTAGCAATTTACTGTTTGGAATGTATTATTGATTTGGGAGTATAATGGTGTATCCAGGTTTTATTTACAGTCATTAATTGGACCAAAACTTGGATTTATTAGGCCTAAACTACGCAAACAGAGCAGTAAAAAAATGTTCATTCGAACGCGGTTTTGGTCTTAACGTGAGCATTGTGGCACCCATCGCGCAGGGAGCTTGCTCATGCTTAAATCTTGATTTTATATTTAACTATTACATTTGTTGGTAATTTTCGTACCCTCTGTTATCTTTCTTACTCAATTCAGTGGTCGTCTAGCACCATTTGGTGAAATTTAGCGAGGTTATCGTCAGTGGTTGCAGTTTTTGTACGTCCCGGACCTCCATCTGTTCCCTAGCTCTTACGACCAGGTTTAAATTCAGCTGCCCAAAATTTCACTGTGGTAATAGTGGAGCAGAGAGGCAGCGATAGCCTAGTGGAGGTACCAGTGCCAGTCCATGCAGAGGGTATCGGGTTCGAATCCACGGCACGCACTAATGACTTTTCAAAGTTAAGTGTTGCCCCTCGGAGCACGTTAAACCGTTGGTCCTGGATGTCATTAAAATCTTTGATAGCCGTTATGGGGAGTCAGTACCCTCAAATAAACTGATACTGGTCTAAACCATGGAATATCGCTATCCCTTTGGGTTGCGGAGGTTAAACGGCAGTCGCTCTGTGGAAAAGTTGATATTCTGTCATATCTGGTTAGACCAGTAAGCGGACTTCGGGCTCTAGGATGTGTAAGTCTTGGATGCAACCGGTAACGCTAGGGCGATGGTGATAAAGCAGAGATTAATACCCCATAAACAGAGTTTTAAACAAATTTAAATGGCGTCGGCGTATTGGCGCCTTTTAAAAACAATAATTTAATGCCAGCTCGATACAAAATTTCCCATTTCACAAAAAACACTCACATCGACTCAATCGTATGGCTGTCAAACAGCAACTACTGGTACCAAATAGCTGAAATGTTGGTGGGTAACTGCCACAAGAAGTACAATTACATACACAACACTTTTTTTGACGTGTGCTGCTTCCTTCAGGTTGAGGTCGGAAACTTTTCAGACCACCCTAGTATGTTTTAAAGCAAAGGAAAGTTATTTTTGTTTTATTTGATTTTAGAAGATTAATGATAAGTAATTTATTTGTTTTTATTACATAGGTAATTATAATATTTTGTTGTCATACCTAATTGTGTTAATTCTGATATTGGAATTTTACAAATATTCACAACGTTATTACTTCCAATCCAGGTTTTTATTTCATGTGATATCAATAATCAGTGATAAAATTTCACAAATTAACTCTCACTAAGAATACCTAACTTTCGTGTTTAAATATTTCTTTAGGTTCAAAACTCAATAAGTGTACTTAGTTGACCCAAATTCATGTATTCACATTCATTTAATGTGTGGGAAAACTGAATAACTACAATATAGAATTAGCTAACTTATATTATTATGTTTGCAATATCTTGGCGTGGCAAAATTGGATAACTTGGTTTTTTATTTTTATATTTTTTTGGTTCATGATAAAAGTTAGTTTTGTCAAGCATATAATCGACAGCAAACGTGCTTAAAGCATATAAAATCGCTGACATTAAAATTGTTCTCCATTTCTTAGTGATGTAAAAAAAGTGTCAAAAAAACAGTAAATCGCGATTATCTCGAAACTTGAAATTTTGAGTTATTTAGTTCTTCCATTATACCCACGATATGTTGTCGACTGGATATCTTTATTTTTTAATGTTTTATTATTCAGGTAAGGTTTCGATGTACTCCTTGACGAAATAATTATTATAGGATTTGACACTGCGATAGCAGCGCAGTCCGTCGGTTCCAATGTGAAACATTCCAAGGTGCACAACTACTTACAAATTAAAAATTAAGTAAAAAAACATTTTCCAGTGGACTAAATTGTGAATCTAAACCATTCTCAAGTCCCCTTGAACACACACAAAAAATTTCATCAAGATCGGTCCAGTCGTTTAGGAGGAGTTCACTGACATACACACGCACACAAGAAATATATATATAAAGATTTGACTGTGTTTTAGATTTAAATCAATCACAGTCGAATCATTTTCACAACTATGATCAGAGCTGAGAATACGAACTGAGAACTGTGCAGGTTATCCGATTTGCGTTTTTCTTGTCATGGATGCCAATTAGTTAAATTAAGAAAGCCTATAATATTAAGACTTTATAACCGCAATATTTATGACTGTTAATGCTGTTATATATTTCATGCTACTATTGATAAGAAAACCAATAACACTATCTGAACGAACGTTACATCTCGAATCGTCGCAAAATTACACACTCAAATCAACGAAGCAGTCATAACAGATTTTAACAAGAGTTAAATGAATTGTACAACATGGCCACGTCCGCTAATTATAGGGCGCGAGAACTGAATTTTTATTTAACAGCCTTGACTTAAAATGGAAATTCTCTAAAAGGTTTCAAAAGTGTTCATTTACACAATGTCTTATTCAAATAGTAGGAAGGTAAGTGGGACTTAGTAAACGCTTTTGGTCATGCTATTTCACCATTCATATTTTAATTATAAGTAAGGAAATACAGTTAATTTCCTTACTTATAATTACAGTAGTAGTAGTAGAGGCGGCGATAGCCCAGTGCTGTACGTAACGGACTGCCGAGACGACGGTATCGGGTTCGATCCCCAGGTACCCCGGGCACCCACCTCTGACTTTTCGAAGTTATGTGTGTATTAAATTAATAATGTTCATTATCGCTCGCTTAATAATGTGCCCGGTAGATGGCAATAGGCTCGCCCCACATTACATTGGGACCAAAACATAACTGGCGATAAGTGGGTGTGTCATACACCTCTGCCTACCCTTTCGGGGATAAAAGGCGTGAAGTTATGTTATGTTATGAATTACAGTTAATAGTTAAGAGGCGAAAATGTTATAAGTGATTGGATGCATATAAAATTAGTTTTCTATTTTAACTTTTGTCGATTTTTTGTAGGATTGAGACGCGATGTCCCATGATCGAAGATCGTGTGAAATTTTCAATAGACTACGATACATTTTTAGAAAATATAATTATAACTTTGAAATTGATTACGAAAACAGTGGGCGGAGGAACATCAAATAATAAAAAGTTAACGTAAACGAAAAATTTTTGTAGCTCTCGTTGATTCTTTCATAAAATTGCATTTGAATTCAAATGAAGTACCTGAATTCTAAATTCAACTTTCAACAATGCGAATGCATCATCCCATTTCAAATTCATTTCAATCTCTTAAATGTAACTTTACATTCTGCGTGTAAACTGAAGTGGCCACATTGTCGAGCCAGAGAAACTTTTGTACAAGGCGAGTAAATTAAAAGTGGGATTTGGTAGGTATTAGATGTAATGCACAGATCGTCGGTTCCTTTTTATTCACTATTTTTCGTACAAATGTGAGCACGTACTGTTCAAATGAACATTTTGACGAGTGCTATGAATTAGCTCGGCTTTTAGTCCCATATCCCTAATGAAATCGTGTTTGCACATGTCAGTTGCGGTTGCGGCAACATATTTTGTATGGAGCTTATGTCAAAACGAATCTAAAATCTACAGATCTATCTATAGTTCGAATATTGAATTCCGTAGTAAGTCATAGCAGCGCAAGAGTTATTATAAGCACGATAAAAAGCCTTACGTTTTGGGAACTACTTAGCCTAAAAGCTTTTTGGCTTGAACTAGTTTTATTGCTGCTACCATGTTTAATATTTATAGAATGACAAAGTACATTTTGGTTTTAAATGGGACATTGTCTTTATAGACCACTCCAATTTAAATGAAGCTTACAGCAAAATATTTATTGCGTATCGCATAGGATTCCCTTTTTTTGTATAGTTACTAACCGCTAGACCGAGATGAGACATTCACATCGAACACTCGTTTACTCAAATCGCCGGTAATATCTTTGGGTATAACCGAAATATGTAACACAGAGCTTTTTTGGAATCTATTTCTTTACCCAGTGAACCTAAGTGGTAGTGGGTTGTAATAGAGGAGGTGGCTTAGAATAATGAATATCTATATATAAATACGTGAAGCGAAATTTTGTGATCTCTTTTTACGAGAAATTCGCGAACGGAGGATTATGAAATTTGGCACACTTATTGCTTACATGTAGAAAGTGTGCAGAATGCTAATATTTTTATTTAATATGCATTAGAAATATATGAGGCAGCGATAACCGAGTGGATATACCAACAGACTGCCATGCAGAGGGTATCGGGTTCGAATCCACGGCGCGCACCAATGACTTTTCGGAGTTATGTGCGTATTGAATTGTTAATTATCGCTTGTCCCGTGCCTCGGAGAGCACGTTAAGCCGTCGGTCCCGGTTGTCATGAAGATCTTTGACAGTCGTTACAGGGCGTCAGTTCCTTCTAAATTAACTGACACTAGTCTAAACCATGGAATAACGCTATCCCTTCGCAGCATTTTCGATGTGTCCGTAGTTTATAGGTTCTACCAACAAAATTATATTGGACTTGGCCCTAATGTCCTTCTTGGAGTCAACATCGGTACCGGAATCGACACATTCCCACAAATCTTCATATTCTAGGTAAGATTTTACTGCAAACTTCCAAGTCGAGTAATTTTCCCGACGACCAATTTTTGAATTTGGTGATTGTTGAACGTCGCCATTTTTTCGGGTCGATGTGCGGTGAGATACTCGTATATTCGCGATAACTATATCGAATTTGCTTCTGAATAATAAATATTAAACTTCCGTTCTATTTGAGTAGGTAAATGGTGCGGCCCATAACCTGTAGAAATTATATAAGACCAGTACTCAGATTGCCTATTATATAAAACCTACATGTTTACTATTCCAACGTGGATGTTTTAAGGGACATATTTAGGATTCACTATCATAGAGTATACAAGTCTGCAAGTCCTTGTCTGATATAGTTATGTAGGAGTCCTACCGTATGTTTAGTGCAAGACGAGTTGCGATAGGAATGATGCGGATCATATTTCAAGCATAAATTGCGACTCACTTAAATCCTGTTAACCACCTCGAGATCCTCCAGCCACAACTTAAATGTAATATAACTAGAATTACGGCCATACTCTTTAATGGTAAAGAATTGTTTAAACAGATAGCATAATTGATTACAAATAAGCATAGATATCTTTCTACTTTTGTTCAGATGTTTTTTTGCCATAAGTATATCCAATAGAATACAGTCTTAACTAATAGGTAAGTCGAATGATTCTGTTTGCCATTTATATAAATAAATTATTTATTTAATCCTTTTAATTTATTTATTTCCTATGCAAATTCAGTTCAATGCAAGCTCTTGCATCGCAATGCTTAATAAATTAAACCGAACGGCAAACGAATAGAAAACGTCGATTTAATTTATGAGCCCTGACACAAATAGAGGGGTGGTATAAGACTGACGTGTCTGTGGATCTGTATGTATGTCTCTGGCTTCGTAGCTCTTAAACGAATAGCTCGATTATGATTATTTATGATGACTCGATTTTAAAACTAATGTGATCGAGATCGTTCTTCGCTACAAATAATGAATATTTTTGTCGTGGTTATATTTTCTATTTTATGTTATTTTTAAATGTCGAGAGATTATGTGTAATTCATCTGACTGGTTTCTAAAGTCTTTAATCAGCAAGTCTTTAATCATGGTAAAATACAACAATGCTCTAAACTAATACAATTTATGTAAACGCTTTAGTATTTAGTAGCTATGATAGTATTTATTTGCTTTGGTGTAAAATTTGTAATAGTTTTGATATTATTGGTTACAACTAACAAAACATAAAAATATTTATCCACCTGTGTAATAACTATCTCATTTTTTATTTCATTTATTTATAATTATACTTTATTACCCTTAATTATCGAGATAGCCTGGCGCCTGACACAAACAAACCAAATACAAAATAGTTTATCAATATGAGTACGAGGATACAATTATTATTTCAACTCAGTAAAAGCTATTAAAATGTTATACCTATGCCTGACTGGACGCGCCTACCTTAGTCTGAAGATAAATTTTAATAATATAAGCCTCCACAATATGACCGTCGAGCGAGCCAAATATCAATTTGTTCAAGTCCTAAATATAATTGACCTGGTCCATTTACGCACACATATTCTATTACATTATCTATTACATTTAACTCTAAAACAAAAAGTAGGTAAGCCCTGTCCTGAATTAAAAGTACCTGTTCAAACCTAAATACATTCTTAGAAATTGGTATTTTTGTCGTTTTGAGGATATTAAAGCCTATTTGACATTTACAAGTTATTACATTTATACCTAACTATAATGCCGTCACCAATTTTCGTACAATAGTTATTGCCACAAGATTTCCTAAATTGGCTGTGGAGTATAAATTTGCCGCAAATTATAAGATACCGTGTACATTCAAATGATCACTATATAGCTTGCGTCAACAGCACGACACGTAGCAATGTGTTTTATAAACTGCTGTTGTCTTCATATGTTTACTATTTATTTAAGAAATAATATCTACGGTAGATATATTACTTCCATAGTCAGATTACTCCAACTGGAGGGAAATTCTAGTGAAATACCTTAGTATTGAAAGCTGCTGTAGACCTCAATACGCATATTTTAAGCTTAACTTATGAATTTGTCTCCACATTGATAATTATACAAGTGGAATCCTGCAAGGCGGCCTCACAGCCCAACACAATTACACTAAGCATATGCCTCATGAAAATATGACATGGCCGTCCAACTACTAACTAACTAACTACTAGTAGCAAACAATTGCGGCGACGCGGTTCGCAACCCATCACGTCTCGTTTCCCGCGAGGGCGAAAAGCGGCCTACGGAGAGCAGGTTTGCAACATTGAATGTTGGAGGAGGAATGAACGGCAAATTGGATGAAGTATGTCAGATGATGGATGATAGAAAGATTGATGTTCTTTGTGTGAATGAAACAAAAAGAAAAGGGAGTGAAACCACCAAGCATTGCGCATATACGGCGTATTGGTCTGGGGTAGATAGTACCACCAGAGCCTGTAAGGGAGTTGGTGTAATACTGTCTGCGCGAATGAATGAGTGTGTAAAAGAGTTTGAATGTGTAAATGCTAGGCTACTGTGGATGAGAATGAAAGTAGGACTTACTCGTCTCTTTATTGTGGGGGTGTACGCCCCGGTAAATATAGTTACGGGTATGTCACAATATGAGCAAGACAAAAGGCAGGAGTTTTGGGAGAGTTTAAGAGAGATTTTGAGGAACTGCAAGGATAATGAAAGATTGATCTTGTTAGGGGATTTCAATGGATGGGTGGGAGTAAATCGAGATGGATTTGAAAGGGTGTTAGGTGCATTTGGTGATGAGAGTGTGAACGAAAATGGAAAAGCACTGCTTGAGATTTGTTTGGAGTGGAGCCTTTGTGTGACAAACACCATGTTTCATCATAAAAGGATACATATGTATAAGCGAGAGGCGAAAAATGTTAGAAGAAGTATGATTGATTTTGTGATAGTAGATAAACGATTGAGAAAGAATGTGTTAGATACAAGAGCATATCGAGGTATCGGCATCCATACAGACCACTTCTTGGTGTTGAGCCGGATAAGTGGGCTCTTTAAAGGATGGCGACACCGAGAGCGTAATGAAAATAGGGTCTTGGAAAGAATTAAGGTAGAAAATCTACAAGAGAAAGATGTGAAAGATGAGTATAAACGAAGATTGATAGCAAAATTTGAGAGGTTCGATTGCATAAATGATATGGAAGAATTATGGCAGGCCTTTAAAGAAGAGGTAGTATGTGTAGCGTCTGAAGTATGTGGTATGATCAATAGAAGGAAAATACGAAAGGTTAAGAATACATGGTGGGACAAGGATGTACAATCAGCAGTGTCAGAGAAGAAGGAAGCTTGGTCAGATTGGTTGGCTGCCAGAGCAAATGAAAGAATGGGAAAAGCAACGAGTGTAGACATAGATGAAGCAAGAAAGGAGTTTGTTAGGTCAAAAAGAATAGTGAAAGAAATGGTTAAAAGGAAAAAAAGGAAAAGAAAGATGAGTTTGATAGCAGATTATCTGACGATTTCCAGAGGAACATTAAGTTTTTCTGGAAATCCGTTCGTGCAGTTCGAGGAAGAACTCAATTCTCAGAACACACATCCATCAGAGACGAGAATGGAAAGATAGTAAATGATGAATCGTGCGTGCTGAAGAGATGGAAAGAGTATTTTGAAAGTTTATTTGAAAGATCGGCGATAGATACACCGATAGCTGAAATGAATGGTAACGATAGCAATGATGAAAGCGTTATTGGCGTGGATGAGATCGTGAAGGCACTGGGAAGTATGAAAGTAGGTAAGGCTGCTGGATATGATAGGATTACAGTTGAAATGCTGAAGGCTGGACAGGGCATCATAGTTGGTCAGTTGCAGCGGCCATATAACTTCTGCTGGAGCACCGGCCGAGTACCTAATGACTGGGCCACAGCTGTAGTTGTGCCTCTTTATAAAGGAAAAGGCTCGCAACAAGATTGCAAAAACTATAGAGGCATTAGCCTTCTCAGCATTGTTGGCAAATTGTATGCAAAGGTACTTATTGAAAGAGTTATGGAAGTAACCGACAAGAAAATATGGGATGTACAAGCGGGATTCCGAAAGGGTATGGGATGCACGGATCAGGTTTTTCCCTTGCAAAGCATAGCCGAAAAGTTTTTGGCCAAAGGTCAAAAGGTCTATTGCGCATTCGTGGATTTGGAAAAGGCTTACGATAAAGTGGTGAGGAATGAAATGTGGTCGGTCCTGTCAATGAATGGGGTGGACAGCAGCCTCATTCGAGCTCTGAAATCCCTTTATGAGGATTCTAGAGCTTGTGTGAGGATAAACGGGGCATACACTGACTGGTTTACCATCGAAAAAGGTGTTAGACAGGGATGTGTGGCGTCGCCGTGGCTGTTTAACCTCTTCATGGACATTTGTTTGCAAGATTTAAAACATAGTGACTGCGGATTAAGGATGAATGGGGTACACGTCAAATGCCTCCTTTATGCTGATGATCAGGTAATACTTGCATCTTCAGCGGAGGATTTGCAGGAGATGGTAGCAATCATGCATGGTGCGTTAGAGAGGAAAGGAATGAAAGTGAATGTAAGAAAAACGAAAGTTATGGTTTTTGAAAAGGAGGAATGCGTTACGGCTTGTAATGTTTTGATCGATGGACAGCGAGTGGAACAAGTGAATGAGTTTGTTTACCTAGGTACGTTGTTTGCAAGAGATGGTAAGAATGAAGAAGATATTGAAAGGAGAGTTAATGCAGGTAATAATGTGAATGGAGCTCTGAAAGCGTTTATGAACAGTCAAAACGTGTCCAAAAAGGCACGTTTGGCTGTACATAGAGGCGTGTTAGTGCCTACCCTTATGTATCGTAGTGAAAGTTGGGTATGGCAGAAGAGATTTGAAAGTAAAATAAATGCTGTAGAAATGAGAGCACTGAGAAGTATGTGTGGTGTGTCTTTGACCGACATAGTAAGGAATTGTGTGATACGAGAGTGGTGTGGGGTAAAAGAAGATGTAGTGACAAGCATTGAGAAAGGCATGTTAAGATGGTTTGGGCACATGGAGAGGATGGATGACGATAGACTGACAAAGAAGATATATAAGGCAAGTGTGAAAGGAACAGGACAAAGGGAAAGACCTAGGCGGACGTTCTCTGACTAGATTGGAGACATCCTGAAAAAAGGACAAGTTAGAAGTACCCTTAACAGAAGAGCATGCATGAGAAACTTGATGGGAGTGAGTGAAGCAAGTGAGGTATGTCAGGATCGTTGCAAATGGCGTTCCGTAGTCTCTGCCTAACCCTCCGGGAAACAGGCGTGAGTCTATTTATGTATGTATGTATAGTGTCTATTTGAAGGAGATTTCATAAGGTTATCTAATTTAGTAATGACGCACTTTACTGCGCTACGAAATTTTTCTTTCCTTTTACATCATGCTCAACCTAGCAATGCGTATGACTTTTCGTAGCTCTACGGTATGCTACGGATACGATACAGCGCGCTACACATAGCAACATAACGATATGATGAGCTACGCCAAATTTTTCACATTTTCGTCGTCTTTAAAATATTCAGTAGCGAAACCACGTTACAGAATTAGTTTACAAATATTAAAAAATTTAATATTTTTCACTTACCTGCTTATGTACCTACCCAAAACATATACCTACTACATAATAGACTCGGACATATCTCAACATTAATACCGCTGCAGATAAACTAATAAACACCACAGAACCACATGGTTGGAACATCTCGAATTACACGAGCTGATCTCAAAGGGTAACTCGATTCTGTAGATACAGGCTGGCTGGCCGGGTCATATAACTTCACACTAATGAATGACAAATTCACACCCGACACGACGGAGCTCTTTGCGACTAATGAAATTGCACTACCAGAATGTTGAAGTGTATTTCACGCCAGTTTTAAAGCCCAAAGAACCTTTTGAGATGCACTGCAGAGGACAACGTTAAAAAATGCTTTCAGTGGTTTTTTTCGTATTCGTATGTGTTATAGTGGAGTGTGACTACATAACTTTTTAATTGGAGGGCTTTTTATCGAATAGAGAGTGAAAAAAAATTATACATGACTTTTAATGTTTATTATGATAAAACACCCAAAGACCAATATACCTACTTTATTTTTCAAATTGGTGAAAAATATTTTATGGCAAATCGGTTCAGCACAGACACTATGAACACATTTTGAACCAAATTTGGTATTAAACAGAAATCTAGAGACGCAAAATCAGTTTCAAATCAAATTTGTCAGGCAAACAAACCATAAAAATATATCGCCCACTCCGAATGCTGGGAAATAGTGAATCTGTTGGATTTTAAATGAAAAGTAAGGATTAGGCTTTAAATTTGCATGCAGCACGTCGATGATAAATTATCGGGGTGTTGGGCGAAAAGCCAGCCGACATTTACCAGGCGTATTAAGGACACCCAATGCTCTGTTACCGAAGAGCAGGCGCGTGACTCTCATCTGAATTTCGTAAAACGATAATAAAATTGAAAGGCCAGCAATTCACCAAGTTATGTTTGCTCTATGAAAATATTAGGATCAACGTATTTACGCTCGTAACTGAAGGTCCTGGGTAATTTGAATGGACTACCCTCAGATAGGGTGAGGGCCAACTTTTTACTGCCCCGGCAAACATAAAGTCATTGACTTATACTTTTGATTTTCTCAGTTCACGGGCGTTCTGTGAATGTTGAATAGGCAATTTTTTAACATGGGTGATATCAATTTCAGTGTTCTGTGTTAGTACATTCTGACATATCATATAATTCAAAGAGTTCGCATAGTTTGACGGCACTATCCACTCGGGTTGCAAATGTGTATACAGTCATATTCGGTACAACATGGCCAACATTTATATCGCACTACAAACATTTGCAACACGTTATAATACTGCTATACACATGAATTTGACCTACGTCGGCAGTCAATATCCCTCGCCGCGGAAGTTCTAGTTAGTTCCCCCGAGTCCGTGTATATATCCCTAACCTCCCTAACGTACCCAACTTGCAAACTGTTTAACATAGGTAATATTGCGCTCGTTTTACCACGGACTAAATAAAAACAAACCCCGGGGCGCGAGGGTTTTAATTAAATCAAAGCTTAGGTATTACACGTATGGTTAAATTTTAATATCGTAGTGCTACATGGGGCGAACGTTTAATAAATTGCTGTCGTATATTAAACGCCTAAGATATTCATAATTCTGTTACCCAACTATATTGAGGTTAACAGTTAAGTTATGCGACTACTTGGCGTATGTACTAGTGCGACTAGAACTTTAAAAATGGAACAGTCTTTTAAGTAGTCAATTTACTCCGACCATGTGTTTGATTTTCGCTTGGAATGAATGGCTTTAGCGAACTACTGTCAGTTGTATTTTCAACTTGAAGGAAAACATTTAGCATTGTGCATATAGTTCTTCCTAAGCTTCAGTGTGAATGTGCCTTTTGTTTTTATTTCTTCTGTTAGAATTTTCTTTAACGCAACTTTGGACGTAGTAAAAATTAAACACCTATTCTTCACCTCTACCTCCACTGACTACATACCTCCTTTCGTTATAGAGCACATGCAAGCAATCTTGTTTTGTTTGTCTCTTTTGAAATTACATAAGGAAACTTAAGCATGGTAGAATTACGTCATCATCTCTCCACGACATGCTAAAATGTATCTAAAGCTTCAGCTTGGCGTATAGTGTTCTTATAGTATATATATTATAATATTTTGCACCATAGATAGAACTACAATGTATTGAATTATGTACTTTTTCTGTTCAACAAATTGAGAGTAGGCACAAGCCTTGAGTTCTAAATGTGTGTGACTGTGTTTTGAAACCCTAAACCTATAGTTAAACAGCGTTCAGATTCCGACGTCAAATTTATGCGAAACAACAAATTTTAAGTTCTCCCGGTGAAGGCGATCCCTACACAAAGCATCCACTTTGCACGTCCTTACATTTAAGGAGCGTAAAATGTATCTAGTCGAAATAATCGCGCCAAAACACCCACTGCCATTATGCCTGGCCACTCGCCAGACGTGGAGCCTTCTGGCAAATGTACTAAAGCACTCTTACTTATTGCGTTTATTTATTTAAAATCATTATATTCACATTAGGACTTGCTAGTTTTTGTGAAAGTTCTTAAATAAATAGTCCGAGATATTTTTTTATGTGAGCCTGAGTCGTTAGTTTCTCGATTTTTCAATGCCACTATAGTATTTGATTTGGACTAATAATTCATAGAAATTATCGAACCAAAATGTAACACTATAATTATATTTTCATGATAAAAATTTTATAAAAGGCACTCATATAAATATTCATACAGGTACACACAATCCCATCAGTGCTTCGCATCACACACATATACACACGAATATTGTACATTTGAACACGCAAACCACCAACTACCGTATAATAAAGATAAATATGTACAACCCTCTGTTGTGACATCGCGAATGGACCACGGTATACTCAGCAGATGACTAGAGAAACCGGAGTCACATATTCATAAATAACGTATTGCAATCCAAAAATCTCTAACCCACATCGTCTGAAAACGAATTCCAGCTACATCATTATTATTACTAGTGATCCCTCAAAAGCTGAAATTAGATTTATTTGTTATCAGAATTCCAAATTGCGTCTAGAATAACATGTGGCAGTCATTGTCAGTAAAATTCTCCTTATAAATTCTCCACGAAAATTTAATTTAACGCATTATTCTCCAAATATATTTGATAATAGGACATATGGAGGTTTTGCTTCACGGAATATTTGGAATAATACATTGTTACTTTTATTAAGTTCTGTTTTATAATTTACACAAGTAAAATTATCTTAATTCCACAATTGAAATGGACATAAAGCTACGTAAAACTGACACGAGTAAACTTCATAATTTAATTTGAGACTATAGCAGGCATACCAATCCCCAAATAATATTCCTAAGTGAACTGAGACTAAACTAATAACGCTAGTGGAGTCTTAATAGAGTCGCTTACTGTTAACCGGCACAGTATTACTACGAGTGCATAGTAAACGAATGTAGAAAATATATATTCTTGAATACTTCGTTTAGTTTGCCATCTAGCATTCAAGGTATTTTATGATTCATTGTCAACCAACTTGAAATAAGACTTCAAGGCGAGTCATCGCGCGTCTATTGTCATTAATATATTATATGCTTTTTATATGGAGCCGTCAAATCAACAAAATAATACTAATCGATAGTAATTAATGGTTCCATATGTTGATCCACGTATTTAAATTCTGTGTTTGAATATTCTGCCTTTGCCATTTTCCCGGGCATTCAGACAAAATAATGCTTGGCATGTGTGTGGCATTTGCATAAATATATTACCTAAGTTTATAACTCCGCCGAATCTGCACTCACTTGATTTGTCTAGAACAATTACACTTCTCACAAGCCCAATACATTAAAGCAATGTTTCACAGATCAATTGATCAACCAGATCAATTAGGGATTATTTATATAGCGCTTCATCACCGAGAGCCTAATTATACACCCGGTTAATATGAAAATGACACCTACACATAGAGTGTGTATAATTGTATATCCCTAATACTCTGTCTAAAAGTCTAATTTTAGATAATGGTTATCCGTTTTAGTTGTGGAAATTAGATAGCACTCTATCCGTAATAAAACCTTATATTAAATTAGGAAGTGGGCCTAAAACACTTTGGAATAGGGCTGCGATGAAATAGAACTATTTCGTAATTATAACCCATATTCATTAGATCCACTAAAAACAATAGCCCTACACGTGATGCGGCTAGTCCATAGCTGTACTCAGTAGTGCAGTTGTGGAGGCTCCGCGGCATGTGTCCCATCCCATTTTAGATTAAAACTCTCTACGGGCCTCTGCACGTTGGATCCATATCCCCGTGTAAGCCTCCCAAAGGACCGGTTATTCTTCTAACACCAAATGTTAGAAGAATAGCCGTGAAGAAAAGAAACATAATAATAATAGGCATTGATGACGCTGGCATGAAACAGGCGTTGCAGGCACGTTTCTTTGGGCGCCTTAAGAAAGTCTTAAAAAGCTTTTTATCGGGCGGAAATAAGGTGCGTGCCTGTAACGATTGGGCCATGCCCGTCTTAATGTACTCCTTCGGCATACTCAGATGGACTCAAACAAAATTGGACGCCTTGGATAGGAAAAGTCGCTAACTACTCACGACATACCGGATGCATCACCCGCGTTCGTCGGTGATGAGATTGTACATCCCGCGCAAGTGTGGGGGTCGTGGCTTCTTGAGTGCCAAGACCCTCCACAATCGCGAGGTGTGCAATCTCAGGGAATACTTTCTCCACACCGACGCGGGTGTGCACACCGAGATGTGGTTTCTGTGGACAGAGGGCTTACTCCGCTGTGTTTGGCTAAAGAGAACTGGCGCAAACCTGCCGTACTTGGTGTAGAGGAGCGCAGGGAAGTATGGAAAGGTAAAGAGCTGCATGGACGTTTTTACCGGGCCTTGCATGGGCCCGACGTAGATTTTCCAGCGTCGGTGTCCTGGCTGCGTTTTGGTGATCTTTTCGCCGAAAAAGAAGGTTTTGTCTTTGCGATTATGGACGAAGTTGTCATGACGAACAACTAGCGGAAGTATATTCTGAGGTATGGGACGGTCGACATATGTCGGGCATGTCACCAGCCTGGTGAGTCACTCAGGCATTAATATCCGGTTGTTCTCGTCTTGCCAACGGTGAATATTTGTATAGACACAACCAAGTAGTCAGGATTGTCCACCAGCAACTTGCCTTAAAGTACCAACTTGTCGACTCTGAAATACCGTACTACAGGTATGTGCCCGACCCAGTTCTTGAAAATGGTCGTGCTACTCTGTATTGGGATCGGTCTATCAATACTGACAGAACTATTGCAGCTAACAAGCCGGACATAGTGGTGATAGGTCTATCACCACCAATCGGTCGATTAGAGCGCCTTGCAATGATCATCGACGTCACCATACCCCATGACGAGAATCTCGTGAAAGCCGAAAAAGATAAACAAATTAGGTATTTGGACCTGGCTCACGAGATTGTCGACATGTGGGATGTTGACTCGGCGATCATTGTACCGATAGTCGTGACCGTAAATGGACTTATTGCCAAGAGCCACGACCACCACCTCAAGAGGCTCTCGTTAGACGGCTGAATCAAGTCCTCTATACAGAAGGCAGTATTGCTTGACACGACACATATCGTACGGACTTTTCTTTCTCTGGAGCCCTAACCACCGGTAGCTTGGTCCGTGTGCCCGATGCCGGTGGGTCTACGAGGTCCCATTTTATATATTTAGTTTTATATTTTTATTATTTATTAAGTATATAAAATGAGATGTATAAGAAAGAAAAGAAATAAACGGAATTGGTAGCGCCATCTACCTTTCTATTGATAATTAATTACATCAACGTCAATCGTTCCTCGCTTGCTCGTCCAATCAGAGCGATCCTTTTTATTCCTTCCCTTTCCCAAAAGCACGCCTATCGCTGATTCGTCGCCGAGTTCATCGACGTGCGAGAGAGTCAAGAATCATCCGTGTCGCGCCGAACACGTGTAATACCGCCATATTTTACCGCTTCTATACTATAAACGCAACAAAGCCGCCCGCGGGTGAAGTGAAGTGATTTGTGTAGTTCTGGGTTGGATCCAGACGGAGTGATCAGCTTACAGGCCGACTCCTCGCTGATGTAGAAGCCGACGACAGCCATCTTGCCAAGCCGAGAGAACGAAGGTAGGTGTGCTGCAAAATCTATAACTCCCAACTTCCACTCCCTTTTCCTATCCTAGGCGATCAGAACTCGCCCTCATACAGTCCACAATATTAATATTTTTTTTCCAAATCGCCTAGAACATACGTTTTCGGTGTAACGCCGAACCATTTTTTGGTCCGTACGAAGCCGGATTCATTTGCGTTTATACGTAACCTCTTGTTTATCTCGCTCGCGTAGGTATCTTCTAGAAGTACCTACCTAGGTAGTTATAGCACCTAGCTATACTCCTAATCCATTTACATACCCATTACGGGGTTATTTCCGCACGCATCAGTAGGTAATATACTTTTATGCAGCTACCTACTAACCCAATTATTATTATTGGAACTATCATAGTTGTCTTGTAAATGACATATTTCAAGCACCTTTTAATTCCACCGCCTTAAAGTGTTGCCTACTTCGGTAAAATAATAGGTATTTTAGGTATTCTTATTTTGATTCGGTCTCATTAGCTTATATTTACGTAAACATGGCACAACAAAAGAAGCCGTCGGAAGAAAAGGAGCTGACAATCTTAGAAGCAAAACGCAATATTTTATTTGAGCGTATTCAAAACATTTACGAGCGCTCAAAAACTCGGCGCGCCAAAGTTCACCTAAATTTTCAACTCCGATAATTGGAAATCCGAAAATGTTCTTCCTAACGTTTTTCATCCTAACAATCACAATTCCTAACTACTCTGTCCCTAATGTTCATGATTCCGAAGCTTTCAACTTCATAAAGTCAGTAGCAATAAACATCTATTATACTAGTATTTGTTTTCCTTTTTTTTTTTTTTGTTTTACGAGGTGGAAAATCCCTTCGGATCTCCGACTCTTGGGGGAAATAAGAGCCGGAGTATGTGGTGTTTCCACTAATAACCACCTCGACTTCCGCCATGTACCCCTGTGTCGGAGGGTGGGGCATCATCAAAGCACTCGTCGCCACCCTCCGACGGGTATTGGCTCGCCTGATGGTCAGGCGGGCCCCGAACAAAACCCCCTTGGCGACGGATTAAGGAGTTGGACTCCGCCGCCAAAATGCCCAGCGGCCGCAGAGGATAGGGAGGACGGCAACTCAACACCGCATCTCCTCTTCCTCTGCGGCCCCACCACGACGCATCGAATGGTGCGCCCCCATTTGGTCGCGGGAGATAGGGCGCGCGGCAACGCAACACCGACACGCCTCTCCTCCCGCGACCGCACCCGACTGCGAGGGACAGACAGAACTGTCCCCCGCACCCGCACCGTTGGACGCATCCTGCGCAGGCCCCTCCAAGCCCACGCGGAGCGTCCCCTCCTGGATCCCTCTTAGCTTCACCGCGGGTGACCAATCCACGGTGACTGAGCCCCCCCACCACGACAAGGTGGAGATCCCACGGGGGGGAGGTGGAGATCCCACGGGGGGGTAGTATTTGTTTTCCTACAATTTCTCAACATAACCATCTTTTACACTATTATTCACAGTCATAACTTTTTTGTTTAGTTTTCTTTTTATTCATAATAATCAGTATTATATACATTTTGCGTAACTTTATTTTTACACAACATGTATAAAGTATAAGAATAATAGTACCATGGTACAAGTAGTTAAATACATGTTTTCATATACACATTTCAATTAAATTAGTTTAATATTAACGGCTACAGCTTTGAAATAATCAGTTTTATTGGTGTATTTTGCTTTAAAATTCAATATATATTTAATTCCATCAAATTTGTCGTTGTATTTTCTTTTCTTGGTGGTAGGGGGAGCCCCGCTAAGATGTTTTTGGATTTCTGCAGCCTGATTTTGTAATTCTAGAACAATTTTTATTTAGCACCTGTCTATATAATATTTGGCCCAAGGAAAATAACAACCCTTTAACACGGCGTTTTCAAAATTACACTTGGCACTTAACTGTGACCCCTTTTCGAAATCCATTATATATCTTATATATACCTACTTACATATATATCCATATATATGTAAGTATTTTGGCGACAAAATCAAATTTAATGATTGACAATACTCGATCAAAGATGAGAGCAATTTGTCGTATGTGCTTTTGTCTTTATTTGTACACAATGCTATAACTAAAGGAAACGTTTTCGTGTTTATACAGCCGTGTATTGTGTAAACTTGCTGAAATATTTTCGGGGCGACTTTAAATGTTCCGTCCATTATTAAATAAGTAGAAGCACATAAAAAAGTAAGAAATTGTTTAGTTGTATATAATACTATTCTCTTTTTTTCATGCCATTTTTCATCAATTAAGATCATATCGTCTTGACTTTTGTCCAATTGAAGAATATTACGATTTATTTCAAAGTTAATAGTATTAGGTTCTGTAATTTTCTCTGTTTTGTTTCTTTGGCGATATATTACTTGTCTCATCTTCAAGTTTGTTGGCATATTAGCACGTATAATTGAGGAAGTGCTTGCTTCGCAGTCACTAATTATATGAATTGTTTTTTTGTTTTTATTAATTAAAGCGTCTTCTTTAATTTTATTTATAGCGGTATTTACCTGCAAAGATAATAGTAAACCTTCAGGAATATATTTTGAGACCATAACGCACGAGCCGAGCGAGCGAAGCCGGGGTCCCGCTCCAGTCATTCAGTCAAGTCCCAGAAACGAATCGCTCCTATTCCTAATTATTGGTTTAGGTTAGGTTAGAACTGTGACGTGCCGTGCCGCGGCAGCGGCCGGCGAAGTGCCAGAACTGAATCAGTCCTATAGTTATTTTCTCGATTCTATCGTATTAAACACCTAAATATAAGGCGATCTGGAAGGGATCCATAGGTTAGGTTAGGTTAGAACTGTGACCAACTACGCGCGAGCCGAGCGAGCGAAGCGAGTGGTGCCGCGGCAGCGGTCGGCGAGCGCTACCTCGAAATTGGTCGCGAAATGACGACACTGACCTTAATTCCATTCATTTAAGACAAAAATCAGTGAAACGACCCCTTATCATTCTAAACAGTTGGTTTTTTAGACATAATCATCTCAGGTATAGTTATAGTAATAAGTATGTAACAACAATAACCAAAAATGAAATGGCTAAATGAAAAAATGTGAAGAGTTGTTTTGTAATCACAAGAAATAGTTTAAAAACAAACTTTTTCCTTCAAAGCATCTGGTTCATAATTATGTTCTTGGTGTGGTCCTTCCAGTAATTTATACTTATTGACTTCCTCATCGAAAGTGGTGATTAATCTCGCCTTACACTGATACTTTTTGTTGCTTCTTAATTCACACGCCCAATATTGTTTATCTACTGTTAATCGGTTTTTTTCATATATAAATCCATTCACGTCTAATTTTAATCCTTCGCGACTGGTTTTAAATGATTTAAAAAAAATTTCCTCCATATTAATAAAGCATTGACACAAAGATTCACGTACTGATAATACACCGACATGAACTTAGCAATAGACACAACTAAAAGTACTCGGTAAAGCATACCCCCAAATAATAATCATACCCTCAAATTAAAACTATAAATATCATCTTCTACCATTATGTATTTTTATAGCACTTGGTAAGTGTTTCTTTCTGAGTATGGGTGAAAATATTATGGTAATTATGTTAAGGGATAAAAGCGTTAAGATAAAAAACAGTAGGAGTTTAAATATATTTACATTAATGATATTATTAATTACAATGTTCGGACACATAAGCGTTATGAACATCGACGGTTGCACTACAAATAGTATGAATGAAAACTTTAGGATGAAAAATTTTAGGAAGAGTGATCATTCAGATTACAAACCGTTAGGAAGAACAATTTCGGGTAAAGAACTTTAGGTGAGCCAATATGGACCCCTCAAAAACTCCCGCTACTGCCGACATTAATAGGGAATCATTTCTTAGTTATTGTATGACAGTAGATAGTATTCGAACAGATTTTCATAAGTTGTTAGACGATTATAACGCAAGATTGCTTTCTATTAATCCTGATGTACAGCCGAATTATCAGGCGTACACCTCCTTCGAAGATCTTTATTGTATCATCAAGCGCATACAATCACAATTGGAGGGTAGGTGTTCCGCGCAGCCCGTTTCTGCCTCACCGACGGTTTGAGCGCCAAGATTACCGCCAATTGAGCTTATGTCATTTGATGGAGATATACGAAATTGGCCGTTATTCTATGCGAGTTTTAAGTCTACAGTGCACGATAATGGTTCTCTGACAGATGCTGACAAGTTGTACTATTTAATAGGTAAGCTGTCACCGAAGGCCCAGTCCGTATTCGCAGGTGTCACACCCAGTTCTGAGAACTATCAGGTCATATTCCAGTCGCTACTTGATAGGTATCAAGATACTCGTGTTCTAGCGTCTACTTACTTTGATCAAGCTTTATATCTTAAATTGCCGCGTCTGTTTCGAATTTCCAGCTGTTTAAAGACAACTTTGTTGCCGCAATTAATTCCCTTAAAAACTTAAAATTAGAAGATCTTTCCGACTTTATGTTTCTTCAACTGGCTTTAAAAAGTTTGACACTGAAACAATTCGCGCATTCGAGATGACGGAACGCAATCATAAAATACCTACACTAGATAGTTTTATTTCTTTCATCAAAGATCATACACATACATACATATCGTCACGCCTGTATCCCTGAAGGGGTAGGCAGAGGTGTATTTCTACACCCACTTTTCGCCAGATATACTTTAGTCCCACGTAATAAGGGGCGAGCCTATTGCCGTACCGGGCACATTTCCAGACTCCGTGCTGCTACTGAGAATTTTTAATTATGATAAATAATTATGACAGAAAAACCCAATAACACTGCCCGACCTAGGAATCGAACCCGGGACCTCCCGATCCCACGCGCACATTTATGCCGCGAGACCAACGAGGCAGTCGTATAGGGTTTGATGTCGAGTTTTCCGTCTCTACGCAAAGATGGTATTTGCATCGTGTTATCCCTTAGTCGCCTCTTACGACACCCACGAGGAGATAGGGGGTGGTGACACTTGTATTCTATGCCGTCAACCACACGGCAATACGCAGAGATCAAAGATCAGTGTCGAATATATCATAATACGCAGTCTAGGTCATCTAGCTCGTCTAATAATAATAATAGCAAACAAAGGTCGAATAAAGCGCGAAATAGCAATAATAACTCGGTCCCTAATCCGCAATCTTACGTAGCATGCTGGGAATCTAATAATAATAATTCACAGAAGTGTCTGTGCAGTAATATAGTACACGACCATTTCTATAAATGTCCCGCCTTTAATAATTTAAATCCGACTGCTCGTTTCAAATGTGTGAAGGATAACAAAGCTTGCATTAATTGCTTAAGTGTAAAGCATAAAACGAGTGATTGTTCTAGTAAGACGATATGTCGTTCATGTAATCAACGACACCACACATTATTACACTTCTATAAAAGTTATCCGTCGTCGAGCCAAGCCGGTAACCTTCACACGCTTACGTCGCAGGTGCAGGCCACGGTGACTTCCCCCTCCACGTCTCAGGGCGAGGTATCGTTGTGTACGACGTCCATTGCGCGGGCGGCGTGCACGCGCGGACGGCCCTCGCGCGCTTGTAGTGATCAGCGCAGTGCTAAGCCGCGGTGTACGGCGTCCAAGACTGTTCTGTTAGCGACAGCGCAAGTTATCGTGTATGATATTAATATCCCCAGGTACCTCGGGCACACACCTCTGACTTTTCGAAGTTATGTGTGTATTAAAAATGTTAATTATCGCTCGCTTAATAATGTGCCCGGTAGATGGCAATAGGCTCGCCCCCTATTACATTGGGACCGAAACATATCTGGCGAAGTGTGGGTGTGTAATACACCTCTGCCTACCCCTTCGGGGATAAAAGGCGTGAAGATATGTTATGTTATGTTATTAATGGAGCGCCTCACATGGTACGATGTCTACTCGACAGTGCGTCACAGAGTAATTTTATTACTTCTGATTGTTTCAAACGCCTCGGACTGTGGAATAACTTTAAAAATACTAACTTAGTAGTCAAAGGGATCGGCGGTTCAGAAAAACATTGCAGGGGTTCCGTAGATCTTAAAATACATTCCCGTTTTGATAATTAATTTTAACATTTCTTCGCTTATCGTGGAGCGTATTACAGACACATTTCCGAACGCTAATGTGGACGTATCATTACTCACCCACCTCGAGGCACTGCCGCTGGCAGACGCGGAGTTTGCGAATCCGGCAGACATTGATGTTTTGATCGGAGCTTCAATATTTCCGCACTTGCTACTAACTAAAGTAGTGCGTAGTGAGCGATATGATTTACCGCCCGCTATTGAGACGGTATTTGGGTATGTGATTATGGGTACCATACCTACGTTACATACTTCTAATTATATTACGTCTTGTTGTTGTTCTGTTCTTTAAGAAAATGATTCTCTTCTCAAGCGATTTTGGGAGCTCGAAGAGATTACCGCACCGCCCTCGATGAGCCGTAAGGATCTCAAGTGTGAACAACATTTCCGCGCTACCACTGTTCGTGACGACAGTGGCAGATACGTAGTGGCGTTGCCATTCTATGGTGACCCTTATTCGTTAGGCGACTCGTGCGCTTCTGCGCTTAGACGTTTTCATTGTTTAGAACGTAAACTTGATGCATCACTTAAGTTACGCAGCGCCTATAATGACGTCATTCGTGACTACCTAAATAAAGGTTTTTTGAGTGTAGTTGTAAACGACGAGGGCAATTCTCTTCCCTCATATTATATCCCGCATCACGGCGTAGTTCGCGAAGATAAAACCTCTACTAAACTTCGTATGGTTTTAGATGCTAGTTGTAAGACTACATCGGGTCAGTCGATTAATTACATTTTGCATGCCGGCCCTAATCTACAGGTTGATTTATTTAACATCATAATAAAGTTTCGTCTTTTCCAAATTGCTCTGTCAGCTGATTGCTGCCAAATGTTCCTCAATATCGGCGTTCGCGAATCTGACCGTAGATTTCAACGGATTTTTTATCGTTTTAACAATAAGGAACCTTTATCCGTGTATCAGTTCAATCGTGTTTGTTTTGGACTCAAGTCTAGCCCATATCACGCGTTACGAGTTGTTCGCCAGTTGATCGCTAATGAAGGCGATCACTTTCCCGCCGCAGCAGCTGTTGCTACTTCCGCTTTCTATATGGATGACATTGCCTGTAGTGTCATATCCGTTCCGCTAGCAATTTCGCTTTGTGAAGAGCTTATTCAGCTTTTCAAGCGAGGCCAGTTTGATCTTGTCAAATGGACAAGCAATTCTAAGGAGGTTCTCGCACGCATACCTGATTCTCATAAAACTTCTCCAGACATTGAGTTTGAGAAGTCTGTACCGCATAAAGTTCTTGGTTTACGCTGGGACAAATCCTGCGATATTTTTCGGTTTGACGTCTCACCGCCAGATGATGAGTGCACCAAACGCACTATGCTGTCCATAGTGGCTCGACTATGGGACATAATGGGTTTTGTGGCTCCCACAATTTTGTACGCCAAGCTCTTGATCAAAGAACTTTGGCTATCAAAGTGTGAGTGGGATGAAACACCCCCTGACCATATTGTCGCCGCTTGGGGCCAGTTTTGTATTGAGCTTACCGCGCTCAATTAAATTACTATTCCGCGTCATCTTGGGTTGGATGTACCATCAACTTAATAGGTTTCGCTGACGCCAGCGAGCGTGCTTACGGCGGAGTCGTATATCTGCAAGTCCGCATTGGTTCTAACTACTCGGTGCAGTTAGTTTGTGCCAAGTCTAAGGTCTCGCCTATTGAAACCATTTCGGTTGCAAGACTGGAGTTGTGCGCGGCCCTTCTGCTGTCTCAGTTGCTCCGCAAGGTTCAAGACACAGTTTTGCCCCACTACCCTATTAATAAAATATACGCATTTTCTGACTCCAAAGTAGTACTCACTTGGATTTATTCATCTCCTCACCGCTGGCAGACTTTTGTCGCCAACCCCGTTAGTAAATTGATTGAACTTGTTCCCGCTACTTGTTTCAATCACGTCGCGGGTATTGAGAGCCCCGCTGATTGCCTGTCTCGTGGTGTTACTCCACTTAATCTTCTGCTTCATCCATTGTGGCATCATGGACTTTCTTGAATTTCCCATGATCCGTCAGAGTGGCCCATGCAACCCATTGACCACAGTGCAGAAGACGAAGATGTACCCGAACGGAAGTCTGTTTCTCATCCCGTGATTGTTGAGGTTGCGGTATCTCCGATCTATGCACTCGCACTACGCATGTCGTCGTGGTCTAAGTTACTCCGCGCCATCGTTTATGTCTGTAGGTTTCTTAGGCACCTACCTAATGGGACTTTTGTTTCAAGTACTGATCTTAAAATTGCAGTTTGTAAGTTACTACGAGCTGTACAGGCTGTTCATTTTAGTAACGACATTCAAAATTTGAAAAACAATGTACCTTGTTTACCCGCTATTCTTAGGCTCAAGCCGTTTCTCGATGAACACGGCGTCATACGCGTTGGTGGTCGTCTGTCAAATTCGAATGAACCTTATAACTACAAGCATCCTTGCATTCTACGGCGTCATGATCATGTTGTCGACCTTCTTGTTGATTTTTATCACAAGAAGCATGTCCATGCTGGTCCAGAGCTGCTTATGTCCTTACTTAGACATAAATATTGAGTTTTAGCCGCTCGACGAATAATTCGTCACAGAATACATAAATGTAACGTCTGTTTCAAATTTCGTCCGCGTCCGACTTTCCCTCCCATGGCAGATCTTCCTAGCCAGTGCGTCAATCAAGTTGATAAAGTGTTTACACATACCGGTTGTGATTACGCAGGACCACTGCAGTATACGCCAGTGCGTGGTCGAGGTGTTAAAAGCCGTAAAGCTTGGCTATGTATTTTTACATGCTTAACGACGCGCGCTACGCATATTGAAGTTGCGAAAGATTTAAGCACGGTGTCATTCCTTGCAGCCCTTAAACGATTTCTTTCACGGCGCGGCCCTATACAGTGTTTGTATACGGATAACGGCACTTGTTTCGTGGGCGCAAGCTCTTATTTACGTGACCTTTATAAGTTTCTAAGGGAAGAATATCGTACTCGTCTTCAGGAAGAACTTTCCATAAATCATATTGACTGGAAGTTTATTCCGCCAGCATCACCACATTTCGGTGGATGTTGGGAAAGAATGGCCAAAGTGATTAAAACACATCTCTTCAAAGTTATAGGTCAACAGATCCTCTCTTACGAAGAGCGTTTAACTGTCCTTGCACAAGTCGAGGCGCTGATCAACTCGCGTCCGCTCGAGGCATTGAGTAGTGACCCTGCAGAACCATCCGCGTTAAGCCCTGCACATTTTCTGAACACAGTGCCATTATCGTCATTTCCGGCTCCTGACGCAGACTCTCCAAGCCAGAGACATACTCTGCTGGATAAACTCGTGCAGTCGTTCTGGCGGCGCTGGCGTGCGGAATATCTCCACCAGCTTCAGGCTAGATCCAAGTGGAATAGTCCTGCATCCCTTATACAGGAGGGCACGTTAGTCGTCATAATACATGATAATGCTCCGCCGCTTTAATGGCCGTTAGTCATCGTAGAGAAACTGCATACTTCCAAAGACGGTACAACCCGCGTTGTTACCGTGAAAACCGCGAAGGGGAGCTACGTGCGCCTTGTTGTACGTCTCTGTCCGCTTCCAACTCAGTGAGATCTAGCCTGAAGTTAGATCTACTTCTTATTTTAAGTATTTAGTTTGTAGTTTTCGTCATAATTGTTCGCTTAAGTTAATTTAGATTAATTTTAATATCATATCGCTGTCTTAGCCTATTGATGGGTTATACGGTAGTACATCCAACATAGCTAAGTTCAATTTTATTTTTTTTAAAGGCAACCCTTTAGGGCCGGGGGGATATGGTAGCGCCATCAACCTTTCTATTGATAATTAATTACATCAACGTCAAACGTTCCTCGCTTGCTCGTCCAATACGAGCGATCCTTTTTATTCCTTCCCTTTCCCAAAGGCACGCCTATCGCTGATTCGTCGCCGAGTTCATCGACACGCGAGAGAGTCAAGAATCATCCGTGACGCGCCGAACACGTATAATACCGCCATATTTTACCGTTTCTATACTATAAACGCAACAAAGCCACCCGTGGGTGAAGTGAAGTGATTTGTGTAGTTCTGGGTTGGATCCAGACGGAGTGATCAGCTTACAGCCCGACTCCTTGCTGATGTAGAAGCCGACGACAGCCATCTTGCCAAGCCGAGAGAACGAAGGTAGGTGTGCTGCAAAATCCCAGTATATATAACTCCCAACTTCCACTCCCTTTTCCTATCCTAGGCGATCAGAACTCGCCCTCATACAGTCCACAATAATATTTTTTTTTTTTCCAAATCGCCTAGAACATACGTTTTCGGTGTAACGCCGAACCAGGAATAATAATAATGTTACATATATGGTAGGGTTATAATGTTATATTTTTGAACGACATGTTCCACCGTATATGTATACGGCATGCAAAATATAATATAATTATCTTAAAATAGAAATTTACACACTATAAATTTACACATAAGCGTGAACTTATGTCAAACCATTACTGCGTTATTATAAAACATAGACTTGATGAAGTCCGATGTTTAGTCTTGACCTGATATGTATGTAAGGGTTGTTAGACAGTGTCTAACGCAATTTGAATATTTTCAAACTTTCGTGACTTTTACACTTTATAATATTTTTGTAACGACAGCAGTCGTGGTCCTGAGATGGCTATCATCGCAAGCATAAGGTATTTGTTACATTTCAAAATTATTACTCGTTATGAGCCCTTTACTACCAGTCTAAGATTTATAAAGTTTTGGTTACTCTTAGTACAATAGCAGAATCACTTATAATCGAGGTCTATAATGTTACAGTGTTAATGAAATGGTCCAGTAGTTGCGATTTTTAAACTCTCCGGGCAACACGGGACAGCTTCATATAAAATGTACTACCATTGGCAGTTCAGTCAAAAATCCCAATCCTTTCCGAAAAATAAACATTAGTAACTAGATCAGATGAGTCACACAGTTTCTCTAATAACCAAGATCACAATTAAACTAACTACAGTTAAATTTGAGGTAATATTTCGTAGTTGCACATATGGAGAAACATTTACGTTTCCCGTGTGTCTGTGTAGAAACTAGTTATTGCTCTTATTACAACAATTAGAAACTAGATATTTATTATTCTTATATCGTGTATCAACACGATAGTATAATAAAGCTACGGTAGCACAATTTCACTGTACAGACTGAGAGAGTTAAATTGTAGAAATAACGTCACTTTACAAAATATCTATTATAATATCAGAAATCGGGTCTGTTTATAAACTGTCCCAATGCTGGGAATTAGCTACTTCTCACGACGACCAAATGCGGGTAGGCAGTCTTCACATGTCGTTCTTGGACACCATGGAGACCTCTAACACCTGCATCACCGTTAACCTTAACAATTTAATTAAAATGTACTTTACTTCGAAAATGGCGTGAATGCGAGATCCTCTGCGTAGCAGTCCGTCAATCTACCCACTGGACTATCGCTACCTCTTCAAAATATCTCAGGTAAATCTTTGTATAGTATTCCTATATTAGAGATACTGACATGTCATTGAAGTTATCGATACCCTTGTGTGTTTCGCTTTGACATCGCAGTGACTCCTTTTGTTGCTTCGCAACGCGAGAATTAATATACAGGGTGTCACAAGACCCATCACCAAGCCGAAGTCTACTCGTTCTGGACATCATGCCAAGTCATACTAAGCAAAAAAAAAACTTGGGAAAAGATTTTTTTTTTCAAATAATCCCATTTTTAAGCCGCAATTAAAATTGTGCGCGTACAATTTTCGAAATACCTGCTTTTCCATGGGTGCATAGGACATCCATAGAACAGGTTGGCATGGTAATTGCATCGATTTTTTACCTAATTACATAAATTCCATAGTAACTTTCAGCCTCAATATCTCCTGAACCAGTAATTTCCCAGGTATGGTGCCGAAGTAAAAAATGTTCGTAATGATTGGTATAATATGCGGTTTCAGTTTTCGTTAAGGGTCTTTTTACACCCTGTATATAGTCTAAGGCGAGAATGATATTTATTGAATTTTATTATATTGCAAGCTTCTTTACACTATTGAAACTACGTACCTAGTACCTTGCGCAGATATTTCACTGTTCATTCAATTTTGAAAACAAATTTGGACCATATTTGTGTTAATTACGGAAAAAGAGGATCATAATTGATTTCAGAATTGAATAGATTCAGGAAAATTATGTAACGACTATGCAACGCTTTTGCGCCATGAAAAACATGTCATTAGGTAATCGCTAGAGTAAGTTTATAATATGCATAGTTTACTTCTATTGTAGTTAAACTACAGCTGTTTTAGTCGAACTTGACTAGAACTCATAGTATTTGCAGATCTTAATTTAGTTATTCTCGTATAAATACGAGTATAGTAGCACATAAAATTGCGACGAAGCGGTCCCAATATTCCGAACAGTTACCAAACGCTCTCCGCGTTGGATCAGTGCCAGTTAACATTACTTATTCCAACAAATTGCAGATTAAGTACGACTTGGCCGCCACCTGTCGTTAATTTACCAAAGCCGCAACAGCATTTTAATATTATTATCGATGGATAAAAGTCCCTGTGGTGACGGATTAAGAATACGGAATGTCACCACCCCATGTTATCCCATGGATGTCGTAAGAGCCGACAAAGGGAGCATATTATGCAGAGAACAGCACTGTAAGAGAAGGAAAACTTGATACAAACCCTATACCAACCCGTTTGGCCAGCGTGGTATAGTAGGCCAATTCCTCCTTTCAAAGGAGAGGCCAAGTCTAGCAGTGGACTGTTAAAGGCTGATGATGATGAAATTATTTTTCTGCGCGAATACGGTCGTTTCAGCATACGAGCTTAAACGCGCGCTACATAACACGCTTCAAAAAACCGGACTCGCGTAAACGGACATTATTTCGGCGTGTTCGCTTGAAACTGTAGTGAGATCTTGACAGTGTCAACATGGATTCTGACGGCTCGCTCTTATACGAGCTTAGAAGCGCGTCAACGCTCGTACGAGTTGCGCGTGTGCCAAAAGGCGCGCCTATACCCGCCTACACGCGCTTCCAAAGACGAGCTTATACGCGCGTATAAATCGCTAATTTGACACCGCCCAAAGGGGATCGCGCGCCGCCAGGCCGTGACGTGTGTGCGTCTGTTGTCGCGATAAAAGATGCTTGAAAGAGTAACAAACATCTATCCATTTTCACAAGCATGCCTGTTGTATAGGGGTAAAAAAATCTGTTGTCTTGAAAAGGTTTGTAATCCCTAAGCACTTAAACTCAAAACAGAAATTTTACTAGAATTCACGAGCTTTGATTTTGCTAAGCTACAGCTGTGTGTAAGTAATCTCTACATGTGTAGAGCAAGGAGCGGCAATAAAATTTACTACTCCATGTTAGCAAGTTTACGCCCGAAAGATAGACTTACCGCTGCACTACTACTTTTAGCCTCTCTTTTCAATAGTGTTTTGGATTATACCGTACAAGTAATACAGTTGCTCACCCCAAACTTTAACATATCTGATACAAACTTGTCCAATATCAGTATAACATATTTTCCGGTCAGTACTCCCTAAACACGCCGAAGTTATTAGATTCCTTAACAAATCATTTCGAAATCGCCTAAAACTCGATCATAACCAGAAAGTTATTGCTTCATTTTATGAACTTGGAGATATCTCGGGTAGTTTAATCCCGAGTAAAAATGAGAGTGGGGAAAACCGATTTAGAAAATAACATTCTACAACTGGAACTGTGAAAAATACAGCTAGGCGAAATAAATTAGTTAGGTGCACACTCTCATGAAACGATAGTCGAATTACATTATATTGTCTAAATCGTTTTTCTGATAGCTCTCAGTTAAATGATAATTTATAACTACAGAAATGTTTTTGTTTAGGACGAGAAATAATATAATATTGTGTTACAAAGATAATTACTTGAGCCCCTACAAAGTCTAATTAATCTCCGGTGATCAATATTGTTTACAGAATAAGAACAATTCTCAGAAGTGCCAATAAATAGGCTCCAAGTTTGATCGAAGTGGGCAAAATGTCGTCAACTTTTTGGCAGTTTTGTACCTTGTACACTTATGTATAAACTTTGAAGCAAATATGTACCATCTGACAGAAAAGTAGGTTTACTCAATTTTATTTCAACTTAAAAAGTTAATTTATTTTATGCAATCCTTTTAGTGGAAATATGTTTTTTTTGGTGAGTGACGCGTACCTAAACTGAGTCTATACTTTTTAGATGATAATGCAAAACAATACTGGGAAGGCTTGCTCCTCGATAATTGTACGAAGTACAGTAAGATTGTATACTTGTATAAAATGCAGTCAGCATTCATGTTGCGTTGTCTATCAGAATAACAAGAAACAAATACTTTATTTTACAATTATCATACAACCTTTAGCTGTACACTGTGGGATACATGCGTTATTGCTCATTTAGTGAAAACAGACAAATATCGACAAAAATAGAAAACATTAGATAACAATACAATATTTAGGTTGTAAGTCTTTCATTCGGCTTACATTTTTATTACCTAAATACATTCAGAAACCTTCAAACGGCGTCAATGAATACCCATTCTTAGAAGGAATCATTTGTGGATCACACAATGTTTTCTTCCCGGCATAGTGTCAAACGGCCTAGACGATCCAGGCGTTCATACATATGTGCATAGGCATTATATGGCTACAGCTAGAGTAATCCATTGCCGTATATAGTTGTTTGTTCCTAATGAGGTTCACGCCATCGGCGCATAACAGCCAATGTCCAGATCCTGCATTGCTGCCTTACAAGCGCGATACGGCCCTGGCTAATTGCCAATATGGCCCCGAGCGGCGGACATACGCTACCAAATTATTGGCCAATATTTTTATTACTCTATATTGCGTTTCTGATTAAGTGTATGCGGGCGTGGGTATATGATTGCACAGTGGTTTGGGCGAAATTCAGGGCGCGACTAGCAACCAGACTACCGGCCGTTCTATCTTCGAAAGGAAATAAAATAATGTATATTAATAGAAAATCTCAGAATTTAGCTTAGCCTTCGGCTAGGTTACAAAATACGCCATAAATAATTTATAATGCGAGGCAAAATATCTCCATGGGAAAACGAATTGACTGCAATGCTGAGAATCACACATCCGATCCAAAAGCGCTTACCACATGGTTTTCGAGCCGACGTCTAATTCTTCAAATCAGATAGTTGTCTCAGAGAGCACATTAGACGAACATTAGATACCTTCTGTCATGAATATGTTAGACAATCTTTCCGTACATAGATCCACTCATGACCAAGTAAATAAGGCCTGCCTGAATCGGATCGAAAAGGATTTAAGCAGGTCTTATTTACTTGGGTCATGGATCCACTAATATCATGAAACTTGTCTAAACCACATTATATGCAAACCATATTATATCTATTATTTCGTATTGGTGAGATGTCTCATTTGTTTAAACTGAAAACCGGAACCCGAGTTACATTGTGAAAATAAAGGTACACCTAAACGCGCAATAAAATGTGAAGTTGTAAAAATAGACACACATTATATATAAAGCATTGGACGATGCCATCATTGACATCTTGTATGGGGCGAATCTATGTGCCCTTAACAAGAGGGATGGTGGTATTCGTCCCATTGCCGTAGGTTGCACATATCGGCGTATAGCAGCCAAGATATGCTGTAAATTTTACAGTTGGGAGCTATCAAAAAAATTCCAACCCCTACAGCTAGGTTTTGGTTCCAAAGGGGGTTGTGAGGCCGCTATACATGCCCTTTCCACGTACCTGGGATGTGGTGATGGAGAGGTCATTTTGAAGGTTGACTTAAAAACCGCCTTCAATTCAGTGAATAGGGACATCTTGTTGACACAAGCAAAATTAGAAACCCCCAAAAATTTTAAATTTCTTTGGCAATGTTACAGGTATCCCACAAAATTACTATATCAGGACAATCTTTTGGAATCTGCAGTTGGATGCCAACAAGGTGACCCTCTTGGTTTAGCTATACAACCCATTATTCAACAAATAAATTCTAAATTTAATGTATGGTTTTTGGACGACGGGACCCTGGGGGGCGAAGTAGACATAGTATTGCAAGATTTGACTTATCTTAAAAATAAATTCGCTTCTATTGGTTTGGAACTAAATTATAGTAAATGTGAGCTGTTTGTAAATACAACAGACTCCACAAAAAAACATTCGATAATATCAAAATTTAATAATTTGGCATCAAACTTAAAAATTGTTGATAAGACTTCTCTCCGCCTCCTGGGTTCTCCAGTATTTGAAGAATCTTTCGATTCTTTCTTAGAGGAAAAAATACAAAATTTTTGTGAAATTTCTGATCGCTTATTCAAAATTAATATTCATTCGGCTTATACCATTATTCGATATTGTCTTTTCGTCCCAAAATTCACACATGCCTTAAGATCTTCCCAACTTTGGAAAAACAAATCACTTTTAGAACAAATCGACAAAATTATCCAAATTACTTTAAAGAGAATATTAAATGTGGATTTGAACGACCGAGCCTGGCTACAAGCGTCTTTGCCCATACGTCTAGGTGGGCTCGGTATACGCAAAATTTCTAGTGTTAGTTTAACGGCGTTTCTATCTTCGGTCCACAGCACGGAAGAGTTAACTAGGAAAATTTTATTACCTACACTAGTTAACTCAGAAGTATTGTGCAAAACCGAAGCTATAAACGCCTGGAAAATGGCGTGTCCAAGCACTGATTTGCCTACCAACCTATTCTCCCAAAGACAGTGGGACGCGCCGCTTTGTAACATAGTAAGAAAAAGTCTTTTGGATACATCTCTTAATGTTACAGAGCGTGCTCGCTTGCTGGCTGTGGGAGAGTGGGAATCCGGTCTATGGCTTCAGGCACTACCATCGTCTAATACAGGAACCATGTTGGACGATGAGACATTCCGTATTGCCACCTGTCTGCGTTTAGGTGCTCCGTGTGTTTCTCCGCATCGATGTCATTGTGGAGAAGACGTCGATAGCCTCGGACACCATGGGCTATCTTGCAGCAGAAGCGCTGGTAGAATTCCTCGTCATGCCCATCTAAATGACATAATCCGTCGTGCTCTTGTCGCGTCTGGCGTACCAGCTGTACTTGAACCAAATGGTTTGGTACGTGACGACGGTAAGAGACCTGATGGTATGTCATTGTTGCCTTGGAAAATGGGTAGGCCTTTGGTGTGGGACGCAACCTGCGTAGACACCCTCGCGCCATCACATGTTCCAAGCACGGGAGGCCACGCCAGCGCTGCTGCTGCAACTGCGGAAACCCTCAAACGGCGCAAATACTGTAATTTAGTGAGTAATTACGTGTTTGAGCCGTTTGGGGTGGAAACGCTAGGCTCATGGGGTCCGAGTGCTCGTTCTCTATTCCGGGAAATTTCTAAACGATTAATTGACGTCTCACGTGACCAGAAGGCTGGTTTATTCTTTGCTCAAAGAATCAGCATTGCCATCCAGCGTGGCAATGCTGCCAGCCTTCTGGGCACGTTACCCGATGACATTGATGCGGAGGCATTTTACGACGCCTAAACCTTGTAAATATTTTCACTTTTAGATTTGTTTTATGTTTTTTTTGTATTAGATTAGGTTAGATTAGATTAGATTAAGCTTCAGATACAAAATTATGTTTTATTATTATGTCCCTATAAATTAAGTTATAAATAAAAACAGATAAAAAAAAATAAAAAAAAAAATATATATAAAGCGAGTACATAGAATTAAATAAAATCATCCTCCTAGCGTTATCCCAGTCTCAACCTGGGGTCCGCTTTCTAGTCTAACCGGATTTGGCGGAATATTAGCTTTTCCACGGAGCGACTGCCTGTCTGACCTCCGCAACCCGAAGGGATAGCGATATTCCATGATTTAGACTAGTGTCAGCTTTTAAACATTCGCAACTAAGACCCGCTAAATAATATTGTATGCATCATACAATATTATTTAGCGGGTCTTAGTCACAATAATTTACTTATATAAAGGCATAAATACCTCTGTTATTCTCCTACGTTCCTACTGGCTTGCAACGGTTGGTCCTTGTGAAGCGCGGGTTTCGACAGCTACCTTCACTTTTTTTATATTTTTGATTTTATCCGCCCTGTCGATACTTCGACAAACTATACTTATGACGTCTACATACTGATGAGTTGTGTTACTGCGGCGTTGTTTGCATTTGTTGATGACTGGGTTCCAAGTGGTCGATAGTCTGTATCCGTCCTCCCGGTTGAAATTTCTATGTTTTTTTTATTTCAACCGCTTTACGTACTATCCTGGAGTAATAGTGACGATCGGTGGATAAGACTTGTGGTTGATGTAATTCTATCCAGTGGTTTGGTCCAGATTCTAGCAAATGCTCAGCTATGGCAGATTTATTAATTTGTCGATTTTTTACAGCTGCTATATGTTCCTTGACCCTTTCAGCGATCGTTCGTTTGGTCTGTCTGATATAGGAACTACCACAACTGCAATCAACTTTGTAGATGCCTGGTGTTTGTAGAGGAATAACTTCCTTTGGGGTACACAGATTGTGTGCTACCTTGGAGAGCGGACTATATACAGTCTTGATGGAGTATTTCTGTAGTACTGTTTCAACTTTGTCCGTCACTCCCTTGATATAAGGCATGTAAGCCGGCACTCTGCTTACTTCAGGTTTGCGGTCCTTCCTCTTCCGACGGGGTATCTCCTTTTTGTATCCATTTCCTCCATCCTTTATCTTCATACATGCGCTTGCATATTTTTGGCAATTTCAAATGCATTGTACTGGCATTATACCACGGTGAAAAAAAAAACCAGTTCAGAGCAGAACTTCTGAGGTAGCCACATAAAGTTTTAATTTGATCGATATAAAAAATACAAGAATGCAAACAAAAAAGAAACTAAATGATAGATACGATGTGTGCCAAACCAATCGTCCTTAGCTGCTGCAAGCTAACTACATACGCAGACCACGTACATATACATACTCATATGTCTAGATAGACAGTCCGCAACCAGCCTAGCGAGGCCAAAAAACGTCTGTACTTTTCCACTTTCCTACTGCATGAATTTAGACTTGCCCAATTTACTGGGACACGGTCAAATGGACCACTTTATCTAGTGCTACAAAACTTTGTTTTTTAATAAAAACCAAACGGTTACTGCTTCACTGAAAATTAAAACGTGAACTTGCCATCTGAGTACTCGTGGCGCACTCGTCTGAAATAAATTTATTGTACAATAACTGTTGTCAGTTGCTAATTGGGGAATTTCTTAGGTAGTGATATTCGTACTTATTTACATATAAATTTTATCACCTATGTAACAAAAACCATTTATGAGCTACAGCAGCAGTTATTGCTTTTTATTTTGTAGAATAGCTCGTTGAAGTATAAGCACGTATTCATATCGACGAAGGCCTATTACTAGAAATAAGGTGAAGTCATAATAGTGATTGAAACATTAATCACATTTCGTATTCAAACACAAATTAGTCTTTGAAGGTTTCAAATGACTAGGGTCATTTGAAACATGCTAAGCTTTAGGGCGAAAAAGTTGAAAATGCATTCGGAAACAAAATAGTACAAGTTTGAACCACGCTTTAAGAAAGTAAATTTGTAGCCCTTTCTAGATCACTAAAATTAAGAAATAGAATCTTCTTGGGTTTACGCGAATGTTACACATTGAAATTAAACTACAGTTTACGGATTTTATCGCGATGTATTGGTTTTACTAAGTTATTACATTTGAAACTAAAGATCTAGAAACTATATTTTTAATTTATTACTAGCCGACGTTTCGAATTCTTTACAGAATTCATGTTCACGGCAGACTGAGGTGATATTTGTCTTTTTCTTGAATGTATAAGTTATCTCAAAGTACCCGAACATTTTTCAACTACTGGTGTTACTATTTACGCAGAATGAGCTCACAGTGTCCTTAGGTCTTCTGGTGACTTTGTCCTTCTTGGGTTTCATTAGCCTTATGACAGGGTCCCAAGCTGGAGGAACATTCCAACCATCTTCCCTATTGAAATTAGGGTGTTTTTTAATTTCAATAGCCTCTCGTATCATCCTTGGAAGAAAACGATGTTCTTTTGCGAGTATTTGTGGTTCATCAAATCGCAGGTAGTGGTTGGGTCCTTGTTCCACATGTTCACACACAGCAGACTTTGTTGAGCGTTTATGTTTTATGTCAGCTATATGTTCTTTGAGTCGAATGCCTATGCTTCTCTTGGTTTGTCCAATGTATGAGAGCCCACATTCACAGTCAATTTTGTAGACACCGGCCTCTTGCAAGGGTAACTGACACTTGACAGATGGTAATAATTGACTGATCTTCGTTGGCGGCTTGTAGTAAGTTTTGATAGAAGCTCGCTTCAAGATGTAGCATTCGACTCAAAGAACATATAGCTGACATAAAACATAAACGCTCGACAAAGTCTGCTGTGTGTGAACATGTGGAACAAGGACCCAACCACTACCTGCGATTTGATGAACCACAGATACTCGCAAAAGAACATCGTTTTCTTCCAAGGATGATACGAGAGGCTATTGAAATTAAAAAACACCCTAATTTCAATAGGGAAGATGGTTGGAATGTTCCTCCAGCTTGGGACCCTGTCATAAGGCTAATGAAACCCAAGAAGGACAAAGTCACCAGAAGACCTAAGGACACTGTGAGCTCATTCTGCGTAAATAGTAACACCAGTAGTTGAAAAATGTTCGGGTACTTTGAGATAACTTATACATTCAAGAAAAAGACAAATATCACCTCAGTCTGCCGTGAACATGAATTCTGTAAAGAATACCAGTACATGACTGTGTAGAAATTACTAGAAGGAAGCTGACGGAAAACAACATGCCTGAGGAATATGCAGAAATACTCAAACACTGCCTGACAACGGGCTATCTGTTATGGGACAAGAAATACTACATACAAGTAGACGGTGTAGCAATGGGCTCTCCAGTATCGCCTGTTGTCGCTGACATCTTCATGGAGGACTTCGAGGCGCGAGCCCTGCAGACTGCCACCATCACACCGAGGTTCTACAAGCGGTATGTAGATGACACTTTCACAATTTTACCAACAGATAGTGTTAATGCTTTCCTAAACCATCTTAATTCTATTAATAACCAAATACAATTCACAATGGAATTAGAGGCAAACAAGTCTTTAGCTTTCTTAGATGTACTTGTCATCAGGAATAAAAACAACTCCTTAAGCCATACTGTGTATAGGAAAAAGACCCATACAAATAGGTACTTAAACGGTGAATCTCACCACCATCCTAAATAGTTAGCTACTGTAGGAATGTCTCTGTTTCAGAGAGCCCGCGGGATCTGTGACAAGAAACACCTGGACGCTGAGCTTCAACATGTCAGGCAAGTTCTGCAAGACAACAAGCTCCGACCGCCGCGCCACTGTCACAGATCCCAGAAGAAAGAAAAACCAGCCACAGTAGAAAGACAACCTGCTGTCCTCCCATACATCAAGGGCGTGACCGACAAAATTGGCTACATCTTGAAGCGAGCTTCTATCAAAACTTACTACAAGCCGCCAACGAAGATCAGTCAATTATTACCATCTGTCAAGTGTCAGTTACCCTTGCAAGAGGCCGGTGTCTACAAAATTGACTGTGAATGTGGGCTCTCATACATTGGACAAACCAAGAGAAGCATAGGCATTCGACTCAAAGAACATATAGCTGACATAAAACATAAACGCTCAACAAAGTCTGCTGTGTGTGAACATGTGGAACAAGGACCCAACCACTACCTGCGATTTGATGAACCACAAATACTCGCAAAAGAACATCGTTTTCTTCCAAGGATGATACGAGAGGCTATTGAAATTAAAAAACACCCTAATTTCAATAGGGAAGATGGTTGGAATGTTCCTCCAGCTTGGGACCCTGTCATAAGGCTAATGAAACCCAAGAAGGACAAAGTCACCAGAAGACCTAAGGACACTGTGAGCTCATTCTGCGTAAATAGTAACACCAGTAGTTGAAAAATGTTCGGGTACTTTGAGATAACTTATACATTCAAGAAAAAGACAAATATCACCTCAGTCTGCCGTGAACATGAATTCTGTAAAGAATTCGAAACGTCGGCTAGTAATAAATTAAAAATATAGTTTCTAGATCTTTAGTTTCAAATGTAATAACTTAGTGAAACCAATACAACGCGATAAAATCCGTAAACTGTAGTTTAATTTCAATTAAGAAATAGACATAAATTATGTGTTCCGTATTTTTGTTTGTGCAATACTCATAGTTCTTTTATAGGACTTAGTATACGTATCTACAACAAGATACCGATAAGTATTTTGGACTTGCCTTTTAACGCATTTCAGATAAAGATTAAAAATGACCTAATGCAAAAGGCATATTATAATTTAAATGAATATCTGAATGACAAATGCGCTTGGAAATAATGTTTCATAATTCATATATTATATAGTAAATAGGTAGATGATAACTTTCTTGACATGTAATTAAATATTATTCCATTCCAATTAAAATCATGTAAATGATAGTTTTTGGAATCGCCACCACATTACTAAATGTCACTCATCTCGTTAGATACTTTTTATTTGTTTTTTTTTTATCATGTATTATAATCGTGTAGCCAATCAGTTCGATCGGTGGTTATATTTCAAAAAGTATCATGTCAATCAAATATAGGTACTACATTTGCATTTTGCACGCGTTCCACATATTTATGATAATATTAACGATCTGGAAAATGCAGGTAATTCGTGTTCATGGTCAGTATACCAACAGATTGTTATTTACTGCCGGTTCGTGTACCGTTGTCGTCATGCTCACTAAAATGTCATTTCTTGTGGTGGCGTCGTGTGTCGGGTCATCCCTGTCCCTCTGATATGGCGAGAGGGATGATGGCTGGCCCATGCGTCATACTCGTGAACGGGTGCTACTTGCGATGACTGGTCGATTTCGGTCTTACGGGCTGGTATTACATTTTTAATATTAAACTGTATTATTTCTATCATGGTTCTGAACATTTGCGCGGATTGCCTGCATTATTAGGCACTTAATGTAAGTGGATGCTCCTGTTTCACCATGTCAATTTTCAGGAGGCTAATTAAATGAACATCAAAATTTTTCTACATTATGCTTGAGTATTAAGTAGAGTAAATATATACAAATGACATAGAAGGTGTAACAGTTGCAGCTCCTTACAAAATTTAAATTTTTATGTATTATGCAAAACCTGGCGATGAAAAAGAGTGACCTTGAGTTTTATTGCCCGTTCTTTCTCATGGTTCTACGCCCTTGCTTTGCGAACGTGGCAGTAAATGTAAATGTAGAAGCTTTAAGTAATTATTTTTTTTAAATTGACGTTCATAAATGTCACTTTGTGATTTAAATGAATAAAGGATTTCGACTTTGACTTTGACTAAGTTATTATAAACGAAAATCTGACCGCTTTGAGAAATTTACTCAAATTATAATTAACTTTATCTAGTGTTTGTGTTTAATGGCTTAATCCATTTGAAACTTCAAAACCAAATTTTAAGTCTTTGTTTTATGAATAATTTGATAATGAATAGGCTGATGAGATCTAATGCGAAAAACCATTTTAACTGTGACTCAAACAAAACTAGAGTTAAAAAGCTATAATAAAATAGATCAGAAGGATAGCATTCTTAACCTATTAAATAAATATATCTTAAAGCATTTATGTCATACACAATAAAAAAGACAACACAAAATGCCCTTTATATTTCCCTCTTAACGGATAAAACTAACTTGAGAATATACAAACAACACAATAATCGGCGTAGATTTTAAAATACAACGTGTAATGACCTAAGTTGCAGTTAGTTAAAAGACCCATAAAAGTGACAAATACTTTAGTGATAATCCAGTAACAATTATTTATAACTAATGCCGAGAGCAAACAAAGTGTCATTTAATGTTATAAGTGAGCAAGAACGCAGCAGTCGCGTTGTTTGTTGGTCACCAACCAACGTAGAACACTAGTTAAGAGTATAGTTATAATCAATATTAAAACTCAATATTTTCTTTACATTAATACTGAATTGGATCTTGAAACGATTTGAACACAACGCTGAATATTTTATGAGCTTCCCAATCTTAGTCATCATCAGTCGGCTTTAATTTTGCTGCAATTTCACTCAATTATTGCTTGCGGATGTTCGCGAGATTATTGTACTTATGTTTCAATGTTACAAATGATAGTAATTTAATACGTTAGTGTATTTCTATAGGAATAATAATAGTTATTTAGCGACCGGTAGAGATTACAAAATACGTGTTCCACACCTTTCTACACCTTCCTAAACCATTTAGTGGACGGCTCCTTAGTTCTAACGAAATATTTAGAAGACGGCTAATGTTCATGGTCACTAAAGGTATCACTCTGATACAGGCAAATCTGAGAGAAGTATATGTAACATTGATGCGTTCGTGTTTTAATCATTTTGTGTTTAAATATGAATTCGCTACTTACGCGTTCCTAAAAAAGGGATGGACAATAAACTAATACTATTAGAGTTTCGTTTAGCCTTTTCAGAAACGTAACTCTAAAAAACCTTTTAACTGACTACATGAAAGTAAAAAATAACCAACACATCCTGTAATTTTTTTCTCCATTCGAAAACCTGAGCAGAAAATATTTCGGGAAATAATTCGAGAAGCGATATAAACTCGGCCAAAATTAATAATTTGCGTGTAGCTTAACATAACCGTATCCAGTGAGTGTCTCGACTTCGGCCAACTCGTTATGAGCAGGGAATTATCCAGACGATCGGGCGGCCAGAGACAAGCCGAGCACGCCATCGCACACACATGGTGGCCTCTATTACAAAACCGCTAAATTAAAATTAGACGTCTTAAGCTGCGCGTCCACCGGATCGGAATCGGAGCGTACGGAGCGGAAGGATTTGTTGCTTTGTATGAATTTCTATGAAACTGCGTGCACTGGATCGGCATTTCTGCGCCTGAGACCGGTATTTGTGCTGATGACGTCATCCGCAGTGAACGCATCATTCGGATTCCGAGCGTTTCAAGTTCTGACGTGTTTGCGACGTTAAACTGTAGGCAAAAATACTTATTCACGATGAACGACGATGTTTTAATTATGTTAGTGGAAAGGTATGAAGAACTTTATAATCTAAAACATGAACATTAACATAATCAACTTAGGAGAGACAATATTTGGGACGAAATTGGGCAAATAAAATCTATTTTCATCTTCTAATAAATCAGAATATAATGTATGATATTCTCCGAAAATTAATCCAATTACAACAATATCCTCGTCACTGTCCTCCTGCTTTAAAAATACCTAAATTGCCGATGCTGTATCCGAATGCAGTGGACGCACCCAATCGGCATTTTGTAAATGACGACGCTCCGTCCGCTCCGATTCCGATCCTGTCGACGCGCAGCTTTACTCTAGCCTCGTGCGAAGGCAGGGACCTACTGACTTCGTGCGTATATTGCCAGCCTGTGTATTCATTGCCATAAATAACTCTTATTTACGCAAACTGCTCTCAGTATTTTTAGGGTTGCTTTTTATTCAACGTTTTATACAATGTGTTGTTTGGTCTAGATGGAAATTATCAATATATTCTATATAATTATGTATTAAAGAATATATAAGTATATTCCATAGTACAGACTCCGCCTAGTTTCGGATCAGATGCATTCAATTAAAAAAATGACTTGGACAGTATCTTACTGATCACACAAATAACAGCTCTTTAATTTGAAATAGCTTAGCTGAATAGCTCAAGCTAGCAGATTAAAACTATTAGAAACTTGTAGATGTTATATACTACCCCAGTGAAACCGGTTAAAATCCTTGAACATTTCAATATATTATTACCAGATATCCATCTATGAAAGAAACGTTCGTCAAAGCTCCCTGATCCATTTGGGGACCCATACTTTGTTTTAAATTAATGACATCAATATCTCACGATCCCAGGGAATAGTCCTTCGTATTTGTCGCTTAGATTCTACTTTTTCTGTTTCCTACGTTTGATATATGCTATATTCATATTTTACGGTTTTGTTCAGACTTTATCGCTTATTATTTTGCTTGTTACGAATACGGTAACTTTTTTTTATTCTACTACATTCGCACAATGGTTGTCATGAAGATCTTTGGCAGTCATTACAGGGCGTCAGTACCTTCTAAATAAACTGACCCTAGTCTAAACCATGGAATATCACTATCCCTTCGGGTTGCGGAGGTCAGACAGGCAGGCGCTCCGTGGAAAAGCTAATATTCAGCCAAATCCGGTTAGACTAGAAAACGGACCCCAGACTGAAACTGGGATAACGCTAAGAGAAAGAAGATTCACACAACACCATCTAGTCCCAAACTAAGCAGAGTTTGTACTATGCGTACTGGACAATGGATAAACTTAATAATAAATGAATACCTAATGATTTCATATTTTCTATTCCAGATTTCTATATTGATACATCCAACTTTATAGCACGGCTATTCGTGGCATAGTTGATTTATTTAACTATAGTTCACCAATTTTAATCAATCTCTCCATATTATTAAATTTAAAAAAAAATATCCAGATAAGCGGCAACAGGCTCGCCACCTATTACGTGGGATCAAAACACTGGCGAAAAGTGGGCGTTTAATATGCCTGTGCCTACCCCTTTGGGGAAACAGGCGTGAGCCTATGTATGTATGTATTAATTATTAAACATTGCACTTTAAATTACTGTTGCTTGAAATTTACATTAGCTATTAAGTATATTCATAAATCTCTTTTTGTTCCCGTTATATTTAGCAAAACAGGTGTGTACAGTGCAAAATATCGCTACGAAATTATGTAATTGAATCTTTAAACTTAGTTGATTGATGAAATTCTAATTTTTTTTTGAAATAGACATGATTTTCTAAATTGTAGAGTTAAGATTTGTCGTTAGGTTACTATTGTATAAACTGCTGTTCACAGAGCATTTTTGTATTGATAATCCACAGTGAGGAGGTCTTCATAAGAGCCTATTCTACTGATCCACGGATAAATATATCAAGCGTGAACGTGGTACCGTCGAGGTTATCCTTCAAGAAAGAGAAATAACATATACCCATGTTTTTAAATTATATAATGGACAGCTTTTAAGTGTAAATCATTAACAATTAAGGGAGAAATATGTTATGTGATCCAAGTTTTGTATGAGTTCCTGAGTGATTTTATTGAGAATAGAACCCAGTATGTGGCGCTGTTGTTGGGAAACGGAACTTAATAAAGACTAGTACGTAACTAGTAAGTAAGTTAAGTTTTATTTAACAAGTTGAATGACGTCATGGGAAAAGTTTGTGCTCAGTTTAACGAGCAAGATGTGTTTGCCATTAAACCTATCGTAAAATACGCCAATGTGACGTAAGGTTACCCCAACAGGGTCTTAAGTACACATAAAATAGAAACCTTCGATATTTTCAAACGTAGCGCTTGGTTTTTTGTATCCATTTTCTTTTCCACTTAAAAATACAACTACCGCACAAGCAACTAAACCTGTGTCGTATGGTAATTTACAGACATACAACCAATGGACACAATGAACAGCCATACTTGAAATGACAATTTATAGATTATACAACGTGTTGTCTCTTGTGGGTATCGAACCCACAACACTCGACGCAGTGTCAAGCGGGTACGGCCCCTTAAACCATTACGCTAACCATGTAGTCATGTTTCATTTTGTATGATTGGTAACCGGATTTCAATGATACACTATAAAATCACACACACACTACACCATAAAATCATTTTTTTCGAACCGACACTTTATTTGATTTAAGAGCAGAAATTAATTAATGATCACTGAATATGGCTGCAAATAAATTAATTTCTGCTAATGGATCGTTGTTGTAATTATGCACAAAAAATATTAGTTGCCTGGTATTTACTGTAGTGGAAATTCAATAAGTGTTACGATTCAGATATTTTTTATTTTTTGATAAGTACGAAAATGCTTCACCAGCATTTTGTGTCGAATACTTGTTAATTTTTTGAAGATCTTTGACATACATACATATCGTCACGCCTTTTATCCCCGAAGGAGTAGGCAGAGGTTTATTTCTACACCCACTTTTCGCCAGATATACTTTAGTCCCACGTAATAAGGGGCGAGCCTATTGCCGTCCCGGGCATATTTCCAGACTCCGTGCTGCTACTGAGAATTTCGTGACAGAAAAACCCAATAACACTGCCCGACCCAGGAATCGAACCCGGGACCTCCCGATCCCACGCGCACATTTATGTCGCGAGACCAACGAGGCAGTCGTATAGGGTTTGATGTCGAGTTTTCCGTCTCTACGCAAAGATGGTATTTGCATTGTTATCCCTTAGTCGCCTCTTACGACACCCACGGGAAGATAGGGAGTGGTGACACTTGTATTCTTTGCCGTCAACCACACGGCAGTGAAGATCTTTGATTGAATGTTTAATTTGTGTTTTTAGATCGTACATTTATTTCCGTTCTATAGGTATATATATCTTTTTTATTTGCTTTACAAATATCCAATGACGGTATTTTTATATTTTATTGATAGTTTTGATTGTTCTTTAACGTTGGTATGTCCCAGTGACAGAGCATAGTGTAATAATTCAATGTTTAACTAATCACGAATCGGTGATTTAAAATTCACGCTTGAAGATCGTCGAATACCTAGTTATATAACTTTCATAAATCATATTCGCTACCTTTGTTTTTAATTGTCTTAAGTGCTGTGCATAGCCGCACATACTTACAGCACTACCCCATATTATGAGACAAAATACTCTAGTCTTCGCATTCTTCGTTATCGCTCATAATTTGTGCCGCGAACTACCATGTACATACATAATTATGTGCTTAAAAGCGAGGTTATTATTATTCACCCGGTGCTTATCCAGACTCCGCGCGTTGTCTCCTGGGACCTTTCAAGACCTACTAAGCGACCTACGAAGCTACTAAGCGCTGAATGGTGGAATACTTATTAGTACTAGCATTATATTAGGCTTGATGCTCTTCCTAAAGTGGCTCATCATACATATTAGCCAAAACCTGCACACTTCTGTTGGTTAATTGTACACAACCGTGCAGGTGTTAGAATCTACCTAATACGATGATTCTCGAGCAGAATAAAGTTATTATACATGTGGGAAACAGTCGTCTTCTACGCTTTGCATTAGCTAACTCCGTGTGAAATAGTTATAGCTTACTATCACGTAGGGTGACATCACATCTATGATTAAAGTGGAAGGAAATATACTTACCATAATGGGAAGCCAACGAGGCATAAAATATACTTTTCTTTCCTTGGTAAGCAATTGTCTGCAAGTATTGTTTTAGTCGATCGATTTAAAAGTAAAATAAGGTAAACTAGCAGATACGCATTTTCCTTTGAGTATTCTCTAATATTCATAGCTTGTTAAGTCGTAACACGCTCCAAACCTAAAGTTTTAGCGTAAAGTTCCAATTAATTTTGAACAAAGCATCACTTGGAGTAGAAAATTATCTTGAAAATGAAATTTTAGAGTAACGATATAAACAGAAAACGCTAATAAACTGACTTGGATAGAAGTAAACCCGAGAGTGGCGCGCTTACAAACTGTTTCGCCAACGTTAGGATTGATCCCGAGGGCGACGCAACTTTTTAATAGGTTTGAGACCAAAAATCCTCTGTATAAAATGTACAAAACAAGCTTTACATTCACCTGAGTAATTAGTTAGGACGAGTAACTTTATTCCTAATGGTTACGCAATTTTTAAATGATGCTCATTAATTTTATTTTGCTTCTTTAAAATAACAGGGATAAACATTATACATTAAGGAAACATTAATGTAGGCTTTTAAACCGGATGCGTGGGCATAAAGTGGTTTAATACGCGTCTTTTAGACTTATAATATTGTTGACTTAAATGTATTGCTTGTTGAACGTTTGTGATCTTTTATTTTCTTTTTCTTTCGTCTCTACGTAGGTACAACGTTATTTAAATTGTCAATATACCGTAGGTTCCTTAGCAAAGGTTCGCGCTCGTTTCACGAAGAAATAATAAATAAAGTCCTTGTTATTTCATAAGATATTTAATGGATTATAATATAGATATTCGGTTTATATGTTTCACGAGCACGACTTATTAACAGAGATAATGAGATCAAAAATAAGAACTTATGTGTAACAAAAAATCAAATGATTATCTGACACGATGATAAATATTGTTACTTTTTATATATGTTGACAAGTTTTCTTGAAAACATAAAAAAATAATAAAGCCATCAAATCATCCTACTGGTAACTCACCACTTATAGAAGATTGACACTAAGTGTTAGTTCGTTGGACGAGTGAAAACTTCGGCGTCACAAGGCTCTATTTTTGGCCGGAGATGACAGAAAAATTGAGTGTAGTAAGGGAGGGTAAATTTTTTTTCCTATTTCTTAGTAAAAGGTTGGCAGCACTAATACCAGTCTGGTTTGAGCGGTCTCGATGGCTAATGGTTGCCCCTTACAATCGTAGGTACCTCTGCTCTATGTTATAACTAACCGTTAATGTGGTAATCCAAAAGAAATGTGTGAGAATACTAGCACATATAGACAACACATAAAGCTGTAAACGATATTTTACCAAATTCAATATTTTAACATTACTATCCATATAAATACTCGACATATGCACATTTGTTTACAGACACAACGAATCGTTCAATCAGATGAAAGATATCCACAAACATACGCCATAAAGACAAATTATACTAAACTCCCTCAAAAACAAAGATGCTCAATGAGAGCCCCTACTATACATATGGCCGTAAAAATATTTAATAAATTATCGCAAATAAAATTAAAGATGAAAAAATGACTCTTAAAAACTTTTCTAAACCAAAAATGCTATTATTCAGTCACAGAATATCTTAATGGTGAATAACAATTTAAATAAATACAAAAACTTACAACATTATGTACATTCCGCTGATAACGATGCCTTTGATTACACGGGCTAATATTTTTATAAACTAACATTGTTCAATGAATGCCCTATTTAATAATACATACCTATCCAATTTTAAATTGTTATTATTATATACTGATAAAATCATTTAAATTTTATGTTTATATGTAGAATAAGTAACTATCCTAATTACTAATTGTTTATATCTTAATAACGTTTATATTATTATTGTATAGCAAAATTTCATTCATTAATAATAGATACTAATGTAATTTAATAATGTCTATAATATGGTTGCCAACATACTTTCTAAATACATATTACTACGCTTGCAAAGGGCGCTAAGTCTTAAGCACTTATTACTGTATACGATCATGTACCTACATTTAGTTCTGCAATAAGGAGTTCCTGACAAAACCAAGACAAGCCATATTTAGTAAAGCTCGCGAACACTTTGGCATGCGCGCCTGTTGCACCCAGGACGACGCGATTGTGATAAAGGCATCCGATGGAATTCGCCACAGGGTCGTCGCATTGGAGGAGCTGAACTCGTTGACTCTGAAGTACCCCAAGATTGCTTTAGGATTGTCTGCGGTCAAAGGCGTCGTCGGTGTGGCTGACACGTCAAACGCGAAAGCACGTAAATAGCGCTATTTGTTATTCATTTTACTAGTTTTTGGTTAATGTTTAGAAACGTGCTGCCTCGATGGACGAAAAGTGAAGATATAAGGGGCTCCTAGGGGGTTTTCTCATACCTATGCAACATGATTTTCTTGCCGGAAACGCCGTTTTATAAAAAAAACTACGACAAAATTCTCAATTTTTAGGTTAGGTAAGTGTAGTAGGAACTTTTTTTTAGGTACTGTGTGTGTCACAGATATAGATAGATCTATATCTGTGGTGTGTGTTTTGTACTGTGACCTGAGTCTGACTCCGGGTGTGCTCCCGCCAAAAGCTCTCGGTCACCCCTGAGTGTCGCTACACCACAGGCTTGCCCCACTCAGGACCTCCCTCAAGGTTCTGGCTCTTTACACAAGCTTTCTAAACCCAACCCTAGCTTTTTACTATTATTTCTTTTATTTTGTTGTATTATGTAATTTGTTCCTTGATTGTTTTTGTTTGCTGCTTGAACCATATTATAAACAATACATACATACTGTTACGAGCTGGGGTTCGACGATAAATTATAACTCACTATGCCACTTAAACTGAACTTTATTTATACTCAAACACTTTACACACTTATTTACACAACTAGTAAAAACACACTACCACTAAACACTTCCGAATTACTTCCCTTCGCTCTCGTTTGTCGCTCCGCTATTCACTTGTTACTGTCCTGACTCGCGCGTCTGCCTGGTATTTATACCGGCCGGAACACATAACTAGACTTTTCGAGACGACTCACGAAATTTCTGGAAAAGTGAATCGTGTTTCTAGACTTGCGTAATTGTTCTATTTACACCAACGCCATCTATTAGAGGATAGATGAAACAGCCTTAAACAACCGATACATCTAATCTCATGTAGTTCTCCCATTCACTGATAGATGGCGTTATTTTCAATTCGTAACACGGCCTCCCTCTTAAACGTGTTCGTCTCGAACATCGTTGGACCCATAGTAACGAGCCAACCGGTCCACATGAACTATCTTCGGTGCACCTCGCGACCCCTTCCGGATTCGATAGGTGACGTCGTTCATCCTGGTGCGTAGCTCGGTTGCGTAATCCGTTATATTGCGTGGAGATTCTGGTGGAATACCGGTGATAAGGTACTGCAGGTAAACGGAGTTCTCTACCGAAATTGGCAAAAGCTGGTGTTACTCCTGTAGTTTCGTGGACCGCACTGCGATATGACAGGAGAAATGGTTGGATGTGCTTGTCCCAATCTCTTTGTTTGCTCTCCACGACCTTCGCCAGGTACCTATCCAGTGATTGGTTAAACCGTTCAACCATGCCATCTGATTGCGGATGATAAGCCGTGGTCCTGGTTTTATGTGCACCCATTACGCGACAAGTCTCCTTGAACACGTCAGATTCGAAGTTCCGGCCTTGATCGCTGTGGATTTCCAAGGGCACCCCGAACCGACAAAAGACTTCATGCACCAGCTTATCGGCCACTGTGGTAGCTTCTTGATTTGGGATTGCAAACACTTCAGGCCACTTCGTGAAGTAATCCATCACAACCAAGAAGTATTTGTTTCCGTCCTGGCTCTCAGGAAACGGCCCAGCGACATCCAACGCTTTTCGCTCCCATGGAGCTCCTACATTGTACACCTTTAATGCACCTCTGCTACGAGTGTGTGGCCCCTTCACGTGTGCGTATCACTTGTATGCCGATGACTTGCAGATATATGCTCAAGAAAATCTGGAGTGCGTATCTGTGGCAATAGACAAAATAAATAAGGACCTCGTAGCCATACAAAATTGGTGTGAGTAGTTCGGGTTAACTGTTAAACCTACTAAGAGCCAAGCTATTATCCTGGGTAGTCAATGGATGCTAAAGAGACTGGATGTTTCATCTTTGCCTAACATAATCTTTAACGGCACTAACGTGGATTGCTATCCACTTGTTAAAAATCATGGGCTTCATATGCTTCGCTTAATTGGCGAACTCAAGTAACTCAGGTAAGTCATGAAGTCACTGGTACTTTGCGCGCACTCTACCCTAGAAGCGGATGTGCTACCCAGTGGATGTACTAACATCCAGGACTAAAGTGATGCTTGTGCAAAAATCTTTCCTTTGATCGACTATGCTGATGTGTGCTACTACGACCTGAATGCAGATCTACTCAATAAACTTATTCGTCTTCTCAGTAACTGCATTCGATTCATTTTAAGTCTTCGTAAGTATGATCACATATCTGCTTATCGTTCTCAATTGAAGTGGCTTCCCTTTCGTCAAAGACGCAGCTTGCGTGCTCTCACTACTCTTTATCCTTATGTCCCATACCTCCCCTGACTATTTAACTTCTCACTTTCAATACCTGTGTTCCAATCACGACCTAAACCTTCGCTCCTCTTATAATCTTCTTCTCTCAGTCCCTTCTCACAATTCTGCTTTTGTACACTCTTCGTTTTCAATTCAATCTATTCTTCTATGGAATGCCCTCCCGCTCGAGATCAGGACGTCAAATACAAAGTACAAGTTCAATACTACGGTTAAGGAGCTCCTGTTGGCTAAGGCAGCAGTAACATCATAGTAATGTACCTAAAGTTAAATGTATTATCTCATCTAGTTGTTATAATATTCTAATATATATGTTTATATTTATTTATTCATATATATATGTATATATTATAATATATAATGTATTTATGTTATATTATGTATGTACTTTATATTATATTCTATATGACATCTATATATAATATATTATAAATATACTTTATAATATATTATATAAGAATTTTGTTCACCGTAACTGAGTCAGTATACAATACAACTACCTTTCTCTCTCTACACCACTCAAAGGTAGACTGTGAGACAATGCCCTTGGCATTAAGTCCGCCTGTACACTCGACGTGTATGAAGTTAATTAAATAAAAAATAAATAAAATACATTATTTGAATTTGAACTTATTTATTTCACTTTTTGCACAACACAAAAATATGATACATAGGCGGACTTAATGCCTTAGGCATTCTCTACCAGTCAAACAAGGGTGGTGTAGAACATCACAGAACTGAACATATGAAAGTAGCACAACATTGATAAAGAAATTGATACAATTTGACAGTGTAATACCTACTTTTTTTTGGTCTCTGGCAACACTGGTATTAAGACGTAAAACTGTGCTTCTCCCAATATTTATTTAATTTTATTTGATTTAATTAACTTTATTAGGTTTTATTTGTGGTTTAAGCTCTTATTAGTGTGTGATATTAATAATTAACTTTATAATTTCATAATTAGAAGTGAATGTTGGTGAATAACATATTATAGTAAAAGTTTTGCAAAGTCATCTGTCAAACAAACGAACTATATAATTTAAAATACTTTGCATTACTTTTCTAATATTCGAGCAGTTGAGGTAAGTTTACGTAATATCGAACATTTAAACTATTTACATAAGTAGTAAACACCTAGTGAACATATCTCGATTAGCCGGCTCATCTTGGTTGGTGCCTTACACAAACCTAAGTACGAGTATCATACTTACAATAGTAACAAGTAATTATTATTTCTGTCTTTGGTTAATAAGTTTCTTGCGATCTTTTTAATCTATTAACAAGATGATGACCAGGAGGGCGCGTCAAGAGGAGGAAAAATTTCAATTAACGCTTATAGAACTTAAGAAATACAAGGCTTTGTGTGAGACACTACAAAGGGAGCATGATGATAATGAGAGGGAGATGTTACAGGTTTTAGAGAAAAATTCTCAACTAAGAACTGAGATGGCAGAATTTCATTCTCATTTGATTACATCTTTAGATGAACGCGATAGGTTACAATCAATAGTAAACAATTTTGACAGTTGTAGTAATGAGTTTGAGACCGCTCTCAAGCGCATCACCCAGTTAGAGGGCCTCCTAAGTGAGGCTAATAATCATATTAATAGATTGGAGTGTGCAGACCGGTCCATCAAAGCAGCCACTTCACAATCACTGTTTGATGAGCTGGTTGGTAGCGCTCCATCTATGGTTTCTGCCAACTCAAACAATGAAGGTAACAAAGTTATTACAATTGACTTAACTAATGACAATTCAATTATTCAATCAAGTAAAACCATAAACTCGTCCAATAAACTGAAAAAGTATGTAAAGTTGAATAAACAAATTAAGAAAAAGGAAAAATTATTAAGAAAATATAAAAATTCAAAAGCAAATGTCAATTATTGGCGCAAGTATATAGCTCTAAAGGAAGATATGTCTATTTTTATTACTCAACTAGATAATAATCTTTTAAAATATGATACTGATATTCATTGCCTGTAGACAGAGATTGATCGCTTACAGGATTCTTTACTTAATATGACAAAGAAATATCAATTATCACAAAGTCAAATTAATGAACATATCTTGGCGATGGATGACTTAGTGGATTTGTGTAAATACAATGAGCAAAGACTCCTATCGCTTACTACTAATAATCAGATCAGTGAACCTAGCTTGAAACCACAAAGTTGTTCTCAGCCTACCATTTTGAATGATAGTTCTGCAATGTTATCTCAGTCAGCGGTGATGAGTAACAGCTTCATTAATGATAGCACCTCCTTCTCACATCACAATACAAAGACAAACACCAACAATTTAGTATTGTTTAGTGATGAGATAGGTAGGAACATGAGCCAATTGTTGAGACAAAGGACAGGTCAAACCGTTACTAACTTTTGTATGCCTGGAGCAAGTTTTTCACATATTTTACAAAACATCTTGAGTAGAACATACTGTCCTAATTCAACAATAATCATATTTATTGGGAGAAGGGGTAATACAAATCTTAATACTATTAAAAGGTATTTTGACCAATTATTACACCTAAAAGTTAGAAAAATTATTTTACTTGCATTTTCCTACAGTAAGTTGTTGCCACAGGCCGAAAATGACTATAGATATAAATTAAATTGTAAATTACATACATTGACATTATACAATGATTTTATTGACTTTATTGACTCTAATGCTTTCATTAGAAGTTTTTATTTGACATGTGATAGCTACTATCTATCTCAATATATTCAAAGACAAATAGCATCATCGCTAGCATATTATATTAATAACACAGCCAAAAATTTGGCTAATAACACTGCTTTTATTGAGCAGTCTAACTTGACATTGAATTTAAGCTTGGAATCTGTTCCAAATCCTTTAAATTAAGTTATGAGACAATAGAGTCAATCTCTGGCAATAACATAGACAAGACATTGATAAATTTAAATATAAGTAATAAAAACACACTTTCATCAACCACACATTGTACAAAAAATAATTTAAAAAATTGTATTAACCTGGTGCATCAAAATATACAAGGGTTGATGGGTTAGGAGTTAGAGTTGGAATTGTTCATGAACTGTAACAATATTGATATTTTATGTATTACAGAACATTGGCTAAAAAGTCACCAGTTCATTTTCAATTTCAACAACCACCAGGTTGCAAGCTCATTCAGCAGAGAAAAAATTATTCGAGGAGGCTCGTTAATTATAATAAATAAACTTTTAAAATTTAAAGAAAGGTCTGATATTGTGAGGCTCTCTGTTGAGCGAGTTATAGAGATATCTTGTGTCGAATTTGATCAGTTCATTGTTATGAGTGTATACAAGCCTCCATGTGCACATTTTGAAAGTTTTCTAGTAATTATGGAGGATGCCCTAAGCAAAGTTAATAATTGCCATAAAACGGTTGCTATTTGTGGTGACTTCAACATTAACATTTTAGAGAAATGTTCTTTATCAATTGATTTCTTAAATCTATTTAAATCTTACAATTTAAGTCATACTTTTTTAGAACCAACTAGAGTGACTGCCACAAGTGCTACCTGTATTGATAATATATTTATTAACACTAAGCCTTTACAAAAATCCTTAATTAATATGTTACAGTCTGATCACTGTGGGCAGTTAGTCTGTTGTCCAAGAAAAAGCCCTAAGATTCAGAGTAAAATTATAAATTTTATACCTATAAATGAAAACCGATTAGAACTTTTTAAAAATAACCTATCAAATAAAATGCGTTGGTTGCCTATTCATGACCATCCGGATCAGTTATATAATTCATTATTTAAATTGATTAGTGATGAATTTTCTACTGTATTTAAACCTAAAAAATTTAATGTAACTGACCGTCTGATATTTAGTGATTGGGCAACTGAAGGCATTCATAAAAGTCGTATTAGGTTATATGAACTTTACAATGAAAAAACTTTTAATAATAGTCCAGCCTTTATTAATTATGTAAAAAAATACTCAAAAACATTTAGACAAGCTTGTTATGCTGCAAAATCAATTTATTTGAAAAATAAAATAAAAAGCGCTGAAAATACCATAAAAGCAACTTGGAATGTGATCAATAGCGAAACTGGTAGAGCCAAAACACGCAGTCGCGACTACCTACTAAATATCAATAATGTGAGTATTGCAGAGGACTTGGAAGTAGCGACGGAATTTGAAAAGTTTTTTGCTAATATACCCATTGTAACTACAGCGTCACTCAAATCGTCTTCCATGTCTGCTGAAATGCTGATTAAAGACTGCGTGCCGGAATGTGTTACGGCCTTTGAATTTGTTGCTGTTACTACAGATGATGTTCTTAAACAATTTTAAACTATTAATATGAAAAAGACAAAGGATCTGTGGGGATTGTCAGTAAAGACTGTGTTGTCTATTATTACATTAATTGCTCCACATCTTGCAACAGTGTTCAATGGTTGTGTCACTTCTGGAACATTTCCTGATTTAATAAAGTATAGCAAAATAACACCTTTATTTAAATCTGGTGACACATCAGACCTCTCAAATTTTCGACCTATTTCTGTATTGCCAACACTTAGCAAAATTTTTGAGAAACTAATTCTTAGTCAGCTACTTATTCATTTCAATAGACATAATCTTCTTCACAAGAAACAGTTCGGATTTACGAGGGGTTGTTCAACTACTGACGCAGCAGTTGAGTTACTGAAAAGTATTTTTGCAGCTTGGGAGAAGTCGCAAGATGCGTTAGGTATATTTTGCGACTTGTCTAAAGCCTTTGATTGTGTTCATCATGATACTCTTATCAGGAAACTATATCATTACGGCATTAAAAATAAAGCTCTCGATCTCCTGACTTCTTATTTGGGCAACAGAATCCAGAAGGTCGAGGTTAATGGTAAGACATCTCCAGGTTCTGCTTTGAAGATGGATGTCCCGCAGGGTTCAATTCTCGGACCATTTCTATTCTTGATATATATTAACGATTTACCTTATTACGTTAAGAATAATCATGAGATTGTATTGTTCGCTGATGATACCTCTTTGATTTTTAATATTAAACGACGACAGAGTAGCTTTGACGAAGTAAACAATGCACTCTCTAAAGTTGTCAATTGGTTTAATGTTAATAATCTATTACTTAATAATAAGAAAACTAAAATTTTAAAATTTTTAATGCCCAATGTTAAACATATGCCAACCAATGTACAACTTAATGAATCTAGGATTGAGCCCGTCGAGACAACCATGTTTTTAGGTATTATGCTGGACACCAAACTACAATGGGGTCCACATATAGAAAGGCTTTCGGGCAAACTCAGTTCTGCAGCTTATGCAGTTAAGACAATTAGACGCCTCACAGATTTAGAAACAGCTAGAATGGTTTATTTCAGTTACTTTCATAGCTTAATGTCGTATGGGATTCTTCTCTGTTGGAATGCTGCAGACCTAAATACAATATTTGTTCTGCAGAAAAGAGCTGTAAGGGGAATTTATAACCTCAGTCCAAGAGTTTCTCTAAGAGAAAAGTTCAAAGAAATAAACATTCTAACTGTTGTATCACAATATATTTATGAAAATCTGCTATATGTACATAAAAATATTGACAAATTTTGTAAAAAATGTGATATACATTCTGTAAATACAAGACACAGAAATAATCTCGTAGTTCATAGCACTCGTCTCCACAAAATAAGTAGCTGTTTTATGGGGCAATGTATACGCTTTTATAACAAGCTCCCTTATAATATAAGAGACCTATCTATAAATAAGTTCAAAATTATTGTAAAAGCGAAATTATGTTCAAAAGCCTATTATAAAATATCTGACTATAAAGACGACCAAAACGCTTGGGACTGAGCTGTTCTAATTCGACACACAAAAATAATTGTATTAAATATTTCTTTTTAATGACGTTTCGTAAGTACTTTCAAAGTTTACACGAAATAAAGAAGTATTTCATTTCATTTCATTACACTTTAATTAATAATTTAATTTAATACCTACTTCTTAAAAGAAAATATTGACACAAATGTAAAAATCATAATCGATTTGATATAATTTTTACAATTGTGTCAATATTTTCTAAAAGATGACATCAGTTCCTTCGCGGTCATGGCTGTTGTAAGACGGTCGAAACGTCGGTAAAATAGAGTAATTTATACCTTAAATTAATTAAATATCGTGAATAAGACCCGTTTACATAAACCACAGAAATAAATAGTAATAGAACGGTGACATGGGCCTGGCGCGCGTGTCAAACTATTGCACTATAGCGCATGTGTTTCCGAACGCATTCTCATTACGCATCGCGTCACCCGTTCGCGCGCTCAGGAGGTAAAAAAACATTAAATTCGTTACGAATATGCCATATTGTGCAGTTATCAATTGTAAAAATAAAAGTGATGCAAAAGATATGGAATAGAAAGGCATTTCATATCACCAGTAAGTATTTAAATTGAGCAAAAGTTAAGATTATTGAGATTAAAACCAAGTTTTCTACTTTTACCATGTTTGTCTAATAAGAACATCATCGTTCATTTCTACGTTATGTTAAATTTCCATTGCTTGAATTTAACTATACTTGTTGACATATATATGAAATAAACACGCAATGTACGGCGAGATAAGCGATATTCACAAGATGTCAAAAACAATAACATATCAGGGGCCACGGGACAAATAAATAGCTGTGATTGGGCAGCGCGCGCTAGTGATTGACGTTCGGTTTATGGTTACGTCTTAAATTTATCGATAAATAAAGTGAATATTAATTCGAATTAATTATTATGTTGATATCAATACGTTTGTTAACAATAATCAACTGTTTCATTGATCTGTACGTTTAGTATAATGGTAGTGTGTATACCATTGCTGATTGTCAGGCAGAATAATGTTGTTAAGATTTTTTTAAAGTACCTAACCAAAAAAAAAAACAATTTATTCAAACGAATTTCGAAACGAAGTTCCTTATCGCGCTTTGCGCAAGGGGGCTGGACGGAAAAAATTAAGACGACAAGTTGTAACAACACTTTTTTGCTATAGTAAGCCGTGCGGCATACGCATGTTTCTCTGTCTGTCTCCCTCTCTCTCTCTCTCCCGAAAATGACATCTATTTGGAAATCCAAGATGACGGACGGGACATTTTTAATAAAATTAATATGGGTATAATTTTCGGGGTTTTCATGCATTCTGATCACGAAAATGACATCTATTTGGGAATCCAAGATGGCGGACGGGACATTTTTAGTAAAATTAATATAGGTATCATTTTCGGGGTTTTTATGGATTCTGGTCACGAAAATGACATTTATTTGGGAATCCAAGATGGCGGACGGGACATTTTTAATAAAATTAATATGGGTATCATTTTCGGGGTTTTCATGCATTCTGATCACGAAAATGACATCTATTTGGGAATCCAAGATGGCGGACGGGACATTTTTAGTAAAATTAATATAGGTATCATTTTCGGGGTTTTTATGGATTCTGGTCACGAAAATGACATTTATTTGGGGATCCAAGATGGTGGACGGGACATTTTTAGTAAAATTAATATAGGTATCATTTTCGGGGTTTTTATGGATTCTGGTCACGAAAATTACGTTTATTTGGGAATCCAAGATGGCGGACGGGACATTTTTTATAAAATTAATATGGGTATCATTTTTAGTGTTTTCATGCATTCTGATCACGAAAATGACATCAATTTGGGAATCTAAGATGGCGGACGGGACATTTTTAGTAAAATTAATATAGGTATCATTTTCGGGGTTTTTATGGATTCTGTTCACGAAAATGACATTTATTTGGGAATCCAAGATGGCGGGCGGGACATTTTAATAAAATTAATATGGGTATCATTTTTCGGATTTTCATGCTTTCTCATCACGAAAATGCCATCTATTTGGGAATCCAAGATGGCGGGTGGGACATTTTTAATAAAATTAATATGGGTAACATTTTCGGGGTTTTCATGCATTCTGGTCACGAAAATGACATTTATTTGGGAATCCAAGATGGCGGACGGGAGAATTCTAAACTTATGTTTCCTTCTTCAGTTACGCTAGCCAATTATTACTAAAATTGAGCCTACTGATTAAGTTTATATTACATTATATTTGTTAATAATAAAAAAAAAACTTGGATTCCCAAATAGATGTCATTTTCGTAACCAGAATCCATAAAAACCCCGAAAATGATACCCATATTAAATTTATTAAAAATGTCCCGTCCGCCATCTTGGATACCCAAATAGATGTCATTTTCGTGATCAGAATGCATGAAAACCCCGAAAATAATACCCACATTAATTTTATTAAAAATGTCCCGTCCGCCATCTTTGATTCCCAAATAGATGTCATTTTCGGGAGAAAGACAGAGACAGACAGAGAAACATGCGCATGCCGCACGCCTTACAATAGCTTACTATAGCAAAAGTGTCGTTACAACTTTTCGTAATGAAAAGCATGAAAACCCCAAAAATGATACCCAGATTAATTTTATTAAGAATGACCCGTCCCTCATCTTGAATTCTCAAATAGATGTCATTTTCCGGACCAGAATCCATAAAAACCCCGAAAATAATACCCATATTAATTTTATTAAAAATAGCCCATCCGCCATCTTAGATTCCCCAATAGATGTCATTTTCGTGATCAGAATGCATGAAAACCCCGAAAATGATACCCATATTAATTTTATTAAAAATGTCCCGTCCACCATCTTGAATTCCCAAATAGATGTCATTTTCGTGATCAGAATGCATGATAACCCCGAAAATGATACTCATATTAATTTTATTAAAAATGTCCCGTCCGCCATCTTTGATTCCCAAATAGATGTCATTTTCGGGAGAAAGAGAGAGACAGACAGAGAAACATGCGCATGCCGCACGCCTTACAATAGCTTACTATAGCAAAAGTGTCGTTACAACTTTTCGTATAAATTTTTTCCGTCTAGCCCCCTTGCTCAACGCGCGATAAGGAACTTCGTTTCAAAATTCGTTTGAATAAATTGTTACTTTAAAAAAATCTTAACAACAATATTCTGCCTGACAATCAGCAATGGTCAGTTTTTATATAAACAATAACATAATTTCATTTTCCACAGCTACATCACACACACACATCGATAATAATTCCTTAGTGTCCCCTCACTATCTATTCGTCACTGTGGGCGGGGCTTGCTGAAATGTGGCACGCGCAAAATGTACGCGATGACGTGACATTCACCATTCTATTACTATTTATTTCTGTGACATAAACAGTATGATGTGAAAAAATCTATCCATTTTTTTTTACGAGGTGGAAAATCCCTTCGGATCTCCAGCTCCTGGGGAAACGAGAGCCGGAGTATGTGGTGTTTTCACTAAAAACCACCTCGACTGCCGACCGAGGAACCCTACGGGAAGAAGACCGGGAGACTAATCAGCCACCAGAGCTCTCCATGCACTGGCGGCTCGCGGACCCGTTGGCGGCTGCCTGCGACGCCGCCCTTCTCTTCGGGCGGGATAGGACCTCTCCCGATCTCACTCAGCATTTAGAGCATAACAGCTCCACAAAAGGAGGCCACTGCGCGACAGCCTTCTTCGCTCGCCAACATGGCAGCAATCAAAAAATTAATCTATCCTAAGGGCAAGAAAAGAAACAAAATTAATAGAAGGCCCTGTTTGCCATCATTAACCTAATTTTATTTATGATAAACTGTTTTCACTAATTCGCTTCATTATAAGGGATATTTCCTCGCTACAAATTAATTGATGTAAAGTTCAGTGAAAATTGAATGATAAGTAATTTCAAACACCAGTCAGCGAGTTCAAAGACAATTTGTTTCTTAATAAGTTATTTTGTTACCTTGTTATTTCATAACATATTACTAAATGATGTTCGCTGCTTCGCCAGCATACATTTTTCATTTAGCCTTTTCTTCCCGATCCCCTGGGAATTTTGAGAAACCCCTTCTTAGCACCCTTACAGTCCCTGAGGAACATACATGCCAAATTACAACTTCTTGCGGCCATTCATTTTGGCTGTTTTAAGTCCAGTTTTCAACTGCGGGTGCACTTTTCTTATTAACTCTTGTGTCAGTGTATATCATCTTTTTTTATAGACTCACGTCTGTATCCCCAAAGGGGTAGGCAGAGGTGTAATATTACTCCCACATTTCGCTATGAATTTTTAGGTCCCACGTAATAGCGGGCGAGCCTATAGCCGTACCGGGCACATTACCAGACGCCGTGCTGCTACTGAGAATTTCCTAACGGAAAAACCCAATAACACTTTGCCCTACCCGGGAATCGAACCCGAGGCAGTATCATCTATATAGAAGTTAAGATCTAGCAGACTTAAGGACGCGTTTACAAAATTAGTAGGTACAAAATCGCGTCACTACAGCGACACGGCGGCAACAGTACGTACTACGTACGGTAATTTGCGGAAATGTAGTTCAACTAAATAACTTTGAGACTTAGAATTTTTTGTGATATGTATCTATGTGTTATAGGCCTGGCTGTGCAAATTACGTACAAATAAGTTTCTTATTTTTATATACCTAAATGGACATTGTTACTTCATTTTTCCATTATGTTGATTCAGGATATATTTCGGTATTTAGATATTATTTTGTTTCTTGCGTTGAAATCTGGTAAGATTATGTGGACTGATGGTATACCATCCCATTCAAGTGTTGCGACTGGAACTCATAAAAGAGTAGACCTAGTTATGCCAGGTTGGGGCTCATTTTATTTGTTTTAGTGAGACCCTACCACTGGTACTAGTGAAGTAACCTTCCAAGGTTATTCGATGAGTCTTACTGGTACTCTTATGTGAGTAGAGCTAGGCATGCCGAGTTTGGGCTCATTTTGTTTGTACATAAAAGACCCCACCACTGGAACTTATGAAGTAACCTTCCAGGGTTATTCGATGACTCTTGCTGGTTCTTATATGTGAGTAAAGCTAGGCATGCCGAGTTTGGGCTTATTTTGTTTGTACATAAGAGACCCAACCACTGCAACTTATGAAGTAACCTTCCAGGGTTATTCAATGACTCTTGCTGGTACTCATATATGAGTAGAGCTAGGCATGCCGAGTTTGGGCTCATTTTGTTTATACATAAGAGACCCTACCACTGAAACTTATGAAGTAACCTTCCAGGGTTATTCGATCACTCTTGCTGGTACTCATATGTGAGTAAAGCTAGGCATACCTAGTTTGGGCTCATTTTATATGAACATCAGAGTCCCTACCACTGGAACATACCTAGCTCTACTCACATATGAGTACCACTAAGAGTCTTCAAATAAACCTGAAAAACCTGAAAGGTTACTTCATAAGTTCCAGTGGTAGGGTCTCTTATGTAAAAACAAAATGAGCCCAAACTCGGCATGCCTAGCTTTACTTCCATATGAGTACCACCAAGAGTCATCGAATAACCCTGGAAGGTTACTTCATGAGTTCCAGTGGTAGGGTCACTTATGTACAAACAAAATGAGCCCAAACTCGGCATGCCTAGCTCTACTCACATATGAGAACCAGCAAGATCCATTGAATAACCCTTAAAGGTTACTTCATAAGTTGCAGTGGTTGGGTTTCTTATGTACAAACAAAATGAGCCCAAACTCGGCATGCCTAGCTCTACTGACATATAAGAACCAGCAATAGTCATCGAATAACCCTGAAAGGTTACTTCATAAGTTGCAGTGGTTGGGTCTCTTATGTACTAACAAAATGAGCACAAACTCGGGATGCCTTGCTCTACTCACATATGAGTACCAGCAAGAATCATCGAATAACCCTGGAAGGTTACTTCATAAGTTCCAGTGGTAGGATCACTTATGTACAAACAAAATGAACCCAAACTCGGCATGCCTAGCTCTACTGACATATGAGTACCAGTAAGAGTCATTGAATAACCCTGGAAGGTTGAATCATAAAATGCAGTGGTAGGGTCTCTTATGTACAAACAAAATGAGCCCAAACTCGGTATGCCTAGCTCTACTCACACATGAGTACCAGCAGGAGTCATTGAATGACCATGGAAGGTTACTTCATAAGTTCCAATGGTAGGGTCTCTTATGTACAAACAAAATGAGCCCAAACTCGGCATGCCTAGCTCTACTCACACATGAGTACCAGCAAGAGTCATTGAATAACCCTGGAAGGTTACCTCATAAGTTCCAGTGGTAGGGTCTCTTATGTACAAACAAAATGAGCCCAAACTCGGCATGCCTAGCTCTACTCACACATGAGTACCAGCAAGAGTCATCGAATAACCCTGGAAGGTTACTTCATAAGTTCCAGTGGTAGGGTCTCTTATATACAAACAAAATGAACGCAAACTCGGCATGCCTAGCTCTACTGACATATGAGTACCAGTAAGAGTCATTGAATAACCCTGGAAGGTTACATCATAAAATGCAGTGGTAGGGTCTCTTATGTACAAACAAAATGAGCCCAAACTCGGTATGCCTAGCTCTACTCACACATGAGTACCAGCAAGAGTCATTGAATGACCATGGAAGGTTACTTCATAAGTTCCAGTGGTAGGGTCTCTTATGTACAAACAAAATGAGCCCAAACTCGGCATGCCTAGCTCTACTCACACATGAGTACCAGCAAGAGTCATTGAATAACCCTGGAAGGTTACCTCATAAGTTCCAGTGATAGGGTCTCTTATGTACAAACAAAATGAGCCCAAACTCGGCATGCCTAGCTCTACTCACACATGAGTACCAGCAAGAGTCATCGAATAACCCTGGAAGGTTACTTCATAAGTTCCAGTGGTAGGGTCTCTTATGTACAAACAAAATGAACGCAAACTCGGCATGCCTAGCTCTACTGACATATGAGTACCAGTAAGAGTCATTGAATAACCCTGGAAGGTTACATCATAAAATGCAGTGGTAGAGTCTCTTATGTACAAACAAAATGAGCCCAAACTCGGTATGCCTAGCTCTACTCACACATGAGTACCAGCAAGAGTCATTGAATGACCATGGAAGGTTACTTCATAAGTTCCAGTGGTAGGGTCTCTTATGTACAAACAAAATGAGCCCAAACTCGGCATGCCTAGCTCTACTCACACATGAGTACCAGCAAGAGTCATTGAATAACCCTGGAAGGTTACCTCATAAGTTCCAGTGGTAGGGTCTCTTATGTACAAACAAAATGAGCCCAAACTCGGCATGCCTAGCTCTACTCACACATGAGTACCAGCAAGAGTCATCGAATAACCCTGGAAGGTTACTTCATAAGTTCCAGTGGTAGGGTCTCTTATATACAAACAAAATGAACGCAAACTCGGCATGCCTAGCTCTACTGACATATGAGTACCAGTAAGAGTCATTGAATAACCCTGGAAGGTTACATCATAAAATGCAGTGGTAGGGTCTCTTATGTACAAACAAAATGAGCCCAAACTCGGTATGCCTAGCTCTACTCACACATGAGTACCAGCAAGAGTCATTGAATAACCCTGAAAGGTTACTTCATAAGTTCCAGTGGTAGGGTCTCTTATGTACAAACAAAATGAGCCCAAACCCGGCATGCCTAGCTCTACTCACACATGAGTACCAGCAAGAGTCATTGAATAACCCTGGAAGGTTACCTCATAAGTTCCAGTGGTAGGGTCTCTTATGTACAAACAAAATGAGCCCAAACTCGGCAAGCCTAGCTCTACTCACACATGAGTACCAGCAAGAGTCATTGAATAACCCTGGAAGGTTACTTCATAAGTTCCAGTGGTAGGGTCTCTTATGTACAAACAAAATGAGCCCAAACTCGGCATGCCTAGCTCTACTCACATATGAGTACCAGCAAGAGTCATCGAATAACCCTGGAAGGTTACTTCATAAGTTCCAGTGGTAGGGTCACTTATGTACAAACAAAATGAAGCCAAACTCGGCATGCCTATTTCTACTGACATATGAGTACCAGTAAGAGTCCTTGAATAACCCTGGAAGGTTACTTCATAAAATGCAGTGGTAGGGTCTCTTATGTACAAACAAAATGAGCCCAAACTCGGCATGAGTAGCTTTACTCACACATGAGTACCAGCAAGAGTCATTGAATAACCCTGGAAGGTTACTTCATAAGTTCCAGTGGTAGGGTCTCTTATGTACAAACAAAATGAGCCCAAACTCGGCATGCCTAGCTCTACTCACACATGAGTACCAGCAAGAGTCATCGAATAACCCTGGAAGGTTACTTCATAAGTTCCAGTGGTAGGGTCTCTTATATACAAACAAAATGAACCCAAACTCGGCATGCCTAGCTCTACTGACATATGAGTACCAGTAAGAGTCATTGAATAACCCTGGAAGGTTACATCATAAAATGCAGTGGTAGGGTCTCTTATGTACAAACAAAATGAGCCCAAACTCGGTATGCCTAGCTCTACTCACACATGAGTACCAGTAAGAGTCATTGAATAACCCTGGAAGGTTACATCATAAAATGCAGTGGTAGGGTCTCTTATGTACAAACAAAATGAGCCCAAACCCGGCATGCCTAGCTCTACTCACACATGAGTACCAGCAAGAGTCATTGAATAACCCTGGAAGGTTACCTCATAAGTTCCAGTGGTAGGGTCTCTTATGTACGAACAAAATGAGCCCAAACTCGGCAAGCCTAGCTCTACTCACACATGAGTACCAGCAAGAGTCATTGAATAACCCTGGAAGGTTACTTCATAAGTTCCAGTGGTAGGGTCTCTTATGTACAAACAAAATGAGCCCAAACTTGGCATGCCTAGCTCTACTCACATATGAGTACCAGCAAGAGTCATCGAATAACCCTGGAAGGTTACTTCATAAGTTCCAGTGGTAGGGTCACTTATGTACAAACAAAATGAACCCAAACTCGGCATGCCTATTTCTACTGACATATGAGTACCAGTAAGAGTCATTGAATAACCCTGGAAGGTTACTTCATAAAATGCAGTGGTAGGGTCTCTTATGTACAAACAAAATGAGCCCAAACTCGGCATGAGTAGCTTTACTCACACATGAGTACCAGCAAGAGTCATTGAATAACCCTGGAAGGTTACTTCATAAGTTCCAGTGGTAGGGTCTCTTATATACAAACAAAATGAGCCCAAACTCGGCATGCCTAACTCTACTCACATATGAGTACCAGCAAGAGTCATCGAATAACCCTGGAAGGTTACTTCATAAGTTGCAGTGGTAGGGTCACTTATGTACAAACAAAATGAACCCAAACACGGCATGCCTAGCTGTACTGACATATGAGTACCAGTAAGAGTCATTGAATAACCCTGGAAGGTTACTTCATAAAATGCAGTGGTAGGGTCTCTTATGTACAAACAAAATGAGCCCAAACTCGGCATGCCTAGCTCTACTCACACATGAGTACCAGCAAGAGTCATTGAATAACCCTGGAAGGTTACTTCATAAGTTCCAGTGGTAGGGTCTCTTATATACAAACAAAATGAGCCCAAACTCGGCATGCCTAACTCTACTCACATATGAGTACCAGCAAGAGTCATCGAATAACCCTGGAAGGTTACTTCATAAGTTGCAGTGGTAGGGTCACTTATGTACAAACAAAATGAACCCAAACACGGCATGCCTAGCTGTACTGACATATGAGTACCAGTAAGAGTCATTGAATAACCCTGGAAGGTTACTTCATAAAATGCAGTGGTAGGGTCTCTTATGTACAAACAAAATGAGCCCAAACTCGGCATGCCTAGCTCTACTCACACATGAGTACCAGCAAGAGTCATTGAATAACCCTGGAAGGTTACTTCATAAGTTCCAGTGGTAGGGTCTCACCAAAACAAATAAAATGAGCCCCAACCTGGCATAACTAGGTCTACTCTTTTAAGAGTTCCAGTCGCAACACTTGAACGGGATGGTATACCATCAGTCCAGATAATCTTACCAGATTTCAACGCAAGAAACAAAATAATATCTAAATACCTACCGAAATATATCCTGACTCAACATAACGGAGAAAATAAAGTAATAATTTCCATTTATACAAAAGAAATTTACTTGTACGTAATTCGCACAGAATACGAGAAGTATCAAATTGATTTTAGCGAATATTTTGTATTCGTATATTGCTTTTTTCGTCTTCGGGCTGCAGCGACAAGCGACATAGAGTCCACTACCGACGGCGCTCAAGCGCAGACTGAGATCTCATTGCAGAATTTGGATATATAAATCAAGAAAGTGGCTAAATAAAACGAACCTTATTGCCACATATTAAGACACACGTATGCGAGCAAAATAGAAGAAAAATGTAAGATGATTTTTTGCTTATTTTTTTAGTCAATTTACAATATTTTGAAAAAAAAAAAACAAATTGTTTTTGAGTTGACTATATTTACTACCCTATTCTATCTTTGAAAATCTAAATAAATGTAAAAATAGAGAGAAAATTGTACCCAAAAATAGCAGTATATGCCTATTTTTGATTTAAGAGGCCGTTTCGAATCGATTTTACATTAATATTAATTAAATATTTTTTATTTATTTTCAAATTGATTTATAGATAAAAAAGTAATCAATTTATCGTAATCATTAGTTTTATTAGTTATTATCTAAAATTGTCGTAAAATGTACCGGAAATATGTGGTTTTTTGATACAAGCGTAAACGCGTCCTTAAGATTTTGAAAATTACATTGAGGTTACTTATTTCTAGATTCCGCCCGTGGCTCCGCCCGCGTGAGTGTCGGTTATCGCGACAAAAGGTAGCCTATTTATTTTTGTGGCGTATAACTTTTTTATTGTAATGTTACATTCGTGCAGTATTTCTAGGGTGAAACAGAAACAAACAAACAAACTTTCATTATTAATATTAGTCTTTAGCGTGAAAAAAGAACAAACGCACTCGCGTACCTATTTATATTATTACTAAGCATTCGGAGAATTTTCGATTCAGTAGAGTACTACAAAGAAACGGTCGTATCACACATGAATTCCACGCTAGGTGCAATTAAATTGCGCAAGTGGTCCCGTCATAAATCACCTACCGATTCGTATTTAAGAGCGCACTCCGAAAGATGTGATTACGTCGACAGACAGCGTTGTGTTGCGTGATTAATGTGCCCGTCGCAACATTTTGCTTATTGCATATTTTTATGCCGTTCGTGCACTCACAACAGAATGGTTGTTAGCCGGAAATGCCGTGAAATATGTTTATTTTCTTTCTATGCTTGATAATATTATTTATTTGGTAGTAGCGTTAAGGATAACTTAATGTAGACTCTAACAGATTTCTACGCAGACGGTCTCAAGTTGCAACCCTCGGCACGCAAAAGTCTGTGACTTTTCAAAGTTGAGTGTGTTAGTTGTTAATTAGATACGGATTTCTAAACGGTGAAGAAAAATATCGCGAAGAAACTGTGTTTGAAAATTCACCATGATATTCTTGAAAGACATGTTAAGTCTGCCAGTCTGTGGGACAGTATATCATGAAGGCTGATGATGATGAATGTCGTTTGATTAATTCCGTTAGTGAGCTAACGGAATTAATCAAATCATTCAATACTTATAATATAATATTCATGACATTGTTCACCACCACATGCGTAAGGCCATTCTGTGACACTATTTTGCCACAGCACTTGTCGCATTTTTAGTCGTACGTAAATATTTAAACTATTGCGTCATTTCTTCACTGTACTATTGGCTAGAATGACCTATGTAATCCAAGATTCATTTTTATTAAATACTCTCTTCTACATTGCCGTGTTCCTAAATCTAGAACTAAGCTTAGATACTGTTGTCTGCTTATTTGGACGCTTATAATTCCGGTACTTACTTGATTTTAGAGACCGATCCTTCTTCTTTGCTAAAGAATGTGCTACACATTCATATGTCAACATTTCTATGTTATGTGAGGCCCTAAATAAACATGAAGTAAGCGATTGAGACAAATAATGACAGATGTTGTAGATTTTTTCCTAGTTTCACGTTTTGAACATAATTGATTGATAACTTCTCTACCAGTTTTTAAGATCGATGAATAGTGACTGTTTATTTTTATTTCACATCATTCATATTATTTTTATTTATTTCCTTCTGAATTTAAGTTTAGTAACTTTAACATGGTTTCCCAAAAAATATATGCCTTAAATTTTCGAAGCTTGTTTTCACTTATTCCTGAATTCTTGCAAGGTAGACCTACGATCATATTGGGATCGCGTGCAACGCATGGGTGCGGGTGGCCCTAGATGTTTGAGCCTTGGCGATATCCTTCGCCCAGCAGTGGACTAATATAGTGAATGTAATATAAACAGAGTCAAGTATCTATCTAAGTAATAAAAAAAAAGTTTAAAAACTATAAGTACGTAAAAAAGGGGGTCTAAAATGGAAGAAACAAGAAAATAGCTCACTATAAGTAAATACAGAAATGCTCAAACTTGAGCCGTAGTCGCACCTATAGTGTACCGTAAAATGGGGCCACTTTCAAATAGCGGGGAACTTTGATGATTACTTTTTATGGATGCTTTTTTGATAAAATATCGTTTTCTATGGAAAGCACCCATTCGAACGTCTTTAAACTTATTTTTTTCTTAAATACTTTTCCATATCCCGATGGGGCATGTTAACTAACCGTTTAATATATAGGTATTTAAAGAAAGAAAAAAAGCAAAATAGGTAACGCAAAGCGTCTGAACCGCACGAATTGTAACTACATTCGCGTTTTAAACTTATATTTTGACTCAAACAGTATATATGTACATATTTCTAATTTGCTCATCAGTACCTTTTTTTTGATACCAAACACCTAATGATGATCACAATTAGATTTTTTTGAGGTTAGAATCTGAGGTATTAATAACGAAATAGAAAATTTAGATCAAATTTATATAGTTATTGTCACCCACGCCATTATTACGTATCTATGGACACCCCATTTATTTAAATCGGTTCAGTGGTTTAGGCGCTGCGGTGGAACATACAAACATACATACATAGACTGCCAAAATGTTAACATTACCCTTCCTTTTGTCTTCACCGTAGTCGGGTAAAAAGTAAGGAAAAAAGAAAAACAGAAGATGCATCACAATGCGGCAAACAGCGTGCTGTACTCCAGGCTAACCGTGTCGCTACGAGCTTGTTGAGGTCCGCAACCTACTGAAAGACAGATTGACGTCAGTGATTCGTCATTGGTTCAAGCATAATCTATACTAATATAATAAAGCTATAGAGTTTGTTTGTTAGGTTGAACGCGCTAACCTAAGGAACTACTGGTCCATGGGCCCAGTAATTGAAGAAGGCTATTGGCTAAATAACATCACGCGTAGAGCCACAGGTGCGGAGCAGTAGCCCTAAATAACGCGGTTTTAACCGCAGGCTCATCTATTTATAATAGATGATCCAAAAACTCAACATATAAACGTTACTGAATATACGTAATTACATTGCTTGCATTAATAATGTAAAGATAAATTACAGAGTTTCTTGAAATATCTAATTTATTCTTAAACTCTTTGATTATCTATCCTGCTGAACATTTTATTTTATACTTCTTACTCTTTGTTCAGACCAGAAAAGAGTAATATACTAAAGTGAAACTTTGAATGCACTTTGTATACAAATACCATGGTAACTATCATGGTGGATGTGTGGTGTCACGCGGAAGGACCGCATTAGGAACGCCCGCATCCGGGTTAGTCTTCATGTCCGTGACATTGCTGACAAACTGCAAGAGTGTCGTCTACGCTGGTATGGCCAAGTCTTACGTCAACCGGCATCTTACGTGGGTAACAAATGTCTTGCCATGCTACCTCCGCCGGGCCCCGGTAAACGGGGAAGGCCAAAGAAATGCTGGCTTGACGTCGTAAGGGATGATATGGGTGCCAACCAACTAACCACTAGGGATGCTGAAGACCGTGCAAAGTGGAGAAGACACAGCCGGAAAGCGGACCCCGGGCTCCAAGCGCAACCGGGACAGCGCTGGGATGATGATGATGATGACCATGGTAACTATCATGGCAAACTTTGTTTAAAAAGAAAGTTTGCGTAGCGTTACGTTCCACTCTGCGAACTGAGTTAGACCTCACTAACGAGTTAGTTTTATAACAAAGGTATATAACATACTATGCAAAATATAGACCGCGCAATTTACGCACCTTGAAGCACCTTCTTTGGTCTTTTATAGCCATACGCTAGTGCAGTTTTAATACCTAATAATAATATTACTCGATACCGTCCGTAGCTGCGACCGCATGGTTGTCGGGTAACCCGTCAAAACGAGTAGCCGATTTCTTCAAAAGTCTTTCACTGAAGGAAGAAGAAATAGAAAAGACAAACCAACAAACAAATGAGCACTCCTTCCCATTTATAAAATTGGTAGGACCGTGGGGATATATTACCTAGTCTTGCCATAAATATTGTAACAAAGAAAAAAATATTTGTTTAATTGCAAATAACATTGATTACCTTTACAGTGTGTTTGTTTAAAACATAATACACATAAATATAAAACAATTTAAAATACAAAAAGCTTATACGAATTGGTCTCCATTGTCGGAGAGGACAGTTATCAATAGAAGCACGCACTAATTCCATGGGAAAATTCTTCACTGCCAATCGTATGGCAAATTATCATGGCGTTTAGAGCAAGCTGTACTTTCTAAAACTGACCATAAATGGGACTAGACGATGGCCAGTCGTCAGCTCTGATGAAGTCCGAAACGTTCGCTTCCAACCAAGACTGCGTGGACCGAGCTTTATGACCCCGTGTTGAGTCTTGCTGGAAGGACCATACCTGGTTATTGAACGTGGTGTTGTTAAGGGGCTTAACTACCTTCTCAAGAATGACATTTTGATACACTTGTGCCGATGTTTTGATACCTTTTTCACAAAAATATGGCTCAGTCACTCCTTCATAGCTAACACCCCACCAAACCATCACTGAAATCGGATAATACCGACGTTGCACTCTGTCGACTAATTGGGAATCTTCCTTAGAGCTTTGAGCATAAATACGGTCATTTTGTTTGTTAAAATGTTGCTCAATTGTAAAAAAAAATTCAACCGTAAACAAAAATTTTCTGTGACCTCCCTTTGCGTACCGCTTCAGTAGTTGTTTTGATTTTACCACCCTATTCTTTTTTAAATTATCAGTTAAGAAATGACTAGTGCGTCTCTTATAGGCTGCAAGTACTAAGTCATCTTTTAAAATACGCGACATGGTTCTGGGTGCTATCTTCATCTCTATCTTAAATCTTTTGCTTTCGGACAGGATTTCTTCGAATTCTTTCCCTTACTGCTTTGACCACCTTTTTCGTACGAACACTACGTGGACGGCCAGGTTTTTTTCTGTCACTAACAGAGGAGGTCTCATTGTACCTATTAATAGCCCGGTACACACACATTTGACTAATACCAAGTGTATGGACAGTTTTAAAAAATTGCTTTTGGCTCCATACCATATAATGCAATCACAGCGATTCGGTTCTGTTTATCACCCGACTCCATTTTAATATCTCAAAATATTGTACAATATATTCGCTCTGTGCACGACAGTAGCGCCACCTAGCATGCTCAACTATTCGGGATTATGCCAAATAATAACATTAGTATTTTATTGCTTTCTAGTAAATTAAAGAGAAATAAAAAGACGACAAGTGGTATTTTTACTATCAACGATCATCCACTGCTGTCGGTACTTCAATTCGGAATTCAGTACAGTCAATAATACTCTTGTCTTGATGTAATCTGGACTGAAACACTCGGGCATTGTTGCTTGTTGGCTCTATTCGGCCAAAATATTAAATTTGTAGTTGCACGAGCTAGATTTTGTAAGATCAAATGAAATATTCGTGAGATTGTGGTTATGCGCACCCCAAATAATACACTCAATGCTGAAAATGTCAAGCCAGTTTTAATTTTTATCAAAAAAATTATAAGTCCGTTTTTAATGGAAACTGTACATTTTTTTCATAGCTAATCTTGTTAATAAAAACTCAAAATTGCTAAATGACACACCAGCACGATCTAGGAGTTCTTGATCATTTTTTATTGATGAAAAACCAACAAATTCTTGGTTTTTTGTTTCGGTAGATTGATCCTTTTATATTTCTTTCTTAAATTATTTGTCATTACAATCTTTGATGTTGTTGTTATATCCACTTGGATTTCAGCATCACAGTTCAGTGAATTCACATTCACTGTAAATGAATCTAATACAAATAAAGGTTTGCATCTCTTAATTTCGATTCAGAAAACATATTGACTTGAGATCCTTGATCGACCACCAGAGGTTCATTATCATCATCATCATCAGCCTTTAACAGTCCACGGCTGGACTAAGACTCTCCTTTGAAAGGAGGAATTGGCCTACTATACCACGCTGGCCAAACGGGTTGGTGTAGGGTTTGTATCAAGTTTTCCTTCTCTTACAGTGCTGTTCTCTGCATAATATGCTCCCTCCGTCGGCTCTTACGACATCCATGGGATGATATGGGGTGGTGACATTCCGTATTCTTAATCCGTCACCCTATCTCCCACTATTTTGCACATAGTTTTGTAATGTTTTTTATGGAAGTTATATACTGACATTAGTTTGCGGTCTTGAATAATTTACTGTATAACTGTAATAGATTTCATTACGTATAATATTCATGCACCGAAGACAGTAAACATTAATGAAAGCGACGTACACTGTACAGGTGAATATTGATCAATCTCTCACCCTTGTAAAGGTATCATAAATCGGCGAAAATTGTCAAGTATACAATAAAGTATAAATATTATGATTTGTAGACAATACTAATTTACTATTAAAACAACTTAAATATAAGAAGCGCAAACTCATGGATATGATTGTTTATTCTGACCATTCCAACGTACGGTTCTCAAATCTGGTCACCGACCCAGCTTCACAGGCTCGCCTAGGGATCTGCCAAAGAGCCATAGAGCGCAGCATCCTGGATCTTAAACGGCGTCGACGTAAACTGGCAACACTTACACATTTTTGCAGAAGATACGAATTTTATCGAAATTACAATATGAAACAGTCACATAATACATAGATAACTGTGAAAGATATTCTATCTTTCTGTTTATGCTGTTGGAAACAACTTTTACAATGTTTAAAAACCAGCATGACGGCATTTATGAATTTAAAGTTGACTGATCGGCGGCGTGAACTGTACGATGCTTCGTTCGCACTGAGCCGGATGTTGATTGAATTCGCTTTTCAATTGTAGTTGCTTTAGTGGCCTCACGCAACTGTTAAGCGCGCTCCATCTGATCTTGTTCTATAATCTGAGAGCGTCTGTATCGCTACACACGCGCGTGTGCATCGCGTCTGTATCGCTACACACGCGCGTTTTAATTTTTACAGGGCAAAGGTCTACAGGCTGCGTCTGTCTTGCGTGCGTATCGCGTCTATATCGCTTACAAACGCGCGTCGACGGCGCGTTTAAAAAACGTGGTTTGCATAGGCCCTAATGTGAGCGGTGCGCGGCAACCCTCAAATCCAACCATGTAGACATGGGCGGCCGAGGTACTTGTAAGTTTGTACCTAAAATGCGAAGTGCGCCAGGCCTGCCAAAACTACTATTCTTACCAAAGCTACAATTTTCTATCATAACTACCACTTGTAATAATATAATTATATGACAATAGTACTATGAATCGCTGTAATATGTTCCACATAAAAAAAAAATAAGATGTCCCGAAGAAAGTCCGTAATTTAAAAACACAAAAATTTTCCTAACATAAAACGTAAGGAAATTCCTCAACATCAGAGATCAGTTCACCCAACATTAAGTGTTAACTGGTAACATTCGGAGAATATTACCTGCCATCAGCGATAATTCACTATAGTGATAATTTTACCAACATTGGGTATAATTTTACACACCACCACACTCACACCCGTATGAAAGTAAGGCAAGGTCACCATAAGTAGGCAAAACGGTTTATCCTGGCAGTTATCGCAAGGAACTTAATACATGTCATAAAATATTTTTGAATTTAGAACCGTCTATGTAGAGAGAAAGCAATGGAATCTTAAGAAATTTATAGGAAAATATTGAAACATAAGTTCAATGTCTACACCTATCTTCCTTCAAACTTACCCAATTAAATGAGCATACCATCAAATGAAAGAGCTCTTTTCAGCGCGTGTTATAAGCCTATAACGAAACGCGTACCTCAATGAGAACCAGATATATAGAAGCAGAAAATCATTGACTACGGCTACGAAATGTATGGGAGAAAACTGTTTTTGCATATAACTTGATGAATGTGCAAGTTAGGTAATTTCTAATGCTTGATGACAAATCTAGGCAGCAAGACCTTTCATTTAAAAAAAAAACATGCTAATCGGTTGGGTAGAACGGGCTGGCCGACTCGTATTATAAAACACTAATTCATTTAATATATAGAAGATGTGCAGGTGATGGTTTATTACGCCGCCAATTAGATATTTCCCTGGTACACCAAATTAGACTTTGAGTAATGCGGTGCAGATAAAGAGCACCAATATATGCTCCAAGTCTGTCTGACTTATGCATTTTTTTCAAGCTTGTAACTTTGCATAAAAATACGTCAACAAAAACCCAGAAGGAAACATGCACAATATAGAGCACACGCCGTCAGAAGAATCTCCAAACAACAACATAACTTAGGATGTAAATTGAAGAGGCTCATTGGTATTGTTCACGCGATATTGATTTAGGTGGAAAATGGCACTCAATAACCGCTCTATCTAACTGGAGCCAATGAGCCGAACTTAGCTATCTATTGCAAAAGTTTAGCGTAAAATTACATCTTTACTGGTGATATTAAATTCCTGTTGTCCCACGTGATTTACGGCGTCTTTGTCCGATTATTAACGAGTCTGTTAATTACATATTGATCGCCAAAAACTTCAATCTCATGGTGCTTTATTAAACTTGTGGTAAGTACGATTGGCGTAGTTTAGTATATTATGTTAGTATAGTACCCAATTACGGCAGAATATGATTTAAACCGGTAGAAGTACGGTTGTCTGTCCCCTCATAACTTCTGAATTATTATAATTTGACAGATGATGTATTTTTAGCAGCGTTTTAATTGGCTGTTGCTAATAACTACGAAATCAGTACCAGAATCAGAAACTTTACTTATTACACATATATATTAAGACATGCATGACAGTGGTTTCAACAAAATATAATGCGCTATGTTTTATCAGACGATCAGAAGCTTTAGAGAAAATTGGCCAAACTGGAATTCTTTGATCGTCACTATGAATATTTTATTAGGTATATAATAGGTGAAAGCTGTTTATTTAGGAGACGATACAGACTGAGTAGTTTTTTTATAACTTCAAAATCTAGTTGAAAAATATTCATTCCGGTAGATTGTAGCTTATGATGAAAGTATCAAACTATATGTAGCTGCCACGCTCAGTGTTTAGTTAAACCTGATTTTATAAACCTACGAGTATAATGGCCTAACATTTCCACAAAACACATGCACGGTGCACGTCCGTGACAGATTATTTCAATCGAAATAGATAAATTTTACCGATAAATGCTTACTGTGAGCAACCGTGAGCATTACGACGAAAGCGGCGTAGAGATGCGCAAGAATGTTACATTATATGCAAATGCTTTTTCAAACTGAACTTACAACAGTATTAATCTACATTAAATGTTAATGTTCAAATGATTGCTTCTGTAACCCTTACACACACAGCTATATTTATCAGTCAGTATTATCATCTCCCATCCCGCGAGACCACAGCTCGACTACATCCAATACCAATAAAAATATACATATAAATTGCAAAAACCAGACCACACCACTTCATCTCAGCGTCTGTACAAAATTCAGGGATCAACATTTTAAAATTAAATTTTTTCGGAGTCAACACGACGCCATTTGTGTCGAAGCAATTTATATCGCACAGTAGTTGAGAAATGGTCAGTATAATTAAATATTTAATTGAAAACACACATCTCATACTTCACAGCATTTTAGTTCATTATTATTCCAAGACCGTCAAATACGTAGAGTTGAAAGCGATTTAAATACATTAGGCATTTTGCAACCTTTACACTTGGTACGTAAAGGTCTGTCAAAAGGATTTATCGAAAGTTTCTGCGGCGCATTGTGTCGACCCTTTGGCAAAGGAATACTAATTCAGGCTCTGTAACGCCCTCACTAACGTGCTAAATAGACAGTTTAAGGTCTTGTCTATTTGTTTCAATTACATTCACAACTAAATGGTGTTTAGAAACGATTCCTTTTGTTGTAGTTTAGGGATTAATTTGCGTTTTATATTGCATTTGTGAGGATTCAAGGTTCTTAAAGTAATGATGAAATGCTATCTCTCTCGGCGTTTACGAGCTGAATGGTACGATAAACCTATATTGCTCTCTCATAGCGCTATTCATTAGTAAGATATATATAGATACTAAGGTGCTATTGTACTGCTACAAGAACCCCCAATCTAAAGGCCACAAGAACATTTCATACAACGTACTGACGAGGCAATATTTGAAGAATATATACGATTTCCTACTACTGCATTTCAGAAATATTAAAATTATTTTAAATTCGGTCCACAATATAAGTATTAATACCACAATGATAAATTCATATCGATGCGCGGCGATCAAGGTTTAAGTTCTTAATTTTTATATATACTGCCCACACAATGCTCACAGACTATTCTAAAACTTAAGGCGCTGTTATACCTCAGTAGCCGTGAAACATCTAATTTTTCGTCACGCATCTAGCCATAACGGTACATATTACAAACTAGCAAAAATTAGAGCTTAAAGTCAAAAGTCTGAACAAAAGACTTTTGAAAGAATTTTTCATGTACGTAAAATAGAATCACGGTAAAAAAATCACAAAATCGAGGCAGAAAATAATCTTTCGTCTCACTGTTTGCAATATTTTGATCGTAAGCTGTCATATTTTTTTTGATAATATTGTAGGAAATCGAATGAACTAAAGGATTACCCTATTTATTTTCATATTACACGTGTATATTTTGTAAAATTAAATAAAATCTGCCAAACGTCTATGATTTTGACGCTCGGTAGATCCCATCAATATCAAACGGTTCAGCAATTGAAACCTTATTAGCATAAGCGGTGTACTGAGTGTCAGTTGCTAGTTTACGCCCCGCCCAGACCTCATCATTCGGCTATGAGCCCTGTGAGAGATAGGACTGAATACTTTGAATCAAATTGGCTTTTCATGTAACTATAGGCACATATAATTAGGACCTAAGTTTATACTCTTGTTGCGTTTAATGTGTTATTGTTTCTGTGCTTATAAATATATTATTAGAAGAATAAAATATGGACAATATTAGAGAAATTAAGTTCTACGAAGGATTTGTACAAGAAAGCGTCGTAATAAAATAGAAATTCATCCATGGCCAAGTGATTATGAAATATGTAACATTTTTACACAAATTATTTTCATAAGAGTCTTTTATGACTAACTATGTTACTTATATATTATCGATTATGCATAATATAATTATATAAATTATTCTCACAATACATAGCTGCCACAGTTTTCAATTTTTGAAAGAGTAATAACATAAAATCGTCATTTTATGTACCTATATTTCAAATTCATTAGCTTGTCAGAGCGCCTGGAGCACTAAGATGCCGCCACGGCGAACAGTAATGATGACAGCGCTAATATGGCGCTCCGCAATCCGCACACAAGCGGTAACGAATGTTGTATTATTGTGTTTTGAACATAAACCTTTTTAGGTACATCGGGTAAAACTTTGATTATTCATAAACTATTAGGTATGTCTCAGTACATCTAATATCTTTTTAATTTCTAAAATCAATCATTAATAAGTAAGAAGGTGACTTCTCTGTTTGCTATAACACAAGATAGAGTATTTTTTAATAATAAAGTACGTTACTAATTATCATTATTGTAATTACACTGAAGTTAAAGATAACAGTTCTGCAACGTCTTACACACATTTGACTTCAGTCATTCCTAACACGATCTGTTCAAGAGCTAGCCAAGAAATGCCAAACAATTTTTTAACAAATTTGACTCAAATTCCGTAGTGATAAGCAAAAATTACAAGAGGGATAGCAGTGACTGGTTCGAATTGCGTAAGAATATGTTGACAGATTGAAATTTTTGTATAGTGGTAAAAAGAAGAGATAACAGCAGTAAAGCCAACTTAGTAAAAAATATTTTGTGCAAATCAAATATTTGCAATGTAAAATCAGTTGCGCATGGAATCTAAAATGAACAACTGGCTTTGCAACAACCGGCTAAGCAAGAAAATGTAACAATCGAGCCTTGTGGATTATTCGATTATTGGTGCCACGCCAGATGGATTAATAGGTCCAAACACGATTGTGGTTAAATTTAATGTTCTAAAGTTGCCTATAAGAATGGCCTGGAGAATAGTATAAGAGCAAATAAAATACAAATATGGAAACATGATAAAAAAGTGAACTGACTAGTCTAAACAAATATTGTAATTGTTATTACCAAATTCAGGGGCAACGCCACGTTACTCGCAAACAAAAGTGTTTATTTGCTGTGTGGAGTGACGAAAGTATACCACTAAAAATAGAAATTATAGAAAGAGATGATGTTTTCTGGGAGAAGCTTGTGGCGTTTTATATGAATTGGCAGTTGCCTGAAATTGTTGATTCTCGTCAAGCTCAAGGGATGGCATTGCGAGATCACGGAGAGGAAAATGTTTCATCAGTGCTTTAAATTTCTACAATACCAAGCCGTAAAAGGAAAGTAAATGAAACTGTGCCTCGTGAACAACAGCAAATAATAAGTATTGAAGCCTTATCACCTCACACACTGCCTTTAACATTCGATGAGAATAAAGAAAACCTGCCGGGTTGTAGCAGACAGCTAACTTTTGATGAGCTGTAAACTCTATATTTCGTTAATAAATTATAAATGAATATAAATAAATATCTTTTAATATTTATTTTCTTTGAAACAACACATATTTGAAGCGAAAGATTTTTTTAATATTTTTCCATACAAACATGTATGACGAGAGCTAACGAAAAAGCAGTAAATCAAATTCTAATTCTATAACTTTCTAGGCGACATAGCAGTATCTCATGAATAAGGTATATCCACATATATTTTTGATGTTTCATCTATTTGGAAAAATAATAATGGGTTGGGTTTCGAAACGAGTCGCCTGAATTTGAGGGTAAAAGTATAAGGGGCTTAAGGTAGTTCATTTTAATCCCCTAAATGTAATTTTGGCTGCCGGAGTTGCGTTTAAATATTTTTAAATAATTTCCAAAATTTCATAAATACTTCGGCAATTATGCAAAACGGAACATAGTTTTTATACTTTAGTACAGTTTTACAAATGTAATGTTTAGGTTTTATGTGAAAAACGTGAAACGAAACGCAAAACTGCCATCTTGGAATGATCAAATTGACAGCTGATGTCAAATTTGTGCGTCATTGCTTTCGAGTGCCTTGGGTTAGGTGCGACTGTAATAAGTAAATAAATAGGTTATGTTAGGGTCTTTTTTGACAATTAATCCGAAAATAGGAGCCTTTCGCAGGGCTCCGACAACCTTAGTTTATTAAACTAGTGTGATGAATGTGGAAGTTGGCAGTGCCATACACACCGATGTTTGGAGATTTTTTTTTCAGAGGAAACCAAGTATTTCCGGCAAGTGAAAATGGTGATTAAAAATGGTGGTTTCAAGACCTCCCCTGCTCCCTGTCCAATCACTCACAACCCCTAAAAACGGCGACGTATTTCGAAACCTTTGCCATAATAATTATACCTATAATAACAATAAACATCCATAAATAAATAAAAGAAATCAACTTTTACTAAACTTCAACTATCTCGTAACTCGCTTTAGTTGAGATACGGCTTTTGCGCTTAGTAGAGCAGTATTGTGTTTTTTAGGGTACCGTAGCCAAAAATTGTAAAAACGGAACCCTTATAGATTCGCAATGTCTGTCTGTCTGTCCGCCCGTATGTCACAGCCAATTTATTGCAAAACAGATTTGAAAACTGGCAGGAATGGAATTAGATGTAGGTATTCTATGAACTGCTTCACTATTTTTATACAAAAACAAAACAAACATAATAATGGCCTCTCCATACATGGAACTGACTTAATTATTTTTATCATCTTACGGCACGTAGGTATTTACCTACTTTCGTCAACATTTAATACCTATAACGTCTAATGTACACCAGTTTTGCTCATGGCTGCACTGAGAACAAAAATTGCGGTATGCCTATATTGTACAAACAGATTGATGTATGTAATATAAATTTTAATATCAGTATCTCAATTCAATATGCTAAAACGTTTTGCTTGCGATTTTGAAATATTGGTATACGGATGTCGCCAGAATACGGCCGCATGCGACGAGAATGAAGGGGGGCGCCCCGCAGTAGACTGAGCTAAGCTCCCTTCACCTCCCCTGCTTCACCCCCTCATTTACCAAAACAGTCGCTTAGGACAGCGCCAAAAGCTAAATATAGTTCAGAGTTTAGTCTAACCCTTGCTGTTCAAAGTTAGATATAATCGTAAAATCAATGTAGCATTTTCGTGAAGCACCTGTCTCCATAATTCATAAACAGCGATAGTCTAGTTGAGATATAGACTGCCGACCTGTGCCGACTGTATCAAACCCGATACCCTTTGCACAGAGAGTATCGGGTTCGATTCCGAGGCGCACACCCCTGACTTTTCGAAGATATGTGGTATTTGATTGATAATTATCGCTAGTCCCGGGTCTCGAGGAGCACGTTAAACCCTCGATACCGTTATAGGCAGTCAGTACCTAAGTGTAATATGACCCTAGTCTAAACCATGGAATATCTTACTTTAAAAAACTAAAATTACGTCAAATTCTGTTATGCGTATTCCTTATTCTGTAAAAAGGAATAAGTGAAGGAAAAATAATATATACAATCTTATTTGCTGTATCTTGTATTCGTAAAGCTATAAACGCAACTACGACAATACTGTGGATTATCATATAATTCACAAATGAGTAAAAAACAACCCATCTAATCTGGTAAAAAACAAATCATCTAACAAAAGTACACGGCTCGACAGAACTCAACACACTCTAAAGTTAATGCAAGTTTATGCACTAACGGAAACATAATATTTTTAACGACAACAGCGCATGGCTATATAACAAAAGATAAAAAGCATAGTAACGTCTGGTTCCTAATATCATGACATTTAAAGCAGTTTCTAAATAACTCTAAAAGTGACTACATAGCGAGGGTAAAGCTACATAAAATAAAATACTGTGTCAGAATAAAAGTCAGCGATAGCCTAGTGGAGATACGAACAGACTGCCATTCAGATGGCATCGGGTTCGAAACTTTTCGGACTTTTCAGAGTTAGGTGCGTATTGAATTGTCATTTATCGCTTGTCAGTACCTTCTAAATAAACTGACACTTTTTTTTTTGTTTTACGAGGTGGAAATGAGAGCCGGAGTATGTGGTGTTTCGACTAAAAACCACCTCGACTTTCTCCATGTACCCGTGTGTCAGAGGGTAGGGCATCGCCGAAGCATTCGTCGCCACCCTCCGACGGGCATTGGCCCGCCAGATGGTTAGGCGGGCCCCGAACAAAACCCCTTGGCGGCGGATTAAGGTGTTGGGGTCCGCCGCCAAAACACCCAGCGGCCGCAGAGGATAGGGAGGACGGCAACGCCACACCGCATCTCCTCTTCCTCTGCGGCCCCACCGCGACGCATCGAATGGTGCGCCCCTATTTGGTCACGGGAGATAGGGCGCGTGGCAACGCAACACCGACAGACCTCTCCTCCCGCGATCGCACCCGACTGCGAGGGACAGACAGAACTGTCCCCCGCACCCGCACCGTTGGACGCATCCTGCGCAGGCCCCTCCAAGCCCACGCGTAGGGTCCGGTCGCGGAGGGTCCCCTCCTGGATCCCTCTTAGCTTCACCGCGGGTGACCAATCCACGGATACTGAGCCCCCCCCACCACGACAAGGTGGAGATCCCACGGGGGGGGAAATAAACTGACACTAGTCTAAACCATGGAATATCGCTATCTCTTTGGATTGCGGAGGTCAGACAGGCAGTCGCTCCGTGGAAAAGATAGGAGGATGATGTGTCAGAATAAAAGTAAAATAAACTGCATGAACATATATACAATACAACTCCATTAAAATCCTCCAACTAATTTCTAGGAAAACCACTGAAGGGAAATATTTTTAAAACTTATAATTCAATTTCTTTGATATTTCATATCAGTAGCGCATTATAAAAGGGCTAGGCGGGTTCTCGAAAATTGTGTTTTAATTCATTTAAATTTATAGCTTTGCACTAATAAACCGTTCAGCCGTTATTTCAACTATATGATGCATAAGCCCTCTTTCGAATCATAATCCTGACCCCGCACTGTTTCTTAATGTAAGCTTCGAGCTTTACTCGCCCCGCTGGTAAAATACTGCGTACACTGAGTACGTCATCCTTGCAACCTGAAAATCGCATGCGAGCATAAGTCTTATGTTATGGACTTTGTTTATGGAGTATCATGCCCTTGCATCTTATAAACAATAAATTATTATGCAAAGTGGTACTCCGATTTTCTGTGTCGGAAAATACCAATTATAGAGAGACAATAAAATATACGACTTTTGTATAAAAGTATATTATTCTATTGTTGGAATCGCACACGTATATTCGATTACGGCGTTTTATGTCACGAGTTGTTTTCTTTCGTCCTACAAACTCTAAACAACAAATAAAATAAATATTTTTCTTCGTTTTAACTTAAAACACCGCAAGCGTCATCTAACAATAAAATAATAATTTCAAAGCACCTCTTATACGTATTTCTCTTGCGTGCATAAACGAATGCTAAAAGGCGCTTTATTTGTATATGTATCAAATATAAAAGCATCATAGTTTATAATTACCACATTTTAATTTCAATACTACACATCAAACAAGTCAATATATTCCAAAGAAGCACGCACACTACTTTTCAAAAGAAACAAAATCTAATTAATTCTTATGTGAATTACAAAACTAATTAAGGTGCTCATTTTGTTACAAGATGCCGTATGATTTTAATTAAATAGTATCGTAATCGAATTTTGTAGTATGTACTTACGGAGACAAAGGTTTCGTATGATAAGTCCTGTATACCGAAAGCCTTGAGGATGAGAGGCTTTTGCGCTTGAGCGCAGCCAATGAGCACGAGGCGTTGAATGTCGCGATGTCGCAATTTGTCTAAGTCGCATAGATGCCAGCCGCAGTTGAATATTGCGTTAGAGAGCAATGAAGCCTGGTCAAGAAAATATTAGGTTATAAAGTAGGTAGTATAAGGAGTTTACAGGAATTTCACAATAGTGGCGATAAGTCCGGTAGTGGCTAGAGATGCGTCGCGACGTCTGCCTGACGCAAGTGTTGACCGTTCGCGGTTGCTTCGTACGGCTGAATCTGTCACAGGGTGATAGCCCCACGGACGGACAATAAGAGAAATCGATAACAAAATAATAGAGTTGAACGCATTTACCCTTCATACGAGAGTGTATCATGACTGCCTATTGTCGGCAATTTTAAAATCATGGCAATTTCACTTAACCTTTATATGTTAACATTTGGTATTCTTTCTTAGAATTTTAATTTTGTAAATAAAAAGATACCTTTACTATGGATAATAGGGTTTCATCAAGAGCAATTCAATGGTTTTACAATGAAAACGTTACATACACGACACATACAAAATTACTTTTAAAATATTAATACGGACAATATCGTACAGAAACATGGCGCATGTAAAACAAATTATAATGTGCTCGTCGCCTAAGTACTCGTATAAAAGAGGTGGTCCATTTGAAGAGATTGCTGATGACCTAGGTCTAACGACCTAGCACCTACCGACCTAGAAACAGCTTTCAGCTCGACGTGGTAACCCACGTCGAGCTGAAAGCTGTTTCTAATTCACATCACATGCACGATTCACATACGTCTAAGTATTTTGTATGAACTCAATATGCGAGGAGAAATTGCTTAGCACTAAATATATCGCAGTGGAATTACGCTCGCTAAATCTATGCATGTAATAAAGTGGTATCAGTGTGTGTTCAATTGTAACCTGCTACGGTATGATATTGTTTTAAACAGACTATACTCGACTATGTTCGTCTATTTTAGACGAGCGATATGCAATGCGCGTTGGTTAGTATAATAACTTTCACCTTGACAACATCGATCTCAAAATGTTATGAATTTGAAACCTCATAATGCAGCATGCGGTCTACAAATTTAAAATGTTCTACGTGCTATATATAAGAAATATTCTTTTTCTTTTTATTGCATGTATGCAACAAGTCTCAATCGCGTAATTATTAAAAACATAACCATCATCTTTCATCTTTTGAATGGTGAAAACTGCATGGAAATCTATTCAGTAGCTCTTAAGTATTTCGTAGACAAACAAAGAGACAGATACTTCAGAGTAATTCACTTTATATAATGTAAGGATTGCACTTGTGTAAATTTTTTAATTCTGATAACACCTTATCTGGTATGTAACCTCGCCTGCGTTCCAAAGGTTCAAAGCCAGCAACAGAAACAGAGAGCCAACAAACGTGTATGTCCTGAAAGCGTTCGTCAAATCCAGATGAGGAGACAGCTGGGAAACAATTAACAAGAAGATTGCAATAACTGATAGAGCGGAGGTCCGACGGCAGTCGCTCTGTGGAAAAGTCAATATTCAGTAAAATCTGGTTAGACTAGTAAGTGGACCCCAGGGTGAAACTGGGATAACGCTAGGAGGATGATGATTGCAATAACTGATAGACATTCTAAAATTGTGCTCCGTGGAGCCCCAGGGCTCTTGGGGCTCCACGAAATTAAAATAGCGATAAATTGTAAGCAACTTTTACTGGGTCACTTATATGCTTACTGTAGAAAACAACCACCTAGAAAGATTTTAACATAATAATCTGCTAATCACATGAATATTAAGATAATAAAGATATTCAAAGAAAAGTCATCTTAAGTTGAAAGTGTTACAAAAGGTTTAACATACCGCCAAACGAAGCAACAGCAAAACGGCGACAGCAGAACTTTCACAAACTTGAAGTGACATTATTATTCCGAAAACACGATGTATCTCGTCGGCTAAACTAAACAAACAACATTTCACGATACTTTATACGAAAAATGTAACGCTTACGTTGTCAGTTTGTCAATTTGCTACAAACACATTTCTATCTTTCTACTACAAATGGGATTTTTTGTTGCACTGTTATTCAAAAACTAGAAAGATTTTCAACTTCCATTACGTAAAAGAGTTACATTTTAGTGTTTGCTAGCATACAGGTACTATACCATTTTATTGAACTGTGTACAAATAAACTAAATTTATAGGCGTATGAATATATAAACTTGTTATGGAGAGTCAGTACCAAGACAGAAAGGACACTTATTCCACTACTTATAATGAAAATACAAAACAGTCACGTGACTTACTAGAGGAGTGTCTGGTGCATTCGTATACCGTCCAAGCACTTTGCCTTCAGTTTCTCCGTGGCTTCTATTTTATTAAACCTCAGTAAATCTCCTTCGAAATCCTTCCTTATACTTTCATAGTGATGACACAGAGTAATAAACTTGTATGTCATGGTTACCAAATGCGTGATGGGCATGCAATCGGCAGACGTCATCGGTAGCATCATGTACAACCATGTAAGGTAAAAAAATATTCGGCAAATCATTGCCACGAGCAAAATGTCCTCGTAAAACGGCAAATATGTGACCACAGTATAAAAAGGGGTCCCTACAAAAATAAAATAAAGGATATACGATTATGGCGATGTGTTTACAAGATTACGCTGTGAGATTTAGTTACTCTCACAGCGTAATCTTGTAAACACATCGCCATTATCGTATATCCTGTAACATTAAATTATTTGAATAACAGTAATAAGTTGCAGCGTCCCTTAGAGGGGCTGCCGAGCTACAAAGCGATCGATCTCAGTACAAACCTTCTACGATAGCTCGCCTGGCGCTCTCCACTCCGTACGCTGTGAGTGACAGGTACACCGAAATGACATACAGAGATATACCGACTGTTGCTTTAGTGTATTGTTTCCTCATAACGTATTCTTCCTCGAGATCCTCCCCGACGTTTGCCATTTCGTAGTTTAATTTCCTTATGGACTTTTTATGATACAGCAACAGAAACATTTTAGTGAGCACAATATTGTGTATTGCGGCGAACATGACGACTGAATTCTTTTCCAATTCAGGAAAATTTCCAAACAAAGCGGCGAGATTTTCAAGGAAAATCCTGGTTGTGTAAATAGAAAATGTTATCACACTGTACAGCTGATAACGTTTATTTTCCGGGTATATATCTTCGTATCAACAGTTGCCCGCGCCCGCATAATACACATACTTACAAACGTTCCTTAGTAAAGATCTTGTGTCTCTAGACATTTTTCTTGTTGAAATAATTTCTCAATATTCTACTTTGCCGTAAAACGTGTTGACTACATGAAGTTCGGGTACAATATAGAACAAAGCGAAAATATTGATACGAATGATAATTAAGGCTCATTAAATATTAACGTGTTTTCGAAAGTAAGAAAAACTTTTGACGCAATTAATATTTTATAGATTTATAATAATAAAATTTAAACAAAACCTTTAATTAATATCGTAAGGTCGTTACTAACATATGTTACAACAAATCTTTATCGTTAAGAAAGGTTCAAACAAAATTTGTAAGTACTATTCAAGATAACATTTATTCTCAAATTAACAGTTTCATTTCCATAAAACGATTAACAATTGGAGATATAGTTTAAGATATAAATTAAGACTTAAAATTATTGTAAGTTATTTTCAAGTTCGCCGATAGAGCCATTTATCTGCATACCAAGAGACGTCCACGGTACCGGTAAAGAGGGTGGCAAACAAACATAATTATGACATATTATGTCATTTAATTTCCTAACTTTGACCGTCGTATCAGTTCTGATCAATATTACTATAATATAAATTAACATACATTCATCATCATCAGCCTTTAACAGTCCACTGCTGGACTAGGCCTCTCCTTTGAAAGGAGGAATTGGCCTACTATACCACGCTGGCCAAACGGGTTGGTATAGGGTTTGTATCAAGTTTTCCTTCTCTTACAGTGCTGTTCTCTGCATAATATGCTCCCACTGTCGCTCTTACGACACCCATGAGATGATATGGGGTGGTGACAATCCGTATTCTTAATCCGTCACCACACGAACAGAAACGTACATACATACATGTAAACGAACATACATTAACGCTCTGCTTATACCTGGTTTTGATAGGCCCTTCAGCATGACCAGATGCCACATATTTCGACAGTACCTAACCAAGACATACATATCTTAGGCATTTGTATACAATATTTCGATGGCTATCGAAATTCTGCATATGAAATGGTTGTTTGAATCATTCTTATTTTGGGCAATCAGGGCCGGCCCTAGGGCGGTGCGAGCGGTGCGACCGCACCGGGCGCCTTCAAGGGGGGGCGCCAAAATGAGCCAAAACGTGAAACAAACGCTCAACTTTTTGAATTTTTGGGTTTGGTGCAGTTATTAGAAATTTGGCAATGTTATGATGGAGCACCTCCGGCGTGTTGCAAATAAAGTGACTAATGTCCACTATTTCAGCAAACGCATTCATAACGAATTAGTTGCCTTACTTGGAAGTGTAGTTCGAAACAATATTATGAATATGGTAAAGTTAGCTAAATACTTTTCTATCATTATGCACTGTACTCCTGATGTAAGCCACGTTGAATAAATGCCATTAACATTCCGGTTCGTTGACATTAATGAAGAAGAAGTCGAAGTGCGAAAGTGTTTTGTCGCTTCCAAGCCAATATGTGACTCTTCTGGAGCAGGACTCACCAACGTTTTTCCTGATACGATTGTACAAGAATTTGATTTAGACATGAACGATTGTAGAGGTCATGGATACGATAACGGAGCAAATATGGTAGGAGTAAAGAAAGGTGTGCAAGCCAGAATTTTAAACTTATATCCTCGGGCATTTTTTAAGCCATGTGGCTGCCACTACTTGAATTTGGTGATAGCAGATGCACCTAAAAGTTACGTCAAATCTGTTTCTTTATTTGGATTACTCCAAAGACTATTCGTTTTATTTTCTGGATCAGCCAAGCGATGGGAAGTGATATATATTTTTTTTATTTTTTTATTTCAGTTGTCCAAGCACATAGAAGGATTATCGTTAAAAAAAGTTTGTGAAGCTCGCTGGGAGAGTAGAGTTTTTAGTCTTGCTGCTATTCGCTTTTACTACACTTCAGTCCGTGATGCCCTTCAAAATCTGCACGAAGAAACTAACGACTCCATTGCAGCATCAGAGGCATTGTCGCTGATTAAAAAATGGAGCAATTTGAGTTCATAGTTACGATGGTGGCTTTTTATGATATTTCAAGTAAATATTGTAAGTTAAGCTATGCAGTCCGAAACTACGGATCTACTAAACGCATCACAATTACTGAAAAATTGTTCGGAATTCGTGAAACAGTACCGTCGTTGCTTTCCGACAGCTATAATTACCGCTAAGGAAATAGCATCTCTAGCCGAAATAAATCCAGTTTTTAAGGCAGTCCGATCTCGAAGAAAGAAACGGTTATTTGAATACGAAGCCGTAGATGAAACACCAACTGGTCCGGAGGAATTATATAAAATGAACGTTTTTACCCGATGATAGATACTATTGAGAATACATTACTTACACGTTTTCAACAACTGTCAAAATTCAATGACACATGGTCTTTTTTGTACAACATGAAAATCCAAGTTGGAAAAAGCTTGTGCTGATTTAAGTACAAATAACTTTAACCGATGGAGAAAAATGTGACATATCTGGACAAGAATTGGTTGAAGAAATTGTAAACCTAAAGACGATCTTCAATCAGGAGAGCCAATAAAAGTTCTACAACTTATAAAAAAAAATATTTGCACTATATTTTTCCTAATGTATGGACAGGGCTTCGTATCTTACTAACTATACCTGTAACTGTTGCCAAAAGAAAACGAAGTTTTAGTAAATTGAAACTTATTAAGACTTGCCTACGATCTACTATGGGTCAGGAATGATTGTCCGATCTCAGAATGTTGTCTATAGAAAATGCCATTGCCGAAAGGTTGATAAAAAATTTGCAAGTGCCAAAGCTAGAAAGGTAACTAGGTACCTATATAGGGTTATTTTTATAATTTTGCTAAATAATCATTAGATTTGATTAATGTAATGTTTGAACAGAATAAATAAAAGTTGAAATTCTTTTTCAGTTGTCCACCACTTCACATAATTATAGGTACTCGCACAAACTGGTTAAACGAACTTTTGACAGCAGAACAATCTGAAGCCACTGCTTTTTCTGGTTGCAAATAAAGCAACTGCTTAAAAAAAATATTTAGAGGGGCGCCATTTTTAGTCCTCGCACCAGTTAAAAATGTTAATAGGACCGGCACTGGGGGCAATGTACAGTCACGAGCATAAATATATTACTATGGGCAGATTAGTAAAAATATCTGACCCTGGAATGAGTTCAATAATATCTGTCTGCACGTACGCAGCAAAAATATCTGATGTTATCAGGCAGCATAATGAAGTGGCATCAAAATTATGTGATGAAAATGTCGAAGCATAAATATGTGATGTAACAGGTGGCAAAATGTTATGATCCCTTGTGGAGCGCAAATATATGTCTCGTTTTCTATTTCTGTAGTTTGCATTGATTCCGCCCTAAAAGCATAAATATGTGACATCAACTAAGTGGCAATAATATCTGACATTATTTTATCTTTGATTTAATTTCAAATTCATACGAATAAAAGCAATAAATTTTATTTTACATTATTTCAATGTGGGCTGTCGTTTTATACTATATTTAAGTCTAGACAAATCCAATGTCACCATTAGTGGGTAGATCTTTTCTTTATACGGCTACCGAGTAACAGTTTAGGAATAGGTAGTAATTGTCGGACTGCCTAGCCAAATCAGTTAATTTTTGTCATCTGTCAAAACGCCAGGTTTGTATGTAATCATTTTTCATACTCAACTGCTGTACTTTTTTGATGGTTTTATTTATATAAATTTGCTGTAAGGGCAAAATTAAACTTTAAGCATTTTTATAGGGATGCTTTGATACAATCTTTTTGATAAATAATTATTTGCAATTTAGTTTTAATACAGTCCGATTTCCTATAGAGTAACATCTAAGGCCCCCTGACTTTACTTATTTTCTTAGATTTTTTTTTTTATTTCATTGGATTGACGATGAGTTTCAATCATCACTTTCGATGAATATGAGAAATAAAAAATATTCTTTGTGTATTTTTTTTATTTTTTGCTGCTCGCAAATATGTGCTAAAATTGTTCTACAATACAATAGAGGCTACGGGACGTAATTATGCAAATGGTGGCTTTAGTCATTTTAATTCATCATGTTTATGTAACGTAATTTGCACTGCGTAAACAGCGTATCTATCAACGACTTTTGTAGGATGCTAAACGAGATATACGAGATATAAATTACATTATTTTACACCCATATTTTCGCAAATGGCAAAAGTTACGAATTCACGCGTAAAATAAATATTAAAAGATAACCAACGCCATGTGCGCTCTGATTGGTTGAATAAGTCACGTGTTTTTTTTTATCCCCCCCTCCCCAACGTCATTGTTCGCCACGTTAACGAATTAACTGGTACTTTAGCGATGTTTATGAGCCTAAGGTTACGGAACTAAGCAACACACAAACACACAACAGGGCTCCTATTTTTGAATTCAAGGTCACAAGAAAAGCGAACATAACCTATTAAGTTGAACTGATGCCGACCTTCGACTATCACCGACCGACCAATCAGCGAGCAGTGTGTTATTTGCCGTATTTTAAAGAAGCGTAAAATTAATGCGAAGCTTCTGTGATTGGTCGAACCGTTTAGAACCTTACGAATGGATATCCGTTACGTTATAAATTTATCGTGAGGCGTCGTAAATTGATAAATTTGCGAAAATATGGGCGTAAAATCATACAATTAATCTCCTGTTTAGAATCCTACGAAAGTTTATAAAATTAGGAAATTTATAAACTTCCGGATCGTGTTATCTTCGGGTGACATATAATTAAAATGATGAATTAAAATCGACTAAAGCCACCATTTGCATAATTACGTCCCGTAGCCTCTCTTGCATTGTAGAACAATTTTAACACACACTTGCGAGCAGCAAAAAAATAATGCAAAAAGATACAAAAAAAAACCACAAATTTGTACTTCTCATATTCATGGACATTGATGTTTGATAACTCATCGTCAATCCAATGAAATAAAATCCAAGGAAATAAAGTCTGGGGGCCTGAGATGTTACTATATAGGGAATCGGACTGTATTAAAACGGGTGCATAGGGATCCCACTAAGAACTTAGGGTCCCAAGCCAACCTCACCTGCAAGTGGTGCACCTGCCGATCAACGGACGAGGCTCTGGCAAACAAAATATCCCGGTAAGCGGCAAAAGGCTCGCCACCTATTACGTGGGATCAAAACACTGGCGAAAAGTGGGCGATTAATATGACTCTGCATACCCCTTCGGGGAAACAGGCGCGAGACTATGTATGTATGTATTAAAACTAAATTGCCAATCGTTATTTATCAAAAAGATTGTATCAAAGCATCCCTATAAATATCCTTAAATTTTAATTTTGCTCTTGCAGCAAATTTTGATATAAATAAAACCATCAAAAAAATACAGCAGTTGAGTATGAAAAATGATTACATACAAAACTGGCGTTTCGACAGATGACAAAAAGTAACTGATTTGGCTAGGCAGTCCGATATTACTACCTATTCCTAAACTGTTATTGGGCAGCCGTATATAGAAAAAAAACTACCCACTAACGGTGATATTGGATATGTCTAGACATAAATATAGTATAAAACGACAGCCCACATTGAAATAATGTAAAATAAAATTTATTGCTTTAATGAAACCGTATGAATTTGAAATTAAATCAAAGACAAAATAATGTCAGATATTATTGCCACTTAGTTGATGTCACATATTTATGCTTTTAGGGCGGAATCAATGCAAAATACAGAAATAGAAAACGTGACATATATTTGCGCTCCACAAGGGATCATAACATTTTGCCACCTGTTACATCACATATTTATGCTTCGAAATTTTCATCACATAATTTTGATGCCACTTTATTATGCTGCCCGATAATATCAGATATTTTTGCTGCGTATGTGCAGACAGATATTATTGAACTCATTCCTGGGTCAGATATGTTTGCTAATCTGCCCATAGTAATATATTTATGCTCGTGACTGTACGTATGTCTACTTATATTCTAGTTTTCTTTTCTTATCAATCTTCCGCATTACTATCCTACTTCGCAGTGACATTTGCTAACATTTAAACAACCCACACAAAGAAAAACTGACGGATCAACAATGTGCGGCTTACGCAAAGAAATGTTCCGCGTGAGAAACGATCCCAAAAAACTAAGCACATTGTTGAAGACATATAATGCGACTTCTCGGTGCCGATTCACACTTTGAATTGGAGACCATGACTCAACAAATATTATCTTTAATTCATAAAAATTATAATCTATTTACTTTACAACTTTAGATGCCCTAGAAAACTCATAAAGTTGAAAGGAACTTATTTTGAAACCAACTGAAAACGTATAGAAAATCCAATACTGAACCATTTCTTGTTTCCATTTCAAACTTCATCACTAAAGAACTTTACTAGTAATTAAATTATAGATACATACATATGTAACGAGTGTAATAGGCTGTAAATTGAGAAAGTTCACCGTATGTGTAACATATTGTTTATAGTTAATTAACGGTGTAATTAACGTGAAAAGCGTTATATTTAAGTGGTTTAATGGTGACGTTTCAGCGATAAACTTTAATTTATTAATATTGGCTATTATGTTACTTTGAAACATCAGGTTGGCTTGCCAAGAATTGATAACCCAAATATTACCAAAAGCATGTTCGATTCCATGAATACTCCATGCGTAGAGTGATTGGGCAATATTTCTCATCACTTTGTGGACTTCGACTACACGGATGTCGAAGTCCAGTCCAGTTTGGTGGTGGGTTGCCGCCTCAACGTTTGGCGAGAGATGCTGGTTCAATACCCACACGATATAAGAATTTGTGCGCTTCTTAAACTATTGCCCCATTCTTTTGTATGCAGAACGATGCAGAATTTATTCTTTACATAAAACGAAGGCGAGCTTGTATCCTATTAAACAATGTTGTAAACATAGCCACATCCTTCGTATAAATGCTCGCTTAGCTCCGTTTCTGTCGACCAGTATACATGTTTTCGTGTGATACTGATAAGTGTATAAAACCAGACGAACTACACTTTGAAATTACAAATAAACAGCATAATAATACTATTATTATGATACGAATCTTACTTCTCTATTTTGAACAATGGTTTAAAACTATTTTTTATTCCACAAAACCATTTCACTGTCATTTTCTTCATACGAAAACTCAGCAAGTCTAGCTCTGGAAAATATTTATACTACTTAAACGTATGCTCGGGTAGTAAGGTGGATGAGAATTATACCCGCATTTCGCAGAAAAAAAAGCAAAGCTACGGCAGAGCTTTCGGTTTAAAAGTGTAGGTATGTGCTGCACCGTATTAATAAACACAGACACATCAATACATCTACATTACTGGTACCAATAATTGATTAATTACGTAGTGCAGTCAAAGGCTTTGCCGCACCAGGTGCTTTTACTATTTTAAATTCCATTTACAGAGCTGCAAATAAAAATCATTTAGGATTTCCAATCAAATACGACGCAGAAATATTTTACTGTAAATTCAAAATAATCAACTTAAACTTATTGATTTTGATTAAATGGAATGGGACTAGTATGTTGTTAACCGAATCTACCATGTTCGTAAGTCGTCATGCAATCCCTTTTTGAAGCGGCCATGTTCCGAGAGAATCTAAATAATGCATAGTTGAAACGAGCCCAAACGATGGGACAACAAATATCTATCATATATAGCTGCCGAATGTCGTCATTAGTATTGTCGCCAAACGACTCGAAGTGCTGCCATCTGCCGACCGGTGACGTATCAGTGCGATGGAGAGGTGGCGCATTGGGCGCGACAAGTGTTCCTGAGAACTTGCCTGGCGAGCGAACAACATTCAGGCTCTGAGCGTCTAGTGAGAAGTACCTCGTGAATCTGTCCTCGGTCCGTTACAAGACTTTTAGTGAAACTAGACTATAATTGTGAAGATACTAAATTTTATAATAAAGTCAGTGAATTGTACTTAGTGTGTATTCATTGCAAAAAGACCCAGTTGTGCCCTCATAGAACTGTGAAGCGTTCATACCGGTCAAAAATCAACCTACCCGTCGATATACCTTTATCCCCAGTCTCTTATCACCTATGTTAAGAGGCTGTAGCATTCTGCAATGTTTTCAACTATGGTGGACTCGCTGCTGGTTATACTGCGGCCTCATGCGCCTTATCCACTCTGCCAGTTGAATTACCTTGTACTCTGTACGCTTTTATCTAAAATATAAGGCCTAGTAGTAAGCAAAATTCATTTGATCAACAACCTTATTTTTTTGGTCGCGTGGTGGAAACCTACAGTTTGCGGAATTAAAAGGCTCGGCCCAGGGAGACTGTGAGACTCCCCGGCGACATGCGCTATTGGGACTACTCACTAAATCCAACATGGTATTCCCCTATTCGATCCCATTGAATAGCAAGGCCACGGGAACTGCGTTAGCATTACTTCCGCGACCGCACTCTGCAACTTGCACTTGCACCAATCTCTGTTATGTAATGCGGCTACGACTAGCTCACCTTGTTATTGGAACACAGGAATTCGATGTCGATTTATAAATTTTGTTGTATACATACATACATATCGTCACGCCTTTTATCCCCGAAGGGGTAGGCAGAGGTGTATTTCTACACCCACTTTTCGCCAGATATACTTTAGTCCCACGTAATAAGGGGCGAGCCTATTGCCGTACCGGGCACATTTCCAGACTCCGTGCTGCTACTGAGAATTTCGTGACAGAAAAACCCAATAACACTGCCCGACCCAGGAATCGAACCCGGGACCTCCCGATCCCACGCGCACATTTATGCCGCGAGACCAACGAGGCAGTCGTATAGGGTTTGATGTCGAGTTTTCCGTCTCTACGCAATGATGGTATTTGCATCGTGTTATCCCTTAGTCGCCTCTTACGACACCCACGGGAAGATATACCCACATGGTCAACCACACGGCGTTTTTATTGTATAATATACGCATATATTACGAAACACTAATATGATAAACGCAAAAGTGTTCCCGCGTTGGTGGAGCTGCGAGAGGAGGCGCGGGCGAAACGTAGTTTGATGACATGTATATTTTCAAATCACAAATTTGTTTCTGCTGCCTCGTTGGTCTCGCGGCATAAATGTGCGCGTAGGATTGGGAGGTCTCGGGTTCGATTCTCAGGTCGGGCAAAGTGTTATTGGGATTTTCCTTTAGGAAATTCTCAGTAACAGCACGGAGTCTAGTAATGTGTTCGGTACGGCAATAGGATCGCCCTCTATTACGTGGGACCTAAAAATTCATGGCGAAATGTGGGTGCAATATTACATCTCTGCCTACACCTTCGGGGATACAGGCGTGAGTCTATAAAAAAAATTGTTTAAATATAGTAAAAATCATTATAAAGCTACAAGTTATAGCAGTTCATAAAATATTTTAAGGCGTTACAATGAAATCGACGAGGTGTGTCGATTCAGTGGCTGACCGAGCCATAGAGACGAGGCTTTTATTAAAAGCTTTCTCCGTACCTCCAAAAGACCGCTTTATTGTCGATCAAAGCATCTTTACAGGTGAGATCAAGGTCAAAACAAGCCTATTTACAATAAAGAGAACCGATATTTGAATGACCTTTTGAGAATCATCCAAAACAGCTACGGTACGTCACATTATTTACTGGGTAACTAAGGGTAAGTAACTAACTAACACCACAATCAATAAATTCCAACGCTAAAGTATAAATAAGCGTATAGGTCTACGTATCTATCTACTCTTACATTACAAATGTTGAGAAACGTCGCTCTTCGCGATGTACAGATCGGAAATTTCTTTTCACCTTCAAGAGATGGATGGCTTTTCATAAAGACTACTAAAGTTATATTTGTGATTCTTATTTTATATTTTACTAGCTGACCCGGCAAACGGTGTCTTGCAATTTTTTTTTTTTTTTTAAATAGATGTTGGCCGATTCTCATAGATACCGGATAAGCACAAAAAATTTCATCAAAATCGGTCAAGCCGTTTCGGAGGAGTATGGGAACGAAAACTGTGACACGAGAATTTTATATATTAGATATAACAATGAGTTTGCGGTTCGACGGATAATCGTTGGAAGGTTTCCATACAAGATTATATCGGCTAGTGACATAAATGTCTCATCCTTTGTGGAAATTTTAGACGTTATATTTCCTGTAGACATTATTACAAGACAACGGAAATCACTATGTCACTTGGTAAAAAGTAGTACTTAACATTACTTCTGAAAATTGTCAAAATATGAATCTAGTAAAATATATTAGATATCACTACTACACAAAGACATATTATTTTAATTTATATTAATACAATGTTATATACTGTATATATATTACCTTATTACCAATATCCACTGCCTAGACATGTTATAGACAGGTTTAATGTACATAAGCTAACAGGGGCTAGGGAAGCTATCTAAAACAAACGTTCTAGTAATAAATAGACCTCAACATAAAAAAATTTAAACATTTCAACACAAAATCTTAATCGTTATAATGCGAGAGCATTGAGCAATATTTATAATTAGCGCAATCGCCTGTTAAGGCGCTGTTATACCTCAGAAGTATATACCGTGAAACACCTAATTTTTCGTCGCGCATCTAGCCATAACGGTACATATTACAAACTAGCAAAAATTAGAGCTTAAAGTCAAAAGTCTGAACAAAAGACTTTTGAAAGAATTTTTCATGTACGTAAAATAGAATCACGGTAAAAAAATCACAAAATCGAGGCAGAAAATAATCTTTCGTCTCACTGTTTGCAATATTTTGATCGTAAGCTGTCATATTTTTTTTGATAATACCTTAGTAGGAAATCTAATGAACTAAAGAATTACCCTATTTATTTTCATATTATACGTGTATATTTTGTAAAATTAAATAAAATCTGTCAAACGTCTATGATTTTGACGCTCGGTAGATGCCATCAATATCAAACGCTTCAGCAATTTAAACCTTATTAGCATAAGCGGTGTACTGAGTGTCAGTTGCTAGTTTACGCCCCGCCCAGACCTCATCATTCGGCTATGAGCCCTGTGAGAGATAGGTCATGTCGCTTGCGTCTCCGCTGCACGAAATTTTACGATTTGAGTTCGTAATTTCATGTTTTATGTTATAGACTGAATACTTTGAATCAAATAGGCTTTTCATGTAACTATGGGCACATATAATTAGGACCTATGTTTATACTCTTGTTGCGTTTAATGTGTTATTGTTTCTGTGCTTATAAATATATAATTAGAAGAATAAAATATGGACAATTAGAGAAATGAAGTACTATGAAGGATTTGTAGAAGAAAGCGTCGTAATAAAATAGAAATTCATCCATGGCCAAGTGATTATGAAATATGTAACATTTTTACACAAATTATTTTCATAAGATTCTTTTATGACTAACTATGTTACTTATATATTATCGATTATGCATAATATAATTATATAAATTATTCTCACAATACATAGCTGTTTTAAATTTTTGAAAAAGTAATAACATAAAATCGAATCATTTTATGTACCTATATTTCAAATTCATTAGCTTGTCAGAGCGCCTGGAGCGCTAAGATGCCACCACGGCAAACAATAATGATGACAGCGCTAATATGGCGCTCCGCAATCCGCACACAAGCGGTAACGAATGTTGTATTATTGTGTTTTGAACATAAACCTTTTTAGGTACATCGGGTAAAACTTTGATTATTCATAAACTATTAGGTATGTCTCAGTACATCTAATATCTTTTTAATTTCTAAAATCAATCATTTATAAGTAAGAAGGTGACTTCTCTGTTTGCTATAACACAAGATATAGTATTTTTTAATAATAAAGTACGTTACTAATTATCATTATTGTAATTAAAGTGAAGTTAAAGATAACAGTTCTGCAACGTCTTACACACATTTGACTTCAGTCATTCCTAACACGATCTGTTCAAGAGCTAGCCAAGAAATGCCAATCAATTTTTTTAACAAATTTGACTCAAATTCCGTAGTGATAAGCAAAAATTACAAGAGGGATAGCAGTGACTGGTTCGAATTGCGTAAGAATATGTTGACAGATTGAAATTTTTCTATAGTGGCAAAAAGAAGAGATAACAGCAGTAAAGCTAACTTAGTGAAAAATATTTTGTACAAATAAAATATTTGCAATGTAAAATCAGTTGCGCATGGAATCTAAAATGAACAACTGGCTGTGCAACAACTGGCGAAGCAAGAATATGTAACAATCGAGGCTTGTGGATTATTCGATTATTGGTGCCGCGCCAGATGGATTAATAGGTCCAAACACGATTGTGGAAATTTAATGTTCTAAAGTTGCCTATAAGAATGGCCTGGAGAAGTATAAGAGCAAATAAAATACAAATATGGAAACATGATAAAAAAGTAAACTGACTAGTCTAAACAAATATTGTAATTGTTATTACCAAATTCAGGGGCAACGCCACGTTACACGCAAACAAAAGTGTTTATTTGCTGTGTGGAGTGGCGAAAGTATACCACTAAAAATAGAAATTATAGAAAGAGAGGATGTTTTCTGGGAGAAGCTTGTGGCGTTTTATATGAATTGGCAGTTGCCTGAAATTGTTGATTCTCGTCAAGCTCAAGGGATGGCATTTCGAGATCACGGAGAGGAAAATGTTTCATCAGTGCTTGAAATTTCTACAATACCAAGCCGTAAAAGGAAAGTAAATGAAACTGTGCATCGTGAACAACAGCAAATAATAAGTCTTTTCACCTCACACACTGCCTTTAACATTCGATGAGAATAAAGAAAACCTGCCGGGTTGTAGCAGACAGCTAACTTTTGATGAGCTGTAAGCTCTGTATTTCGTTAATAAATTATAAATGAATATAAATAAATATCTTTTAATATTTATTTTCTTTGAAACAACACATATTTGAAGCGAAAGAAGTTTTTATATTTTTCCATACAAACATGACTGTATGACGAGAGCTAACGAAAAAGCAGTAACTCAAATTCTAGTTCTATCATTTTCTAAGCGACATAGCAGTATCTCATGAATAAGGTATATCCACATATATTTTAGATGTTTCATCTATTTTGAAAAATAATAATGGGTTGGGTTTCGAAACGAGTCGCCTGAATTTGAGGGTATTGGTAGTGTAGGGGGCTTAAGGTAGTTCGTTTTAATCCCCTCAAAGTAATTTTGCCTGCCGGAGTTGCGTCTAAATATTTTTAAACAATTTCCAACATTTCATAAATACTTCGGCAATTATGCAAAACGGAACATAGTTTTTATACTTTAATACAGTTTTACAAATTTAATTTTTAGGTTTTATGTGAAAAACGTGAAACCAAACGCAATTAACTGCTATCTTGGAATGATCATATTGACAGCTAATGTCAAATTTGTGCGTCATTGCTTTCGAGTGCCTTGGGTTAGGTGCGACTATAATAAGTAAATAAATAGGTTATGTTAGGTTCTCTTTTGACCCTTATTTCGAAAATAGGAGCCCTTCGCAGGGCTCCGACAACCTTAGTTTATTAAACTAGTGTGATGAATGTGGAAGTTGGCAGTGCCATACACACCGATGTTTGGAGATTTTTTTTTCAGAGGAAACCAAGTATTTCGGGCAAGTGAAAATGGTGAGGGGGGTTTCAAGACCTCCCCTGCTTCCTCTCCAATCACTCACAACCCCTAAAAACGGCGACGTATTTCGAAACCTTTGTTATAATAATTATACCTATAATAACAATAAACATCCATAAATAAATAAAAGAAATCAACTTTTACTAAACTTCAATTATGTCGTAACTCGCTTTAGTTGAGATACGGCTTTTGCGCTTAATAGAGCAGTATTGTGTTTTTTAGGGTACCGTAGCCAAAAATTGTAAAAACGGAACCCTTATAGATTCGCAATGTCTGTCTGTCTGTCCGCCCGTATGTCACAGCCAATTTATTGCAAAACAGATTTGAAAACTGGCAGGAATGGAATAAGATGTAGGCATTCTATGAACTGCTTCACTATTTTTATACAAAAACAAAACAAACATAATAAGGCCTCTCCATACATGGAACTGACTTAATTATTTTTATCATCTTACGGCACGTAGGTATTTACCTACTTTCGTCAACATTTAATACCTATAACGTCTAATGTACACCAGTTTTGCTCATGGCTGCACTGAGAACAAAAATTGCGCTATGCCTATATTGTACAAACAGATTGATGTATGTAATATAAATTTTAATATCAGTATCTCAATTCAATATGCTAAAACGTTTTGCTTGCGATTTTGAAATATTGGAATACGGATGTCGCCAGAATACGGCCGCACGCGACGAGAATGAAGGGGGGCGCCCCGCACTAGACGGAGCTAAGCTCCCTTCACCTCCCCTGCTTCACCCCCTCATTTACCAAAACAGTCGCTTAGGACAGCGCCTTAATTCCCGGACTGGTGATTCAGTTCTCAACATGCTATTAAAGGAGACCATGTTAAACGTTGCTACCCTTAGTATAAAACATCGGAAAAGCCCAAACTCAACGGGTCCTTAGGGGATCTCTCAGCACGGCTACCGTGAAAATTATATATTTTTCTTCAGAAGATATTTTTCTTTTATCTCTTAGCTGTCCCCGTGTGTAACATGACAACTGACACTTTTTTCCTATGGGAAATATCTTTAAGATTCGATACAGATATCTAGGAGTGCCAGAGGCCCTATCCCCTATTCCTTCTCCCTCATCCCACTCCTCATCCTATCCCTTTTCCTAACCCCACGGGGCGGCAACGTACTTGTGACTCCTGTGGTGTTGCTTGTATCCATGGGTGGCGGTAATTGCTTACCATCAGGCGATCCGTCTGCTCGCTTGAAGCCTATTACTATAAACATAAAAAAAAGGTTTCACTCCACAATGATAAAAATAATATTGTGTCAATGAGGTGAAAAGTCTAGTCTAGTCAAAGGTCAAGTTCGCATCAGGTCACGAATCATATCGAGCTCCATAATATTAACACCTGCAAAAAAAAAAATTAATCATAAAGGTTACGTAAGTATCTTAATTTTCGCAGCGATTTTAATATATAATAATAATAAATACATAACTTTACAGCCAACATGGTTGTGGTGCGTATGGTGGTTTAGATAAAAGCGCGTCGATACAAAACATGTTACAATAAAAAAACAGTTCCTCAAAATTTTACTTCACACCTCTAAGTGCTATGTCCTGCAAATCCTCATACACATAAGCTGTAATGCAACTAATTTAAAAAATACACGCTTACAAACGGAATTGTAACTTAAATTACATAAATCTAATTTCGTAGCATATGTAGCAAAGAGCTACGCCGTAGACTTTGTAGATATAAAGTAATAATACTTCTATTATACTTCGTCACAGGTTCCGTTCGAATCCTTATTTTCGTCTCCATTTGAGTCCATGAAATATTTTCCTACTTATGTTAATAATGAGCAATTACGACATCCCTGGCTGGAATCAAGTTTACTTATTAAGGGCGTATAAATTAGAAAGTCACCTAGTAATAAGAACTTCATGAAATGGACCTTTTTATAAATATACACAGCCGATTCTCCTAAGTTTCGTACATATAAGCACAAACCGTAGCTTTCGGGAAACAACGCGTCAGATAGCAAATTCTAAAGCCTACACATATAGTGAGAAATGATCGGTCAAAGCCGTACTGGATGAGAACGTTTCCAGGTGTAATGGATGAACTCTGCTGCGGTACTGAATGGTACGATAGTAGTGAGTTGACTTTGCTTCTTTATCAAATAGACACCTCAGAGCACTGGCTGTAAAATTGTAACTAGAAAACGAAGACTGACCGAAAGTCTTTACTGTATTCCAAAGGCCAACCATGCCTGTGAGATTAGAAGCAAGCAAAACTTGTTCAATCAACAGAGTAGTTGACATTTGAATACGAAGGCATTCTTCTGTAAATGTTTTGTACATAATATAAACTAATGCTCACGGATTAGAACTAAATATTATTACATAGTTAATTCAATACAGTATGACAGGAGTGTAGTATGCTTAATCTGTTGAAAATATATTCAATATTAGCTTTAGCCCGCGGCTTCGCTTGCGTAAATTTGAGGTTCTCTAGTTATAGTATATCATCTACCTATGTTCGGGGTAACACAAATCTCCTTTATTGGGCAGATACTATATAACTGCAAAAAGTATTTACACATACAAACTACTTCGTGCTAGTAGTACTCAAAATGTTTTATCCGGTATCAGTGACGTTTCGATTAAGTGGCCAATATGGCGACTGCGGTTTGTCTGTCAAAACCATTCGAATTTAACAAAATACTCGACAGTCCGAATTTTTCGGACATATGTTGTCGACTCGAAATTTTTATTTTGTAATGTTTTATTATTCAGGTAAGGTTTCGATGTTCTCCTTGACTAAATTATTAATATAAGACACTGCAAAAGCAGCGTAGTCCGTCGGTTCCAATATGAAACATTCCAAAATCCACAACTACTTACAAATTAAAAATTAAGTAAAAAAACATTTACCAGTGGACTAAATTGTGAATCTAAACCACTCTCAAGTCCCCTTGAACACATACAAAAAATTCATCAAGATCGTTCCAGTCGTTTAGGAGGAGTTCAGTGACATACACACGCACACAAGAAATATATATATTAAGATAGGTGCCTACATAGACTTTGACATTACGTGTATGCCACGAACAGTGCAACGGTTGTAGTATATTAGATGTAATAGATTTTTTTTACAGTCTGTTTTCAAAAAGCAGCTTATGTTAAATCCAAACAATAAAATAAAGATACCAATGAACCGTAAAACGTAACAAAGAATTGAAACTGCTCTCATTGACGGCCTGAAAACTAAATTCTTACTTCAATGTAGTAACAATAAAAATAAAGGACTCTTAAAGAGAATGTCAAGCTGCCGTTAGTACTAAAGAGACGGGCCCACTTAAATAAGCAAGCGCCAGCGTTATTCGCCTGAGACATACACTTACCGTGGCGATAAAAGGCCGAGCCTTTTAATTGACCCATTACCAAACCGTAAGTATCTCAGTATATAGTTGGCTCACACGGAAAAACACTTAGAATTTCGGCAGTGTATTAAACTAGCTGCCCGTCCAGCATACGCACCACGAGAAAATTATCTCTACACGTTTACTCGTGTTTATGACGATTATCTCTATTAACTCGCTGACTCTAACATGGTTACACACACTATTCGACTCGTTATGTCAAATGTAGCTATAATAGTCGTTTTTACTTATCTGTGGCATTTCTCTCGACGAATCCTAACATGACGGCTCAATATTACTCGATTACTACTCGATTATGACAAATTTTGACAACTAAAATAGTAATAATAGTCGTCATGCTTTCATACGACGAGAACTACACGAGTAACTAAAAATATTTCTTTAAAACAACAAAGAAAATGACAGTCCCTTATTATAATTATTTAATAACGTTATATGAAGAGCGCCACGCGAGAAAAGTTCAAAGAAAGCGAATTAGGGATCTCTGTGACCCTTTTACGTTGAACGACAGAGAATTCCAGTTGCTTTGGCGTATATCAAAATCAATGGCTCTGTTTCTCATAGAAAGGCTTGCCACGGATCTCGAGCCTCATTCAGATAGCCTGCCTGTCTATTTAAAGATAAGTTAATATCATTATTATCGAAGCTGCGCATGGGACCTCATTCTTATTCAACACAGTAGGTAACAATTGATAATACTTTGTAGGTATTGACATCAGTTTCGAACTAAAACTAATCAACTTTTGAAATGTCAAATAGTACATAATATGATAAACTATAGAGGTGGATACAAGTCTTTTGAGCCATTTGAGCACAAATTGAATGAACTAAACCGGTGTGGTTACATTAATAAACGCCGTAATTGACATTCTATGTTTCAAAGGGCAACATCGATTACTTGTGCAACGAGAGCGAATTCTTGGACGTGAAGCTTGTCTATCGTGGCGCGCATGTTAAAGAAAACGAGATATAAACCAATAACGACAATATTTCTTCATTCACGCGTGTGATATCTCGTGGTGCGTATCCTAGGCGGGCATATCACGTAGGCGGAAATCTGCCTGACCAATAATACACCTTTACCCTTTACCTAATTTGTATTCAGGATAGGAACGCGAACCCGGCAAGGATTACAAAACTGTGTTCGCCAAAAGACTGTAATCAGCTTTAGCGCCCTTATTGGTGTTACGCCCTGTTTTCAAGTAGTGTTATATTGAAAACTATGCGGCCTTTCTGAACGCCCGCTTTACAGTCTTACCTTAACGTTTTTGTTCACGCTCGCTTTGTGCTGATGTCAGTTGGGGATTTTCTCAGCTACTTAGTGTAAAACTACTTCATTAGTATGCTAGACCTTAGGCTTCAGTGCAACCTTAGATTTAATTCTGCTTGAAGTTTGGCTATGTCAGGTGCAAAATTATCAGCAGTGTGTAAATTGCAGATGAACCTGTTATATATAAATAGACTCATGTTATACTGGTTTCAAAATTAGTTGGCGGTACGTGGGTTCCAAATTTTTCCGAAGCCTTTATTGAGAAATATGACATATTTTATACATAATATTTTATTCTAAGCAGAGTTTATTTCAAATATAATAATACACATAGCATACTGCTCGGTAACGTTCAACACATAGGCGAATACAAGCTATTTATAAAAACTTTTTAATATGAAGGTCCACGAAACTAAATGAACACGGTAGTTGACATAATCATTACCATCTCACGCCTAAATGTCTAAGGCAATTTGGTAGATACACTTTTACGTTTACAAATACTACTTAAGTAATAATATAACTCGAGTATAATAACATCTAGGATTATCCACACAAACCCATTTTATCCCAAACTAGGCTTAGCCTGAACTATGGTAATCAGACAACAAATAAACATACTTGTCTATTCTCAAATATATAATAAAAGTCAATATCATTCATAGGGTTAGGTCACGATGTGACTCTTATGAACGCCAAATTTCCAATTTAATTACTTAATTATTCTACATTTTCATTTAGTGTTATAATTGAAAATAAATTACATCCAGACGCAAAAGATTTGTCCTGGTCATACGAAGATTGCCCTGGGACAGAATCGAACCCACGACCTTCGGTTCAGTTAGGCTTACTATTTCGCAGATTCAGTAGTAGTAAACACTTTCTGTATTACCACATGAATTTACTGATGTAGTAGCACTACCTACTCAATTATTTGAAGAAGTACACGCAGAATCGCATATACGTAGTTACATCGATCTTTAAATGAGAAGCGTCACTGCGTCATGTTAATATATTTTGACTGGACAGGTGGCGAGAGGGTCTAATCGTCTGCCTTACACCTTGCCACTACTAGTGTTGTTGGTTTGTTATACGCACGAGAAGACCAAGCGGAAATTGTGACGAATGTTTCATAATGTATGAAAAATGCTTCTACTAAGGTGACTTACAAAGCGGATATCTCTGTATTCATGAACATTCCTTTCCTCATAAAAGGCCTTTTTGTTGCCTGACTTTGAAGATTAGTTTACAGGCGCTCTTTGGTAAACATTTGTTCACAGATGTGATTTTATAAATAAACTTACAATACAATGCTAACAATATTTACGTACTTCTAATTAAAAGTATTACAAAAGATAAAAACCACCGGATTTTTATACAAACAAGATCCTTGTTAATTAGATAAGTTTCAAAGTAGTGTCCCAAGGTTTTTAAGCTCGGGATTATACTTTATAAAGTCCTAATTTTAAATCCAAATAACAATAGAAAATATCAATGTAACAATGATAATAAGTAGGTAAAACAAATATGTTTTATTTCAAAAGACCAAAACACTATGAGACACAGTATGAGATTGTAATATAAGAAAAAGATTACCCAGCCGGTACTAAACTAAATATTATATTGATATAGATGAGCCAGCTTTTATAAAGTAGACAAAGAATTTAGCCGAACAAAGTTAGCCGCGCAAACATTCTTGTTTCAATAAGATTATCTAGTTTTTACCGCAACGCTTTTGTACACAATTTATCGAGCCAATTTATATAAAGAACCTTATAACAGCACAAAGGGGTGCTGAGCGATACAGTTCGATGCGTCGACTGGGGATTTCAATTGCAAGATATTTAGCGGGCTTCCACCTACAAATCCCGGCTGGGTACCGGGATGTATAGGTGGAAGCCCGGTTCATTGTAAAGTTGTAAATCACTGCGCACACCGCCGGGAAACTACCAGTTTAATTCAACTGTGTCGATACTACACCACTAGCTATTGATAGTCCCGTATGCCACAAAAGAAAATATTTATCGCCGTCAAAACGGCTCCGCGGATGTTCATAATTTCACTCATCGACGCGTCTGCTCAAACAGCGCCATTCCCACCGACAAAACAAATTCGATATTTAAACGTGTGGACGTAATGTGCCAAATATAAATTAACATTAATAACCACCAACATTTAAATTACATATATATTTGTAGAGTACTCCCAAATTAATAATGCGCTTGCAGATCTTCGTTAATTGTCGTATTCCCGGAAACACCCGAATCATTGAATTGTAAGAGCCCTAAACAATGCACTTGCATTTTGCACCTTGTTCGAAAGAAATAGGAGTGAATATTATGTGTACACAATCGAAAACAATTCGGGCTGTCGGCGGCGGTCGCCGGTCCGTCAAAGGTCCGTCAGTCGTCTTTATATAATGGAGGTGACTGCACGTGTTCTCCAGAGAGAATGTGTGAAAGTGGAATTATATAGAGCTGCTATTACACACCCTTCTTGGTTTTGTTTTAAAAGGTGAATTTAATTATGTTATTCAAATTTTAATAGTTTATTTTGTAAAATAGGTGAATATACTAACATTTTTCACGGCTTGTTAATATTAAAAAATTAAAAATACCTACTTTAAATACATATTAAGTACTAGAAAAAACATTTTAAAAAGATACACACAATAAACAAATAGATATATAATAATTATTAAATTATATAAATAATATTATTAAGTATATTAGTACATAATGCAATAATACAACAAATAAATAAAAATATGTCTAACTCTGCCCATACCATTTTCTTTCAGACGTATTCTTCCAGAATGGATAAATTTAAACGTGGAAAGCCACTTAAGTCACAAGCACGGCAAATGGTATTTAATGTGTACTTTTATTTCTTAAATGAAGCCAATGTTTTCAAAAAAGACCATGATGGTTATTTAAAAAAAAAATCAGGACCGTGTTACAAAAGCTACAGGAATTTCACGACGAACTTTGACTAATATTTTAAACGAAAAAAAAACAGAATCAATCAATGAAATTTTCCACACCGAAAAAGGAAAACCTAAAAGTAGATTTCGGCTGGGACTTGATGATTTCGACTACTGTGTTATTCGTAATATGATATACAATTTTCACTTGACGCTCAAAGAACTCCAAACTGTAAATGATTTGAGAAAAAAGTTGATCGAAGCTATTAATTTCAAAGGCTGTGCAGAGACTTTAAGGCTGGTCTTGAAAGAAATGGGGCTTAGGTTTCTGAAAGCTGATAATAACAGACGGTTACTTATGGAAAAGCATGATATACGTTTAAAAAGGATCAAATATCTCAGAAAAATACAACAGCTGAGGAATTCTGGTAGAAATATAGTGTTTATGGACGAGTCATACGTGCTTACATCACATACTAAGGGTAAAACTTGGCAAGATAGCAGCAAAAAAGGTATCAAACAACCCATTTCCAAAGGAGAGAGAATAATTATTGTACACGCAGGCAATGAAAAAGGCTACGTCCCAGGGGCTCTAATGTTACATAAATGTGTCGACTCAGAAGGTGATTATCATAAAGAAATAAACGCGGAACGTTATCAAGCTTGGCTACGCAATCAATTGATTCCTAACTTGCCTCCTAATAGTGTGTTGGTAATTGACAACGCCCCATATCATAATAAGCTGTCTGTAAACCACCAAACTCAAACACACCTAAACCACAAATGATAGCTTGGTTACAACAACACAACTTTCCGCATGACCTAAAGAAACTGAAACCCGATTTGTATGAAATTATAAAATAACATAAAGATCAATACACAGAATTTGTCATTGACCGTATAATGGAGGAACGTGGGCATCAAATTATACGATTGCCACCATATCATCCCGATTTTAACCCCATTGAAAATATTTCGTCCCAAATAAAGCAACACGTAGCCAAAAAATAATTGCAATGACTGTCACGTCAGTTAAAGATGCTGTATTAGAAAAAAATCAATAATAAAGGACCAGAAGAATGGAAAAAAGTTTGTGATCATGCTGTTAAATGTGAAGATGAATATAGAAAATTTGGCCCAAGAATCGATAGTTTTTCTGATGAAATGATTATTTACACAGGTGATAGCAGTGAGGAAAGTGTCAATGAACAAGAGCATAGTGAAAGTTCTGATGAATCTACGATGTCAGGAATAGAGATCCTCCCTGATTCTGATTAATTTTTTTGTAATTGTAATATTATTCTGGAATGATCACTGCTGTAAATACTTTTGAACTGAGATGTTATGATTAGATTTCTAAGATTTTAATGTAACCTGTGTTTGAAAATCATTTTTCTTCTTGTAATATAAACCTTGTATTACTTAAACCTTCTTTTCTTCCATCATTACACCAGCTATAGCAAGACACTTAAAAAGTATTATAATCGAAGTGAATCAATTCAACAAAAATTGTAGCATATTCGCTATCGTGTGGTTTTCTTCACTATTTACTTATATGGAACTATCGAATCATATTTCTTTACTGATAAATCAATATTTTTTTTTAGCACAAAAAACATAATTTTACTAAATTATGCACTTAACAACTCTATATAAATATCGTCTTCCGACGCTCGGGGAATACGACCGTTGCCGAACAGTGACGAAGATTTCTATGCGCATTATCACTTTGGGAGACCTGTACTCAACTCTCACTCAACTAAAAACCGTTTTAAATTAGGTAAATGAAAAGCTTTGGAAACAGTTTATTTTAAACAAACAGTTCAAACACATAAATTAGCATTATTTTCCGCACACATATTTAAAGACTAACTCGTTTCTTTAGCATATTAGACTTTCAATTTAATCTCGGAATTAAATAGACGTTTATTTTAGGCGTAATACCTAATTTGTTGTAAAAAATGCTGAGTCGACTGCGTATCAAACAGCGCGTAAGGATTTGCTTTCGCTTTACACAGTTTGGTTAATTTATTAAGTTTAGGAATATTTAGATATTTTTTGTTTCCTTTTAGGGGTATAAAAGCTAAATGTGTACTTAGCGTTTAACGTAAAACAGGCAATAAATTAAAGTCGAAGCATGGTAACAACACATGCGGCTTACACACCTTTTAAACTATCCGAATACGTTTAATGAGCAATAATTCTTCGAGCGGGAAGATTTACACACTCCACGAGAATATAGTTAGAAGATATAGGCTCCCGGCGAGAGCTCCATCCGATACTACAATATATCAATGAGAGGTTCCCTAAGGATAAACTGTGTGGGTCACGTATCACAAGTGTTTTTCTACGGACCCTAACATTATCTCGAGAAAAACTTTAGTTCCGGACTTATTGGGGTGTTCGATAAACTTTATTTAGAATAGGTGCCTAACAGCTAATTTAGTGTCTATTTGCAGCACCCGACCCAGGTAATGGTGCGGTGTGAAAGGAAATTAAAGTTACCTTTATATTTGCTTTGTCTTTATAAATTTGGGCGGTAATCAGATACGTTTGTAGTGGAATAGTTACAAATGAACTGTTTGCTATTGTTCGGTGACAAACTATGTAGAAGGCAAACATGTTACTGCCGGTATTAGAAACAATACGGACTAAAATAACTAGTATATTGTGTTTTCTAAATTCTATTTGGCGAAACTTGTCTAGCTTACGTCCTCGTGGCAACTTCCGATTCGCTATTTCCCAATTTTGTTATTTTAGATATATAAATTTTTGCGTTACTGAATGATTCAGTCAGAAACACATTGTTGCTCGCAGTTACAGCCTCACGTTATTTTTTCTGTCCGATCCGGTGGAAATTTCGGCAAATACCTTCTTAGCGCCTAAACTCCCCAATGACCATGCCAAATTTCAGCTTCTTGCACCCAGTGGTTTTGGCTGATTTCTTTGTCTGTCAGTCAGTCATATCAGTAACTCAAGAATTATTTATGTATATGAAATTGAATTTAATTGAATTCTTGATTGATTGAAAATTATAATTCCTCCACGTGCTATCAAATCGACCTATTAAGTAAATCGTTCAATTGCTTCTGTGATTATAAAATTTAAATCTATTTGTTTTAATAAAAAAAATAGAATTTTGTATTAAGAATTGAAAAAAGTGTGTCAGGTCTAGGGCACAAAAATTAATTTGTGTCTTGACTCTTTATATAAAGGAGCCAAAATTTGGTTATTTTTCGGGGTTATTATTCGGGGAGATGGGCCTCGTTAGCCTTGGTTGGCCACCTGTCTAGGAGAAGAAAAACTCCGAAATTAAACCAAACGTTCGGGGAGATGGGCCTCGTTAGCCTTGGTTGGCAACCTGTCTAGGAGAAGGAAAACTCCGAAATTAAACCAACTTTCAGGGAGCATACCCGACACAAAACCCCGATCTAAGGTGTCAACCGACCCGTGCCGAGGGATTCGTGGCCAGAGGGCAAGCTGGTCTCAAACGGAGGGTGCCTGTGTTGGTGTTTACAGGGCACAGCTAGGATTCCATCTTACCCCCGTACAGGGCTCTGCGGGGATGGACATTTTAAATCCCTATTACTCGTGGGAACGCTATGAGGACAGATATTAATAATTCTTTAAATGGCGGCGACGCGGTTCGCAACCCGTCACGTCTCGTTTCCCGCGAGGGCGAAAAGCGGCCTGCGGATAGCCGATTTGCAACATAGAATGTTGGCGGTGGAATGGACGGAAAATTGGATGAAGTATACCAGATGATGCCAGATGATACCAGATGATACCAGAGCCTGCAAGGGAGTTGGTTTAGTACTGTCTGCGCGAATGAATGAGTGCGTAAAAGAGAGTGCTACTATGGATGAGAATGAAAGTAGGACTTACTCGTCTTCTTATTGTAGGGGTTTACGCCCCGGTCAATATAGTAACGGGTATGTCACAACAAGAAAAAGACGAAAGGCAGGCGTTTTGGGAGAGTTTAAGAGAGATTCTGAGGACCTGTAAGGATAATGAAAGATTGATTTTGTTAGGTGATTTCAATGGATGGGTGGGAGTAAAGCGAGATGGATTTGAAAGGGTTTTAGTTGGATTCGGTGATAAGAGTGTGAACGAAAAGCTTGAGATTTGTTTGGAGTGGAGCCTTTGTGTGACAAACACCATGTTTGATCACAAAAGGATACATTTGTATACACGTGAGGCGAAAAATGTTAGGAGAAGTATGATTGATTTTGTAATAGTAAATGAACGGCTGAGAAAGAATGTGTTGGATACGAGAGTGTTTCGAGGGATCAGCATCCATACAGACCACTTTTTGGTGTTAAGCCGGATAAGTGGGCTCTTTAGAGGATGGCGACACCGAGAAAATAATCAAGAGAGGGTTTTGGAAAGAATAAAAGTAGAAAATCTGCAAGAGAAAGATGTGAAAGATGAGTATAAACGAAGATTGATAGCAAGATTTGAGAGGTTCGATGGCATAAATGATATGGAAGAATTATGGCATTCCTTTAAAGAACATGTAGTATGTGTAGCGTCTGAAGTATGTGGTGTGATCAAGAGAAGGAAACTACGAAAGGTTAAGAATACATGATGGGACAAGGATGTACAATCAGCAGTATCAGAGAAGAAAGCGTAGTTAGATTGGTTGGCTGCCAGAGCAAATGAAAGAATAGGAAAGGCAACAAATGGTGACATAGATGAAGCAAGAAAGGAGTTTGTTAGGTGTAAAAGAATAGTGAAAGAAATGGTTAAAAGGAAAAAGGCGGAAAGGAAAGATGAGTTTGATAGTAGATTATCTGACGACTTTCGGAGAAACATTAAGTTTTTCTGGAAATCCGTTCGTGCAGTTCGAGGAAAAACTCAATCCTCAGAACACACAGCAATCAGAGACAAGAATGGAAAGATACTAAATGGTGAATCGTGTTTGCTGAAGAGATGGAAAGAGTATTTTGAAGGATTATTTGAAAGAACGACGACAGAGACATCAACAGGTGAAATGAATGATAATTATAGCAATGATGAAAGCGATATTGGCGTGGATGAGATTTTGAAGGCACTGGCCAGTATGAAATTAGGTAAGGCTGCAGGGTATGATAGGATTACAGTCGAAATGCTGAAGGCTGGACAGGGCATCATAGTTAGTCAGCTCCAGCGTTTATTTAACTTGTGCTGGAGCACCGGCCGGGTACCTGATGACTGGGCCACAGCAGTAGTTGTGCCTCTTTATAAAGGAGAAGGCTCGCAACAAGACTGCAAAAACTATAGAGGCATTAGCCTTCTCAGCATTGTTGGCAAATTGTATGCGAAGGTACTGATTGAAAGAGTTATGAAAGTAACCGACAAGAAAATATGGGATGTACAAGCGGGATTCCGGAAGGGTATGGGGTGTACGGATCAAGTCTTTTCCTTGCGATGCATAGCCGAGAAATTTTTGGCCAAAGGTCAAAAGGTCTACTGCGCATTCGTGGATTTGGAAAAGGCTTATGATAAAGTGGTGAGGAATGAAATGTGGTCGGTACTGTCGATGTATGGGGTGAACAGCAGCCTCATACGAGCTCTGAAATCCCTTTATGAGGATTCTAGAGCTTGTTTGAGGATAAACGGGGCATACACTGACTGGTTTACCATCAACACAGGTGTTAGACAGGGATGTGTAGCGTCGCCGTGGCTGTTCAACCTCTTCATGGACAGTTGTTTGCAAGATTTGAAACATAGTGATTGTGGATTAAGGATGAATGAGTTACTTGTCAAATGCCTCCTTTATGCTGATGATCAGGTTATGCTTGCGTCTTCAACAGAGGAGTTGCAGGAGATGGTAACAATCATGCATGGTGCGTTAGAGAAGAAAGAAATGAAAGTGAATGTAAGTAAAACAAAAGTTATGGTTTTTGAAAAGGAGGAATGCGTTACGGCTTGTAATATTATGATCGATGGACATCGAGTGGAGCAAGTGAATGAGTTTGTATATTTAGGTACGCTGTTTACAAGAGATGGTAAGAATGTAGAAGATATTGAAAGAAGAGTTAATGCAGGTAATACAGTGAATGGAGCTCTGAAGGCGTTTATGAATAGCCAAATCGTGTCCAAAAAGGCACGTTTGGCTGTGCATAGAGGGGTGTTAGTACCTACTCTTATTATGGTAGTGATAGTTGGGTATGGCAGAAGAGTCATGAAAGTAGAATAAATGCTGTAGAAATGAGAGCACTGAGAAGTATGTGTGGTGTTTCTCTGACTGACAGAATAAAGAATTGTGTGATAAGAGAGTGTTGTGGGGTAAAAGAAGATATAGTGACAAGCATCGAGAAAGGTATGCCAGGATGGTTTGGGCACGTAGAGAGGATGGATGACGAAAGACTGACCAAGCAGATATATAAGGCAAATGTGGAAGGGACAGGACGAAGGGGAAGACCTAGGCGGACGTTCTCTGACCAGATTGGAGACATCCTAAAAACAGGACAGGTGAGAAGTACCCTGAACAGAAGAGCATGCATGAGGAATCTGATGGGAGTGAATGAAGCAAGAGAGATATGTCAGGATCGTTGCAAATGGCGTTTCGTAGTCTCTGCCTACTTCTCCGGGAAACAGGCGTGAGTCTATGTATGTATGTATGTAATTTGGTTATTTCATATACGAGACGTTCTGAGACAAAGGCCCCCAAAACTATTATACATTAACCAATATTATCCAAAGATACTTCATTAACATTCTTCGAATACGAGACAGCAGTAGTTTCTTCACCAGTTTGGTGGAATGTGTACTGCCACTTCAGATTATCCCGGGCTGTACAAAGTTGTACTGTTTTGTAGCCACTGTTTTGGGAATAATAAAGACAACCAGTAAAGTTGAGCTTCGCTCGCGTCCCGTGAAGCAGCTGTTCCCGTCAAACTAACTTACTATTGTATTAACAGTGATAAACAACTGAATTTTAAGTGAATACATACAAACGGTTCATGTAAATGTGATTGTATATTGTGATTGGATGGTAAAGATCATATTTTCGGTACTCAATTTAAGAGTTATATGTTTTTGTCTGTATATTACGAAGAATTCATACTCTGTGCTAAAGATGTCCGTTATATTCTTACAACTATTATAAACACAAAAGTATGTGAGGATCGATGGATTTTTATTACCCCTTCACGCAAAAATTACTTAGCAGTTATTGATTTCACTTTCTAGTAAATAGCTTGTATGTCAGAATAGTTTCAATTACTGACCCCAACGTGGGCGAACTCGCGGACATAAGCTTGTAAATAGTGTATGAGATATCTATTACGATAGCCTGAAACTCATAACAATAATCGATTACTATATCTATAGATTTATGCTTGAATTTCTTAAAGTACCTACTGTAACAGAGAGATCTCCTTAGCTTTCAGTAATGCCATCGCTGTTAAGTAGGTAAGGTCAAGAGTGCACGCTTTGTATCTAGGTCTAAAGGATCTACAAACCAAACACAACAAAAATCCTTGTAAAGGTTTTATTTGAAAGAACCTCAGCCGTTATAGAGCAGTCTACATCTAACAATCATTGGTAATAGTTGTATCGAAATAAGTTTATTTTGTACTGGTTGTTCAATCGGATAAACACAATTTGGCAGAAGAAGAGAGCAGGAAGTCAATTCAATTTCGTCTAGAATTCTAGACGCATATTATTGCCACTTAACGTTTGTTGTTTTGAATGAATAGATGTTAAATATGTTTTGACAATCAAAAGTACTAGTTCTGAAGCTTTCATGGAATATGTGAAAAAACTTGGGTCATGCTTTGAAATAACTCGGTCTAAGACAAAGACAAATACGATCTTAGTCTTCCATGACCACGGCTCGCCGAAGCGTTGGATTATAATAAATAATGTAGGTTCTCGATCATTTACTCATCACGGTTGAAAAGTAATGTCATTAAATTCAATATATCGCATAAACCGTAGCCTGTTTTTAATAAATTAGTAGTCGTTTCGAATCAGTGCCATACGTTGTAGCCAGCCAAGTCTCGTTATTATATTTGTTGAATGTCACTATTCTAAATTACCTGATACTTAAATGATATTGAAACTATAATGAACAAAATGTCAAGTTGTTATCTCGTGTGGGGATCGAGCCCACGACACTCGGTGCAGTGTCAAGCGGCGAGGCGGCCGCTTAAACCACTACGCCAACCGTGCAGTCGAAGACTTCGAGCTATATGTGTCAAATTAGACAACAATGATATTTGTAGCAGAATACCAATTGTGAGTTACCCAAAAATCTAATGGCATTTCGTTCAAAATGCAATAATGACGTCAGATAAAATACGGGACTTGGCCTTCAGGTCGCCAAAAGGTTTCGATTCAGTCTCGCTGGGTCAGATAAGCATTACATGCGCAGAATTTGGAAATTTGGTTCGATAAACGTGGAGCTTCGGAGTTCGAAAGCACTCAAAAGTCATTAGTGCCGTGGATTGTGCGTGATTGCATCGCATTATGGCTGACTAATCAGTGTGACATGGTCATTTGCACTAATGATTGGTATAGAGTACTTCTTTTTAGGGCGCGCATGGGTTTGGACTCAAAACTGTAAATTAATTGGCGGTGTAACACTTTGCCGTAATTGATAACATACACCGATTTGACAATTGGACGGATTGTGCTATTTTGCCCCTAGCACTAACTTACACGGACTTGATCGTATTTTATTTGCTGTTTAATTGGTACCGCTCCTTGATAACTTCTCAATAGTAATACACTGAGATCCCAAATATGCGTCGAAAATGCATAGACGCATTTTTTTTTAATTTCGGGGGTCCATCCCATGGAGCTGCGTGATCAAGGCGTACGTCCTTTGGTCACCCTCTGTTTCGTGAGACCAAAATCGTAAACAGCGTAATATACATCCCGCAGGCTTGTACTGCTTCTGTTGAGATAATCCAAATCTTATCCTAACTATATCCATCTACGTAATATGTAGGATAGCTTTTGCCCGCTACTTCAATCAAAAAATCAAAAATGAACGCGGGTTCATTTACGCGTAGTGACATTTCACGAAAAGCTTCACAAAAATTTACTAAATGGCAGCTTCTTGCGCCTGGTAATTTCGGCTGGCTAATCAGTTGAAAACGGCTGAATCTTTTGATGAATTGATGATGACTTGACTACTTAGTTTACCTACACGTTCAATGAAATTACTTCTACTTCGCCTTTCTTACTACGCAAAAGTCAATACAACAATAAAGTTAAGAGATCTATTACACACGTCTACCTAGTGTACAGTCTAAGGCCATTATTTAATAAGATTGACACTTTGCAGCTCCATGTGTCCGCTCAGAAAGGCAGCATGCAATCGAAATGTGCAAACTTTAAACTAATTTAACTTTAAAATAGCTTTTTCCCGACTCCAGTGAAAATATGTTGACACACAAAGCCCGATTTGCGTTTCTAATCTTACATCGCCGCGTGCCTCAGAGTTCGCACATAGTACTAAATAATAATTTATTAGGTAGGGGACATTCCGTTTGTGATTTATGCATATTAATTAAAGGGTATAAATAAATAAATATTAAAATAACCAAGTTTGAGAAAAATTACGTCGTAAGATATAAATATCTTACTGGTTGAAACTAGTCTTCTATAGTTTTAATATTTTTTCTATTCCTACATTTCGCTAACATACATGTGATCTTCTTAACACTAACTATGATAACCTTGGACCATGAATACCTTACCGATCTATCTCACATTACAGAAGTTGATACCGAAACCTGATGTCAAAGCTTTAAAGAAATTCGTTTTGATTTTAACATTGCGCTCCTTGATTTAGTAAAAATGTAGTATATATGAAGTACTACTAATTCTTAATCGTCTGAAGATTATTAAACTTAAGCGAGTTACTATGATTTCATGTTAATAACCAATACCTATCATTAATGTTGAAATGGTTACCAGCTAACCAGCCAGATAACTGCTGAACACATTCAGGTTACATTTCGCGTTACATTTCCAATTAGTATATACTTGTAAAAGTAAAAATCTGTATTGAACACCCTAGGCTAGTATTTAAGCATAACTTTTGGAATTCGGGAACACTTATACCCTCACTTAATAGGGTAATAACAGAAGATAGCAAAATTTATTTCATATGATACCGTAATGATCGCCTATAACGATTACGATATTTATTTGGGTACCCATTTCATCCATCATGCTTTCATACATATCTAGGTATTCCTTCTCTATTGTAGACATATTTAATGGCACAAGTGAAGAGCCGAGATAGCGTATCGTCTATTATATGTATTTGGTGTAATTCTACACCAATAACCATCTGTTTGTTTGTCTATTTCTAATTTCTCTTTAGCGTCTTATTTATTCCAATACTTGCATGGAGTTATTTTAGGTTGGATATGCACATATAAAGTTTATATTATTTTGCTTATCAATCAACTATGGCCTTAATTCAAATGCAACACTTCCACGGAGCATCCATCTCGAAAATTCACCTAAATCAAATAATATTTTTGTTTTGTAACAAGGAAAATTATTTACCATCCCTCAAGGGAGGTCGTCATTTATTTCAGTTCGACATATTATGTGCCGGCTAATTTTCGTGACAGTTATTCTACAATTTAGTTTTAATCTATAGTTGGTACCACAAGAAGATAGACTTTTTGTAAGCACATATTCAGGGCGTCACAACCTATGTTTCAAAGAGAGGTGTTTGAGATTTTATGTTTAGTGAACTTTTATACTTTTTAGCAGTCGTTTTTTTTTCAACGCTTAATTATGCTACTATGTATTCGAATTAATATTTTTTTTTCTATGACTGCCTATCGTGTCTAAAAAAATTATTTTTTTGCAGAAATCAACATATTTGATCGTGTGTTTAAGTGGTCGAATTTCCCGGAATGTTCATGAATTTGCCGAGTTTTTGTAGTTTTTTACACGTAAGTAATTCCTTAAATGCAAGACAATAATAGGGAACCATGTATGTCAATGATAGAGAGCAAACTCTATTGGTACTCTATTATTGACTTGATTTATTTTATCATAGGAAAAATAGCTAATTTATCCGAAAATATTAAAAAATACCACAAATGAATAATATTACAGACCACTAGCTAGTGTATTCAATCAAAATATCTAGGCATGGGGATTTTACGTCGTATAGAATAAAAACGTCGAAATGAAGTTAAACAAAATTCATAAAAAATATAAAATATCATTTGGGGTTACCTTCGTCAGAAGACGCTATTTATTTTTATTAGGTGTAAAGAATCTTCTGTGCGAATAATAGTTGGATATCTGCAATTCTGCACCCGCTTTTCCGAGATGCCGGCCGCAGGACGTGCGTTGAGACATCATAAACTTGCATTTAACTGTAAACTAACCTCATCTTGATATCCAAAAAATATTTTTATTCTGTGATGAATGCCCGTAATACTACGTATTGCGTTATAATACCTTGCAGGTGCTTAACGCAGTGGGTGGAATCAGCCTAGCCTGAGCAGCGCTTCGCTAGGAATTATTACCTTATATGGTCATAGAACGGCTCACAGGCAGCTATGAGTCATAGGTCTATGCCTATATAAGATGGGAGCGCGATCTAAATCGGTCACTTTCTCTAGACGTCGCCAAGCTGCTACTACACTACGTGATTATTCTGCCGTCTACTTCCATATCTACTGTCCCGCTGGGGGTGAACATATTTTAGTTGTCTGTGTGCCTACGCATACGTTCTGTCTGTAGTGTCTGTCTCTCCTCAGCATAACAGCCGATCTAGGGACAGCCTGTTTCTGACCGGTTGTTGTGTATTCTCTATGCTGTTTCCAGTTCTCCCTACGGGCTGACGTTCTACCTACGGGCTACGATTCTCCCTAAGGGCTACAATCTATGAGCTGCTTGCGCCGTGCTCTGCCAACCGCTGCCTACACATCGGTTCCCGCCTGTGAGCTTCCTACAGCCAGGCTACTGGCGCCTGACTGCGCCGGCCTACATAGGCTGCACCGCCTGAGCGTCCGCTCAGCGTACACCTCGACCACCAAGCTGCCTGCCCAACGTGCACTTTGGCCAGCTCACTGGCGACCCTACGAGCAGTCTACCCTGCGAGCGTCGGAGAGCAGCAGGAGTCTACACTTCAGCCTTCAGGCCAGTGTTTACATCTAGTTGGTCATACTGTATGTAAGCGGTAGTGAGACATAATAAAAACCTGTTCAGTCTAGCAGTGTTTCTATTGAACCCCGACAACCTACCTGAGACCCTCCGTCTCACCCGCTAAGCCCAAAGTTATAACATTTCCATGGATTAACGCAAAATGTTGACGTTCCAGGCATCTGTCTTTTTCCAGTACCACAAAACACTGTTGACAGCGCATATATCGATAAAAACCCGATCAATTGACATATTACTTTGTAATGACACATATCTTTGTACCGTTGCGCTCATTGGATTTGACATTATTTGTTTTTGACAGAACTGTCGCTAAGTTACTTAGTAAAATATTTTTTGTTTACAAAAAGTCTATGTTCTCGGGGCACGGAATAACAACTAAATTAAAATATCATAATCATCACCACCAGCCTGACATAGTCCACTGCTGGATATAGAGCCTCCCTAAATAAAAGAAAATATATATTTTATTCTTGATAATATTATCGATGCCATTATTGCTTTGAATACTTCTATATAGACTTATGCATTTCACGCGTGTAAACGTTTAAAGACTCACTAAACTTGTAATCAGGCTTTTAAACAGACAGGTCACCGGATACCTGTTCTAGGCTCTAAAACTTACAGCTTTTATTACAGCAATTCTAAGAAACGCAAACTCACAAAAGCGATACTGTCTAGATACGTTAACTTGAACCGATCAACAGTTGCTGATTTCACAAACTGTTCATGAACAGCAGCCAGTATTCTGTAACGTGATTATCAAGTTATGAGAGTTACAGCATCAAACATCATCCTGAAATTGTTCCTAGTACCTACCTATGTGCACTGTAGCTGTAAAAGTGTAGGTACATGAGACTCCAATTATAGATAGCGAAATATAACCTCTTTACGTAAGCCGTATAGACGCGTCTCCATATCATGTACGTCTGCTTATAAATAGGCCTAGAAATAATTCTACAAAATCGACGCTGGAAATGTGCAATGGGCTCGGTATCGGATAGCGAATGCCAATCTAGTGCCAAACCATGAACAGCGCAGATTTATTCCGCTAGTTATTGCATATTCCCTGCAAATGTGCACAGAAAATGCACCCGCACTGAATATTTCACAGCTTGAAGTGCTCTTAGCGCAAAAATAAAAAAGCATGTCGCCATTTACAATCTCTAATTCTTCAATAAACTAGCTGAATCGCTTTTAATACTCGTGCTAATATTACAGTTTTGGAACAGCTGAACTGTTCACGATGGAATTTATGTTTAGATACTATAAAACTAGAGAAACGTTAGCTGTTTCTATTACGTTTTGTAATAATCAAGCTTGGGATTTACTTGATGAATAATGTTAATCGCCATTTGCAGTACTCCCTTGACATAAGCAATGAGTCTCTTTAAAATACCAACCAAAAGGGGCTGACTATATTTTGGTTGTTATTTATAAGTACCGGCCATCATTTCCGTATATCTTCCGATACGTAAAATCAACTGACCGCAAAAGGTGTCCAACCTTTTCAGCCCGTAATTGCAAATGAAAATACGGATACATTTTATAGCGACACAATAAAACAGGCATTCACATTCGTATTTCTGTTAAGTATAACATCGATACAGCTATGAAATTAATTAACAACACTGACCACTTTACAAATGAATTGTTTGTTTAGAAACTTTTATAACATTGATTGATTTAATGAATGTTTTTCTTTTTCAACTTTTCATTTCGACCGTAAAACAATTTTAGTTAGATGGTTTTAGAATTAGGGGTTGGCATTTAGAAGTGATGGCGTCAAGATAGACCATCGTGTAAGTTGACAATTTTCTCAGACAGTTGTCCATAGCAAGTAAGACTGAGTTCCAGGACTACATTAGAGTATAGAAATTTGAACTATTGAGCTCACAAGCATGAAATTCAAACTGTATTTTATAAGTAACACAGACATTCATTAAGGGAATCCGTTATTTAGACGGCATTGCAAGCGCCAATATCGGATTTCCTGATAATATCCGTGGCACATACCTCAATACACATTCAAGTAGAAAAATGAAGAACGTTGTCAACAATATTATACATCAAAATCAGTCGTAGTTTCATATAATTTGATATTATTAACTAGTTATTTCAACATCAGTTAGCTGTCATAGCTGTCTGACCACAAACCCGCAGCGCTAATCTTCCCTGCGGGCCACTATATTTGAGTGCCTCCACAGAATGCTAGTCTAAAATAAATCTTACAAACACAACGGACAAATCAACTACACGACAAATCATTTCATATTTCAACTAATAGTTTATTATTTAACTTTGATGTAGTAAATGTTGCATATTTGTGTGCTAATTGTCGTGGGTGTCAGGTGTTAAGAGGGGTGTAACGAAAATACACGAAACAAATAGTAATTTTGCGAAGAGACGGAAGACGCCATACCATCTGGACAGCTTTTTTATACGTGGCTAAATCCCCATTTTGACTCCCTGCTACCGTGACGCAAATTGGGAAAGACCTACATGCATTTGTTACATCCACAAAAGTCAAATATATAAATGTTTTTTACAATACCTCACTATCGTAAAGATGGTTTACTAATTTACAAGAATAAAGTCTATTTAGCATTGTCAACACGAAAGCTTCGCCGCACGTAAGTAAATAAAACAGGAAAAGCATTTCAGAGTCAACAGGCTGGTCTTGACTGAGTCATCACAATGGTGGTATTTATGTTAAATAAAAACATACGTGCGAATCCGCAATCAGTTTATAGATTCGAATGATTCCTAGCAAAATAAATAAATTTTGTATTTACGTTTGGCGTTCACCTAAATATTGGAACGAGTTGTCAGGAATATTCGCTCCGGAAATTGAACGTGAGTGCATCAAATATTTACACATCACATAACTGTTTGTATTTACAAAATGTAAATTTGCTGTTCCTATAAAATAATTTAATGAGTGCTGCTTACTGAATTTTCAGTAATGCTAATAAAATTGTTGTTTTACACAATTTTACTGGACATTTGCGTATTCCGCTAACCCGGATGATGCGTAAGCGAAAATGATTATCTTGCATTGTTCGGTCATTTATTTGATTTATTGAGCATTATAATTATTTATTTAGTTATAGCTTAGTGGAGATAAAGGGTTTAAAATTGTTAATTGCTTGTCCCGTGTCTCGGAGAGCACGATAAGCCGTCGATCCCGGTTGTCATGAAGATCTTTGATAGTCGTTATAGGGCAAAAAAATTGTCAGTCTTATAAACCATGGCATAACGCTATCCCTTCGGGTTACGAAGGTCAGTCAGGCAGTCGCTCTGTGGAAAATGTGCTCTCCGAGGCACGGGGCAAGCGATAATTATAAGCACATCACTCCGAAAAGTCATCGGTGCGCGCCGTGGATTCGAACCCGATACCCCCTGCATGGCAGTCTGTTGTATCTCCATTGGGCTATCGATGCCTATTTATTACTGACACTACTATACCAAAACATAAGTGATCATTGTTAGATAGCACGGTTGACGTAGTGGTTTAAGCGAACGCCTCGCCGCTTGACACTGTGCCGAGTGTTGTGGGTTTGATTCCCACACGAGATAACACTTTGTGTGATCCACAACTTGTTGTTTCGAGTCTGGGTGTTCATTGTGTCCGTTAGTTGTATGCTTGTCCCCCGCGACACAAGATTAAGTCCTAATGCGGGAGTTGTCTATTAAAAAAAAAACATGGACATACTTAAACACATAAAAAAGCAATAACAAGCACATACATAACAGGCTGATAGAGTTCAGTCGTGGCACTATCCAAAGCAGTGTACCAACTTACCTAAAATAAAACAATTTGTAATTTATGCCAAATTTAGAATTTCTTCATTCTATTCTGTGGGCCGTAGTGGACATTTGAGAAACGTCCAACATTTCCCGTGACCCCGACCATAGCCAGTCAGGAAGATAAATGCACCTATCAGTAGTTATTCAACCTAAAGATATTATACTAGCAGCGAGTGATTATGAACGTAATATTTCCTCCGTGACGCTAATATATTTGTTAGAAGAAATTTTGGGGAAATGTGATGAAAAACCCGACATTTACTTGTTACATTAAAATGATTTATTTTTGGGTAATCGGTTGCTTTTAATTAATGTTTAAGTTGGTCTGATCCGACTATGATGAATCCGGAGTATGCACGCAGCTGAATTGGTAAAATCGTTACACCATAGGAGATAACTGATAGATATGCGAAAGATATGCCTTCACTGGCTATTGATAAGAGTGTGGTGTATTATACTGCTTGCCAATATATCAAAATGATAAGTAACAAAATCAGTTTTAAAGCAAATCTATGAAGCGCTGATATGTAGGCCAATCTGTATTTATAAAGTTAATGACTGACTGACAGTTAAAACATAGCCGAAACTATTGGGCGCAAGAAGCTGTTTGAAATTCAATTTAGCCGTTGCCCGAGCACATAGTTTATCAAGATTATGGACATTTGTCTTTTATTATAACATGATTTCGCCCAAAATGTTCAGCTTCATACATACATTTTTATATTCAGTATTTTGGCAGGGGGTAACGAGGTTTGTAGAGAAATATGAAATATGCTGTATATTGGCTCGTATAGGATATTGGTTTTTTTTTTTGTACAACTAAGTTCCTTCGCCTGAACAATTCTTTGGGGAGTCTTTCATGAAAAGTATCTGAGCTTGTTTTGTCTATTTGTGTTTTAGACTCCATTTAAAAATTGTGATAATGAATGTATATACTGCCTCCGTGGTCCAGTGGATAGCGTATGTGTCTGCTGATCGGAGTGCTGCTGATTTGAGTATTGTTGCATACATTGATGTTGGGTGCATAGGGTTTTCACCAAGAACTTAGGGTCCCAAGCCAACCTCACCTGCAAGTGGTGCACCTGCCGATCAACGGACGAGGCTTTGGCAAACAAAATATCCCGATAAGCGGCAATAGGCTCGCCACCTATTACGTGGGATCAAAACACTGGCGAAAAGTGGGCGTTTAATATGCCTCTGCCTACCCCTTCGGGGAAACAGGCGTGAGTCTATGTATGTATGTATGTATGTATTTATGTTGTATGTCTGTGGTGTCGAAATGAGGTGCATTACAAAAAGTTATTTTCTTTGTCTTGCGGGATGAAGTATTTATTTTATATAGGTAACTAGTTAACAAAGCGGTATCTGAGATTCCAAGTAACGGTTTGCTTTGTAATAATTTTTCTAGATAACCATTGTTTATATTATTGTCAACTGCTAGGAATTGTTTATATTAATACTAATGTTTATATAACGGATACCGAAACGTGATTTTTTAAAAGGAAAGCTCGAATAGTAATTTGAATACCGAAACATTCTAACATTTTGTGTACCACTGTGAGATAGGTTCCTACCAAAAAAAAACTGTTTTGTGTGTTAAGTCACGGGTGCTCAGAATTATTCCTGCTCGTGAGAATACGTTACAGTGCATAAGAAGTCACAAATTATCTTGAAAAAGTCATGAAAATTCTAGCTTTAGTACCCGTTCAACGAAAAAAAAATAAAAATTCATAACCTTAAAATATTTCAAATTACTTGTTATGAAATTTAGCCTCATTACAAATAATGTAAGATTGTAATATATCATGAAAAAGTGTCTTCATTTATTATATTTATGAGTTAACTTTGTGTTATTTTAAATGATTTGAATATTCATATATGTCTATCTCGCGTTTCTTAGAATGGCAGGTAATAAATGAACAGAGTTATAGCCTTTTGATCAATATACTGTCATATCTACTCGTTGTGACCGTCAATTACGACAGTGATGTAAGTGCATGTCTCGCCATTGCATTTTATCATTTAAACTCACTGGAAATCAATATCATACGGAAATAGCTTAAAGCTGGTTCTATCTTCCATCCAAACTTGGCATACTTGGCTACTAGACGAAGCACAGCCGACCGAATATAAACTTTAAACACAAAAGGGCTAGTCATATAGGGCAAGAAGCGTATTATTATCCTACCACTAGCGTTAGGCTAGGATAACTAAAACTCTTCCTAACAGTAACTTATAAAATCAAAAAGTCATTAATAGGGTAATCAAAATTCTCGAGTTCTAAGATTTTTCCGGAAAATTCAACCGTCGATGGCCTCAGTCATCATGTACTGAATCACTGGTATCGGTTTTCGGTACACCGTCCCTTACACCCTGTATAAAATTAAGGGCCTAACGTAACAGTGTGCCAGTGCTGTCATATTGAAATAAAAAGAGAATATTTCAGAAAGCATTATTGGAAGGTACGAATATAATACTTTTAAATGATTTTGTAACCATTATTTTGCATTTACGTATCCTAAATTTCACTCACATTCAACACCTAATTATAGCTCATATTGCAAGGCCACCTTAACTACTCAACATTAATAATATTATCAAACACATAAGAAATTTTCTCGTAAGACGAAAATGAAACTCACCGTACGAAATAGGTTTATATTTATAGCCGAATTACTGTGTTGTCACGGCGCCCAAAGGTTAACTGACGCTTCTAGCAGTTAATAACATTACACAGTGATGTCTCAATTACCCTCTGGGTAAAGGGTAACACTTTGCACGTGACCCTTCATTTGAATGACCAATTCAACTACAAAATACAAACAAGGCCTTAAAACGAAAATAACATAGGTAAAACATTTTGAAAATTAAACCGTTGAATAATGAAGTTTGTTCTAAACTTTTTGAGCGTTTGATATATAGTGAGAAGGATGTTTTCACGGTTGGCGGTGTTATCAATTGATTAAGCTTGTTGTAAAAAATAATAGCATGATAATTATGAAACTTCTTTAGTTGTCCCAGGGCGCTTAAGCACCTACATATTGTATGATAATCACAAATAGATACTGTAGACTCGGACAGCTATCCCTAGTATAAATAAAAGCAAATTAGTGCTGACAAAGTAAGTACCCAGACAGAGTAGATAAAAGAAGAGCTAAAGTCTGCGGATATTGCACCAAGTTAAACTTACTTTCGGTACCATAATAAAGGTAAAACGAGAACTAAGGCAAACGACTACTACGTCATAATACGTGCACTAAAATTGATCATCGAAATGGCTAAATCTCGTGATCAATTTTTGATAAGCAAGTAACCGCCTGCAATCACTTATATCATACACCATTGGCATTGTTCGACCGCGCCCTAACGATTCAGTAATTAATTTGTTCCAATCTTTGTTACGTAGTTTGTATGCTAGAATTAACATTGCGGTTCGGGTTTTCCTTGTTCGAAATGAATTGGATGTTCGAGTGTATAACTGGTTTTACAACAATAGCACACGGAAGGGGTGACCCTGTGAGGCCAAGGTTTTATTGGAGAGAGAACATGTTTTATAAAACGAATTAACTTGTTCTGTTGCAATTGAATGGTGTTCATCCAGATTGAAATGTTGACAATGCGTTTTTAAATTTTTTCAACATGTGTTAAAGTGAATCTGCGACTGGCAAAACTGTATAATCGTTTTCGTTGCTCTAACATACTTGATGTGATTATGCATGTCTTGAGTTTCAACTTTTAGCCTGATCAAAGGCATTATATATTATTATAGGGTGGTTTGCTCGGCGACGACTTCTTATTAACTACGTTATCTTAACATCTTTATAAAAATAAAATTTTAATGCAATAACACCATTATTATTATTATATTTTAACCAAAATTATTGTGTGGTAGTATATATATATATATATATATATATATATATATATATATATATATATATATATATATATATATATATCAAGTCAAATCAAACATTGTATTTCGCGTGGCATAGACGCATAGATAAATAAACCTTACAGTCTAACATACATACAGTGGTTGTTAGTATAATATACTTATAAACTATGTTAGTATCGCACTCCATTCGGCCAAAAGTCCTCCTTCATCACAACATCCAGAATGCACGTCGGGACCCGCACCACAAACGCCTTGAAATTGACGTTACAGCGCGACTCCAGCAGCTGTACTCTCGGTGTGTATTTCGTCTTTTGGCGCACGTACTCTGCGATGTCCTCCACCTTAGTGGTGTAGTGCAGGCGAGAGACATAGACGGGTGTGTTCGGTGCGGTGGCGCACAGATTCGCACCCGACTCCACAGGGGCCGTACCACAGCAGATCTTGTTGGTTTTCTGACGACGCTTCCTCCTCTGCACCGTCATAAAACCATCATCAGCTTCCTCTTTGCGGTTTGTTGCCTTCTCCGGCATGGACGACGGTGTGGAAGCAACGGGGGTACTCGCAGTAACCTGCTGAACCTCTATTCGCTTATTACGCGCGGCGATACACGGAGGGGGCAGGGCTGCGGGGCGCTTGTGTAGCGCACTCAGCAGTCACAACATTTCGCGGCGACAAAACTGCTGACGCGAAACTTGTGACCGATGTGTCGACGCATGCACCTCGGTGCATGTTGATGTTGCTACGCGCCGGTGACCGATTTAAAATGACAACCTTGTGTAGGTCATCCACCTCCGTGCGCAAGAGTGCAACGGTTTCTTCGGATGCCTGTAACTTCTTGTGTACATCCGCTAAACTTGCCTTCAGAAAAACGATGTCCTTCAAAAGGCTTGTGACATCGACGTGGTCGAAAGTGACGGGAGGCAACTTGTTCAAGTCCCTCGCCACAAACGTCGGCACGTCGTCAGGATCGGTCTCCTTCAGTAGCGTGATAATGTCTTGCAGACTTTTCTTTGTCCCGTCACGCCTGCGGGACACCATCTGGTCACATTTGTTTAGCGACCTGTACACAAGCAGCTTGGCAGCCGCTATGTCCTCCTCCCTGAAGTTGCTGGAACAGATCTGGATAGCCGACACCTCGTCCATGACATCCAGCTTCTGCTGCAGGAACGCCAGCAGCTCGTTCGCCACAAGTTTGTCACTCATGGCGATAAAAAAATTGCGAGCGTCGGCTCGCGCCGCGCTAAAACGATAAAATATAAAATATTCACGCGTTACACGTCCGCCTCAAAGCGCGGTCGTCGAGTATATATATACAGGGTGTAAAAAAACCCTTAACGAAAACTGAAATCCCATGTTGTACCATTCACTCCCACCCTTTTTTACTTCGGCACTATACATGGGAAATTACTGGTTCAGGAGATATTGAGGATCAAAGTAAGTATAAAATTTTTCTTATTTGGTACAAACTGATGCATTTACCCGGTCAATATGTTCTATAGGTGCCCTATGACCTCATGGATAAGTAGGTATTTCGAGCATAGCACACGCGCGCTTATAATTACGGTAAAATAAATGTGAAAACTTAAAAAACATCGTTTCCCAGGTATTATTTTTGGTTAGTATTACGTGGCATGATGTCCACAACGAGTAGACTTCGGCTTGGTGATGGTGCTTGTGACACCCTGTATATATATGTATATTTATATATATGGAGATTGATTTGTGATTTACATAATTATTATAAATCACAAATCTCCATAACTATAAGGATATTTAACTACAACGACACGTTTCATTTGCTTTCCAGGAACCTTGTTTACTGGGAAACTGTTGTATTCGAACACTGTTTAAGTTTGGGTGTTACTATATCTCAAAGTTTTTAATGATAACGAGTTGGTGGAATACTCCAACCTCGTTTTATACACAAATAAGGATGTTTTTTTTAATTAGTGATCTAGTGAATAATCCTACCTTGTTTTAGTGTTCTTTTGTGAGCCAGTCCTGTAGTTTATCAAATTTTAAGTAATGCGTAATTGCTACGCGTAGAATTTTTATGTCTGCTATGTGTTTTTTAATATAGATGTAGATTAACACAAACATATTGTATGTTATTGCAGTTTCAAGCGACCCAATTTTGGAGATTAACAATTACTGCGCTTTTTTGTTTATGAGCTAAAAATATTTAAGCGTAAAAACATAAAACCTTCGATATATTGCTTCTTTTGTTGGTGTAAATTCGTTCGTTAAATGTGATCGGCTTATTACAGACCATTATAAGGAAACTGCGATACACCCGATGAATTGATACAGCTCACTGTCTTAAAGAATGTTATTCTTTTTCACAGCTTCGCGAAGCTGAGACCGACTGAACGGTAATCCAATTCTATTATAGGGTGAACGATTATTGTAATCAGTCTTCTTTAATTTTCTAAGCTCAATATTCTTGATCGTCACATATTATTATATCGGACGAGGTTTTCTTATTGGACTATATACTTATCAAAGTACAAGTAATATTCTATCCTATAAATGAGAAGTACGGTAATAAATAAAATAGGCAATCGGACATAGACTTTTAAAAGTATGATAGAAGAGGGTTTACATAATCACTTTGATCGTAAAGGAGTCAGATAGATTTGATTATATGCTAAAATTGATTTTAGAAGTCTGTTGTTCTTTAAAAGTAAAGGATTATTATAGACGTAGCCGTATTTATACGAGGCTCAATCTATATAAATTATGTATGACGAAACTAAAAACGATGTTCAAACGGTTCGGGTGTTTAATTTAGCAGTTTAGTTCACACGACAAACATGTGATTTTTTAATTGTATAAGTTTGTACTTTGTATTTGTGTTTTCAGACGTTTGTAATGTCTCAAAATAATGAATAGGTGATCGAATTTCTATATTAGAATACTGAGAGAATGACGTCATTTGTAGGCGTTCGTAGCGAAGATAGTAAGAGATTTTAGCTAGCTAGCCTCTATATGCTGATATATAATCTATTATACATGCAAGTTGTAACCCATTCCCCGGTGTCAATAGGCTTGTGTCCTAAAATGTAATTAGCGATTGATTCGTTCCTTTATAACATGTTAAACTGAAATACCTGATTTTTTCTTCAAAAATCGATCAGCAACATTACTAATTACGGCTTTTTAAAAACCTGTTTGAATTTGACACGAAAACGCTGTATGCCATCATGGCGATTGAGTGATATCACAAAGTGCAAAATAAAACAAACCGTTAATGAAGTCTGGTCTGATGTACCCACTTTTATTTTGCTATTTTCGATTTGACAGGTAGAAAGTTTGACGTTTTAGTTGTATTTACCACTAAAACGTCAGCAACATGAATGGCGGACGGACTGTTAGACGTAATGCTCTCTGATTCGTGTTCACTGTCACAAGAATAAATACATTATAGTCCGTGCCACGAGAACATAGACTTTTTGTAAACAAAGAATTTCTACTAAGTGACTTAGCGATAGTTCTGTCAAAAACAAATAATGTCAAATCCAATGAGCGCAACGGTACATACATACGTGTCATTGGAAACTAATATGTCAATGGATCGGGTTTTTATCGATATTACGCGCTGTCAATAGGATCTTTTAATGTTTTGAGGTACTGACGCCTAGAATGTCAACATTTGGCGTTAGTTCATTGAAATGTTACATTCTTGGGCTTAACATGCATTTATCAGAGGACAACATTATTTTTTTGAGTTATCAAGAAGGCGTAAATGTAAAGTTAAATACAAGTTTATAGGATCGCAACGCTCTTCCCGCTGCTGGCATCTCAAAAAATCGGGCGCAGAATAGCAGATGGCAAACTATTGGTCCGCAGAAAAGTATTTATACCTACTTATCTAAAAAAAAATTGCCTTTTCACTACCGTAACTTTTTGTGGATTTAGTTTTAGTTCATTCTGATGACTTTATTCACAGACAACGTAAAATCTCCATGCCTAGAAAGTTTTATGCAAGGTACTAGCTAGTTATCTGTAATATTATTCATTGTTGGTCAATAATTTAATATTTTAGGATAGGTTGGCTACTTTGAGCAAATGATTTATTGTCTATGATTTTAAAAAAATCATGTCAATAATAGCGTAAATTGTATGTAAGTACTCTATCATTAGCATACATGGTTCTCTACTTTTCCTTAATTTACAGAATAAATTACGTGTAAAACGACAAAAAAGTCGGCAAATTTACATTCGACCATGCAAACACAAAATCAAATATTTTTATTTCGGTTAAATTTAATCATCATCATCAGCCTTTAAAAGTACACTGCTGGACTAGGCCTCTCCTTTGAATGGAGGAATTGGCCTACTATACCACGCTGGCCAAACGGGTTGGTATAGGGTTTGTATCAAGTTTTCCTTCTCTTACAGTGCTGTTCTCTGCATAATATGCTCCCTCTGTCGGCTCTTACGACACCCATGGGATGATATGGGGTGGTGACATTCCCTATTCTTAATCCGTCCCCACGACAAATTGAATAATATAAATTTAAAAACATAGTGGCATAATTAGGCATTGAAAAGAAGACTGTTCAAAAAGTATAAAATCTAAAACACAACTGTTTGAAAAAAGGTTGTGAAGCCCTGAATGTTTGTTTTCAAAAAGTCTATCTTCTCGTGGCACCAACTATAGTTTTAGTTTTCGAATCCTAAAAATAACATTAATCTTACCTTTTTATAATAAATAATAAAGTTTATTGACATTTTAAAATCATAATGAATCTATAGATACTACAATCAAACCGATTTATTCTTAGTGGACACAAGCCTATCGTAAGCCGGCGCTTCTTACACGAAGCCAAGCATACCCTTCCTAATATATATAGGTCAGCCTAAACCGCATAAGGTGTTACTCACACCAAGAGCAGCTTTGGTGAATATATAAATATTCCTTTCTACATAAAATAAGCAGATATTTAGAGGTTTAGACTACAAATACAGCATTAAAACTCGCTCGCTTTCAATTATATTTTTATTCTTCCAATTTGGCCATTCACACACGAGCCAAATCATGAATAATTCAACGTTGTTGCATATTTTAAACGGAGAAAAAGTTTCTTTATACGAGCATCCGTTCCAACCTCGCATCAAACTTTTATAATATGGTCCAAATGATGTTAATTAATAACTTGCTTAGTTTGAAGCCCTGTAAACCCTCACAGATACGAATATTTTAGAATACTAAATTGGTTTTGTTGAAACCTGTACTGTATTCATGCTTTATTTAAGTCAGATAGTTCTATAACTTACAAAATAAATTAAGGCCGTTTGGTATTCAAAGTTGTGTTTCGGCTAGGACTGAAGATGTAAATTAGATTTATCATAAGGTAAATAGAATAGAAGGGATCATCCTCAGGGAATGAATGGCAGTTTAGTGGGTTGATATTAATTATTCACATAGAATTTGATATTGCCACACGAGCCCCGTGAGCGTCAGGAGTCGGACTAACATGTGACGTACATGTTATGACTAATATGCATTAATTGAATAATACGCGTATTAACACGATAATACATGAACTATGCGTGCCACTGAATCATAAGGATGTACTAGAAAAACATGTCTGATTCGAATTTCGTCTACTAGGGAGTGTTATTATAGAGTGCATTTGTCGTAAATCCGTATAATTATGATAAGTGTTAGTGTGAACGTAAATTTTGTGTTTGATATTTTATCGTAAACACCCATGCTCGATTCCTAGACCAAAGACAGTGTCTGCTTTAAAAAATACCACAGTATGTCTTAAAGATAAATCTTCAGACCACATGGTACAATATATAATAGTTTAGAGCAAGTTTATATATTATTTGAAGATGTGATCTTCAAATAATATATAAAGGATCCGTACCAGGATTTTTTTTTGCCATAAAGATCACACTACGACATACCTGCAGTCAAGCCTGCCAAGACTACGCCAATCTTTATAAAATCCAGTTTCCAGCCTTACAGTCCCCACGATTCTAACACCAGACGAAGAAATACATAATATAGAAAGAAATTCATAATAGAAAAATAGCATCCTCCTCTTTTCTACATTATTATATGTTGCCGTGCCCTACAGGGTCCATAATGTAACTTATATTGTGATATTGTAACTTATGGAGTGCAATAAAATATTGAGTATTGAGTAATGTCTTTGTTTTTTTGTTCGTTCGCACTATCGCTTACTCAATCTGTCATAAATGTCTGAAAAGCTCACTCGATTATAAATAGCTATTCCAAAGAAATATAACCTTATTAAGTCATAGTCCAACCTCTGTGAGCTATTCAAAGACAATTATTATTTGTAGCAAGGCCTCCCTCACTGTCCAGATAATACAGAACTGAAGCTAGACAGTCACCACTTTGAATTTCACTACTACCTTTTATAATTAGACTACGCATGTCACTGCGTAACGTAACCCTATGAAACTGGAAATATGAGTTTTGTACATCTTCTATCACACGGACACACGCTTAAAAGACCGGACAATCACCTATCCAAAAGCAAGGTCTATGCTGGCGGGCAAATGGCAAGAGACGGCCGGGGCGCCCATTTACCACATGGAGGCGCCCAGTTGAAAAGGAGACTGCTTCAACTGGTCTCAGCTGGAAAGAACTGAAGGAGGCCGCCCACGACCGCCAAAAATTGAAGACTCTTCTGCGAGCCCTATGTTCCTAATGAGGGATAAGAGGACCACATCATCATCATATCTTCTATCTTTTAAATAATGTAAAAACTAACTAAGGAAGGGTTTTTAATTTAAACTTTAAATTGCTACAGGGATTAAATAAGGGTTGAAAGTTTGTCCGTTTTTGAAGCAAGCTCTATGAAAATGCAGGCAGCAGCTTGTGTAATATACGAGCGACATATTAACGAGTGAAAGAGACGGGTGACGCCACGTATCTACTCATAACAGTAACATAGCGCAGCTTCTTACCATGGTCGTTCTGACGGCGATATTTCTCAAGGACGGTGTGTTACGATTTATTGTAGACGCCCTTATCGGCAGGAGGGGGACATTTAGGGGGCACCCGGAAACTATGAGTTGGCGTCCCTTTCGTGGAACGGCGTATAGTAGCGAGGCTCAGTATATTATGTATTCTATGTTATGTTATGTATTTTCATATATTTGAACTACTAAAACTAAAACGCATACTATTTGTGAAGCCAAGAAATAAAACAGATATGGGTGTGTACCAAATTACATAAAAAAGTTAAAAAATATGAAAATATTTTGTTTAGGCTGAGAGCTTCAAAATTGCATCAAAACTACTTTTACACGAAGTTACTACCATGTTACTATCTCTCGGTTTATGAGGCAGAGGAATAGTTGATTAGTCAGTTAAAAGTTTATTTACTTACTAGCTTTAGCCCGCGGCTTCGCCCGCGTGATATTTTAGTAAAGAGTAGTCTATGTCCTTCCTTAGGTTTCAGACTATCCATATCAAATTTCATCACTAACGGCTCACCAGAGCCGATTGAACATGTTGCCTTTTCATAGCACATCACGGCACATGACACATCACGGCACAGCACACGTGACGGCACTGTACACGTCACGGGACTGTACATGTCACGGCATGGTACACGTTACTTCACGGCACACGGCACGACAAACGACACGGCACAGCACACGTCACGTCACGGCAAGGTACACGTCACGGCACGGTACACGTCACGGCACATCATGGCACGACAAACGACACGGCACAGCACACCTCACGTCACGGCACGGTACAGATCACGTCACGGAATGGTACACATCACGCCACGGCGCGGTACACCCTATGTCACAGCGCAAGTCACATCACGGTACACGTCACGGCACGGTACACGTCCGGCACGGTACACGTCCGGCACGGTACACGTCAAGGCACGGTACACGTTACGGTACACGTCATGGTACACGTCACGGCACGGTACACGTCACGGCACGGTACACGTCACGGCACGGTACACGTCACGGCACGGTACACGTCACGGTAAACGTCACGGCACGGTACACGTTATGGCATAGCATCAGTATCAGTATTGAAAATTGCCACGGTGGCTCAGCGATAATAGGAGCGAATTGTGAGATCTCGTCGTCGTGATCTTCCTCGTCTCCTCCAGTGTCCAATGGTATGTGAAAACATAAATATGGTGCCTACAAATTCATCGTAACTACGATATCTGGAAAACAACTGAAACCTTTTCTTTTTCAATACGCTTTAAAAAGCAATAGTCTTGTAGACAGACTAAAACCGCCAAGCGCACCAACCGACTTTACAAAATGTTGTGATGAATCCTGCATGTCCGAGAGTTCAACAGAATATTCTCAAAAGACATGAAGTCTGCCAACCTGCACTTGGTCAATGTGGTGGCTATGGCCTAACCCTTCTCATAATGAGAAGAGGCCTGTGCCCAGCAGAGTTCAGATTATGAGCTAAGTGCTTAAAATATTCTACACACTATTTACATCCATTCCTCTCAAATTCCATCCGTCTTTTAGCTGATCCAAATAAAGTACTTTCATATAAATGAACACATAAATATAAGATAAACAGGTAAAGATCCTTGTGAGGCACTTTCGATGTGGGTACAGTACGTTTGCTCACAAATATACTTTTGCTATTGGGAACAAGCAGGCCGCCCACTAATTAACTCCCCGTCACTTAATGTTGGACGTCAGGCTTTTAGTCTTAGGCTGTGGACGTCGTCGGTTGTTTTTTTCTGTCCCTTAAGTAACGATTTATACATTGTAGGCTTCTGGATGTGTGTATTAATATATTGATGTGGGTGTTGTCGCATGTTATATTGAAACAACAGCTGTTATGTTTGTTACGCTAATAAGGCCAAATAAAACAAAATTACACAACAAATTACATACATACATACTTACATACTTACACGCCTTTCTCCCGTCGGGGTAGGCAGAGACAACAGAACGCCACTTGCTCCTATCCTTACAAACCTCACGCGCTTCCTCTACACTCATTACTCTTTTCATACATGCTCGCCGCCGGTTTCGGGTACTTCGGACCTTTCCGTTTCTCAGGATGTCTACAATTTGGTCGACGGATGTCCGACGAGGTCTGCCGCGACCGACTTGCCCACACACATTTGCCTTATATATCTGATTCGTCATTCTTTCTGCACTCATTCGCTACACGTGTCCAAACTACCTAAGCATTTCTTTCTCAATCCTTATCACAACATCTTCTTTCAGTCCACTGCTCATTCGTATAGTTGCATTCTCATGTCACTTTAAAATTAGTATACTTTAAAACACTGAAATGCAAATATGTAAATGTTCCGCTCTCTGGTTGACATTTACTAAAATATAATTATTTTAGAACTGTTGTGAAAGTGTGCTCATTTATTTTTATTCATTAAAGTACAATTAATTATCAGATATCGTATAAATAACCTAATAGGAGAGAGTGTAAAACATACACAAAACAAATCAGGTTCTAAATATTTATCTTGAAGCAATATGCTGTAATGCGGCCTCTTTACTCTCATTGCAATTGTAAGAAACTAATTAAAACTCTGCGTAATTTGTGCACAGACGAGAGTTTATCTATAGAATCTAAATAAGAATAACTTTTCTCTTTTGAATGAAAAAGTTTTTTTAAGATTAAGTTTACCTACCGATTAGAAATTCTATAAGATTAATTATTAAGAAACTCTAAATTGCACGCTGTAACTACAAAGTTTTTTATATTAAACATTATTATATCTTACCTTTATACCTAATCGTTTAGCGTCAGCTTTCTAGCCTAATGAGTTTATATATAGACTTCACAACTCTAAGGGATAATGATATTCTGGTGCCAGCCGTGTTTGAATATATAAAGGTTTTGTCTGACCGTGTTGACTTTAGTAAATAATAACGTCTTGTAATAAAGCATTTCTCAAACACATGAAATTACAGAACATTGCAAACAGTCAACCGTCTTTTAAAATAAGGCAGGTTTCGTTAGTTAAATCCCTCGGATCGATCTAATATATTTCGTGTGTATTTATTTTAAGGAAACTCCACAGCTTTTGTACAAATACATTACAAGTTGCCTTACACTAATTCTAAGCCAATTACATACTCACTGTGATTAAGTAGATAATCTCTAAATTCCGCGTTATGCATATTGGTTTTACACGTGTTCCAACTTAAGAAGTAAAGTCTCTTTCATTGTAAATTGATCATCTTTAGATAACAGAATATGATTTACACATACACAGCGTCTGTTTATGAAGTAGCCATATATTACATGTTTGCTTATGTTACCCAAATACAGAATACACAATCTGAAGAGAACTCATATATCAAACGACCCGAACTCGTAATTGAATATTACAAATGTATTTTGCAAACCAAATATAAGGGCGATTGGATAGAAACCGCCGCCACAGAGGGTGTCCATTTCCCAAATCCGCAGTGAGGCAATAAAGTGGTAGGCAATAAATAACTGATACAACGCCGAAGCCTGGAAGTGGTCTGTGCAGTTTGGTCTGCATTGCCATCGATGCAATGTCGCTATTTCCAACTGGTATTGCTACCATATTTTCTCTCGCATTTGTTTTCTTATTTGGTTAAAGAATAAAACAGTAGCTATTGTAAGTGTTTAAAGATATAAATCTACTTTGTGGAATGTGTATTTGGATTGACAGTTACAAGTGAGGTATCGAATAAGATCTTGCGGTTGGATATATTGAGAAATTAGATAAATGCAGGCAAATACATTTTTGAACGCCTCCACCTTGTCTGCAGCGATCATTCACTAAGAATTCATATACTAGGTCTATATTATTCTGTAGTTTACTAAAACAATATAATATACGCTGTAGGTTAAATATATATGTTTAGAACAGAGCCATTATCTGTGTCTTCAATACGTAGTCCAATCTATGTAAAAACTACGACGGCAAACGACTTCTGATCTTTCGCAATCAATCAAATAAACCGCGCAGCTTGTACGCAACTTTTTTTTTGACTCATGATGGAAACCAAACTATTTACGGGCTAACCCGCCCAGGCTGGGCTCCTAAAGGGGCTCAGGCTAGGGAGAGTGTGGGATCCCCGACGAGAAGCGCCGGGACTACCCACTAAAACCACCATGGTGTTCTTCTATTCGAGCCCATTAAATGGCGGGGTCACGGGAACTACGTTAGCATTACTGCCGTGACCCCGCCTGAGCTGACCCGCCGAGGCGGGCCCCGTCTTTCACATGCATCCATCTGCATCCATCATATTTGCCCTCATACATCCTCTTTCATACTATGAGTGGAAAAGAATGACGTAGTCTACTAACGCAGAAAGGCGCACGTGTTCCACGTGCGCCACCTCTCGGGCCAAGCGGACGGCGGGCGCTCCAACAGGGCCGCCGCCCGCTGCCGTGTACTCACGGTGGCCGGAGATCCCTGAGCGCCCTCCAACGACGATGCCCGGTTCTGCGGGTGGAGACAGGTCGCGTGGGCTCCCTATTCCGTTCCGCCGCCTCCTTGATCGACGTCGCAACACATCTCCCTCCGGACCATGGAACGAATCAAGGTCCGAAGCGAGAGGTCGACCACTCCTATCGCCGCGACTAGGTCACGGCGCTGCGACGCCCAAGCAGGGCATTCCGCCAAGATGTGCAGCGTCGTGTACTTTACTGGGTCACGGCGATCTCTGCAGTGGTGACATCCGGGCGTCTCCTCCCGGCCAATGGGGTGCAGCTAACCGGCCAAAACAATCATGGCCGGTTATCACCTGTTTCAACCGGAAGGTGAGGGTGCCGTGTCATCTCTCTAGCCACTTGTCGAGTACGGGCCTCACTGCCTCGATGCAGCGAAGCCCCGCGCTGGGGTGCGTGAGTCGCTGACGCCACTCCGCCACTAGGAACTGTCAGAGTTCCGCCTTCCGCGCCTCAATCTCGCGAGGCGCGGGTTCTACGCCTATTGACCGGACCTCACGGTGCCATTTATAAAGTGACGCCAGCAGCCCGGCCTGTAGGTCCCAGGGCGGACATCCGGCGAGGAGAGTCGCGGCTTCGAAGGAGACCGTGCGGTAGCCACAAATTATCCCGACGGCCATGGCACGCTGCGGTGCGCGAAGTGCCCGAACGTTGCGGGCCGTCAGGTTCTCGGCCCAGATGGGACACCCGTATAAGGCCATTGACCGCAGGACTCGCTCATAGAGCCTCAGGCATGAGGCGTTCGGCCCTCTTAGGTTTGGCTGCAGCCTCGACAAAGCGGCCGCCGCCCCCAGGAGTCTAGGTGCCAAACGCTCAAAATGCCGGTGAAATTCCCATCGGCTGCCGAGAACGAGCCCGAGGTACCTCACACTCGTCCCAATGTCGATGCGGACCCCTCCTACCATTATGTTATGGAACGATATGGCCTCGGATTTCGACAGGGACACCTCGAGGATGCGACTGACTATGTGTGTTACCCCAGCCGTCGCCCGTGTGGCCGCCGCGTCTTACCCTTGGCCGTGACCAACGTATCATCGGCATAACAGACTATGCCGACGCCGTGGAGGAGCGCACCCCGCAGGACATAGTCGTAGCCGATGTTCCACAGGAGTGGACCAAGAACCGACCCCTGCGGAACACCGCATGACATCTCTCGCCGACGCGCGCTTGTACGCAACCTATGCAAACAAAACATATCCAGTCGCGATAACCGCTGTCCTATTGTCTGTTGAAAGCTGACTCGTCTATAATAGCATATTTTTTCAAAGAAATTTCAGCACTAGACAATAATCCGTTCAATATTTAATATATCGACATAAAGAACGCCAACTTTATAAACAACAATTTGCGGATCACACATAGTGTTTAAATTGAACCCGCGATACTCGGCGCAGTGCTAAACAGCAACACAACTGCTTAAGCCACTACGCCATATTACGTGCAATAATTTTCTTAAAAATAAGTTATTGTCGGCAGGTATGATGTAAATCTGAATTATTTCTTAACACACTTTGGATTCTATTAATTTAATAATGTGCAACTTTCTTTTCGGGTTTTAATTTCTTATCATGCGAGAATGTGTCATCCACCTACATCATTGAATTAACCTTGTTAATAAAATTGATTGATCGGCGCAGTGGTCACTGCGTCATAAGCCGCTAATGCATTATTAAATGCATCTATCTGTAAGCTCTAGGGAGCTAATACGTTACAAATTTCGTAGAATCATATTAATAATATTTGTAATTTTCTTTTAAAATATAATCTCGGGTTAAAATATATTAGCTCACGATAGAATGGTTGTAACTATCGACGGCTTAATTAGCCGCGGCAAATTGTAAAACGTAATACAGTAAACTGTAACTAATACGTTATGTTTGTTTTTCTTATAAACCTGCACCAGAAAATAGAAGCTCTGGCTAGGGACCTTGTCAACATAGCTTATTACATTTCAATATTTCTTTATAACAATCAGGGTGGAAATCGTAACAATTGATTGAGTCGCCAGTTTTCCATCGGCGTGTTACAGAATAGCGAGCGGCTTTTTAAATGGACGACGCCGTTTATAACATATGATAATAACATAACTTCACGCCTTTATCCCTTAAGGAGTAGGCATAGGTGTATTACACACCTACACCTTCACCAGTTATGTTTCGGTCCCACTGTAATAGGGGGCGAGCCTATTGCCATTTATCGGGCGCATTATTAAGCAAGCCATATTTACCATTAGCATGAGGAATCTGATGGGAGTTAATGTTGCAAGAGAGAGATGTCAGGATCGTTGCAAATGGCGTTCCGTAGTCTCTGCCTACCCCTCCGGGAAACAGTCGTGAGTCTATGTATGTGTGTTTGTACAATTACCATTTTAATACAAACATAACTTCGAAATGTCAGAGGTGTGTGCCCGGGGTACCTGGAGATTGAACTCGAGACCATCGCCTCGGCAGTCCGTTACGTACACCACTGGGCTCTCGGCCACGTTCGCACATATTACAGTCTTTATTATAAATGCTTGCCCGATATTTGAGTTTAAATAGCTTAGAATGGGTTAGTTCGTGAAGTATGTCAGAAATAACGATATAATAGTATTGTACATCATTATTATACAAAACTGCTTTGAATGGATAGAAATCTTTTAAATATTCGTCTGTGACTAAAAAACGTAACTCTAATCTAAGGGGTTTAAAAAGAACTATCCCTTAAAGACCTAGTTTCCTCGAAATTTGTATTTGTATTCAGCTCCAATACGAGTGCAGTTCTTAAGAGATTGCACGGAATTTTGGCACCTGTTTACATTAGATCGATGTATTTGTAGATGGACCGGCCGAGAGCCAGATATAGAATCTCGTCCGTTCAAAGCTAGTGAAATTTACATTTTGCTTTGTAAAGCAATGCCCTGAATTCTTTTAGTAATATGGAAGAAAATTTAATTGTTACTTACTTCAGCAATGTTATGTAGGGTGTAAGAGTGAGTGTGTCCAAAATGAGATTTCTGAAACACAATATTTATTCCATAACAGATAATGTCATAAAGTATTTATACCATACATGCATATATGTATGGTATAAATATTTTAGGTATTAACATTTATGAAACGATCTATATTGTGTAATTATGTTATACTAATATATAAAGCTGAAGAGTTCGTTTGTTTGTTTTGTTGAACGCGATAATCTCAGGAACTACTGGTCCGATTTGAAAAATTCTTTCAGTGTTAGGTAGCTCATTTATCGAGGAAGGCTATAGTTCCATATAGGCTATATAACATCACGTTTTAAGCGACGGGAGCAGAGCAGTAGCTTTAAATAACGTGGGTGTAACCGCGGGCATCTTCTATTTAAAATAAAGATCAATTACCTTATATTTGTCTCGACGTTTCTGTTTCGCGGTATAGACCCGTTACATAAATAATACTATCTCTACAAGTCAGTAAAGCTTACGAAAATATATGCAAATGTGTTTAGAAATAGGTTACGTTCATCATGTCAGCCTAGAGACGTCCACGGCTGGACATAGACCTCCCCCCAAAGTTCTCCATACAGACCGATTTTGAGCCGCCCGCATTTGGATGCGGGCGGCATGCATGATGCATAGATGTAGACTATCATACGCAGCAGGGGTAGGCTTCCCGGACCAAAACCAGATCGTAGGTCCACCTAGCGGGAGGCCTACCCCTGCTGCATCGTCCGGTACGTGGTCGCCACTCCAGAACCCGCCTGCCCCAATTGCCATCGGTTCTTCGCGCCTACTACTTCAGCCTGGCTATTCGGAAAGCTATGTCGGTGACTTTGGTTCTCCTGCGGATCTCCTCATTTCTGATTCAATCTCGCAGGGAAATTCCGAGCATAGCTCTCTCCATCGCCCTCTGAGTGACCCTGAGTCTTGGGATGAGGCCCATAGTTAGCGACCACGTCTCAGCGCCGTAGATCATCACTGGCAACACACAGGTTACGTTACGATTACCTTATTTTATCTAAAAAATTACAATCATCTGCAATATTTAGTAATAATAATATAATTTAAATCGCTACAAGTAACTTTAAAACAAACCAGCATTAATTTACAGATGCAACTGTTACAATAGGTCATATTGGCACAGCCCGAATATTTTAAATCATGGAGCTTTTATTGCCCTCTTCCAAGTTTTAAAGTACTCGAACACAGTGTTTAAGAAAACAGTAGTCATTTTCATGATCGCTAGAGACGCAGTAATTTGTGAGAGGCAGTTTAATATGAAGTATAGTGTAAGAGTGAACATTGTTATCTTCGTAAGTCCATTGCGGGGCTGGCCCTGAGCCAGCGGACACACTTTGCGAACTGAGACAAATTTGTACAACGCTTATTTATAAAATCTCGGCAATTATGACAATAAAGTAAACTGTCACTTCGTGTAAGGGTATTTATTTATTCTTTATTACGTAAACTTGCCCAGCTGCTACATTCGCGTGAATTATACACCTAACCCTTCCTCAGGAATCACATCCATCTATTGGTTAAAACCGTATTAATTATCGAGTTCATCTATATGTGCCTCGGCCTACCCGTTTGTCTATAGAGACCGAGGGCCTTCATTTTATAATTTGTACAGATTGTACACTGACATCAAAATTTAAGAAATGTTATGGTAAAAGTAAAGTACCTAGGGCGGCTTTTTCACTGACAGCAAATTCTACTAGTCAACCGTTGGGTGGAGATATTATTAGCGACAAAGCTGTTATGACGTAGGTGTGACTTATGATATCACGTGACGATATCTTAAAATATATCGCACGCTTAAACCAATAGTGTCACTATCCAAAAAACTTAACTTATCAGTAGAGCGAATAAACATATTTAGTGGTGTGAATATGCATGATACTTTAGAATTCATGCACAATTTAGTCATTCTTTGATATAGATAATATGGGTAAATATTGTATCTCAAATATGAAAACAAAAAATAAATGATTTAGTTGTATATAATTTATATTTCTGCGTTATTTATTTTAAAGTGTCACTTTGACTTTTATAATTTTATTTTATTTCATCTTAGTGACACTGCGGACTTATTTTTTAATAAAAGTAGATAAATAAAAAAAAGCTTTAAAACTATATTTGATTACATAAAATGGTTTTATTTACTTTTAGAGAGATTTTATTTATTGTAACAGAGATAAAAATATATACTTATTGATTTACAAGGTAATAAAAACAAACATTTTGTTCAGATACAAATTTATTTAAATAAATCTGGAATATCCGTTTACCAAACATAAAATTGTGTCAGTTTACATCAACTAACGCAAACAAAACATATTAAAAAGCAACATCTTGTCTATAACCATTGTACTATAAAATAATCAGACTTAACTCCAGTATCTGAAATATCTTCTACAAAATAAAAAACTACAAATTCTGATAGCTTACTCTTAGCTTATTTACTAACGCAAACATTTTTTTAAATAAATACCATCTCCTTACGCGATGCTTTTTTATAATAATAATCCGACTTAACTCCAGTAGGCATTTTAATTTATTATAAAAAATAATAAAACGAATTCTCTTATCGTAAATTCAGTAACGCAAACAGAAAAAAAAAAAATCAACATTTTCTTCTTAATCTATGTACTGTTAAATGTCAGCTGTATACCTACATCCAGTACTTTATTATAATTTCTTCCTTTTCAACTACGTCCATATTTTTAAAAGCAGCCCAAAACTCGCACATGTCCTTTTTTGGTATGAAAAAGCTGATATTATAATCTTGATTAAATATTTTTCTATAAGTATGTTGCTCACCGGCTGCTGCCTTTCCTTTTATTTCATACTTTTTTTGTAATCCCTGTATAAATGCCACCGTCAATAAATGCCCGACTTGTCTATCTGGATACGCGGTATGGAATCAATATGGCTTTTTACCCTGTACCACTTCATCGAGAATCTTGCGTTGGTGTCCATGTTTCCCTCTCTTCTCTGGCTCTACAATACCACTATCACACATCGTATCCAATACAGTTCCAATCGGTCTATCGTTTATCCCTAGAGTATGTTTAAATTTTTTTTTTAAATACTTATTTTGTTTTCTCTCAGTGTCAAGTGGAAAGCATGCTTTGGTTTATGACTGCTATTCTCTCTTCATTCTTCTCTCCTCATTGATACTCTCTATACTTTGGGGTAACAATACTTAGATGTTTACATATAAAATCCCTCTGCCGAGTTACACAGCCCATTTCCCAATATAGCTTGAAGATAGCATTTCTATGATCTTCATCAATTTTCTCTGAACATCTTAAACAACAACGTTCTGTACAAGGAGGGCCCATGCGTCTATCGGCAATAACTCGCTTAGTTTTGGAAAGTGACACTTGTTGTTTTCCGGAATTACGCAACTTCTTAGCGTTTTTTTTTTTCTTATCTTTTACCACACACTTTTACGCCTTCTTTTTGTGGGGGAAACCATAGAGACTGAAACATTATCATTAGCTGGCTCACTGCTAGAGTCCATATGTGTGCCTCGGTTAAGTGACGGGACATAATCAACGTCATCATCATCCGGGCAAAAATCACCTGCTCTTGACGATGCTATAGAAGATATGGATTTAGATTAACAAGAACTTAATGATCTTGCTCTAGGTACTTGCATAGAACTTTCAAAATTAGATGTGCTCGGTAGATTCTCGCCCAGTTGTGTCAAATAGTGAGCACTAAGATTGAATTGCTTAGACTGGATTGAATCTGCAGTATGTGTCCCAATGCTAGATGAAGATGAACTGCTCGAAGAGGAAGAGCTGCATGAAGACGATGAACTACTGTTGCATAAACTACATAACTTTTGATTGTTTCCAACCGAGATCTGTAGTGGCTCTACTTGAGTAAGAGTATGAAACCCTGGTTGATATGAGTTTGATTTTTCATCACTACAGTCATTTTCTTTATTTTTAAGTGCAAGCTTCAGTAATTTATCACGCCGCTGTTTTGTTTTGCACATCCTAAAACATGAAATCCATATTAATGTTTGAGTAGTAAGAGTACTGAAAGTTTAAATAATGGAAGTGTCCTAAACAATATTTTAAAACTTTACTCTAGTACGTAAGGGATTACTGTAGTGTAATCATAAAAATCCTGGCCTATATCATATAAAAGTCCTGGACATGACCTTGTAAGATACGATAAAACGACATTTTGCGTTAATAATTGCCTTAATCCTGACAGTAAAATGACACTTTATGAAATGAAATATTTTATCAACGAGTTTAATACATTTTTTTAAGAAAATTATGACAGCAAAAATGACATAATGAGCAATGTGACGATTATGCTGTATCGAACAAATGACGAATAACGAATAATTTTAGAGCTAAACTGACACTAAACTGAAAGTGTCACTATAGCGTCAAATTATAGAATTAATGATTTGGTAACTTTAATGCAAATATGACACTAAGCAAAAAATGTCAATATGGCGTCAAACCCATGATATAAATAAGAGAATAACTTAGTGCAAATATGAACCTAAACGCATAATGTCACTGTTTAAATTAAAATAATGCACTACTTACCAAAAATATCACTAGTAAACTGGTTTTATCACTAAAATGACAGTTTTGTACTCAAAAATCGTAAATTTTGTTCTTGGCGACACGTACTTTTTCATAGTTGATTGAATCAGGCGTTACTTGGCGGAACTCCATTGTAACCTAATGGAAGGAAAGAGGAACCCACCACGCACCCTCGAATTGACCACCCCAACTATTGCAATAGAAAAAGGTTGACAATATCGAACTCCTCTAAAAGGATAAGGGATATAGAATAATAGTCGGCAAGAAATAGTCGGGAAGAATAGTCGGCGCATACAGCGGGATACTGCAAGTCAGGTATCTTCCTGCAACCCATACCATTCCTATATCCCTTATCCTTTTAGAGGAGTTCGATATTGTCAATCTTTTTCTATTGCAATAGTTGGGGTGGTCAATTCGAGGGTGCGTGGTGGGTTCCTCTTTCCTTCCATTAGGTTACGTACTTTTTCGTTGAAAGTCAATGTTGCACTGAAAGGAGGGGAATATTTTGTTTAGTGACGAAGCGGACCACTGCCATCTAGCGGCTATTCTTGTTACTTTTTGACTAGTGTTAGTGCGATTACGCGTAGGTCCACGTTTCCCAACAGATGGTAATAAAAAGTCAATTTGGCAAAATTTTGGATAGTGACAGTATTGGATTAAGCGTGCGATATATATACCGCCATAGTAATATATAATAGCGTAATAACATGCACGTACATAAATATATACATCTGCATACATAAAACAGGGATGTGTGGATCTTGATAACGTTTGTGTAGGTAGTAACTAGGAACCTAGCTTCTGGAGCTACGTTTGAATCACGTCATTATTAGCGTTACCCAAATAGTTGTACATAAGTACTTAGGCATTTCTCAGGTTTACCTAAAGTTTTGCACACTCTAGATAGCTGACACTTGCATAATCGGTTATAGGAAAAAGAAAATATGTTACAAGTGCAATTTTGATGGAAAATCAATGTGAAGGAAAACATTTTTAGTGAACCTGCTGAAGCAAACAATTTATGAGTCACTTCTTAAAAGTGTTGGCCAAGTAAGCTTTACTCAAATATAATAGAAATTAATCATTCTCAGGTAATAACGACACATAGATATAGACTATCATACAAGACTGAAGAACTCATCTAATATTAAAACAGGTATTCTTATTTACAGCTTCGCGTTACGCTTTGTATTTTAACGCAATCTCCCATAAAAACGATACGCGTCATCCTTCGGCCAAAACTCTTCTTGCGGGAAGTCTCGATATGGGTCGGCACTGGCAGTCTTTCATTTCTGTTCTCTCATAAACCACTTAGTCTTTAGGCAAATATTATATTCCATGATGTTCTCGTCATTAATGAAGTGATGCAGCTGGGACATTTGTCATTGGTATAGCGGTATGTAGACGTATATTTAAGATTTTACTTCTTCAATGAGTTTCTGCTTTATTCTGTATGGGAATGGGTATAAGAGTGCCGTCAGAGATAATGAAAGGGAGCTGCTCCTAGCAGTAAATTTTATATGTCATTTTGGAATAACCTATAGGTGTACTTCACTTCATGTCCAAAGGATTTACTCCAAATTAATTGAACAATAACTCTGAAACACACTTACTCAGCCAGCTAGCTCTAGTTGTGGCTAAGCCGCGAGAGAGTAAAAGGTCAATTAGCGAGTTAAAGTGATAAATCTACCGTATTCTTAATAAGCATTTTCTTTCAAGTCCTTATCGTTAAGGTTGTCCTTAGCGGTAAGGACATGAAAGAAAGTGCGTGAAAATGCCACGAAGAGTATAATTATTTCGAATGATAATCAAGCAAACTCATTTAATATTGAGAAGCTATAGGTATATGAAATGAATTTGAAGTATAAATATCTGAACTATGTTATCTTGCCAAAAGTGAAGTTGAAGAATCTTAATTTCACCATCAATTCCAAGAGAATAAGATTTTCGATCACTTCAGCAAATATAATAAAAGCATTAAGTTCTTAGAACAAGTATAATACAATATAAAAAAAATCTTTTAGCTTGTAATACATTTTATAGTTATTGTTTTTAAATAATAATTTATTATTATGAGTGTTATTTTTAACCCTCGAGCGGTAGCACCCTTGCGCCGAACACGAGCAAAAAAAAAGCTGTAATTCCGCAACTTTACTTGTCTATATTGGGTAAACTAATGGATATATCTAGACATTGTTTGGCTCATAACTAAAACAAATCTTATTCGAGTAACCCATAATAATAACAAGTTCATTATTTTTACAGAATTTTACATAATATAACAAAAGCCTTCTTTGTCAATCTATAAAAACCAAAGAAGTTTATTTATTCTTCGTTAGTCTGATAATTAACCGATATACCATAATGTTTTTTGATAATTATCTATATTTTTTATCAATAGAGTCAAGTTATAAGAATATGAAAATCACACTTAATTTTAAAATTAAAAATATGCATGAAACTTTAGCTATTATTTGAATCATCATGTCAGCCTAGAGACATCCACTGCTGGACATAGGCCTCCCCCAAGGTTCTCCACATACCCCCCGTGGGATCTCCACCTTCTCGTAGTGGGGGGGCTCAGTAACCGTGGGTTTGAGGTACACCCACGGTGAAGCTAAGCGGGATCCCGGGAGGGGACGCTCCACGTGGGCTTGGGAGAGGCCTGATGGGTCCCAAGGTGCGGGTGCGGGGGACAGTTCTGTCTGCCCGCGCAGTCGGGTGCGGTTGCGGGAAGAGAGGCGTGTCTGTGTTGCGTTGCCGCGCGCCCTATCTCCCGCGACCAAATGGGGGTGCACCATCGTTGCGTCGCGGTGGGGCCGCAGAGGAAGAGGAGATGCGGTGTTGCGTTGCCGTCCTCCCTATCCTCTGCGGTCGCTGGGTGTTTTGGCGGCGGAGCCCAACACCTTCATCTGCCACCAAGTGGGTTTCGTTCGGGGCCCACCTGACCTTCTGGCGGGCCAATACCCATCGGGGGGTAGCGATGTATGCTTATGAGGAACACGGGTTGGTTTTTAGTCAATAAGAGTCTGACAGTCCCCTTCGTCCTTCCCCCCCAGGGCGGAGCGACTCCATGAGGATTTTCCACCCCGACACAAAAGAAAAAGGTTCTCCACACAGACCGATTTTGAGCCGCCCGCATCCAACCGCTTCCCGCGATCTTAACCAGATCGTCGGTCCACCTTGCGGGAGGCCTACCCCTGCTGCGTCGTCCGGTTCGAGGTCACCACTCCACGCCATTATTTGAATGCTAAAATAAAAAAAATAAAAAAATTATATAATTTTATAACTATTTTAGGAATACCTAGAAATGAAGGGATTTATTCATTTTTTTTATTTTAGTGAAAAATCATCTTCTGTTACAGCCGCCGCTAATATGTGAGATATTCGACATTCTAAGTCTTCGTAACTCTTCTTAATCGTAAGAAGTGTTTAAATTCACATAACTTATTTAAAATAAAATTATAAGAATCAAATAACTTTAAACATACCAAAATGTTATTTACTGATTTGCTCCTACATAATCGGTCGCGCGCGGTCTCAGAGACTTCAGTCTCAAATAAAAAAACCGTGTGCTCACGCTAAGAATTTCATAAGGCTTTTGATGTGTGATACATCATCCTTTCAGAGGAAATCCCGAAAGCGCAACCGTCTTTTGTTTATAGTTTCAATAGACTGATAAAAATAAGCTTGGTGAGGTCTCAGAGACCGCGCGCGTCCGCTCGAGAGTTGTTAGTTTTATGTTTGATATCTCCATCAGCTACTGAAGAGATAAACAATACGAAAAACAATATAGTCATATAAAAGTTTTCTCTTTGTGTGAAGGTAAAAGTAATTTAAGTTGATTAACTATATATTTTATAAACTAACTCGATAATATGGTTTTCCGTGTAGTACAATCAAACATTTATTATACCCTCTTCAAGTTGGAAACTTGGTGTTATTATGAGCTGTTAGAAAAACTTGTTTGTTAAGTAATCACCTGCATTTACTTTTTACTCGGAGTGTTCAGTGGATTAATGAAAGCTCTACTCGTAGAGGTGGTAAGTATTGTGTGTTATATTAATCTTCTGTGGCGAGTAACTTTGTAATATAATATATTGCATGCTACAACATCGCACGTGTAAGCTGGGAAACTACTTTGTTGGATGTAGGCAAATTATTGAGTATCTACTACGGTTATTGAATTAGGAGCAGATTTGAACAGTGTTTAAGTAATCAATGATCTACGTGAGGGCGCTCCTCGCGTAGATCATTGATTACTAAAACACTGTGTTTAGATGTTATAATACACAAAATCCCTTCTTTTCAGTTCTATTTTAACAGCATTTAGCATTTTTAGGGTTATATAGTAATAACTAGTAATATTTTTCTAATAATGGCGCTGGCGAGAAATCTGTTTCCAACGATCGAAACGTCATTTTATTTTATTATAGTGACCACTGATAGACACCCAGTGTCAATGTCAATGTTTAGCTTAACTTATAAAGATAGCAGTTTTATCTTGGCAATGGCAAGGAAAATTTCCAAGTTTGTGTCAGTAAAGCATGTTAGCTAACAGAAAATAATGATGACTGGACTTCTGACTAAGGACGCTCCATTGCAAAGTTTTGAATAGACTGTAACTTTCTGTGCACATGCAGTAATTTTTATAGTTTTAATCTATAATAAATACTGTATGTGCACAGAATATTTGTACTTTCTTTGCCCTTATAAGCGTCAACTATTAGGTACTCGTGAATTATCTGATGGTTACTACTATTATGCTGATTTGTTTTTTTTTTTGCAGATATTCGTTTTCTTCATAAGTAGTTCTTTAAAAACAACATTTTGATTATACTAGATCATCTAGTGGGTTTTAATAGCGTTCTTAGCTAGATATTAAAGGTATGAATACGTTGGTCTTTCCGATCGACTTGCGAGGGCTAAGTTCTCGAAGGTTTAATATAGTTTACAACATTTCTGATGATGACACTGGAACAATATTAAGTGTACTGTTTTTTCATTGTCTAGAAGACATCATCACTTGCTGAATTGTATAAAATCTACACCGTGTACTTACTACAAATGTAAACCGTAAAAAACTTGACGTTGTCAAGGAAGATGTCGTAGAATGAAGAATTGCCAAAGAAATATAACCTTGACGTAGTCCAACCTCTCTGAGATTTGCTTACAAATTAATTGTTAGATGCCGTCTTTTTCGACGGATAGGTAATGCAGCCCATATAGTCAACGGTGATAAGCTACCAGACAAAAAAATCGCGAAGAAAAAGGCAAACATCTTTTTAATGAAATATTTAATTAATATTTCTTACTACAAAAATGCTATTACCAATATAATAAAAGAATATCGGGTTGGAATCCATGATCCGCACCAATGACTTTTCGGACTAAATTAAATTGTTAATTATCGCTAGCCTCGTGTTTCGGCGAGCACGATAAACTGGCGGTCCCGACTGAACTTCTTTGACAGTCGTTACGGGGAGTCAGTACCCTCAAATAAACTGATACTGGTCTAAAATATGGAATATCCCTTTGGGTGGCAGAAGTCAGACGGCAGTCGCTCTGTGGGAAAGCTGATATGCTGTCAAATCTGGTTAGACCAGCAAGCAGACCGCAGTCTCTGAGGCATATAAGTCTTGGATACAACCGGGATAAGGACGATAATGACCATACAAACTAATATTTACCTAAATGATTGAAATAGACTATTCATGACACAAGAGAAACAAATACCTAGAATATTAAAGAACATTCCTCATCTTTTCTACAACTACCGTGCCCAACAGGGTCCATAATTGTTACCTACTTTATTGTTTTTGTAAGACCGTATACTTATATCATACAAAATAATTTAGCGGGTCTTAATCGCGTTAACTTAACTTATTTAAGGTATAAATACCTATTTGTTTCCGACGTTTCGCTCGTCTCGCACCGAGCATGGTCGCGGAGAGACTGTATACTTATACATTATTAGTGCAATAAAATTGAAAACGAAAATTGTGATAAACAGACTATTTTGTAACCTGAGGAAGTGTCAATGTGCGTGCGTGTACTTTACACGCCGAGAATGTCACATATAGAAGATTTCTACTTGTAGATAGTAACTTTAATGGACTGAAAATGTAAGCATTTCTATACTACCTCCATGGTCCAGTGGATAGCGTATGCGACTGCTGATCGGAGGTCCCGGGCTTGATTCCCGGGTCGGGCAAAAGTGCTACTGGGTTTTTCCAAATTCTCAGTAGCAGCACGGAGTCTGGTGATGTGCCCCTTAACGGCAATAGTCTCGCTCCCTATAACGTGGGACCTAAAAATTCATGGCGAAATGTGGGTGTAATATTACACCTCTGCCTAAACTTTCGAAGATACAGGCGTGCGCCTATAAAAAAAATATAAAAAGTAATTATTAAATCTGCACTTGCTGTATCAGCATTGCCTATTAATACTCATGTTAAATTTGCATAGCATTCCTGTTAAAGTTGGGATAAAACGTAAATTAATTGTCAATTCACTTAATTACTATGTCATGAACCTACTTCTCCATGCCCTTTGGTTTCAGACATAGCCTAGTATTAACTCGAGATCACCTCAAATTGGTATGAGCAATCTCTACCAATCTAAGAAAATTGCACTGGACTATCTACCTGTGTAGTATCCTAATGAAATAAGAGGATCCTAATAAAATAAGTGTATTGTTTTGTGTATTAATATTTGCTTGCACCTAGAGAACGGTTTGGTACCGCCGGTAACGGACAAGAGACAATAAAGGCTACACCAGATACAATACAACAATTTGTGCGTCCAATACATTTAATTATGATTTTAGAAAGGACTGGTACAGAACGCTGAGTGGCTTGAGTGCCGCAAGCAACTCCTGTAGTGTCTTTCGAATATCCATGTGCTCTATTACAGCCAATTAGAGTAGAGGCGTAAATTGGCCTGTTATAAACTATGACTTTCAAAGTACCCTGTACAGTCACCAATAGACTCTAATACGCCGTGAAAAACGTAAGCCTTGCTTAAAATATATTGTAACAATAAAATCAATATTTATTTTACACTAATTGGTTAATTTTCTACTTAAAATAAACATTTAATTTATAGCATTCGCAAATATTTAATGTTAACCAATTTAATTAATCTGTGATATTTTAATTAATAAATTTTCGCCGATGATTGTGTAGAATTTCATTATAGATAATTATGATAATGTTAAATAACCGGTTGATTTTCTAAAGGTTTTTGTTTATTTAACTATACCTTTTCTGTGCACATGCATTATTTTTATAGTTTTAATCTATAAAAAATGCTGTATGTGCACAGAATATTTGTACTTTCTTTGCCCTTATAAGCGTCAACTATTAGGTACTCGTGATTTATCTGATGGTTACTACTATTATGCTGATTTGTTTTTTTTTGCAGATATTCGTTTTCTTCATAAGTAGTTCTTTAAAAACAACATTTTGATTATACTAGATCATCTAGTAGGTTTTAATAGCGTTCTTAGCTAGATATTAAAGGTATGAATACGTTGGTCTTTCCGATCGACTTGCGAGGGCTAAGGTCTCAAAGGTTTAATATAGTTTACAACATTTCTGATGATGACACTGGAACAATATTAAGTGTACTGTTTTTTCATTGTATAGAAGACATCATCACTTGCTGAATTGTATAAAATCTACACCGTGTACTTACTACAAATGTAAACCGTAAAAAACTTGACGTTGTCAAGGAAGATGACGTAGTCCAACCTCACTGAGATTTGCTTACAAATTAATTGTTAGATGCCGTCTTTTTCGACGAATAGGTAATGCAGCCCATATAGTCAACGGTGATAAGCTACCAGTCAAAAAAATCGCGAAGAAAAAGGCAAACACCTTTTTAATTAAATATTTAATTAATAATTCTTACTACAAAAATGCTATTACCATATAAACCAATATCGGGTAGGAATCCACGACCCGCACCACTGACTTTTCGGACTAAATTAAATTGTTAATTATCGCTAGCCTCGTGTCTCGGAGAGCACGTTAAACTGGCGGTCCCGACTGAACTTCTTTGACAGTCGTTACGGGGAGTCAGTACCCTCAAATATACTGATACTGGTCTAAACCATGGAATATCACTTTGGGGGGCAGAAGTCAGACGGCAGTCGCTCTGTGGGAAAGCTGATATGCTGTCAAATCTGATTAGACCAGCAAGCAGACCGCAGTCTCCGAGGCGTATAAGTCTTGGATGCAACCGGGATAGCGCTAGGACGATAATGACCATACAAACGAATATTTACCCAATTGACTGAAATAGACTATTTATGACACAAGAGAAACAAATACCTGGAATATTAAAGAACATTCCTCCTCTCTTCTACAATTACCGTGCCCAACAAGGTCCATAATTGTTACCTACTTTAATGTTTTTGTAAGACCGTATATACATTATTAGTGCAATAAAATTGAAAACGAAATTTGTTATAAGCAGACTATTTTGTAACCTGAGGAAGTGTCAATGTGCGTGCGTGTACCTTACACGCCGAGAATGTCACATACAGTAGATTTCTACTTGTAGATAGTAACTTTAATGGACTGAAAATGTAAGTATTTCTATACTGCCTCCGTGGTCCAGTGGATAGCGTATGCGACTGCTGATCGGAGGTCCCGGGCTTAATTCCCGGGTCGGGCAAAAGAGTTACTGGGTTTTCTAAATTCTCAGTAGCAGCACTCAGTCTTGTGATGTGCCCGTTAACGGCAATAGTCTCGCTCCCTATCACGTGGGACCTAAAAATTCATGGCGAAATGTGGGTGTAATATTACACCTCTGCCTAAACTTTCGAAGATACAGGCGTGCGCCTATAAAAAAAATATAAAAAGTAATTATTAAATCTGGACTTGCTGTATCAGCATTGCCTATTAATACTCATGTTAAATTTGCATAGCATTCCTGTTAAAGTTGGGATAAAACCATTTTTAGTTTGCGTTTTAATAGAACTAATATATTTTTAGGCGTACCCCGCAGTTTCACCACCACATCTCATTCTCATTAACTCTTCAGCTGTATAATATTATATTAATATTATAGATAACTGGACTAATGATCATTGTCGCTATTGTCAAGGTCCCGCAAACACCTAGTGTGGGTTCCCGGGATTAATATATAACACCTATTAGCTGTCATTTGATCTGCGCTTTTGAGAGCAAAATGCCGTTGGTTTCTGCAATTATTAAAATACCCGTAAAAGGGGCACCGACTCTTTTTTAATCTAAGAAATTTCGCTGGTGTCTAATTTGAATGACTAGTAATCCCGATTAGTCGTGAAAACGTTACAGACAGATATGAGATGAATAAATCTTTATGAATGATGAATTCATAAACCGTGAAGTAAAGTATGACAAGAATTATATAGAGTATCTGCATAATACTTATCATATGACAAAAATATGGATAATATGAATATTTTTGTAAATTATACTTTTTGATCTTTAAATTTCAGATCAACATAAAACTACAAACACCAAGAGATTAAAGCAAATATCTCATAATGAAAAATTACCACATTCTGAAAACGTACTGTAAAAAAATATTCATAACCGGCAGCGGCAACTTTTGGTATGAAGAAAACGAAATAGGTGACGACCGAAGAATACTTTATAGGATCGGCGGTGCTGTTATATACTTCATATACATATTCATGACAGTATTGGAAATTATGGCAGCCATGATGGGAGATTTTCCTGAGGACGAAAAAAGCGACTCAATGACTTTCGCCGTTAGCCATACCATAGTTATGGTCAAAATATACTCAGTTATTACGAACAAATCGTTTATAAAAAGCTTGAATCGTAAAATGATAACTGTTTGTCAGAGTTACGAAGAAGAGCCTTTGATGGCGGAGAAATATAAGATCATGAAAATAAATGTGCTTGCTTACGTCATGACCGTTTACGGCTCTTTTGCGTTTTTCGTTTTTGAAGGCTTTAGGAAGGTGTATGCAGGTGATTTACGTGTTTTTGTGAGCTTTTATTTCAATGGTATAGAATGGGTGCCAACGTATAATATTAAGGGGCCACCGCTATAAAAATACCTAGTGGGATCCCGGGTAATAATGTGGCTTTATGCATTAAAAATGTTGGTTGCGATGTGGTGTTTGTATAGGTTCTTTGGTTTATCGATGTAACTATAAGCTTTTTCATATCTATAAATATCTATTTATATCGAGTACTACCAGGTTTTCTATAGTCCTCACTATAACCATAAAGCAAAATTCCAAAATATGTTGTTTTATAGCACGGTCGTAACTTGAGATAGAAAATGTTGAGAAAAATTTGCATTGAAAAATAAACGCGGCAGTTCTTGTATACATGAATTCTGAATTTGTTGTCTTTAAATTGGACTACACGTGTAGTGTTTTGGTTACTTAATTGATCACTTTGTAATAGCACTGTGTTTTAAGTGGAGTGTTTGACAATTTGTTGTCCTTTGCGATACAAGAACTATACGAATGGCGGGGCTGTGGCTTGGAGAACGAAACTACTTTATATTTTGGTAAATTAATATTGTTTACACGTGCTATTACGTAATTCATAGAGCAGTTGGTTTATTTTATTATTTATTATTATATAATATATTTCGACGACTTCCAACACACTTTTTTTCGCAAGCTATCGACAAAATTGCTAACCTCATAACTATTAAAACTCACATCCATATTTTAGGAGCGTACGTTAAAAAAATTCGGCCAAGTGCGAGTCTGACCAGCGCACCGAGGGTTCCGTACGCATTGCATCGTGTATCAAGACGAATTTTGCCCGTTTTTTATGTGGAGTGCTGTTATCGAATATTGCTAAAATAAGTATAAGAAAAGTTTTTCTACTGTTAAAATGAATGACCCTCTTAACTATAGCAGTAATCGCGAAAATATTTAAGAACATTCCTATCTACAAAACCGTTCTTGGAGTTATTATTGTCTTCATACTGTAAGACCTTGCTTCTTGCAAAATTACAGTACTCTTAGTCCACATTGGTGCTAATTACGCTAGTCCTCTAAATCTGTATGAGCGCCCATACAACTTAGAGGACTATCTTAAATGGAGTCTACTATGTTCGTATGGGGACACCCTTAAATTTTCCACTTTTTTATTTTTTGTAATTTTTCCTTTATTTGTGCTGTAAGACCCTGCTTTTGGCCACTGCCATATAGGTTTTCAACCCAAAACCTATAGGGTAGGGTCAATTTTGGTTAAAACCAAGGTCTTACAGCACAAGTAAAGGAAAAATTCCGAAAATTAAAAGAAGTTGAAAATTAAGGTTAATTTTGGTACTTACAAGTTTTCGCAAAAATCTAATTTTGACCAAATCTTTTTATCGGGTTGACCCAAGACCCTGATTTTTATACACCTAATAGGAACCATAGACCTCAGTATCTGGTATAAATAATTCAAAAAATTCATTTGCTAGGTCCACCCGTTCCTGAGAAAATCGGTGGTGACGCACGGACAGACAGACAGACTGACGGACAAGAAAGTGATATATATATATATATATATATATATAAGGGTTCCTTTTTTTACCTTGTGAGGTACGAAACCCTAAAAAACAGTGTATAATACCTTTGTATTTATTTCACAGGCTCTCATTTTACTACAATAGTGACGTACTACCCATCGTTTGAAGATAACTCGGCCGTAGCAATATTTGTACGAGTGTTCACCACTTTCATACTGTTGCTAATGTGTATGACGATGATTGTGTCTATAGACTCCTTTACAATGGTGTACATTATCATGTACAAATATAAATTTATCACACTCAGACATTATTTCGAGCGTTTGAGAGAAGACGTTGAAAAATTGCATCATCAGGGAGAGAAAAATTTGGCGGCGGAGAAATTGGCAAATGGGTTAATTGAAGGAATTAAGATGCATGTTAAACTTATCAAGTAGGTATCTTAAGTGTATCACATCGTACAACAGAACAGATGTAAGTAGACTTACAACACTCTCAAAGGAGAAACTATCTTTAATTCTAGACAAATTTCACCTATATACGTAGATGTAAAGTGAACCTCGAAGTGCCTCCAAAGCTTCTTCTGAAAGGCACGCTCTATCTCGCCGATATATTGCCAGTTATGCTTTGTTACTTAGAATTTGGGATGGTAATTTTGTGTATGTTTATCAAGCACATTTTTTTTTCTGATGCTAAAATGTTTATTTATTCAAAGATATCCGTCGTTATAATAATCTAATCACTGATCAGGCAATCAAACTTACGCCGCTTCTTACAATAGCTATGAGTCTAATGTAATGCCATACAATATAATTATGTTGATACTTAGCTCAAATCTTACATAATTTAATAAGAAGCTATCAAGCGGGAACGCCTTTCAAGTCGTAACGCTTTGCAACATGGCATTACTCGATTAACAATAAACTATTAACTATATTCAGTATAATCAATCCCATTATAATCTTTGTGTAAGACAATTATTGTGTTGTAAATTAAAGGTGAGGTCAGGGAAAACCTTTTTCTCGTTCAGGGTACGGCAGGGTACTTCTAATTTGTTTTTATCTCATAAGGTTATTGAAATACATCGACAAAGCGTTCGGGATGGTGATGGCGCTCCAACTTTGTCAAAGCTCGGGTTCTGCCGTCTCTATCCTACTTCAAATTGCCGTAAGTAATCGAATTGTTACGCCGGTACCTTCGTCGTTTGCTCCCGAATTTTGTAAAAGTGCGTATTATTTGTTTTGATTACGTACTCATAGTATTACACACGCCGAATCTCTGTTTGTGCGGATAAGGTTCGCGTTTGCGATTTTATCGCGGACAAAGATACGTATGTTTAAAATTTATTTTTTTCCTTGTTTTTTATTGTAATGTATGCGTCTACGTGTTACTTTTATTGAGATGATATTATTGCTCCATATTCTAACGATCTTTCTTGATACAAACTAAAATATTTATTAAGTTTCGAGATTTAATTTCTTCTCTATTGCATCTATTTCTATTTCTTTTGCAGTTATCTAGTGACCTAGAATTTGGCGCTGCTGCGAAGCTAATATTCTTTGTTATCGCATTATTCTTTCTACTGGGATTATTTTTGTGCAATGCTGGCGAAATAACGTATCAGGTATGTTATTATGTATTTTATTTAGAGTGTTCTGCTAACTTTTTAGGACTAATCTGTTCTTTTGTGTTATATTATAATGGTATTCAGATTGTTTGGTTGGATGACATTGACCAGTTAACAACGGATCAATCGTCATAGATTGACAGTTCCAACTGCAACAAATTGACCTGCTTGATTGATCATAAATTTTAGTGACAGTTCTGCAGATCTACTAAAGCTAGCGCTTTGACTTTAATCAATGTGGTCAATTGACGACCAATCAGTCCAACATCGAAACATATTTAACGTGGATCGAAATCTGCATTACTAAACCTATAACTATGTGCGTTGTAGCATCGTGCGGGTGGCAGTTTCAGTAACATTTCATTTCACTTTTGAAAATTGCCGCGATTTACAAATTATGTATTATTATTACTTAGTATTTCAGTTGTACCACATTCGTAATATTTTAAATCATTTATTACTGTGGTACATAAAATTATACCCAACCAGAATGTTCTAGTCTACAAATAAAATCGAATGGAAAGAAAATTAAGCAAAGTGTTATGCATATAACGTAACACCATAGACGTATTTAGTGATGGGATGTACTGCTACGATAGATATTCGATATTTTTATAATAAAAAGACGTATATTGGGCGTACTTCAAATCATATTATAAAAAGTCTATAATTATATTAATGAAACAACAGAACATATATATATAATAGATTTCATTCGTCTTAACTCATATCAGAGTCAGCAACATCTGAATTGCCACTAAATTCATCATCTGTATCAGTGACGGATATTATCAACGATGACTCCATTATATTGTCTATGTGAATGTCACGATCCCAATCAGACAATGTCCCTCTTTATTTTATTCACAACCTTCGACCAGTCTTCAGGTTGAACATTGTTGATGGCCGCTTGCAATGGGCCAACATTTTATTTGCTGTAAATGGCGGCGAAGTATTATTTCAATAGCGTTATACTGGCAATGGTAAGGTGGTAGTCGAAGGACCTGGTGGCCTTTTTCTTTTGCCATTTCCTCCAGAGCATAGGTAGGAGCCGGTGGCTTATGACGCCGTACTAAGGCAATAAGCTCTGCCTTTAACATTTTTATATCTGCTGTAACTCCATTTTCATTCAGCCACTTCACCAACTCGCTTTTGAGGCTGGATAGGTTTGGGGGTTTATTAACTTAAGCCGAATGGTAGGGTGTGTTGTCCATTATTATAGTCATAGGCTCTTTTAAATTATTTAATAGACCTATGAACCAATCTTTAAATTTTTCGTAGTTTATCTCCTCATGATACTCTGTAGTTTTTTTTTACTTAAAAGCCAGCAAACAATAAAATTAGGGACGAATCCACTTGCTGTACCTGCGTGACAATATAATAAGGCGTTCGCCTTTGCCCCCAGGCACTTAAAATTAGGTATAAAATTTGACCTGCTGGTGGCGTCATGATATTTATCGATGTGTAATAATAAATAAAAGTGAATAGTCAGTCGTCATGAAATCTGGAAAATCGCCGGCCTTATAAAGGTTACATTTGGCAGCGAAAATTATTAAATGTTACTTTTATCCGAGTGCGAAGCCGCAGGTATCAGCTAGGTTTATATAAGTACAAAGATATTATAATGCAGCCATAAAATATATATTGAAAAGTTAATACACGTAGTTACACTGCACAACCGAATAACACTCAAATTTTGATAACACTATTAATGTGAACTAGATTTATGTTGTGAGTATCGATAGATCGATTAAAATGAATTGCATAACGTCACATCTCTAGTCATGTGGTACTGACGGATGTCAACGTCATTTAGGCAACTATCATCCGCACGATGCTACAGCGCAGAGGGTATAACAAAATCCACAATATATTCTCATCCACATTAACCCAGGTTTATACGTCATTGAATACAATTTTGTAAGCAGAAATATGTCGCGTTACTCCCAAATGCGACAGCCGCAAGCATTCATAGAAATGTACGTTCAGATATAAAAATAACTTACGACATAAGGTCAGATACCGCGGCCATCAACATAAATCACAAACTTCTGCACTTGTTATTTATTTTTCTGGAAAAATTTAGGTTTTGCTTTATACGTATTAGCACTGGAAAAGTGTTTTAACATTACTACTAGGTATAATATATATAAACGTGAAAGTGGGTGCAGATGGATGTTTGCAGCTTATATATATCAACATAGCCCGTGGGTTACCTTTTATAGAGCGGCAACGGATTCCCTTGACGTAGGGAAAGCTATAGTAAGTAGCTAATGCTTCATACATACGATGAGGTATGCATGTTTCCCGGAGGTATACAGTAGAGGTAACGGCGTCCCATTTGCAATGATTGTGACGCGCCGGTTTTCTTTATTCATTCCGGTCACGTTCTTGATGCGTGCTCGTCAACTTAGAATCATTTTAAAATAAACATTCCTCCAAATCCTGTATGAATTGGTTTTAGAATCCGCCGTGGTTGTTTTTCAAGTTTCATATACTGACTTGGCTGCTTATAATAGTTCGGAGAGTTATATTAATATAAGTTACTTCATTTCAAAATAGAGACGGAAAACTCGACATCAAACCCTATACGACTGCCTCGTTGGTCTCGCGGCATAAATGTGCGCGTGGGATCGGGAGGTCCCGGGTTCGATTCCTGGGTCGGGCAGTGTTATTGGGTATTTCTGTTACGAAATTCTCAGTAGCAGCATGGAGTCTGGAAATGTGCCTGGTACGGCAAGCATGAGGCAGACCCATTAAGTTATTAACAATACTTGTGTTGGGGCTGACTCGCTACTTCCCTGTAATACATTTACAGGGGAAGAAGCGTATAATCTAGTAGTATAATATGAATATACTAACTTGGCTGCTTATAATAGTTCAAAAGTCTCCTAATATATTCGAACGTTTGTAATACATTTTGTGTTATTCACCATGCATATAAGTTATATCAATATAAGTTACTTAATTCATCATCATTGGCCACAGCATCTTGTCAGATGATTGTTGCAATGCTACGAGGAAGTTTGTCTGCCTCTCACATTTTCTCTTGTGGCTCAGTGATCAAACTTCTTTCCATACTAATCACTATGAATTTTCTATTTTGTAATTAATATAAGTTATATAATAACAAAATTGAAAATTCACAGTGATTAGTATGGAAAGCAGTGCGGAATTATTGACAAATGTGTATAATCTTGAAATTTTTCAAGGCTCTGCTTTTATAACGCACTTCATATAGAAAATATAACTCACCTTGTTTTTATATATAAACTATGCAAATTTGTGACAAGTTGTTCCTTTGTTTATTTACTTCGTGCATAAGCTTATGATAAAACGCAATCATTTCTATGTCATTACGTGAAAGAATAAAAAACATTACAGACTTTTCAAAGCATATTTTAGTTCAAAGTGTGTCAAATTATTGAATGAAATGCATGACAATGTAACAAAATATGTAACTTTGGTGTCATAAAAAGTCCTCCGCATCGCAGTCCATTGGGAGTTTGTCAAAAAGAATGGCAGCATTGTCACGTTACATGGCTATGCTTAGCTTTTGTGTATGCCAGTAATCTGTTCATACGAGCCATCTACCATTCTCTTTGCGAGATTCCTAGAAAGATATGTCGCACTTGGACCCTATGGCACAAATGATTTGAGTCCAAACAAATCAAATACATTATCCTCTACTAGATTTACGTCCTCATCTCCAAGATGAATACTGAATTATATTTTTTTGTTTTAAGATTAAGCATATTGTTGAAGGTCATGATTGAATATACTGTATAATTAAATAAATTACAATACGTTTCTATTTAATAGTTCAGCATATTCAAATGTATTTTGTACATGAAAGAAAATAATAGACTATTCTGTTAGAAAATGATCGATGGTTTATATTTTTATTGCAGGCTGCTTTAGTATCAGATGCAATATTTTACTGTGGCTGGCAGTTGTCTCCACCACGGTTAAACAATATGCCGAAGAGAAACATTAGACAACTAGTGCTACTGGCGATTGTGCAGGCTCAGCGTCCGCTCGTCATGAAGGCGTTCAAGATGCTGGAACTTACCTACGCAACGTTTTTGCTGGTTAGAATTATCTAGTGAACATCATCTTTACCATACATTCGTATGGGCGGCTCAAACCCGCTGCTTGCATGCTTGAATTTTTTGCGTGCCGTTTTCTCCACCACTTTTAAGTCCTGCTTGGGGCTGACAAAGATGTGTAAGTCTCTCCCTTAAAGTTGTTCTAGGCTTATTCACTAAAACCATCGTTGTATTTTCGATGTCCCGTGAAGCCAGAATAGCGATTTGCGTCAGCGTATAACGATTTTGCTAAGACCTCCCCGGGCACTACTCGTCCTACAACATAAGAAAACTAGTGGTCATGAAAGATGTAAGTTGTCAAACTAATTTGACGATAAAGGAAAAATAAACAATCTCAAAGAGTATTTTAGGTGAATATTCCGATCGACATATATAATAGTTTTCAAATCCATCGGCGAAAGACGAAGAACGTAGTCGACAAAACGTTTCCATCGGTGAATATTGACTCATCATATAGACAGAGCTTATAAAGAATGAGGTTAAACCCTACTTTTTGATACACATGTCCGAATATTCTAATGCGGCCAAACTCTAAAAGGTTTTACATAAGCTGATAAAAAGTTTCAGTTTGAATCTCTTAGAAACAAACTGAACCCTCGTTTTATTATAATGCGAATATGATAACGGTCTGGTCTCTATTATATTCTCGTAAATGGCACTTGTTGATATCATGTATTATGGAAATTCTAGTTTTCTTTGTAGCTTACCTCGTACGGGATTTGGTTAAAGCTTGTCGGTTATTTACGTTATTGTTGGGACTGATAACAGCGTGACGAGCGGTATTAAGCGGTGTGAATATGTCAGCTTGAAAATTGCTGTATTTACCCAAAGTATCTGCTGAGTGCCGTCATGGCTGAGAGACACGTTGGAGATGAAGAATTTGATATATTCCAAGTCAGTTCCAGTATTTCAAACATCAAAATATTGATGGCAAGCAATGATCTGAGGACGTAAGCCTGCGATTAATCATGCAGTCCCGGGCGTGACTGTTTATTGGTGTTAAATATAATAAGGCTGCTTAGTTTATGCACATAGTTTGGACATGAGTCTATTGTTTTCAAATATTGCTAGTGAACTATGGATGTAAACCTTTGAGAATATATAACTGAGAATTTATGGAAGATAATCTCAACTCCATCTCTTATAGATATTTTTATTCGTAATTTACAAAATATAGAAGTGTATTAGACCTTTAATAAATTATCTAGCGGTCGCCACCTACAGACTTAGGTCAGCACAATATTTCTTCTAGTGAAATTTCTGCCTATTATTCCTTTAGAGATTAAGCTGACCGCACAAATAATTCAGTAATGTAAACTAGACCTAAAAATAAAATCTAATACTCTCGTAGCCATATGATTAACTTCAATAAATTCGAACTAAAATTAAGCAACACCAAGTTATTGTTCGCGGAAAGAGCTATAGATTTGCTTTTTGTAAGCCGGATGGTAGGTATCATATAATGTTGTTTGAGGGGTTGTAAAAGACGGAAACTTACGTTGAAATACTATTTTTCGTCACAACACTGTGACGCTTCAATTAACTTTGCGATTACTGTCTAGTCCAGCCGTTTCGAGTTGCACCGATGTACAGTAAATTTATCTCACAAAAGCTTTTTTAATAATGTTCCACAGACTACAGCCAAGCTTAAAATTTAACGATAATCTGTTTAAAGTGAAATCCATGAACCTAAATAATACAACGACCATTTATTACAGTCACATGACGCGCAGTCGGTATTTTAATTTCACAAACAAAATTAAATGAATTTATAATAAATTGCGCATTAAGCTTTTAAATTTCACACGTATATAGACGGTGGGTGGAATATGTGAACTGTACGTTAATTTAATTTATTAATACTGGTGACTGGTTCATCAGCTTGTTTTAATTAATCGCTTATGATTTCAGGTGGTGCGAGGGACATACTCTGTGTTCGCCTTGTTTTATGCACAGAATCAATAAATGATATAAGCCCTACAATAACTCTAGTCGAGCACCATATCTTGCATTTTACTAATATTGTATGTAATCATAGCTTATGTCACAATAAACATAATATAAATATAGTCATAACTCTAAAATTAAAGATTTTTTTAATAATTCAGTATTAAATTATTTTTTTAACCTGGTAAGGTGTGAATATATTAGTTTAATTTTGCTCTGCCACATTTCTATCCATGTCCCGCCCATGTTTTGTGTAGGTCTTATTGTAAGTGGATGTACCAAAGGACAAACACCTATAAGTGTAGAATTGAACCTTATATTTTTTGCCAAGTAAATATTGCTGGGTTAGTAAATATTAGTTTCAGAACAGTAAATCCTACATTATGTTTGCATATAAGATTCATAATAATTCATGAAAATTTATACAATATAAATAGATCGACGCCTCCATAACCGTGATTAGTACATTGTTTGAACCCTTATGTCTTTAGGTCTATCAGTATTCTTTACAAGTACAGCAGATTTTTGAGAAGCCGTTCAATAAAAGAATCGTTGTTTATACATAATATATTATGAAAAATATCGATAATGACAATGGAATAAGTTTATTGACCTATACCCGGTCACAGGTTACTAAATAGTTACTTGACCCGGTCAAGCAGCATGCATTGCGAGACATGATTTGTGACTATTTTGACTGTAGATTAGCCTACAGTTTAACATAAGGTGTTATTTGTATCTAGATTACAAAATAGTTCTTCGATTTATAGCGAATGAAATACACGACCGTCTGAAGCGGACGGCAAAGTATGTCAAACTTTGAATTAACATCAAAGCTGTGCTATTTTTATGTAAATGCATAGTTTTTAGTATAAAGAGTAACATAAATGAAAATGTCTATGTTATGACATGAGTTAGAGACGATTAAAATACATGAAGGAGGTAATATCCTTGTGAACATACGGGAAACTCAAACCCTATACCAACCCGTCTGGCCAGCGTGGTATAAAAGGCAAAATATTGCGATTCAATAGGAGGACCGATTGACTCCCGATATTTTTGAGACTAATTTGGTAGAAGCCTGCCGCCAGTAGTGTACTGCGAATGGCTCTTTGGTGATCAAGTAAGCAACGAAAAGAGTCTCCAGTCGCAGATGGTTGGTGTTGCACCGTTAGGTACTTAATAGTCTAAGATCCTTAGAAGTCTGTATACCTACTAGATGAAAAGACACAGTTATTACACATATCCAGTAGACAGATGGGTGAAGGTAGCTCTTTTACGGATCACTTACTATAATGTTTTCGGTGCAATAAATCGTTTTAGACTGTAGCCTGTTTATTCCACAAGTTTTGACTTTATAGTCAAAACTTTATAGTAATAAGAAACATTTATTTAGATAGAACCAACAGCAGGTTCTAACAAATATACATACCGATATGTATAGATTATACAATATTTTTCAGCTGAGGTACTGATAACATGTAGCATACTTATATCTCAATGTAAACACACAGGTACAATAGCTTTGTAGGTTGTCGTGACTGAGTTCATACAGAACAAACGCCATACGTGACCGGTACCTAACAGTACTCTCTCGGTAGACAGCGCATAGGAATGCGACGTCTCTCAAGTAGGTAGGTACTAGAGTAACGTCAGTGCTAGCATTTGGAACAAACACTAAGTATTTTATAGCAGTAATAAATATAGTGAAGCGTATAAATTCGCCGAGGTTGTCGGATGATGTATATCCATGTTAGGTCGTTACATGCTCGACTTACGCAGTCACGCACCTATAAAAACAAGATGGCAAATCGCGATAAATCTGTTATCGTTAAGATTTCTGTATCACATAAGTACATACGCAAATCGGAGACATCGCATTGCGTGTTAGGAATATGTTCATGAATAAATAAAATGGTGAAAGACTTACCTGTACTTAGAGTCGCGGGTAATATCCATAACAGCACTGAGTAAATGCAAAAATCAGGTGTATGCTGTAGAAATGCAAATAATAAAATTGTGAATTATGCACTTGTGTTTTATTTTAGTTACTGGGGTACTTGTGTATATTACTGACTGAGGTAATGTTGAGATCTCACGTTATTTTGATGAGTTAGTTAAAACAAGAGCTTTGCAAAAAAAACAAAGCCCTTTTATTTTACGCCTTTTTCAGGCACGTTACGGAAAATTGATAGTATACTTTTAAATTATTCGATTAATTTTCCGTAACGTGCTACAGCACGTTACAATGTGTAATGGGCGACGGGAGTTCAATTGAAACAAGTGTTTTCGTTCTCTGTCGTAAAATGAATGTCTAATACATTATAATGTGTTTAACTCTATACTAATAATAAGGTAGAGGTGCACTACACTACACCTCCCCTCTGTATTAATAAAAAATTAGAATAAATTTTTTTTTTGTAAATAATGCAGTAAAATCAAATTTTAACAACAAGCAAAAATATTTTAGTTAATTTTCCAATATTTAAATAGAATATGTTATTATGTTTATTACTTTAGAAAAATAAACAGTGATTTTAACAAAAATCAATAAAATATGATCGAAACTTTTTTTAAGCATAATTCTTATCCCTTAGAAAATAAGTAAACATTAAGTAATTATTACAAAAACACGAAAGTCAAATAAAATATTAGAGTTTTCTTAAATTCTAGAGGTCGCTTAATGACAATATTGTATTAAGATTTGTTATATAAAATTACGTCTAAGTAAATTTATATTAGTTACCTAGTACAATTTGGATTTATAACACAAAATTGTTTACGTATGCATTCTTAGTAATTCATAGTTGATACATTTTCATTGGTCTCATTACATTTCCTTAGCTGTTATTTCAAAATTTCATTAATATATAATTATATTTCACTATAATACTTTTCTTTTCAACGCTATTAATCCTTCTTTAGTACACCATAATTCCTACAAATTCGCCTTATTCATATACTCAATTATCTCATCACAATACTTTCTTCATACCTAATTGGTACACACATTTTATAATTTAGACCCGGGCCTGGCCATTTTGTCCCTACTTACTATAAATCGATACCTGTATACAAACAAAACCATCTAATTACTCCTATCCAAATCTATTTTCCATCAATTAACATATCTATTCCACAATCTCATATATTAAAATGCCATACTCATACTAAAATATATCTTTCAAAACCATAAAAATCAAATGCGTATCACAATATCATAACTCATAACTCTTAAATAAAACATGAAAGAATGTGTTGGATACAAGGGTGTATCGAGGTATCGGCATCCACACAGACCACTTCTTGGTGTTGAGCCGGATAAGTGGGCTATTTAAAGGATGGCGAGACCGAGAGCATAACGAAAATAGAGTTTTGGAAAGAATAAAAGTAGAAAATCTACAAGAGACATATGTGAAAGATGAGTATAAACGAAGATTGATAGCAAGATTTGAGAGGTTCGATGGCATAAATGATATGGATGAATTGTGGCAGTCCTTTAAAGAAGAGGTAGTATGTGTAGCGTCTGAAGTATGTGGTGTGATCAAGAGAAGGAAAATATGAAAGATTAAGAATACATGGTGGGACAAGGATGTACAATCAGCAGTGTCAGAGAAGAAGAAAGCTTGGTTAGATTGGTTGGCTGTCAAAGCAAATGAAAGAATGGGAAAAGCAACGAGCGAGGACATAGACGAAGCAAGAAAGGCGTTTGTTAGGTCAAAAAGAATAGTGAAAGAAATCGTTAAAAGGAAAAAAGAGGAAAAGAAAGATGAGTTTGATGGCAGATTATCTGACGATTTCCGGCGAAACATTAAGTTGTTCTGGAAATCCGTTCGTGCAGTTCGAGGAAGAACTCAATCCTCAGAATACACATCGATCAGAGACAAGAATGGAAGGATAGTGAATGGTGAATCGTGCGTGCTGAAGAGATGGAAAGAGTATTTTGAAGGGTTATTTGAAAGAACGGCGATAGAGACACCGATCGATGAAATGAATGGTAACGATAGCAATGATGAAAATGTTATTGGGGTGGATGAGATCGTGAAGGCACTGGGAAGTATGAAAGTAGGTAAGGCTGCAGGATATGATAGGATTACAGTCGAAATGCTGATGGCTGGACAGGGCATCATAGTTGGTCAGTTGCAGCGGTTATAATAATATAACTTGTGCTGGAGCACCGGCCGAGTACCTAATGACTGGGCCACAGCTGTAGTTGTGCCTCTTTATAAAGGAAAAGGCTCGCAACAAGACTGCAAAAATTATAGAGGCATTAGCCTTCTCAGCATTGTTGGCAAATTGTATGCAAAGGTACTGATTGAAAGAGTTATGAAAGTAACCGACAAGAAAATATGGGATGTACAAGCGGGATTCCGAAAGGGAATGGGATGTACGGATCAGGTTTTTTCCTTGCAAAGCATAGCCGAAAAGTTTTTGGCCAAAGGTCAAAAGGTCTATTGCGCTTTCGTGGATTTGGAAAAGTCTTACGATAAAGTGGTGAGGAATTAAATATTGTCAGTGCTGTCAATGAATGGGGTGGACAGCAGCCTCATTCGAGCTCTGAAATCCCTTTATGAGGATTCTAGAGCTTGTGTGAGGATAAATGGGGCATACACTGACTGGTTTACCATCAACACAGGTGTTAGACAGGGATGTGTAGCGTCGCCGTGGCTGTTTAACCTCTTCATGGACAGTTGTTTGCATGATTTAAAACATAGTGACTGCGGATTAGGGATAAATGGGTTACTCGTCAAATGCCTCCTTTATGCTGATGATCAGGTAATACTTGCATCTTCAGTGGAGTAGTTGCAGGAGATGGTAACAATCATGCATGGTTGATTGGAGAGGAAAGGAATGAAAGTGAATGTAAGTAAAACGAAAGTTATGGTTTTTGAAAAGGAGGAATGCGTTACGGCTTGTAATGTTATGATCGATGGACAGCGAGTGGAACAAGTGAATGAGTTTGTTTACTTAGGTACGTTATTTACAAGAGATGGTAAGAATGAAAAAGATATTGAAAGAAGAGTTAATGCAGTTAATAGTGTGAATGGAGCTCTGAAGGCGTTTATGAACAGTCAAAACGTGTCCTAAAAGGCGCGTTTGACTGTTCATTGAGAGGTGTTAGTGCCTAACCTTATGTATGGTAGTGAAAGTTGGGTATGGCAGAAGAGACTTGAAAGTAGAATAAATGCTGTAGAAATGAGAACACTGAGAAGTATGTGTGGTGTGTCTTTTACCGACAGACTAAAGAATTGTGTGATACGAGGGTGGTGTGGGGTAAAAGAAAATGTAGTGACAAGCATCGAGAAAGGCATGTTAAGAGGGTTTGGGCACATGGAGAGGATGGATGACGAAAGACTGACAAAGAAGATATATAAGACAAGTGTGAATGGGACAGGACAAAGGGGAAGACCTAGGCGGACGTTCTCTGACCAGATTGGAGACATCCTGAAAAAAGGACAGGTCAGAAGTACCCTAAACAGAAGAGCATGCATGAGAAACTTCATGGGAGTGAATGAAGCAAGAGAGGTATGTCAGGATCGTTGCAAATGGCGTTCCGTAGTCTCTGCCTACCCCTCCGGGAAACAAGCGTGAGTCTATGTATGTATGTATCATGAAGGACGTTTGTACTAATTGTGTAGGAAGCGCGGATGTGGATTATTTCAGGCTTTTTTTTCTTAACGTGTTTGATTTGTGATATGTTTAATAGAAACGAACTGGACAAGCCGCCGATATTTTTGGATTAAAAACTCATTTCCGCTTAGTCAGCAGATAAGAATTAAAGTCCATAGCTGAGTTCGTCAAGCAGATGTACCATCTGGCGTATAAATTAACAACAACATAAGGTGTGCGCATTGGAGCGGGCCCCATTCCCAAATATACGAGCAAAACTTACCTATTTATAATATTGGTAAGATAACTTGTGTACCGCCGTTAATATTTCGCGGTTCACATAATGATATACGGCCCAAACATAGGTACGTTTCGTTTACGCTCTATGCGGAAACTTGGAAGGGGTTAGATTAAAGTTTTGCTTCTGAGATATATTACGTGCCGCGTGTCGCATATTTGCTGTTCGGGGTCTAGTGTACTATATTACTCTTACTTTCTACCACCAATTAAATTTTCCTCACAGGAAATATAAGCAGAAAACGCAAGAAAAGACCCGAGGACGGTCTATTCTTTAATCGTGCGTATTTAGAATATTTATTTTTGGAGCTCAATCTTCGTATTGATCGTTAAAGGTCAAGGAAATTGCACGAGGAAGTATTCGAATTGAGTTTTATGAGTTATTCCTCTTTTGATGTGCTGTTGAATGGAGTGGAAGTTACGCTAATGATTTATATTTAACATTTTTTGTATTGTTTGAACGTTACCCGTCATTAAACGCGCTACGATAAAGGAATGCTTTGATGTAACAATTGAATTTCGTAAAGTCGTCAAGTAGAATAGAATGTATAATAAGGCTATTAAAATATATTGATTCAATAACGTTAACGAAATCTTCCGGGCGTTGGAGGTATAAACGTCTGATATGAAGATGGCTCTTACAAATAACCAATTATGAATTCTACGAAACGCAAGAAAGTGTTCATATATTTTATACATTAATATTATTAATACCGCGTAACTCTAGCTATTACTACTACTAGAGAATTAAAATCATCAGCTATAATTGCAGAAAACCTATTCGAATCTAGTGAAGGAAAATGTGATGTATTATTTAAGTTCAATTGTATCAATTCTACCGACATTATAAGTACTTTTCAATCTCTAGAGTCTAAGAATACAGGTGATCTCTGGGTCATTTCTGTTAAGGTTCTGAAAAGTATAATTGATGTAGTAGCTCCTTACTTAAGCAACTTATTTAATAAGTGTATTGAATCAGGTGTTTTTCCCGATCTTATGAAATATAGTAGGATAATACCTCTTTTCCAATCCGGCAGTAAGACTGATCCTAGTAATTATAGACCAATATCGATACTATTATATACCTGCCTTTAGCAAGGTTTTTGAAAAGATCATACTCAAGCAACTACTTAGACATTTTAATCTAAACAGCCTCCTTCAGAGTGAGCAATATGGTTTTATCAAGGGTCACTCGACAACAGATGCAGGAGTAGCGTTACTAAAAAACATATTCAGTGCATGGGAGAATGCTCAAAATGCTATTGGTGTATTTTGCGACCTTTCGAAAGCATTCGATTGTGTCTGCCATGAAACGCTCTTATGCAAACTTAGACAATACGGCGTACAGACTAAAGCATTGGATGTCATTAAGTCATACTTAAGTGACAGAATCCAATGCGTTGAAATAAACGGCTCAAAATCCAGTGGTTTACCTGTTGATTTAGGGGTGCCGCAAGGCAGCATCCTAGGGCCTTTTTTGTTTCTTGTTTACATTAACGATATACCTTTTTACTAGAAAAGCATTTGTGATGTTGTACTGTTTGCTGACAATACTTCTTTGATATTCAAAGTAGATAGAAATAAGGAACATTTTAACGAAATAAACAGTGCGCTCATTCAAGTAACTTAATGGTTTAATGTAAACAATCTCGTACTGAACGCCAAAAAACAAAATGTATTAAGTTTGCCCTGCCTAATGTCAGAAACCTTGGTCCTAGTATAGTGCTAAATGATGATGTACTCGAAACATCTGAATCTACATTATTTCTAGGAATAACACTTGATTCGAAATTGCAGTGGGGTGCGCACGTTACATATCTCTCAGGGAAACTTAGATCAGCTGCTTATGCCATTAAGAAGATTTGTAGGTTGACTGATGTCGATACGGCTAGATTGGTTTACTTTAGCTATTTTCATAGTGTTATGTCATATGGCATACTATTATGGGGTAGGGCTGCTGACATCGAAAATATTTTTATATTGCAAAAACGGGCAGTTAGAGCCATTTACCAGTTAAAGACAAGAGTCTCACTCAAAGAAAAATAAAAAAATATTGGTATTCTTACTGTAGCATCACAATATATTTATGCCAGTGTTATGCATGTGTGACAACATATAAATTCTTACAAAATGAATAGTGACATACACAATATTAATACTAGGAACAGGCACAAATTATGTGTACCGTATTTTCGTTTACACAAAACACATAGCTCTTTTATTGGACTTAGTATGACGACAAGTACGCTTGGAAATAAATTTTATTTTTTATTAGGCCAAATTTTTGTTTATTCGGTCAATAAGCAGTTTACTTAATTACTGTATTTTCTTTTTTACTACATTTGCATTCTTGTCCTACTCTTTTTAGTATGATTTATCGGATTTGTAAGGTGAGGGTAATCCGTGATCATGAACTGCTAACTAATGGATTGTAAATTGCTGCAGGTTTATATACCGTTATTACTTTTCGGGACATACTGTTCCATCATAGCTCTGAGCAGTCATGTTCACGAGTTGCCAACATCAAAAGACGGAAGTTGATGCTCCTGTTTCACCACATTTACTTTGGGAGGCTGACCAAATGAACATAATTTATTGCTTGAGTACGATATCAATAACTATTAAAATTTTGCATTTGTAGATAACTCACAATGTGAAACAATTGCAGCTCCTTACAAAGATACCATGTAAAAACATTATACTGGCAGTTAAAAAGAGTGGCTACTAGTTTTATTGCCCGTTCTTTCTCGTGGTTCTACCTATTGCATTGCAAACGTGGCAGTAAATGTTAATGTAGAATCATCTAGTAATTAACTTAAATTTTTGACGTTCATAAGCGTCACTTTGTGGCCTAAATGTATAAATGATTTTGATTTTGATTTTGCTGCTATTATAATACAATGTAATAATATTTATTAAATTAGACGCAATTTTACCTATTCAATACAACACATTCCTGATAACAGCTTATATCGTATTAATTCATCTTTATTTGCTTTATTCATCAAATATTAAATAAATATATAGTGAGTAAACCGGCATGTCTGAGAGCTCTTCGTAATGATCTTCAAAGTTTTGTGGAGTCTGCCAACCAGTAGAGTAGTATTAGAAAGGAATTAGAGGAAACACAGCTTAAATTTTAAATTGGACTCCGAAATATTAATACTATGATTTTACCAACGAATTTCGTATGGTTAGTTTTGTGTAACTGTCCTTACTTAATTTGCAATAATGACACTGGAAAGTTCTATTTTTGGGTCTCAGTAGTAAATTTTAAACAATCGACGTGTCCATGATGTACATCCTGCATTTCTAGTTTTAGTTCGTATTCCATTTATTTTTATATTGTACTTTCTGTGTTTTCTTACACGCATAGTAGGGTCTAGGTCTTTCAAAAATATGGTGGGTTTATTGTATCACTATTCTATTTAGAAATCAGATTATTAAATATTTAATTTTAATCACCTCCGATCATGTCTGCTTTCCATAACAATTGAATGAGATTTACCTGATGGCTGTAAACCATTCTACTATTCATAATTAAATAAAGACCATTCTACTATTCATACTAAGATTGATATGTTACAATATAATAAAATGTAAGAAGCTGAATTTAGCCTTCTTCTAGTTATTGTGTCATCATGAAACTTGGAAATAATGTGTAGATTAGATGACGAAAAATTAAATGATACTAATAAGCTGGTATCATGATGGAGCTAGAAAGGCTTTTAATAGTTTTGGTCGCGTTTCTCGATGATGAATATAGTATTATTTTTAGTTTTTTTAACTAGTCATTAATTATGATCTGAAATCTTACTATACTTAAATTTCTTAGGTAATGACACTGACTTTGCAATACTCCTATAGCAATATCTATTATTAATATAGATATTGCTGTACTTTGACTGCAATTATACACGTCTTAATCATATATCCAGAACTTTATTTAGAAGTGTTTTCCATACTACAAAGATTATATCAGATGACAAGCATCCATTATTATTACTCCTAGACTTTATAATATACTAGACCTCAGCCGCGGCTTCACTCATATGAATTATACATTTAAACCTTCCTATATTGAAGAAAAGCGTGCAAAAATCCATCCATTAGTTTTTGGAGTTATCGCATTCATACAGATAGACATGCTTAAAAGGGTCTTTAATTTTATAATACGTATAGATTATTGTAATTAAGTAGCTTTTAAAGGCTACGGTATGTCACGTTTTGAATCTACTATTCCTGTAATTTACAGAAGCAAAGCTTTAAAGACAAATTGACAGACTGGCATGCCTTTTACCCTTCATTTGTACGACTACTGATGTTCAATGAGGTTGGTTAGGTATCCTATCAACAAGTAGCCTTTTCTGCCGCTTTGAAATGAACGCTTTATATAATCAAATATCCTGCCTACATTGCTTATAGCCTAAAGGCCCTTTAGGGGTTATGAAGCAAAGGCATTCTTTATGTAAAACCCTGAGAAAATAGCTATCGCCTTAGTAGTCTTTGATAGTTTAGAAACAATTTTATTGACTGTACTTATTGTGATATAGCGAAATTTCAAAGGCTGAGGAAATACATTTTGATATGATACATTTTCGATTGTATACAATAGCATCTCGAAAAAACAGAAATGCTCCAAACACTATCATTAATATACCAACATGATTTTTGTTTTTCCGGCGCGGAGCATAAAATACCTGGAAATTGAAATTTGAAACCAGAAAGGTCGGAAAAGGATATAATATTTACATTCACAAGAAATAAACGTGAGACATTTTATCATTGCTAGACGTGTACAGACATGGATTTCCTTAAATCTCGTAAATATAATATTTTTATTAAAAATAACGATCATTTTTAACGGCACATGTCATAACCGCTACAAATGACAAAAGAGAAAATATATCAATAATGTACAACGTGCGAAATTATGATATCAATTTCAACTTTCCTGGTAAATGAATTAGGTACTCATTAAAATAACGTGCAAATAAAAAATTTACATTACTTTGATACTTAAAATTAACCAAGCATATTTATAATACATCACTATGAAAGAGCTTGTCAGAATCAGAGAAGCTACCTATAGTGTAGAGACAGTTTAGATAAATAAAAGAGACAACTATCAAATCATACTTTCATTTATTCAGTTCGGCACAGGGATATATCTTTAGATTACGTCGTGATTCTACATTATCATTTAGAGCCCAGTTCGCAAAGCAAAGACATAGAACCAAGAGAAAGAACGGGCAATAAAACTCTTGGTCATTCTTTTCAATAATGAACAAACAGTGGTACAACAAATCTATATAAAATATCAATGTTGTGGGTAGTTTTATATTACTAGAAAGGTCTGTCTTACAACAGAACATAATAAGCATTATTTCGCATCAATACAATTTACTAAATGTATATCACAGGTATATAATGAATCTCATTGATACAACTTGATCCACAGTATATTATTCTATCTTATATTACAATCTTTAGTATCTCGCAAATGATCAAACTACCCACAATCAATATCAATAAGATAATGATTACACCATCTTTCATTATTTCCTAGATGATTAAACAAAAGAACAAGCAACACAATATTGAAACACGGTGGCAGTTAAATAGTCAGAACCATATCGTACCTGAGCAGTCGTCGAAGGAGAATAGGACGAACTAGCCGAGCCTGTCGACTTTTATAGGTACACCTTATTTACACGTTTGACAGTTTAACTGTCAAACGTCATGTCAGTGTCATTTAATTGCCACTATCCTCTTACATACTATGTATAAACACTTGGATATCAGTAATTTCAGCCCAAAGCCTAGATATTATTACATATCTCTCAAGCTCTTGATTTACATACTTAAATAAATGCAGATAACGAATATTAAAGAGACTTATTATAATGGCTGAAACTTCAACTGTACGACGGATATCAAGTAAATACTGTGCCATCTATCTTTCGAAACAATTTTTACTAAAGATGACTCTGATATCCAGCTTTAAATAATCTAAAAGAAAAGACAAAGAAAGCACCTACGTGCCCTACGTAGGTAGTGGACGTTAAATGCGAAACTCTTGTGAAAATCGACGTACACCCTTTTCTTTATCCGTTTAGTTCTCATTTTAATTCAATTTACTGGATGAAGGAGAAAAAGTAATGTCCAGGGTTGGGTCGGGACACGCTACAGAGAGATTGGAAGTCATCGGCGTAGTATTGGGACGAACTCATATACTTTTATGACGGCGAAAGTTTTTTATTCGTGGCAGAAGAAAAAAGATTCGCGTACCGCGCAACCCTTTTACATGTGAGCCGCATACGTGAATAACTATGAATACGGGTAAGAGGAATGAAAACATTAGTAGTCCGTTCGATTTGATCACGGATCAAGTCCATCGGGAGCATCGCAGCTTTCACTGTATAAATATATTTCACTAGCCGTTGTCCGTAGCCTACGAATCTATATTTAAGCATACGTCAGAAGAAAAGACAGGCAGATGCTAGAAAAGGGTGAATTATGGCATGGCAAATACTTATTTCATGTGGCTGGACTAAAAAGAACTTTGTAATATAATTGAAAGGTTAATTTTTCATAACGGTAATGATAAAGTAATTGGTTTCCGTAACCCTCTAACGACAACACAGCCAAACCTAAGCTTAATGAAATTGGCGAAGAGATAGATTGTGTTCCGAGGTAAAAGTAAAGGCAATTCATCTATTATTATTTTCGCCTTCAAAAGGGTAACTAACTTAATGTTTATTTAGGTAGATAGAAGGATAATATGACCTGTTTTTACAACCCATATCTATAACTTTTAAACGAGTGATTTTTGTATATCTATGGCGAATTTAGCGTAGTACTACTCCATTTTCTAAGTTAGCTTAGGTAGTACTATGCTTTCGCAGATTGTAAGCAATGGTCAAGTGGAAGTATTCCTAAAGTGCTGAAAGCTCACGGAAAAACCAGTTGTAGCCTGACATTCTTATAGGGGAAGGGCAAAAAATTATATTGAATGTGAGGCCGCATAAATAACTTTTCATTAACTTCAGAATAAAAAAGAGAACAACCGCTGAGTCACATTTTCAACAGCAATTCCGAATTGTACATTTAATTTACGAGAGAGGTCAACACGTGTACATATTATCAATAACTTACATCAGCACCGGTCACGAAAGTTAAAATAAGCTGTGTAAAAACGAGTAAATATTTTAATTAACTCGGAGCAGAAATACGGCAGAGATATGCTTGATATTCGGCGCAGGTATCTGCTGAAATATCTGCAATGAGTGCAAACAATTCGGACTGAGCGGAACAATAAGTTGACCCGGAAATGCTACACTTTGTTTTACAACATTGCAAAGGGGCAAGGTATCTAGGATTGCGAGTGCTTCACTTGTGGTGCACACAACACTCTCAAACATAAGAGCCTATGAAAACGCTTGAACTAAGTAACAAAACACATTAATATACAGTGATGGGAAAACAAAGCTTTTATTTATCCATGTAAAAAGTTAGTCAGTACAAAGCGTTAACTACGCTGTTTAATCTATTTTTGACTCACTTTGACAGTTGTTGCCTGGTTGAACAAGGCCACGCTCTTAAAATGTGGAAATCGTTATATCCATAGCATACGAATGTAGGTAGTTTGATTATCGGGAAACTATTTGTCTGTTCTCGAATGGACAAGGGAAGTTAAATATGATGACATGGTCTAATAGTTTAATATTGGCTTTTAACTCGTATCGCAAGTGTGTGATATTTTTTTTTGATATTTGTTTACGTCACATTTATATACATTAGTTACTACCTGAAAGGCGAAACCAGCAAACGAATTTCTGTATTCAATCAGTAGGAGTAATTTAATATGACGACTAGCATCTTACGCACGTGTAAAAGCGAATAAAGTGCTGATGCTTTGCGAATAGTATGGTGGGAGAAAAGGTTCAGCTAATATGCACGATAAAGATGAAATAAGGAAATTTCGATACTTTACTTTAAAATTTTTCTGATCTTTGGAATGAGAACTTCCTCATGTGCCTAAACAGAGTTGATGAATTAACAGAGTCGCAAAATTTAGTAATTTATGTACATAGATTTAAACAAAAATTAAGGCAAAGGAAATAACGGTCCATCTGGCTCACGAACCAAGTTTGTTACCGAGTGATGCGTCACGGTCCATATATTATGTCGAACGTAGCAAATTACCTACGCCGACGTTAAAAACCTTTCTAACCTTTCAAGGTAGTAGAGCCTTGCTGATTTCAGCATGAATGGGCTGGCTCGACCGGGGAAGTACTACCCTCTCACAGAAAATCGACATAAAGTAACAGTACCTAAACTGTTGCGTTTCGTTCGGTGAGTGAGAGTGCCGGAGGCCCTATCCCCTATCCCTTCTTCCTGATCCCACTCCTCATCCTATCCCTTTTCCCAACCCCAAGGGGCGGCAACGCACTTGTGACTCCTGTGGTGTTGCTGGTGTCCATGGGCGGCTTATGTAGGTACTATCAACGATAGACTGAGCGACAATTTATGCTCTAGATCTTAAAAATGATTGCTCATTGGAGTAAAAGGAGCTCGATTTTTATTTTGTTGTAAAACAAAACACAAAAATGTTGCTTTGTTACCTATATGAATAAATGAATTTGCCATCGAGCTTAAGTAAATTAGTTTCATATACAAAATGTTTTGTTTTCAAGAATTATCGAGGCTAAAATTGCCATAACAAGGTCGACTAAATCGCAAATTCATTGGAAATATTACACATATTATATTATCTATTCTTTTAAATGAATAAAATACATGGCACAGTACTTATTGTTTGGGTAACAGTTATTCTTTTTACTGCAGAAATATTTTTTTTTGCCTGTAACAGGGTGGTGAGCATTTTAAAATATTCCTTAAATATCTTGTAAGAGTGTTTTGGTATTGATTATTCCATTCAATTACTTAGGTTTACCTTTAAACGAGGTCGATTATTTTGTGTTTTAATATCAACTTACAAAGATTCAAATGGATGGCACGTTCCGGGTGTAATTGAATGACATCAATGGTTTTGTGTTATAATAATGATAGGACCCTTTGGGTGCCAAATCGGTGTATCATCATGAATAATTGAAATATGAAAGAGAGTTAAGCATTACAAAAGAACTCACCAATTTTATAGTATTAACTAGCTGTTCCGACAAACGTAACGTTTACCATATAGCTACTGATATCTTTGTTACCAAATCATAACTAAATTTTTTAAAGGCAAGAAAATTGCCTACTACCCATTCCCGTACCTACCTATCAAATATACAAAAAAAACCGGTCAAGTGCGAGTCGGACTCGCGCACCGAGGGTTCCGTACAAACCTGTGGGTATATAAGTAAAAGTTCACCAGTCATAGTTATGGTATTTTTATTGCAAAATGAAATCCATAACATTACAGTATAGAAAGCTGGAGGAGCATAAATTAAAGAAAAAGGTGTCTTTGTCGTTTGTAATCAGTCATCCTTTATTTTATATTAACATTATCGCTTATTTTATAATATAACTTAAATACCTATACCAGCCTTGCAGCACCCTTGCAAAAGTCTGCTGATGAATGATAGTAAGATTTTTTATCAAAGTTATTGATTAACAAAGTTTTAGTGACTATTAGAAATCTAATTAAGTAATGTAACTAATTAAGTATTTTTATTAGTTATAGTATTTATTTGCGATGAAAATTAAACTAGGGTGACTATTTACACATAAAATAAAACAATAATCAATATTCTTAAATAAATAATAAAAATAAGTAAGGGGCGAAAGCCCAGTGGTGTAGGTAACGGACTGCCGAGACGATGATCTCGGGTTCGATCCCCAGGTACCCCAGGCACAAATCGCTGACTTTTCGGAGTTACATATGTGAGTATTTAAAATGTTAATTATCGCTCGCTTAGTAATGTGCTCGGTAGATGGCAATAGGCTCGCCCTCTATTACATTGTGACCGAAACATAACTGGCGAAGTGTGGGTATGTAATACACCTCTGTCTACCCCTTCAGGGATAAAAAGGCGTGAAGTTATGTTACGTTATGTAAATTAAAAAAAAAACATATAAAGGAAATGAAAATTTTAAAGTATGGAATTAAGTATCAAAGAACAATGGCAGAATTTGGTCTGGGTTTGTTGTGGCGACCTTAAACTTCATAAGAACAAAACAAATTGTTTTTTTTTTCTACGATTTTTAATATTTTCACTTTGTCTCTTTAAAGCTGGAGTATTTTATGATGATAAAAAGCATTCCAATTGATTACGAATACTTTATTATTTGATTGTTGCCGTAGACAATGGTGTGACAGGAATGGACGTGAGTGCTATATCCGTATCGATTATTAAATAAGTAATCGATGATTAAATAAGTAATCGATACGATCGACCTTTACGACGAGTTGGTTTGGTTTAAAATGCAGTTATTTAATATTTAATCAACATTATATTAATAAGCTAATATTTTTAAAGCAAAACAACGTTTAAATAAAATAAAAACGTCACAGCATCGTTTTAAAGTTGTATCGATTTTACATAATATCGATTTAAAATGTGCAGCTCTGCTTTTGTCCTTGGCTGTGACAGTTAGATGCTACAAAATACTTCCGCGATTTTTGATGTCAATCTGACATATGTCATTTGATAATTCAAACGTGCTTACCTACATTGTTTAACTTTCATACTATAACTTTTCTTGTACCTACATTGTTCATTCTTAACTAAAAATTCAAACACCGATATCTTCTTTTTCCACCTTTCCTGAGTGAAAATAGAATCCTTTATAGACTCTGTTACTTACGCCAAATTTTTTGATATATTTTTTATTACTGTTCGCTACAATTTAATTTCAGACATTTTGATATATGGAGATCTGCCATTGTCCTTTGAACCAGATCTGTAAATGGAGACTGAAAAAGGTATGAAAGTACCACATTGAACATTGAAGTTCGAAAAACGTATCTATAAATGTACTACTTCGTGTTGTGCTTGTGTTAATTAACGGAAACATGTTTATAGATGAAAAATATGTGAAAATTCAATTTTGGGGATTCATTCTAAAATCAATATTGAAGTCTCCCACGACAATCAGACGAGAACATGAATTTTGCTGCGGTATATTGTTGTATTTATGCATTTTATTGCAACATTAATTGGACATTGTGGTGACCTATATACAACTATCACTCTGACATTAAACATTTCGAAATGCAAGCATTCACAATGGCCGTTTGCAGCGTCTGGGTTATTTAAAATCTCAATCAGCCTATCGCAGTCCACTGCTGGACATAGGCCTCTCCCAACACGCACCACAGTACATGGTCCTCAGCCTTCCGCATCCTTTATTTGGGCTATAAGACGTTACTTCGTACCAAATTTCAAGATTTTGAGTTCACGGGAAGTACCCTGTAGGTTTTGATCCCCTCGCGAGTAGACGCCAGTTTGAAAATATGATTATATTGCTCTTTCTTTTGATTGCGTATACATAGAAGTTTGATTTAGTTACAGCCTAACGGTGTTATATACCTGAGTATTTGATATGAATTTCAATTTAATACCACCACACGTTCTAGAGAAAGGGGTGGTAACTTTAAATTTATAAAAAATATTTTTTATACGCTGTAACTAAAAAAATACAGTTTTCGCAATTTTTCCTTTATAAGTGATATAAGACGTTGCTTCGTACCAAATTTCAAGATTTTGAGTACACGGGAAGTACCCTGTAGGTTTTGATTCCAATGCGAGTTTGAAAATATGCTGCAATTTGCAGCATAAACGGCTGTATCTTTTGATTGCGATGGATTAGAAGTTTGATTTTTTTACAGCTCTATGGAACCGTAGATTCGAGTATTTAGTATAAATTTCAGTTTGATACCTCCACGCATTCCTGAGAAAAAGGGTCTTGACAGACGGACGGACAACAAAGTGAGCCTATAAGGGTTCCGTTTTTTTCCTTTCGAGGTACGGAACCCTAAAAATCATAAAAAACAATCATGCCCCTTTGGAAGACTGGATAACAAACACCAGATTTTTTTATATTACATATTCACTCAATCAGACACAAAGAGAAGTGACTTATCACGCTTGTTAATTATGAGACAGATCAATAATAAAGATTTTGCAAGTTTGCCATAAAAGTTTCACTATACGACCGGTGACACAGCAATACCCCGACACAATTAAACATCCGAAACACATAAGCTTACAACGACAAATGTATCGTCCAAACCATCAGTAGCATTTGAAACGGAGCAATTAATAGTTGAAACCAGTCTTATAAACGAACTTTCGCCGGCTTGTTCGCCAACACTAATTAAACAGAGTTAAGCGACTCGATATCAACTTATCACGAGTTTTGTTTTGTTTTATCAACATACTTGTGCTACACACGATTCGAAACGTTGAGTACGATTCGTCGAGTGCCGGCTAAGCTTTTCAGTTATTTGACACGGAGGAGATCCGATATTGAGACAAAGTTTACAGACTAAGATAACGGGTTCTTGGACCTCTTGGCAAGGTTATTTTTCATGGTTGAAGGACACGATACCAATTAGCTAACTATGTGATATTTGTGTCTGCTAATGTTAAATTCTATTTGAGATTGGTCCCTCAAACAAATGTGAAGTTGTATGCCGCAGCCACGGGTACTCATGTTGCCGATTGTGTTTTTTAACATAATATATACTGTTCCAATGCTGGGCATAGGTCTCCCCTACACTCCTCCAAAGGGGCCTGTCTCCAGCTATTTCTGTCCAAATTTTTGAGAAGGCATTCAGCTCATCTAGTCAATGCTTTCTGGACCAGTTATCCGAGAATACTTTCAAATTATTTAGAGTACTGTGTTTTCATGCCAGCCCAGTGCACGCTGCAACACGATTGAAACTGATCGTGAGATTAATGAAATATAAAAGAAAATAATGTTTAAGCGTAATTTTTTATGCTTTTCTTATTTATGTTCGACTTTGTACGACCGATCTCCTCTATCTGTATTATTATTTGTCTTGTAATTATGGGTAGTGCAATGCATACCATTTCATTTTCCCTTAGGCTGTGTAATTTAATTTATGTTTGTAAGAAAGAGACAAATGATACACTACCAAAGGCTATTAAATGAACAATATTCTACAATAAAGTATTTGATTTTGGTCCATTAGAAAGCTGATAATTTAACCTTCATTCAATTAACATTTTGTTTCACAACGAATATGGCGATGAATTATAATTCAAAGCGTGTATTGTCGAGTGCTATTTACAAATGGACCCGAAATACAACAATCTGAATCTTGTAAAATATATACTACACAGACAGCAATTACTTTACTTTTATGGGCCGAAACATTTTGTCTTCAGTAAACAATTTTTCTTCTCTTTCTGAATCTGACTTCAAAAATAGTCCTTATGCATAATTCTGGCTTACATTAATCCCCTCTAATATATTAAATACAAAAGTGTGTATGTATGTTACATTTAGACGTGATAAGGCTGACCCGAATTTGAGAAAATTTAGCATTGAAATGGATCAAAGCTTGCATTATGACATGGGTTAGTTTGAGCTGTGCTAATAATGCTTTAAGGGGAAGATTACTATGCAAAGAATATTATATAAAGATATTTTGAAGAGATGCAAATATATAAGCGGCGATAGCTCACTGATGTACGTTGTGGACTGCCGAGACGATGTTCTTGGGTTCAATCCCCAGGTACCGCGGGCACACACCTGACTTTTTGAAGTTATGTGTGTATTAAAAATGTTAATTATCGCTCGCTCAATAATGTGCCCGGTAGATAGCAATAGGCTCGCCCCCTATTACATTGGGACCGTAACATAACTGGCGAAAAGTGGGTGTATAATACACCTCTGCCTACCCCTTCGGGGATAAAAGGCGTGAAGTTATGTTATGTTATGTGTTATGCAAATATGATTTTAATATTTAGTTCTTCGATATTATGTTAATTTTAATTCGCGGTCAAACACAGGTAACATCTAGTAATAAATATTCATAAACAGCGTTTCAAAGATTTTACTATTTTTGTAGTTGAGAATTTAACGTATCACTTCCCCCTTGATAGATCTCTAAAATCATAGACTTTTAGAAATAATATAGGCCTGTGTAGGCTATGTAACAAGTTACTTTTTATTCTTCATTACTGTTTGAAAATGAAATAAGGATAATACACGTCAGCTTATCTCTCCGTGTTTCACAAGGAATTAAGCCGACATAAATTGAATGAAAAGCAATTTGTACTCTAGAGTTTGTCCTCACCTGGGGTCACGGCAGCGGACCCGCCAAGTCGTGCAGAGCATTATTTACCGTTAAGCAAGCTATAATTAAAACTATTTTTTTGAGTTATGCTACATCCCAATTTAACACAAAATAACTCACAGAATTTGCCACACCCAGGTAAAATTTTCGTATTTGATTTTAATTTATTTAATTAAAAAATAGTCACTGAAAAATTAACAATCGTTAATTACATTTTAGCTTCCATAATTATAAAACCTACGAAGCTTCATTTTTCTAAATAATGTAACATTTGCCATAATAACATTCATATAAAGCAGTGAAGTTAATTGTATAATTAGAATTATAGGTTTTCTTGGTAACTAAGTAGCGTGTTGATCGCTAATGTAGCACATGTTTGTTTGAGTAACTTGGCCTTACTAGCATTTCGTTATTCATGCAAATTATACTAATTGCTTTGTGAACTGACTTTTCAAAAATCCTATACCCCCTTAAATTCAAACTGATACACCATTTAAATTGCGCCATGAATATTCTTAGTTTTGTTTAATTCGTCGTAGGATACAAACATTGGCCGGCAGTTTCCGAGCAAATGAGATGTAAAACAAGGAATCTGGGGATGTTTTAAGACAATCTCTTAGTTTCCCGACGCAAACAAACAAATTGCCCGAATGTTCTCTTTCCCGGCTAGGAGAAACAACACATTCCTTCGCCGCGCTGGTGCAAAATAAGCTTTAAACTATTCCGTAAAACTGGTTGCGCTTTGTTTCGGAAATAACGAGATGGTTTGGAAATATATGTGCAAGAAATATTGCATTTAAATAGAATTTATTTTATTTGCTTGTTGTGAAATTTTATGGTATGAAATGCAAGATTTTTACGAATATGCCTACTCGTTGTGTCATAGGACGAAGCAAGTAGGTTTAGCCCTTATATGGCAAGAGGTAGAATTACGGAAATGGAAGCCTTATGTCAGGTTTTCGCTTAGTGAGTTGTCTCGACCCTTGAGCCTACTTTTTACTACATTTTCGCATTTTACCACATGGAGGACTTTTTTAAATTCCACGTTTATACAGATAAAAACCCATTGATATTAAACTCAGCGTGATATTGTGATCAAAGTTATTTTTGTTTTAAAAATATTTGCAGCGTGTCAATGTTTGTAGTTTTAAACCTATCTCGCAGCGTTTTAGTTAGATTTATTTGTCTATTGAAAATCCTCAAAATGGTTCTAACTTTTCAAATATTTAGTAATAGTTGGTGTGTGTGTATTCCATTGAATGAATAGAAAAATCTATAGTTCTTTAGTTTTTAGCTAGATTTAACGCGTAAGTTATCTTCAGTTACCCTTAAAATTAAACTTTAAAGAAAAGTACTGCCTGATCCGAGGCTCCTCATCTACATGTCAACGCCATACCAGCACTAGCACTATATGTTATACCTGCATAGCTTGCCCCATAAATCCGTTCTGTTTAGAAATAAAATGTATTTTTTTGGCAAATACGAACTAGGATTTTTCATTCCGATATCCAATACACTTGGTATTGGATATCGGAATGAAACACGATTTCATAGGTTATAATTTCATGGGTCATTAAAAGTTTAACAACCACTGTCCCACCCTTGATTTATCAGCTCAGGAACATTAGCAAGAGGTTCCGATTTCTTTCCATGGCCTTCATTAAGCGGGTAGTTAAATGGAAAAATGTACAATTTGAATAAATTGCACATTGATTTCGTATCAGCAGGCGGAGTACTGCTATTCGATAGCCAGAAGTGTTATTTCGGATCGTTATGAAATGAAGTGTTTCGTTTATTTGGGGTTCTATAATCACCCTTTATAATAAATAGCAATGGACTTCTTGATATCACAGTTGTATAGTATTACGTCGTAGTGAAATAAACAGTGCTTTGCTCTCAATGTATCCTCTTAATATTAGTTTGAATATGTCTGTCTAAATATCACGACCTGGCACGTGCCTCTTTCCGAGTACCACCCATGATTGTGGCGCATGTTAACGTTGCGGCTACTGCTGTCCAATTCCAAAGTAATTTTAATGGCAACGAAAGCTTACATTCTTTCCTTAATATGAGCAAAAATATATAGGACCTAAAATATACTCAAGAACAGCAAAAATCGTAGTTGTCAAAACTCTTTCAAACTATAGTCGCTTACCATTCGACTTCATACAAGACCACTAAACCACTGTATCTACCGCACTCAATGATTTAAGCGTGACGAGTAAAATATAAAATGCGTGAGTCTGAACTGGGCGGTAGTAGAGAAAAAGCATAAAATGTTTCCTCTTAGGGTAACGCAAGTTTTAAGTGTCATCTTATGGTACGGTTTATTATGGTACTTGTGGTTACAACCTATTACTATGTATGTATGAATGAGTATTATTACCGCCTTAAACCCAAGACATACCATTCTACTTGCGTATTAATATGTATAGGGTGATTTTCTAGGTATGCAGTTTGATCCCAGTGGGGACTTTTGTGATCGGACCTGCCACCTACTAAAAAGGGGAAAGTCTTTGAAACTGCATCGTTGAGTCAAAAGCGTTTGGGATGATGATTGTTAGATTTTATGGGGATAGTGTTGTGCAGTCAGCTCTGCTTTGGTTGCGACTACGGACAAGTGTTATTGAAGCTGAAGTGCAAAGGCTTGGACAGTAATACATACATACATACATATCGTCACGCCTTTTATCCCCGAAGGGGTAGGCAGAGATGTATTTCTACACCCACTTTTCGCCAGATATACTTTAGTCCCACGTAATAAGGGGCGAGCCTATTGCCGTACCGGGCACATTTCCAGACTCCGTGCTGCTACTGAGAATTTCGTGACTAAAAAACCCAATAACACTGCCCGACCCAGGAATCGAACCCGGGACCTCCCGATCCCACGCGCACATTTATGCCGCGAGACAACGAGGCAGTCAGTACAGACAGTAATAGAATTGTGATTATGTGTTAGCTGAAGTACCATTTGACTCCACTCATGGTGCAACGTTTTCGATGGTCAGCTGGTTCGACTGTAAGAGACGAGTGTATGTTTTTTTGTTATAATGAGTATAAATCACAAATGGAGTCTTTGAATCCTCTACGATTTTAGAGCTTACTTTAATCCCTGTAGATAGTTTCTCAAGAAATTGCACAAGGTTTATTTTAGCAATATAATTCTCACGGAGCTTATTCATAATTACAACGAGCTACAAATTGTCTTCGATTTTTGTTTTGTGCAACATTTCATACAAATAAGTTCAGCAGTATAGGCAGAGTTATTCTCACATTTATAATATTAGAACATATTACTATAATTTCCCCGAGAGAGGCAGAGGCTTATGATACCTAAATCTTGCTAGTTAAATTAATGCTCTACGTGGTAGGGACGACGGCTATTATCTTTTACCAGGAATGTCCTAAAGTCCTTACGTATTACTTAAGTATTTCGTTCCACGCAAAAAAATATATATATCAATATCCGAACGACCATTTAAACAAAAATATCGTCAGAATTTTATTCCCTCCCTGATAAGACTATAAGAATTTGTAATTGAAGTCAGATACTAAAGCAACCGATTTATTCCATGCACAGTTTAAAGAGGCAATGAAAAATGTTAATGAAGTCTATTACTTAGTCGGGAAAGCCTGTTTAACTTGCATTCATGTCTGATGCATCTATGAATCTTAAATGAGAGATGCAGGGAGCCACAAATGTATGAGCAATGACATGCCGCTGTATCCGCGGTGAGAGAACGTTATTATTGGCAATTATGCGACGTGATTTAGTTTAGACTGCTTCGTTTGTTTAGTAGACCAATTTATGGTTTCCTTTTAATATATAGTTAAAGGCTTTAAATTTTTGGGCAACGTTATTTTTTTCCAGCTATAATGTTTAGTCTCAAACGCGCCATTATACGCCCCGCTGACAATAAAGTGTAAAATACTTTTAGTAGGCTGCCTGCTGCACTGTTCGGTGCAAATCGAAAGCAATATATGGCATTATTTTCAAATAATTACGTTATTGAGTTACGTTACATATAAATAATAGTAAACTCTATATTTTGCTGTACCTTCTTTTTCATATACTTAAGTGTATCTTTCTTATATTACAACGAGACAAATGTGCCGCTCAGTCCGTTACCATAAACTTTAAATGTTTGCAACACTACCATAGTGTAAATATTCCTTGTATGCTGCAGTTGCGCACTAATGTTGACATAACGTAAAGTTAGCATATCTTATTTATCTTTACATTTTACTACCGAAGTTGGGGAGATCATATTCAGTATACGTTATACGGCCAAGTATCGCTCCTTTGCTTCTTTTCACCTTTGAGTCCATTTTAGTTTGCATTTTCTCGTTTTGTTCAATTCACTGCTCATAGTGTGTGAAAACTTTCAATGCTTGACTTTGAGATTGAATAAGCAAAGCTAAAAGTTTCTAGCTGATCCAGCTGTATTATTTACAAAAATATTACTATGATAGCGAGCTACAAAGATAGCATTGCTCGCATATGGGTATGGCTATTTTATAAGAATGTCTATATAATATTTAATGTAGCGCTCATAGTGTGGCTTGGCGTGCCGATAGTTATAAATAGGCATCGTTAAGCAACGCTTGCACAGGTCGCTATTTGGATAGGTGCATTAACATTTGAGCGCTATTGTGTTCAGAGGACACGTGGAAATGCGCGTGGAAACGCTGTCCTTGTCTCCGGCCATGTCTGAGGTTTTCGGGCGATCTGAAAACTCGTATACCAGAGTTGACAACACACTCACACGAAACAAAACAAAATTAAAGTATTCTTTATAGCGATGTGTATCAGGCCACTTCATTGACTAAAGCAAAGATTGGAGCGGTAGTGACAGCTGAGCGGCGTGATCACAACTGAACTCTTCGCCCTGGCGTCCCTACCACTATCCTTCAGAACGATCCTATGTCAAAGATAGCGTAAAAAGTAATTGCCTCGCTATTTCTATTGCTCCCACCAAGTAATCGTTTTCACTCCCATCAAAGACACAGCTTAAAACCTACAGCTTATAATATATCGAACACCTGTTTAGAAGTATGTCACAATCTGAAGCATGATCTGAGGCATGTAAATTATGTGTATTATGCAAAACCTGGCGATGAAAAAGAGTGACCGTGAGTTTTATGGCCCATTCTTTCTCATGGTTCTACGCCCTTGCTTTGCGAACTTGGCAGTAAATGTAAATGTAGAATCTTTAAGTAATAATTTCAAAATGTATTATTTTGACGTTCATAAGCGTCACATTGTGACCCAAATGAATAAAGGATTTTGACTTTGACTTTGAAGGCAAACGCTTATTGACCTTTAACAAGATAAATCCTAGACAAAAAGTGTACGTCCCATCGTTTTTAATGAAGTAGTCTCGTAATTATCCACTAGCAACTCAATGTATGCTGTCATGTATTAGACGCATGGTTGTAGGCACGCACGCATACACTTCACCATACACTATACAGTAAATTTAGTTGTACTACACAGCCGTTTATCTAAATTGTTTCATTACAACTTTGTTCAGTCATCATTTAAGATTATTACAAATGATCGAGCTGATGGATTGCCTTTTGATACGCGAATTCCTATACATTTGCAACACCTGAGGAGTCAGAAGCACGTTTCTATGGAAGACCTTTGGCATGGGAGAAAGAAAAGGTGGAGGAGCGGGATGAGGGAGATATATAATGGGATAGTCCTACTGCACTCTCATTTACCGAACGAAACGAAATAGTATCTGTAAGCTTGCGTCGGTATTTTGAGAGAGAGCCCATTCAGGCTGAAATCGGCAAGGCTCCATTACCCAAATAGATACATTATTAATTTTTTACACGTTATGGTTCATACAAACTTTCTAGGATGTAGGACAACCGGTTTTCTTGCTTAGTGATCTCTTCCTAACAGAAAATATGAGACATTTCAGAATACTTCGTACACAGCAAAAATAATAGTATATATTATGTAACCATCTTATGCAGGTAGCTTAATTACACGTAGGGCAATTACACCAAAACATATTCTATGAAATAGCATAGAAATTGGCGATGTCGCTTACCACACTACCTTTTGAACGTAGCAGCATTTTAATCACTACACTTCACATAAAACAATTTCGCTTACATGGCCTTATAAATTCAGATGTAATATTTCGGTAGCAGAAGCAAATTTAGCCAGTTTGAAACTGCACCTAAAACACTATTACTAGAGCGGCCACTTCACTGTTGGCACAAAATTGAATTTAGCGAAAGCTAAATGAATCAATGTAGGTAACTTCATCTTATAATAATAATTTTAGAATATTTTTTGAATATTTGTAAAAGATGATGAGACAGATCCAGATGCTTCTTTTTCTTGTTTTGGGCCTACTCAATAAAACCTCGAGCATATTGAAGCAGGCTGACAGCTTCAACATTTTAAGATGAAAAACTGTTTATCGTTAGAGGTTATGTCATCTGACCATGGCAATAGTAGGGGATAATATCTTACTTTGACCAGATTACAGAAAATCGGTCACAATTATAGTATATACGTCTTTCATAATCGATGTTGGGCCGATAATTCAAACTCAGAATAAAAGTGTTCATTTACATAATGTCTTATTCAAATGGTAGGAAGGTAAGTACTTAGTTAACGTTTTTCGTCATGCTCATTTCACCGGTCATTCCTACAGTAATTATAAGGAAGGAAATACACTAAATAGTTAACAAGTGAAAATATTATAAGCGATCGGATAAATACATATAAAATTAGTTTCCGATTTCTCAGACATCCCTTAAACATTGCTAAAAATTTACTTTTTTGTTGTTTTTTTTAAGTTTGAGAAGCGATGTCCCATGATCGAAGATCGTGTGAAATATTCAATAGACTGCAATATAGTTTTAGAAATTATAGTAGTCTAGTAATCGAGGCTTATAACTTGGAATGAACAACTTTGAAATTGGCTACGAAAACAGTGGGCGGAGGAACATCAAATAATAAAAAAAATAACGTAAACGAAACCTTTTTGTACCTCTCGATGATTCTTTCATAAAATTGCATTATAATTAATTCAAATGAAGAACCTGAATTCTAAATCCAACTTTCAACAATGCGAATGCATCATCCCATGTCAAATTCATTCCAATCTCTTAAGTGTAACTTTACATTCTGCGAGTGGCACACAGTGCCGAGCCAGAGAAACTTTTGTTCAACGCGAGTAAATTAAAAGTGGGATTTGGTAGGTATTAGATGTAATGCACAGATAGTCGGTCCCTTTTCATTCACTGTTTCTTGTACAAATGTGAGCACGTACTGTTCAAATGAACATTTTGACGAGTTTGATGAATTTACTCGGCTTTTAGTCCCATATCCCTAATGAAATCGTGTTTGCACATGTCAGTTGCGGCCTTAATGGTATGCACTAAGGCTTTCATCCCGGGAGTCTCGGTCTCGAAAATTTCGAGAGTCGAAACGATTTTGCGGTGTTCTTTTTTCTTCAGCTTTTCCTAACAGGGTTTTCGCAGACAACCCTATATCATCGTGTTTGCAGTGAAGTAACGCTCATTTGTATATACCATTTGTCTATAAAACAAATTAATTAATATAACTAGTATCAACTTAACTGTCGAAGTGTTAATACTTGCCAACCAAATAAATATGCCAGAAAAATAGACAACCCAATGTTTACGTTCCATTTAGGGTTCATACATTCGGTTAGTAGGTACTAAAGAAGAATGCCCATTCTTGTATGGAATGTCGTTGCGTATAATGACTTGACTTTTCATTTAACATACGACTTTAATTAGTAAAGTTGATTAAAGTCGTAATGAAGTGAAAAATCAAATATTTTGTTTTTACTTTTCCTAGTCTGTACAGACTTTTTTTGGCAACTCATTCGCGATATATTTTTATATGCAAAATTTGATAATATTTTTTATCAAATTTTGCATGTGTCTTTTCATCCGTTAACCAGATCAGTGGATGTGGCTCTTCTACGGGTCTTAGGCTATCATCAGATCTTTTCTATCTAAAAACCTGCCTATTACAAAAAAAATTACTTCAAGGTATGCATTTGCATTATTTAAACTCGTTGTATTAACTACCTAAATATGCCTAACCTAACCTAACCTATGAATTTAAAACCCTTTTTCTAAAGAGTCTCGAAAGTCTCATTTTTCCCGGAAATTTCGAGACCGGGCTGAGTCTCGAATTTTTTTTTCCCGGGTCTCGAAAATGTATCGAGACTGAAAGCCTTATTATGCACGTTACGTGCCGATATAAAAACAGATAAGATTGCAGATAAAGCTGTGGAAATTGTTGCTGTGGGCTGCTGTGCTCGAGAGATATATTGCACCAGCTTTGTGGTTCGTTGACCATTAGTATGATACATGAACGTTAATCTCGCGCCCGATAGTAAACTTGCTAAGTCATAGCAGCGCTGCGAACGCTGAAAGTTTTTCCAAAGAGTTATTATAAGTACGATGACAAGTCTTACATTTTGGGGACTACTTAGCTTGAAAGCTTATTGGCTTGGAATAGGTTTTATGCTATTACTATATCTTAATATAGAAAATCTTTGCGTTACTGACTGACTGACAGTCACGCTACAGCCGAAACTACTGGTCACAAGAAGATGAAATTTAGCATGTATGATCTTCGAGGAGTGTAGGGTAGCACTAAGGATTTTTGGAAATTCCGCCCCTAAGGGGGTATAACTGGGGGTCAAAGTTTGTATGAAACTTTGTATTCCTTCAATGGATTGACTCTAAACTTTGTATATTAATTCCTCAAACGACGATAGTGAACACCAAGAACTATTTTTCTGAAAATTTCTCACCTAAGGGTGTAAGATAGGGGGTCAAAGTTTGTATGTAACGTTTTATCTCTCTAATTGATTGACTTCGAAATTTGTACATTGGTTCCATAAACGACGATAGTGAACACTAAGAATGTGTTTTTTTTTTAATTCCGGCCCACAGGGGGTAAGATAGGGTGATAGTGTGTTAATTATTATACCTTCAGTGGATTAACTTCAAAATTTTAATATTGAATCTTCAAATTGAGTTGCAGGAGATGGTAACAATCATGCATGGTGCGTTAGAGAGGAAAGGAATTAAAGTAAATGTAAGTAAAACGAAAGTTGTGGTTTTTGAAAAGGAGGAATGCGTTATGGCTTGTAATGTTATGATCGATGGACAGCGAGTGGAGCAAGTGAATGAGTTTGTATATTTAGGTACGCTGTTTACAAGAGATGGTAAGAATGTAGAAGATATTGAAAGAAGAGTTAATGCAGGTAATAGAGTGAATGGAGCTCTGAAGGCGTTTATGAATAGCCAAAACGTGTCCAAAAAGGCACGTTTGGCTGTCCATAGAGGGGTGTTAGTACCTACTCTTATGTATGGTAGTGAAAGTTGGGTATGGCAGAAGAGTCATGAAAGTAGAATAAATGCTGTAGAAATGAGAGCACTGCGAAGTATGTGTGGTGTTTCTTTGACTGACAGAGTAAAGAATTGTGTGATAAGATAGTGTTGTGGGGTAAAAGAAGATGTAGTGACAAGCATCGAGAAAGGTATGCTAAGATGGTTTGGACACGTGGAGAGGATGGATGACGAAAGACTGACCAAGCAGATATATAAGGCAAGTGTGGAAGGGACAGGACGAAGGGGAAGACCTAGGCGGACGTTCTCTGACCAGATTGGAGACATCTTAAAAACAGGACAGGTTAGAAGCACCCTGAACAGAAGAGCATGCATGAGGAATCTGATGGGAGTGAATGAAGCAAGAGAGATATGTCAAGGTCGTTGCAAATGGCGCTCCGTAGTCTCTGCCTACCCCTCCGGGAAACAGGCGTGAGTCTATGTATGTATGTATGTATGAATCTTCAAATGATGATAGTGAACACTAAGGATTTGTTACTTTGGAAATTTCTCCCCTAAGGGGGTAAGATGGAGGTTCAAAGTGTGTAGGTATGAAACGAAACTTATTATTCCTTCAGTGTGACTTCAAACTTTGTATATTGGTTCCTCAAAAGATGATAGTGAATACTAAGAATTAGTTTTTTTTTAATTCCATCCCTCAGGGGGTAAGATAGGGTGTAAAAGTGTGAAACTTATTTTTCCTTCATTGGATTGACTTCAAACTTTGTATATTGGTTTCTCAAATGACGATAGTGAACACTCAGAATTATTTTTTTGGGAATTCCACCCTTAAGAGGGTAAGATTGAGGGTCAAAGTTTGTATGTAACTTTTGATTCCTTTAATGGATTGACTTCAAACTTTGTATATGAGTTCCTCAAATGACGTTAGTGAATTCACCACTAAACCGGGGAGTTCAAAAAGGGGTTCCAGTTTGTGTGAAACTTTTAATTCCTTCACTCGATTATTTTTCATCGTCCTTGATGTGCATTTAGTTTACATTAATTTACATTTATGCGGCTGGCTCTCATCTAAACGCTCTTCATCTTCACCAACTAAAAGTGGGATAGTTCTTTATGTGACCAATAGAAGCCAAAATACTTAGAACCGTTATTTTGCTATTTTTATTTATTTTTAAGCAGCGGTAGCCGAGTGGAGAGGCCGACAGACTGCTACGCAGAGGGTCTCGGGTTCGAATCCACAGCATGCACCAATGACTTTTCGAAGTTAAGTGCGTCTTAAATTGTTAATTATCGCTTGCTTATCGGTGAAGGAAAAACATCGTGAGGAAACCTGCATGTCTGAGAGTTCTCCATAATGTTCTCGAAAAACATGTGGAGTCTGCCAACCCGCACTTGTCCAGCGTGGTGGACTATGGCCTTACCCTTCTCATAGTGAGAAGAGGCCCATGCCCAGCAGTGGGACAATATATAGGGCTGATGATGATGATTTATTTTTAAGCAGGTAAGCACTTTTTGTCAGTTACCTGCTTTGTCCAACTGCTGAAATGTCCAACGTAAAATACTAAGAAAGGATTTTTGAACTTGGATAATTTATTTTATATGTTTTACAATATCAGCTTTCGCAAGCAGCTACGCCGAAATGAAATTTTCATAGTTTTTTCGAGAGTTTTCTTGAAACATTAGTAAAATACCCATCCAAATCGATTCAGCCATTTTTAAGATTACTCTGAATAAATAGACAGACAGAAAAACAATCTAAATAACTCATTGGGGTACTAGTAACGGGTTAGCAACAATATGCAATACAGTTATTTTGAGATTACAGACATTAATTTTTTTTAGTCCCCGAAAAGGTAGGCAGAGTTTACATCCACATTTCGCCATGTTGCATATTAGGTCCCACGTAATAGGAAGCGAGCTAATTGAATCCTCTCTTAGTGACCAGGGTCACACTAAGACTGGATTTTTGGATTTTTTTTCCCTAAAGGGATTAAACTGGTTGTCAGAATTTGTATGAAACTTTTTATTCCCTCAATGGATTAACTTCAAACTTTGTATATCTATTGGTTCATCAAATAAAGTTAGTGAACACTAAGAAAGTCTTTTTGCAAATTCTTACCCTAAGTGGATAAAAAGGGGAGTCATAATTTCTATAGAACCTTTTATGCCTTCAAGGGATTAACTTCATACTTTGTTTATTGGATCCGTTAATGACGTTAGCGAACACAAAGAAATTTATTTTGGAAATTTTCCCCTAAGAGGGTGGCAAAGGGATTCATAGTTTGTGTAAAAACTTTTATTTTTTCAATGGAATCACATCAATCTGTGTATATAAAATCTTTTCGTTACTGACTGACTGACAGACACATTACAGCCGAAATTACTAGGCGCAAGAAGGTTAAATTTAGCATGTATGTTCCTTGAGGAGGGTAGGGGTGTTTGTACGAAATATTTTATCTAAGCGTAATTTACGCGTGCGAAGCAGCGGGCAAAAGTAGTAGTACTATACTATGTGCGCTCTAGCAAGGTGCGGGTGGCAGTTTCAGTAACGTTTCATTTCACTTTTGAAAGTTGCCGCGATTTACAAATTATGACTTAGTATATCAGTTGTACCACATTCGTAATATTTTAAATCATTCATTACTGTGGTACATTAACCCTTTGCCACTATAGAGGGTACGCCCGGAAAACCCGAATACACTGAGAACAACGAACCTAGCAATCCTAAGTCTAAACCTAGCTTTGTCACTCTAGTCACGTCCAAGTACTGCCCGCGCTGCCGTATCAATGATCACAGTTTGAATGAGTGCCAACGCGATCGGTTTGCAATTTGCTGCAAGTGCGACCGTAGGGATGTGACATTCCTTAACTGCTCGAACTGTAAATCTACGAAACCAAAAATCTTGTTAGTCAGGGTCGGGGCGTGTCAAAGCCTAAATTAGGTTCTACAACCTATTCAACCAATTTTGACAAAGATGATTGGAGAAATTGGCTAAACACTCTAAAAGTGTATTTCTCTAGTTATTCCGTCGCCTCGATCCTGGATAATAAACCTAAAAATGACCTACAGCCCTATGTTAACGTAACGATTAACAGTTTACCTATTTGTGGATTGCTCGATTCCGGTTCAGCCATTACAATTTTAGGTAACAACTCCCATATGGAGGTAAGGACTAAAACCGGGTTAGAAATACAGCAGTGTCACAACACTAATTCCATTCGGTCCGCGGGTGGAAATATATTGTTGCTGCGTGGTTTGTCTGTGGAATAAGTGGTTGTGCAGTGCGGTAGACTTCCTAGCTAGGTTCACGTCGTAAGAAATGGATAACGAATCCACTCGCTTGGCCAGCTCAGAGACGGCCTCGCTAGCGCCCTCGAAGTCCACCGTGATAGCTAGGCCGGACTCCAAAATATCATCATCTGGAATGGCTTCCAGTAATTTAGGAAGCTGCTTCCGCAGACCTAGGACAGAGGTAGCCGGCTCCTCACCTCTAATCGCAACCTCGTAGGCTAACTCGCTTTTATTTAAAAGAAAGTATTTTATGGGGTGTGAGCCCATTGTGTATGAAAGAGTACCGCGTAAGTATACACTACACACTACACTTAGTGCGCAAGCGTTCCGCCCTTACAAATGGCCTACTTTACGATTAGGCGTAAAAGTTCGACCGTTAGGACTAATTAGAAAAAACGTTAGATTCAAATTTGCGAACTATTACGTAGTAGGTAGTTACACTAAAAGGTAGACAATTAGTATAGCAATACGTACCGGTTCGCTGTAGCCGCACCTCCTCGCTTACAATAATGGAGACCTGCTAGATGATAACTCGAGCACGGAAAGCGAGACAATAACCCACGTAGGCGCCACTGTTGCGGGTTCTGGTATTAAAACGCAGAAAAGAGGTTCTAGATGCGTTTATTGCCGAGTATTGTCTCACTTCCCTTGCACGAGTATGACCGACCAACAACACGACACTGGCTTGAACACTAAGGCTGCAGTCTCCCACGCTGTTCCCTCCGGTAGTGTGTAGGCAGGCTGCTTGAAGGCTGCGCGTAGCGGTAGGTCCTCGCAGGCCGTTGGTTCAGCTGGCAGACGCCGGCAGTGCGAGTACGATGAGCAGGGCAGGCCAAACTCTTCGGCAGAGGTGACGCCGAAGGCGATGCAGGAAAGTGTAGCGGTCTAGGAGCGTAGCCGGAGTCTTAAGGTGAACCTGGAACTTGAAGGGAAACAGCATTAGGAAAGCCACAACCAATAGAGTCAGGCAGGTGGCGTCAGCCGGCCTCAGCTAGCAGGTAGAGAGATGGGCAGTACGCTATCGCAGTAAATGTAGTGACTTACCCAGCTGCTGGGATCAGGATACCGTAGAATGTATAATTATAGATATAGCGGTATAGAATAGAGTAGCGGTAGTAGGTTCGTGAAGAGTAGCGGTGCCGGCCTCTCTGTCGGCCCCTTTATATACTGGGCCCTCCATCAGCGTTGGAGTCCGTTCATGACCATATTTGGTCAAGCTTCGCGAGCGCGGACGATGGCCTTCTCTGATTGGCCGAGCGTATGGGCGGTACTGTGACGCAAACGCGGTAAGTACCGGACATACGTTACAGCAAATAATCTGAGTATATACATATAGAGTAAGGGTATACAGTCTTCAGTCGACAGCTCTCTAGCCTACATATAACAAACACTTAGAATAACGGGCGTGTCCTCAAAACAAATTAGACATCGGTGCTATTAACGGATAGGTTGGAGATGAGCACTAAAGCAAATTTGGTGCGCCTGGTGGGCTAACGAATGATTGATCATGAGAGCAGTCACCGCGGTGATCCGTCAACCGTAGCCGTTGGCCTACCCGACCGATTAACTGTAATACAATATTTGCTAATTTATCACTAGGCAAGCGGTTATCGCAAACAAATAGAGAACTAAGTCTAGATTTTTATAATTGGTATACTAATAATTTTATAATATTGGTATATAATGAGGTAACATACAGTAGCGTTAGTATATACAAGCACATAGTAAATTTCTCAGAGTGTTCATATGGGTCGCATATTCTCAAAAAGTGTTGGTAATATCTGTACCAATAGCTTCAAAGTTGCAATGACAGACGCAGAAACCGAGCCAGAAGCCTCATAGTCAAACTCGGTAGCTGGTAATGAAAATATGTGACAAGACTTGGACCGCACACACCTTGGGATGCATCCTACGCAGGCCTCACCCAAGCCCACGTGGTGCGTTCCCTCCCGGGATCCAGCTTAGCTTCACCGTGGTTGTACCTGAAACCCACGGCTATTGAGCCCTCCCCACCACGACAAGGTGGAGATCCCACGCGGGGTAGGTATAAAAGCTGCCTAAATCTCTTGCCCACAAATTGATCACTATAAATTCGTAGACATAGGTAGAAAGTTACATTTTATTAATATTATTATAAACCAAAATTATTTTTTTGGTTCTACCTACTACTTAAAGATTACCCCATGTGAACAATTACCGTTTATTAAAATTTCTCACTAACAAACAGAAAAGTTCTAAATAATTATGAAAGTCGAAACAAATTACGGTTGGAGCATAAAATTATTTTTAAGATAAGAGTTCTCTGAAATTACGATCTTTGATACGGTGCATTCATTGTTTCAAGAAAACGTTTTAAATAAATTGCAAATATAAAACAAAATATTTGGGTGCATTTTATTACAGATAGCTATTTATTACAGATATTGCCAGATCTCGATAATTTACAAAATATAAATGTGAATTTAATGAAACACGAGTCAAAATAACCCAGCCGGTTAAACCTTTTAAATAACTTTAATTACATGTAATTAATTAATTACATAAATAACTTATTCCACTACTTTTACTTAGTGTTAACTTGGTGAATACAAGTAGAGAACTCCGACGATGTAGCCGATGTCTCGATGTTTTATACTGTCACGACAGGTAATGGTTCTTTGTCTTTAGAAACTTCCAGAACATATTCTGTCGTCGTGGTCCAAGGGTTAAATTATACCCAACCAGTATTCTAGTCTCCACATAAAATCTAATAGAAAGAAAAAATAAGCAAAATATTATGCATATAAGGTAACGCCATAGACGTATTTAGTGATGGTATGTACTGCTACGATGGATATTAAATTATTATATCGTATCAGATATTTAGTGACAATTCAGCAACATCTGAATTGTCACTAAATTCATCATCTGTATCTTTGACGGATATTATCAACGATGACTCCATTATATTGTCAATGTGGATGTCACGATCCCAATCAGACATAATGTCCCTCTTTGTTTTATTCACAACCTTCGACCAGTCTTCAGGTTGAACATTGTTGATGGCCGCTTGCAATAGGACCAACATTTTATTTGCCGTAAATGGCGGCCAAGTAGTATTTCTTGCGGCGTGACCTTTTATTTGGGCCCAAATCATCTCAATAGCGTTATAGTGGCAATGGTAGAATGGTAGTCGAAGGACCTGGTGGTTTTTTCTTCCGCCATTTCATCCAGAACATAGACAGGAGTTGGTGGCTTATGACGCCGTACTAAGGCGATGCTCTGCCTTTAACATTTTTATATCTGCTGTAACTCCGTTTTCATTAACGGCCATTTTCAATATTTGATCCATACATGGATTTCGATATTCGAGATTCCTATTTGACATATTTTGTATGGAGCTTATGTCAAAAACTAATCTAAAATCTACAGATCTATCTATAGATCGAATATTATAGTATAAGTATAGAGTTGGTATTTTTTGTAAAGTGATAAACCGATAGACGAAATGAAACAATCACATTGAGCTCTCGGCTACTCACATCACCCGTAGTATATTAGGGACCAACCAAAACATGTAGCACAAAGCTTTTAGAAACCCTTAACCCTTCCTTTACCTTGTGGACTTCAGTGGTGGTGGTTTTAATAGAGCTTATGTAAGAGATAATTGAGCTTTAAACGCATGTGGATTTGAATAAATCAATTTGAGAATTACTTAAAATTTATTGTTATAAGCGGCCCTTGTACGAAGTTGTATAAAAAAATATCTGTAAAAATATATTATTAAAAGTTACTAACGGTAAAACACTTATTTTAAGCTCAATCATCTATAATACAATATTCTTTCTAGCTCCATCATCTTTAACTATTAACATTTAACACATTCTTGGAGATTTAGTATATCGTTAACTTATAAATGCACAGCGGTTGGTTACCTATCTTCAATTTATGTTAAGTTAACATTGAGGTTAATTTTGTTATGCTGGTAATTGTAGTGCTGTATAATTTTGTATGCTTATCTTGGTCATCTTGGTCTAGCTATTACATATGTCGCTTATAGTAACAGCTACAATCTAGTCGCGTGTTCATTATTTTATTAAAAAATACCATAAATGTAAAAACCAATTAAAAACTTTATCGTTTTCATGTTTCGAATATTTGTTTCAGAATTCAAACATGCAATGGTCGTATCACTTTTATATTTGTTATGCTGAGTCCACACTTGTTTGGGGCATGCGAGCTCGGTTTGCAACGCAGGCTTCTGGAAACGGCGTGCGTGGAAAAAAACAAACATGTGAATTCATGCTCAGGATAACTGGTGCATGACTACATGCCTGAGAAATGAGGTATTGTGTAGGCGTACGTGCCTTATAATTCGTGAACCCTACTACTTACTTCCTTACTATATGCAGCGAACGCAAACTGCGTCACCGATTTAAAGTCCGGTTTACCCCGCATATATAACACACTTTATACACTGAGATGCTTTGGTCTCGAAATATAATGTAGGTACACAAGCAATAAGCTACATGCCTCGCAATGTGAGAAGCCGCCTACAGTATCTTACGGTGTAATTACATTTAGTTCTTGAGCCATATTTGGTTATCTGTATCGCTACTCAAATTCGGTTCACCAATTTGTTATTTGCACTATGTTTATGCTAAGATGCAATCTAGTCCTCATCTCGGCCGAAATACTTCTTTTAGTGCTAAATTGAGGTCTCCACCAAGGTTCTTTACAAAGACCATTCTTCAGCATACTGTCATCGGTCTTAGTTGCGTGGGGCTGCCTCTACTGCGCCGTATGATGCATCGCCGCTTGAGCTATGTCAGTGATATTAGTTCTCCTGTGAGTTAGATGATTTCTAGTATTCGTCATAACATTTAAATAATGTATGAATAAGTTTTCCTAAAAAAGGGATTTTAATCGACGTGAGAAAGGGTCACGACCCTTTCCTTCATGATCCTAGTAAATGGTAGATCGATCTTCTTTATATGTAAAACTCTTCAGTTACTAACTGACTGACAGACAGCGCACAACTGTAACTTTTGAGCGCAGGAAGCTGCAAGTTGCCATGTATGTTCCTTGGGAGCTTAGGGGTGCACTAAGTCCGGAGTTTCAGAAATTCTTGCGGAATCGGGCTGAACCGTTTTAATTAGAAAATGTGCAGGCCTAGCTGTAGGCATCCTCTAATTAATAATTGCGGTTTTATATACAAATATTATTATGTAATGACAATACGGGATGAGAAATTCGGAAAAGTAACGACTACTTTATCTTTTACCTCCGAATCAGGAATTAATACTGTTCTAACTGGCAATTAAATATTCTTGGCAAGCGAGTCCGTTTTCACAGTGCGATAGCAAGATACAATTATTATTTCAAGATGCAATTGTATAGAACAACGTTAACATTGATACCGGACAGTGTTTCTTTGCAACAAAACTCGGTGCAGATTTTAGTTACTTCTGTATTTTATGTAGCATATTTCCCCATAATATTCACTATGAAACTAAAAGAAGATTAATCATGCATCATATTTCTTTTCTTCCTTTATTCACTTAATTTAATAGAAACTGCTATAAAATTATCTGGTTAGTATGTTTCAATTTATAGCTGTACCACAAATATTATATTTCCATCGGCCAGATTCTGAGTGCTAAAAATTGCTGTGGAGAATACGAGTTACGGCTTTTTAGTACACTTGGTAATAAAATCCCTGAATACAATATAAGCAAGCTAAACAGTTTATAAATATACACAAATAGTAGGTTGTTGCAGTGCCGTTTTTACTACTGGTGTGTTTTTGTGTTGGTACTAATTTGTTTTCTTTAGCCATTTCTATTGCGTTTCTGACTTAGGAGCTGCGTTGAAAATATTGACCTTGTATTCTAAGGTTTTTTTTTTCAACATAGCATTACCAGCATTCCCAAGCACCGAGTTACCCCGAAACCCATCTTCTCAGAGGCAGTGGGACGAGCCGCTTTGCAGCGTGGTACGAGAAAATCTCTTAAGTACGTCGTCCAATGCTGCAGAGCGCGCTCGTTTGCTGGCTGTGGGAGAGTGGGAGTCGGGGCTTTGGCGTCAGGCATTGCAATCGTCCAACATAGGTACCATGTTGGACGATACGACTTTCCGCTTTGCTTCTTGCCTTCGTTTAGGTGCGGCATGTGTTTCTCCAGATCGCTGTCACCGTAGAGAGGCTGTCTACAGCCTTGGTCACAATGGTCTGTCATGCAGCAGGAGCGCAGGTTGTATTTCACGACACGCCAACCTCAACGACATACTTCGCCGGGCTCTTGTCACCGCTGGCGTTCCAGTCCAATTTGAACCACAGGGCTTGGCACGCGACGATGGCAAAAGACCAGATGGTATGTATTTACTATCATGGAAGCTAGGTAGGCCTTTGGTGTGGGACGCAACCCGTGTCGATACCCTTCCGCCATCTCATCTTCCTAGCACAGCAGGTTGTGCGGGCGCTGCTGCTGCTACAGCGGAGTCTCTCAAACGGCGCAAATACATGACCCTAGTAGGGGATTGATTTGAGCCGTTTTTAGTCGAAACGTTGGGACCATGGGGTCCAAGTGCGAGATCTCTTTTTAGAGATCTCTCAAAGAGATTGGTTGACGCCTCGCGTGACCAGAAGCCTCGCCTGTATTTGGCACAAAAGATCAGCATTGCCATACAACGTGGCAATGCTGCCAGCATTCTGGGCACGCTTCTAATTGATGGCGATGTGGAGGATTTCCATGACGCCCTTTAAATTTTGCTTTTATTTTTTTAATATATTGCTTTTATTTGTTAGTTATTTAAGTATAGAAATTATTGTTTTACTTTATGTGTAAATAGCCACTTAGGTATAGTTAGTTTTAATGTAATTGTATTTAAATATTTCTGGCAGCATTGCCACGTCGTATGGCAATGCTGCCAGCATTCTGGGCACGCTCTCAATTGATGTCGATGTGGAGGATTTCCATGACGCCTTTTAAAATTTTTCTTTGCCTTTTTATGTACTAGTTTTTATTTGTTAGGTACTTAAGTATAGAAATGATTGCTTTATTTTATGTGTACATATATAGTCACCTAGTAATAGTTTAATTTTCTATGGTAGTATAATTACATACACAATACAACAATAAAATGTTACCAGGTACATTGCAGTGTGCCTGTACAGAGAAAATTAAGATGAAGGATGTTTACCACTATGTACCAAAAGAAACAAATCAAAGCAAAGCGAACTACTTATATTTAAGGCGGGTAACAAATACCCGAAGTCAGTACCGACGCTTACCCTCGGAGATACAGCTTTAAGTAGAGTCACCAAATTTAAATACCTGGGGCATTGGCTTGCTGAGGACCTGACAGATGATTTAGATATAGAGAGGGAGCGTAGGGCATTGGCAATGCGATGTAACATGCTAGCACGTAGGTTTGCGAAATGTACGAGCGAAGTAAAGATAGCGTTGTTTAAGGCGTATTGCCAAACATTTTATACGTGCGGCTGCACGTATAAAATGTTCTGGGTTAATTGTACTCGCAAATCGCTTGATGTTCTGCGTGTTCAATACAATAATGGTCTAAGGATGCTGTTCGGGTTGCCCCGCTTCTGTAGCGCATCGGGTATGTTCGCTAATACCTATGTAGATAGTTTTCACGCTATCATTAGAAAACGTGTAGCATCATTGATGCGTCGGGTGCGGGGCAGCTCCAGCGCCCCCCTAAACACCATTTTAGACAGGGTAGACTGCCCTGTGGTGCAACGCTGGAATATCATCCATATGGGTTTCAGAGCCCCCATTTTTTAATATAAAATAGTGTACAAAATAGTGTAGATAATGTGTTTTACTAACGTAGTTCTAAGTCAATACTAATATTTAATGGATATCTATCTGAAAATAAACGAATAATAATAATAAAAAACTGTCAGTCACTTTGGTTAGAATATATAGCGTCAGTATTTTTATTTTTGCCTACATAAATTCTAACGCGAAATAAGTTACGATCATACCTTTTTATAATATTTGTTTTGGCATAATGACAACTTACACAACTAGTTGATTCGTGGCCTAACACGTTTCTTACAACATTCTAATGCATCAAAAGCGAACATAATTTCTTTCTCCTTTACTGGGTGAATTTTGTGAAAGCAATATAATATTATTTTACGGATTACAAACACTAAAAGAATTGCTACAATAACACAAGTACGTAGTTGCCAAATGATTGATAATTCTGTGTGACATGACATACAAAACTACTATGTCATCCTAGCAGTCAACATTAATGATTACATACGAATAACATTTACAAACAATAATTAAGTTTTGATTAAAGACACTACCACGCATTCAGTGGTCACCCAAATGTATATTATTATATTTTAATTTGAATGGCCAACATTGTTACACAGGCTTATCCATACAACTTAATTGAAACTGGCTGAATTTTAATTCGTGGACAAGTTAAATTTTAATTAAAAGTATTCTAATGAGTTTCCATTGTTAATTACTATGTTGCCAATAGTCTTTGACTGCCACTAAAATTGAGATTGATAGATGTAAGTGATTTGTATGGCGAGTTTAATACGAATTTCTATATTGAAGACCAATTGATATTTACGCAGTATATAACGCGTTAAAACATACGTGATCATAGCGGGCCTTTCCGAAACTATGTGTATATTACATTGTTAGTTGTTTGTGTTATCTTTGCCTGTACCTCCGAGAGCACGTAAGGCCGTTGTTCGCGGCTATTTAAAGATCTTTAACAGTTGACGAAGAGTATAGCTGTCCCTTTCCGCTGCGGAGGACACTTGAAACACTGGCTGAACATATTTATGTTTTATTGGTTTAAAAGAGGTCATCCCGTCGGCAACAGCACCAAGTGTTGTGAGTAGACCCATAAGAGACAAAACTTTGTATAATTTACAAATGGTTATTTCGATTCTAGATGTCCTTTATATCTGTTGATTGAGATTTGTAAAGTACCTCATTACACCAGAAAAAGTGCGAGAGTTGTATTAATCAAATACAGAATATGTAACGTTTTATGCTTTAAAACGTTTAAAAAGGTAGAATTACTCTACCTTTATAAACACTCAAAATCATACCCGTAATGTGACACAATCATTGTTAACGCTTTATAATACTTTTAACTTTCAAACAACATTTTCTATTCAAAAGCAAACACTGGGTGCAATATTTTTTCTCTAATTTTCTACACTTTTTATGCTGTGCGCCGCAGTTGTTGGTGCAAAGTGCGCCTTTCCGCTCGCTAATGTTGTACTACTGATGGCATCCGGTGTAAGACGCAAGCAAAGGTAATAAATATACAGCCTAGCGCCCCGAATTCCATGTCTTGCTAGATAAAAATATCTTTACAAACGTAAATTATGTTGTGTGCATAATTTCAAAGAACTATTTAACATATTTCAACAGTGTTTTTTGTACCTACCAACAAAAATTTATGTCAGAATTAAACGTTTTTTACAGTCGAGGACAAGTCGCGTAGAGTAAGACGGCGGTTTATTTTATTCTCTACCCCAACAAACACTTACACGAAAATTTGGTGCCTATAATGAGTATTTTAGTGTTAACCTAAACGAATACAAAGCTTCGTGAACATTATTTTAAAACTTCTTTTTCTTTAAAGTTTAGTAGGTAGGTACTAATTACACTTATCCCGTAAAAATAAGCTATAAAAGTTTAGCTTTATTATGATGAAACCTAGCTACACAACTGATATTCATTATCCAAATGCCAGTAACTTAGTAACTCTTCTGTCCTTTGCGCTTGTATACCAAAACACGTCACCGAGTGTAGCTATCCGACGAATTGAAACCCAATTCTCCTCGGCAGAAGCCACAGGTTATGTTATACTTGTAAGCTAATTGTACGGTGCAACCGGATATTGTGAAATTAGGATATATGATGCCATATTTTCGCTATTACGCATCTAGGATTCTTTGGATTTATATAAAATGTTGTCCAATACTGGTCAACAACTGCGTCGCATGTGCTCTCTATCATTATATTAGTTTCCATAAGTTCGTAATTAGCATCAAAACGTTAGCAGTAATAAATACGTTCTTTGAACTATCTCCTCATTTCATTATATATTATTTTATCAATCAAAATATGTATGGTGCATTGACTCACATCTTATTGCAGATTTTTTTGTTATTACGAGTCTATAAACAAATAAACAAAGGTGACTTTATTACACCATATAAACAAAGGGCTTTGACTTAACAGTCCAACCGCACAGCAACTGAACAGAATAACAAATCCCCGTCTATTTCGAATCTGCTCGTCTTTCATTAACAAATTGGGCATCCGCATAAATTCAACCAAATATCACAATAACAGGCAGTTTCGGGTGAAAATAGGCTAATAAACGTTGTTTGTTCGCAAAGGGGTCAGTGTTCGGTGGCGTGCTAGGGAAGTGTTAACAGCGGAACGTGCCTGGCCTATCTCGTATCGTACAATTGCACTTGTCAGCCGCTCGGTCGCTTCCTTGCGCTGGGCTGCACCCTCGTAAGCTCATATACAATACTGTACAATACTTCACCAGCAAGTCTTGAGAAAATAATTCACTTTGTTACCTTACTTCAAGATTCTTCTAAAGTTATGTATCGGTGATGTCATACATACGCAAGCACAGATACATAATATTCATAACAAGATGAGTCAAGAAGATGCTGTTTGATTAATTTTAATTATGGAAAAGCTAATTTCTTCATCGAGCTAGTGTACAGATAAGGAAAATGAGTGTTATAATTGTATTTTTTTATGTGGTTTTTAGATAGATAGATAGATAGATTACACTTTATTGAACACCAAAACAAACAAAGTATTTACATAAGAATATAACATAAAACTAGTGTGCAATTGGCGGCCTTATCGCTAATAGAGCGATCTCTTCCAGGCAACCGCGGATGGACAGAAATGATGTAGGTTAATAGTCATGTTCATTGATGGTGTAGCGTCGGTAATCTATAATATTCATAAATAAGTACTTAAATATATACACATTGTAATGTACACTTACATAAATACATACTATATTATACTATACATACTACAATATATATGTATATATATATATATACATACATACGGTTTTTATTTCGTTATATAATTTTGATATTCAAACATTTGAAATACCACGTTAACTTACTTACGCTTTGTATAGAGGCCAATGACAATTTAATTATGCATTTGTAATCCTTCTGGCAGCAGCAGAGGCACGCCTCCTGCTAGGTATCGGATGCGCGTCTATGTGGAGAGCCTTTGGAAGGCCGGCAATGGATGTCTTTCTACTGACATGATGATGATGATCTTGCAAAAATGTAAGTATAATTCTTATGTATTTTGCAATACATTACTTACTCAAAGCGTTTTATATTTTATTCTATTTATTATAGGGTAATAAATGCCAATATGTATTCGTTCGACAAAAACCGTACAAAAATAAAAATAAACTTTTGCTAGCGAGGTATATTAAAAAATATTTTTTCTCGAATATGTTTGACTCCATATTTATAGTAATTCCTCTCGGTTGATTCAAATTTGAATTTAAAATAAAATACTTATTTTCACCTCCTATTTTCATTATTTAAGGTCGTCGATGATATCATTAAATATATATATGCGGATTACGTAGTTAGTAGTAATTCATGTATTACTACTTTGTTACTTTACATCATTCACATAATCAACATGTTGAATGATGTAGTTTGAATATCAGATAAGGTCCTGATCGATGGTGGGCGGGATCGTAGATATCTTCGAGACTGGCGTGTTCAACCGTGCCTAAGTGCTAGATAGTACACCCACCTTGTATTTTATCTGCAAGGACAGGGCCTTTTTTGGTATAATTGAAAAGTAAGCGTAAGCGCTTTATTTGTGAGAAAACTATAAAAAATAAGGTATGACGCCCTGGATTAGATATCCATAAAATATGACAAATATAAAAAAACTCAGCGATAGGCAGCGATAGCCTAGTGCAGAGACCGACAGGCTGCTACACAGAGGGTCCGAGTTCGAATCGCGTGGATTCTGGATCTATTACGCTTTTGATCTATTACGCTTTTGATTATTACTCTAATAATTAATTGTGAATGTGGATTGGGTCCCTAACCGAATGACAGCCATTTTCAATATTCGATGCATACATGGGTTTTGAGATTCGAGATTCGTGTTTGATATAATATTTTGTATGGAGCTTATGTCATAAATGAATCTAAAATCTACAGATCTATCTATAGATTGAATATTGAATTCCGTAGTTAGTCGTTTATAAGGACCACTTATTATGGAATAGGTACAATAAGATATGTTAATTTCATATCTCGGTAGCGCTGCTAAATTAATCATTGGTGCTAATCATTGTATAAAATTGAGTGCATAGGCTTAGTGGTAAGCGGCCGCAACGCCGCTGACTCGATGGGTAACCGTGGCAGGTTCGATGAGACGGGACAATAGTTTGTATTAAGCACAAGTTGTTGGTTCGAGGCTGGGTGTTCTTAGTGTCCGTTGGTCATCAGGATTCAGTGGCAGCATTATTGCATCAGTGGGAGCATATGAATAAATGATTTTGACTTTGACTTTGACTATTGTCTTTAGGTCAAAATTCGTTTTCTTTTGCAAATAAGGTCTGATCTATTCTTGCATACATTTCAGTACCTCAAAATAATACCGACATATGAGACATGACAATACGATGCACAGGGTTATGGATACAATGTTTCAATACAGATATTGAGGCTCAATGTCACCATTTTTTTATTAGATCACAGTCGATGCATTTCTCGCGGCAATTTTGTTCTATAGATGTCTAATGCGCCCATAGATAGGTAGGTATCTCGAGCATTGCATGCACACACTTTACATGACAAAAGGTTAATGAACTACAATCCGTAAGAAGTGAAAGGTAAGTAATCATCAGAATATTACAGAAACACGGTCTAATGAAGCCAAGCCCGCGCCGGAGGGCACGGCAAACATTTTTAATCCGCGGCGCATCTCATAAATGTCAGCCTCGGGATAAAGTCCCTTTTGTTTTTCTTCGCGAAAGAAATATTTTTCGCTTAATTTACAACGCTTAGTTGTGGCGTGTTGCCGGTCTGTACGCCACGAGTCCTTAGAGCCTTCTCTTTTATTGTCCACTCATATTACAATTGAGAAGATGTCTCGGCTTTCGAAAAGATTGCCAAGATACATTTACAAAAACAACAAACAAATTTTGTAAAAATACTCGTTGCGAAATGTAAGTTTGTTGTGTGAAACATTCTTTTTTAACCTTAGTAAACTCATTTTGAATTTCAAAGCTCGCAAGTACTACTTATATTTATGTATGTATCACCTTTCTGACATTCCATTACATAACATTCATTACTATGTTCCAAGTTTGATTCTAGGAAAGTAGAAATAATTTATTTTTAATAAGCTTACATAATTATAAAAATATAATATAATAATAATCCATGAAAGGCATCAAACGACTCTATTTATGTAGAATCTAAATATCGCTATATGTTCTAACTAGGCTTTTAGAATTTTGTAAAGCTATTTTACTTCTAGGCAAAAGTTCCGATGCTTTAAACGCTGAATATCTCGGACACAGCACACAAATGTGGTTACGGTGACATCCACTCTAAAGTTATTGGATTTGTATCAGTACCTGACATAAGGCCAGGGAAAAGTCTGTGAATACAAATAGATCCGCCAACAGATTCGCTACAAATACTATAGAGGAAGTATCTATAAAATGGAGTTTGAGGAACTCCACAAGGCTGATGATGATGATGATACATAACTATGTATCATCATCATCTGCCTGCCATAGTCCACTGCTAGATATATTTAGGTCTCTCCAATGGCGCGCCACTGAGTCCGATTTATTTACGAAATTATACAATAATGATCAAGCCTGCAGGTGTCCAAAGTATATGTGAATCAGAATCATATTATTATTTGTCACTACATTAATTGATTACAATACTAGACGTTATTGTACATAATAATTGATTGTGACAAATATCTGTACAGAAAATACAACTTTCTGCCTAGAGATCAAACCTCCACAACTAACAGCAAAAGCCAGCATATTTATTATTTATTTCTCTTTCGCGGGTATTATTCTTATATTATTTTTTTCTTATTATTATTATAGAAGAATACCCGGCCCTTTGGCAGGCGTACTAGGAGACATATGTCCAACGCGCAGAGGCCCTTTGAGAATTTTAATCTACAATGTGATGGGACACCTACTGAGGAGCCTCCATAACTGCACTATTAAGTTCTCTTCTTCTTCAGTCGTTCACTCTTGACAGAGTGGTCGTGGTCTCTTGATTATGTTTGCAGGCAGACTTCGCTAAGTGTCTCCATCGGCTTCTATTCCGTGCATCCCGGGAGCACTCTACCACCGATTTATGCGTCACAGTTTTTATTAGGTCAGTCCAACGAGTGGGTGATCTTCCTCGAGACCGTTTCCCCTCGGCGCAGCCCTGAACGACAAGACGCTCGATGGAGTTTTCGTTGCGGATGATGTGCCCGAAATATTTGAGGATTCGTAGTTGCACAGAGTACGCCAATCTCTCTTTTATTTCTAGTACTTTAAGGATGGAAACGTTTGTGCGGCGTGCGGTCCAAGGTATTTTATGTAGCCGTCTCCAGCACCATATTTCAAGGGCGTAAATTTTTCGGCGTTCCTGAAGTCGAATTGTCCAGGTTTCGGAAGCATAAAGGAGGACTGGAAACACTAGGCTTTTCATGAGACGGACTTTTGTTCTTTTCGTGATTTTATGGTTGCTCCAGACTTTATCAAGTTTGCTTACGGCAGATCTTGTTATGGCACATCTCCTCCGAATCTCACTTTCACATCCACCATCGTTGGATGTAGTTGAGCCGAGGTATAGCTCTGAACCACTTCACAGTTAGCTGCTGATGTGATTTCAGGATAATTCAGTTCAGTTCGATCAACTATCATCATTTTGGTTTTCTCCCTGTCAATTGCTAATCCGAAGGAGAGGCTCACTGTTTCCAGTGACGTCAATAAAGCTTCCATATCTTCTTTTGACTGCGTGAGAAGGGTAGTGTCATCAGCATATCTCAAATTGCAAATTTTACGACCTCCGACTGTAAATCCACCTCTCCATTCCTCCAGAACTATGCGCATAATGTGTTCGGTTTATATGTTAAACAGAAGTGGACATAATATACACCCCTGTCTGACTCCTGCTTACGTCTGGAATGTTTCAGATTGAACCCCATCTATTCGGACTGTTTGTGCCACTTTACATTGCGGAAATCGACGAAGCAGATATACACTGGGTTGTCTCTTGCCTTTTCTATAATTTGGCGCAGTGTTAATATATGTTCCCAAGTACAGTCACCGGTTAGCGGCAGCAGGTGAGGAACTATTGCTTACTTTTTTGGAAACTTATTACTCTGGGCTATTGGGATGGATGTTAAATTGATTGGTTTAGATGAAAACTATAGATGAACGCCAGCGCCTGCCCTAAGTACTCTTATAGTACGTCAAAAAGGGGCAGACGGTGACTCGCCAACTCACTAGATGGGCTCTGTCTAAATAGCCGCCAAGGGAAACAAGCTCTACCATAAAGGCAACAAGAGGGCAACACCGGTGTGAGCGGCTAGAGGTGTCGAGCGGTGCGGCACCGGTTTCGCCATTATTATTATTACACTTAATAGACTAAACAACTAGTCTGCCTGTCATTCAATATCAGATTTATAACGTGGTTTATTCACTAATATGGAAATAATTAAAGCGAGTGTGCGTTAATGATGTGTTTTGATTATCTAATTACTTGGCTCTCATATTATTTACGAGACCCTTACGTAGTCATGACGCAAACACACTCTTAGTTTAATTAAATCGTATAATGCATATTTGACGAAAACATCCAATGCTTTCGTTTTTCGTTTCGGAGCGGATGTATACCTACCAAACTATCCGTAAGTAATTGAGAAATGTTTCAATTATAATGAAATATGGGAGAATTAATATAACAGGTGCCTAGCTAGCCCAAAACTTTTCCAATAATTTTGATTTATTAAAGCCTCACCGCCTCTCATATCTACTACTCAAAGTTTGCCTATTTAAACAATCACTTTAGTGGCGGAGGGTCTATACCATAGCTGACGCGACGTTTGGGTGGAAATGGACTTTCACGTAATTTTCAGAGACCTTTTTTTTTTGGTATCGGGTTGGAAAATCCTCATGGAGGCCCTCCGCCCTGGGGGATGGGCAAAGGGGACTGTCAGACTCTTAACGACTAAAAACCAACCCGTGTGCCTCATGCACCCGTGTGTCGGAGGGTCGGATTTCGCCCAAGCATACGTTGCAATCCCCCGACGGAAATTTTCAGAGACCTGGATTCTAATTGTGAAGTTCGCTAATATAATTTCATGAGAGAGATTCAATGAAACATACGTGTTCCCAACTAAGACATTTTTGTCGCCGTAAAGGTAATCTTAGTGCTGAACTAGCACAGTAGAGGTCGTCTCGTGTGGCATCTCTCCAACGAATTCAAACAATTTTGTCATATGCGTTTGGCCATATGTCTGTTCCACTATTCTAAATTTTTTACTGTTTAGACATAAACACAAAAGGCTTCATAAAACGGCACGACTATGCAAGTTTTTGTATATCCTGTGTACGGAAAGCTCTGTAACAAAAAGTTTGTACTAGCAAAGTTTACGTTTTATTTCGGTTTGTGACACTACCGATTTCAGTTCTTACTTATATCGTAAGAAATTGCATTGAAAACCTCTTAAGTTTTCTACTGCGAACGATAGCTTGCAGATGCCTCTCTCTATTTCAATAGACTTTAAGTAACTTACGGACCGTTTCTGCAGCTTTTATTCGATAGCGGTATAAACTTTGACAATCGCAGTTTTTATTGCAGTTGGATATCGATATTTCCTCCGGCAACACCACATGTAAGACTCGCTGGGAATCTGCCTATGTAGCTTAGTATGAATTTTTGGGTTTCACTTTATAAATAGGTTCCTTTATTATACTTAAAGTTGTTGAACTCTGTTATGTTACAGACATCGATAATAGCCTATAAGCTTGCTCTTATCAATATTTGATATTTCTAAATTAATATTTTGCCTTTGAAGATTAAATTAATTTTCAACTAAACATCAACCAGTGAACAGATACTGTAGGTCTAAATTAAACATAATTAGATTAAACTACATAATTATGTAACTAAAAGTTTTTAAACAAGAGAAGTTTAAGATAGCCGTCAAATTATTCGTCTCGTGATAAATTAAACGGCCTGTTTTTACTAAAACTAAAATGCCTGCGTTTCCGTAAAGTCAACAAAAACATCTTGAAACGTCAACACAATAAATCATTCGTACTTTTATCAGGAAAAGCAGTCACCAAGTTTGGTAACATTAGTCGCGCGCAAACGACCTACAAAATTTCTTTGTATCGACAAAGTAGCTGCGACCAGAATTCCCATTTTCTCGATAACGATCATGTCCCACCTTGTGGCCATTAAGGCGATCAGGCGATGGTCAGATAGGGGGCAACTTATGCAGTGCACACTCAACTCAAGAGCTTCGTTATATTTACTTAGTTTCTACGAGGCGAAATCTTTATCCGTTCCGTGCAAAGTGTTTCGTTTTTAAGCTGAACCCGCGACCCTTTGTGGCTGATGTGGTTATTGTGTAACGTGTCTTAAAAGGTAGTTTTATACGGAATTTGTTGCGCATTTGATACGCTTTTGTGGATTTAATATTGAGTGTGCCAGTTTTATTTTTAGTGAAGGAGTTTTAGGGCGTCTGAATGACTGGTGGTATTTGGATTATTTACGATTGGTTAGCGTCTTGAACTTTGACTGTCTTTGTCTTTAACTTTTAGAATGGATTTTTTGCCTTTGCGTTGTAACCAGATACAGTATTCTTTGTTATTGGAGCACGCAGATATATCTAACTAGCTGACTCGCAAACAATCCATTGATCTTTGTAGCTAAGTAAGCATCACGAATCGCCAAACAAAAGTAGAAGATTAAAGTTCAATCATCACATTTCAGTTTCAGGGCATCCAATACATTGACACTGTTTTCTAGGACGTTGTAATATTTTTGTCTTAATATAAGAGAGAGCCATGCTATAATTATGTTAATCTATATTTCACATCAACGGTCTTTAAGTTTCAAAGAAAATGGAAAATGCCTTTTAGATATGTAGCGTAAGGCTTAAGAACGTAGTCCCACTTAAAAATTATATCATTGTACATTTGTAGGGCTTGGGCATGAGTTAAATATTAATCGCATCGATGGTGCTATGGATTTTCAACAACCCTGGAAAATCCTCATGGAGTCCCTTCGCCCTGGGGGGGAATGACGAAGGGGACTGTCAGACTCTTACTGACTAAAAACCAACCCGTGCTCCTCATGTACCCATGTGTCGGAGGGTAGGGTTTCACCGAAGCAGTCCCCGCTACCCCCCGACGGGTATTGGCCCGCCAGATGGTCAGGCGGGCCCCGAACGAAACCCCCTTGGCGGCGGATGAAGGTGTTGAGCTCCGCCGCCAAAACACCCAGCGGCCGCAGAGGATAGGGAGGACGGCAACGCAACACCGCATCTCCTCTTCCTCTGCGGCCCACCGCGACGCAACGATGGTGCGCTCCCATTTGGTCGCGGGAGATAGGGCGCGCGGCAACGCAACACCGACACGCCTCTCCTCCCGCGACCACACCCGACTGGGAGGGACAGACAAAACTGTCCCCCGCACCCGCACCTATGGACGCATCCTACGCAGGCCTCACGCAAGCCCACGTGGAGCGTCCCCTCCCGGGATCCCGCTTAGCTTCACCGTGGGAGAAAATCAAATCCACGGTTACTAAGCCCCCCCACCACGACAAGGTGGAGATCCCACGGGGGGGAGTCAGATTTAACCTAAGAGCTACTACACTATTCTCGCTCAGCCAGCTCTACTCCAAACTTTAAAGTAGAAAATCTTACATTTGGGGATTTAACTCTTTTTCTCTCATCACGAAACGCAGTTATCGCAATTTAAGGCATTTTAAGTCGATATTTTTTAAGAACCGTCTTAAATAATATGCTTAAAAATATTTATTTTCCTCAAAAGATTTACAATCGCTTACAGAGAAAATACAATACACAATTACAATATAGTGTTATTATTAAAAGTGACAGGCCGAATCAAATAAAAACAAAATAGTTAGTAAGTGTAGGTAGTTGTAAGCAGAATAGTAGATTTAGCGAAACTGCGCATCGAGACTCAGGTAAGCGTAGGTATGTTGGGAGTTGGATGAATGCAACTATTACGTGGGACGCGCCCTATTACGTGGGACCTAAAAATTCCTGGCGAAATGTGGGTGTAATATTACACCTCTGCCTACCCCTTCGGGGATACAGGCGTGAGTCTTTAAAAATAAAAATATGAATGCTGTTATATTTATATCCACTGGATGTGTGTATTTATTTAATTAGCTTTAATTTATAAAGTGATATTTATCAATAAACATCCCGTATTACAATACATGTACCTATGTGTAGATAGGAAATATGTACATATATATGTATGATAAATATATTATATCTATAATATGAAACAAGTGCTCATTTTATTGATATTATGTCAATAACTAATATCGTCGCGGTATCTGAAAATATATTTAGATTAGTCATTCAAAGTGCCAATAATAAGATGCATTATTAAGCAAGTCTTATGTTAATCAGAAATAGAATTACTTACGTATCGGTATATATAATATATGAGAGAATTCATACTAAGCAGATCTGTCACTGGCAAATTTTCAGATACGGTACTTAGATTACAAACAGAAAACTTAAATAATATCTGTATATTATATTTACGACCCGATCAGAATTGGATATTCACAAAACGATGATATCCCATCATATGCAATGTACCCAACAAAAATATTTATTGTTGAAAATAGTAGAAAAAGAAAAGTACGAGCAAATCACGGTTAAACATCGTATGATAAAGCGTGGATTGCAACAGTAGCTGAACAATTTATTTAACTCAGTTGAGATAATCTGACAGAACGACATGTAAACTAAACTCAAAATAGCTGTGTCAGATTTACCGAGTTAATAAACAATGTGGTATACAGTCAACCGTTTTTTTACCGACTGACGTTTTTTAACATATTGTCGTGCGGTACTTCCATATCATCATCAGCCTTTAACAGTCCACTGCTGGACAGGCCTCTCCTTTGAAAGGAGGAATTGGCCTACTATACCACGCTGGCCAAACGAGTTGGTATAGGGTTTGTATCAAGTTTTCCTTCTCTTACAGTGCTGTTCTCTGCATAATATGCTCAAACGCCTGTCATACACATCCTGTATGCCTGTGCCAAGAGGCGGAGGATGCGCCCGTAATTATAATTTCTACCACAAAACCAAAAAAACACTTCAACTGGAATAGATACTAAGAAATGTAAACTCATGCTTGCATATCCCGACGCGACTCAATTACTTCCAGAATTTGTCAGCTATGTTTTGATGCCACCTTATAACACTGTCAACTGAGCATATTTACACACCAGCAGGAATGGCACACATTTTTGTCTCGTGAAGATGGCATCCATAATACGCAGAAAATGGAAGCATTTTAGGGTGACGTAGTAAGAAACTCTTATATTGCCGCCATGTTGCCCGTTTGTCGTGTGTCTATCTGTAAAAAAGCAAAATCATTTTAGCATTTCTGTCTAGCACGCGAATCATTTCAAAAACCTTTAAAATATTTTAACTAAATCTAGCTGACCCAGCGAACTTTGTACCATCATTGCATTTTCTTTTTGCATAAAAATCATCTAATGATGATAACGAAAAAGATTTATTCAATTTGTTGCAGTCATTGGGAAGCAATGTGCGTATATATGCTTCATTTTTATTAATATAGATACCTAATATTAAGATTTTGTAAAGTATAAAATAAGTACACCAATCATTACGTCTACTGCAGGTGCACGAACAACTAATCTCTGTGTAAAGAGAACCTCATCCTAGCAAAGTCAGTATACTTCACTATTTATCCGGATAACCAGCCAAATAATATTGCAATAATAACACAACTATAATGAAGCCATCAAGTCAACAATGCACATTGCATGCGTATCAGCAAACATAACTATGTTGTTAACATTGTTTATGTACAAAATTGTAATTCTCTATGTAATTATCACTACATAGTATAAAACAAAGTCTATCTTCTGTCTGTCTGTCCCTATATACATAGGGATAGACAGACAGAAGATAGACTTAATGATAATATTTACTGATAATCCCAATCATAAGTTCCCACCAAGAACTTCGGGTCCCAAGCCAACCTCACCTGCAAGTGGTGCACCTGCCGATCAATGGACGAGGCTCTGGCAAACAAAATATCCCGATAAGCGGCAATAGGCTCGCCACCTATTACGTGGGATCAAAACACTGGCGAAAAGTGAGCGTTTAATATGCCTCTGCCTACCCCTTCCGGAAAACAGGCGTGAGCCTATGTATGTATGTATAATCCACACCATACAAGAAATGTAACAAAAGGAAAACTGTTTCAGCCAAGGGCTAATAATTATTACGGAGCGAGAATGAGCAAGTATCTGGTGCCTAAAATATTTAACGAAATAGAACTGTTAAGGCGCTGTTATACCTCAAAAGCCGTGAAACACCTAATTTTTTGTTGCGCAACTAGCCATAATGGTACATATTACAAACTAGCAAAAAATAGAGTTTAAAGTCAAAAATCTGAACAAAAGACTTTTGAAAGAATTTTTCATGTATGTCAAATAGAATCACGGTAAAAAATCACAAAAACGAGGCAGAAAATAATCTTTTGTCTCACTGTTTGCAATATTTTGATCGTGAACTGACATATTTTATTTAATAGTATTGTAGAAAACCTAATGAACTAAAGAATTACTCTGTTTATTTTCATAGTATACGTGTATATTTTTTTAAATTAAATAGAATCTGCCAAACGTCTATGATTTTGACGCTCGGTAGATCCCATCAATATCAAACGCTTCGGCAATTTAAACTTTCATCATTCGGCCACAGAGTACCTTCATTCGGCTATGAGCCCTGGTCATGTGGCTTGCGTCTCCGCTGCACTAAATTTTATGTAAACATGTTTGTTATTGTAATACGCCGATTTGAGTTCGTAATTTCATGTTTTATGTTATAGACTGAATACTTTGAATCAAATAGACTTTTCATGTGACTATGGACACATATAATTAGGACCTAAGTTTATATTCTTGTTGCGTATAATGTGTTATTGTTTCTGTGCTTATAATATAATATAATTAGAAGAATAAAAAATGGACAATTAGAGAAATAAAGTTCTACGAAGGATTTGTACAAGAAAACGTCGTAATAAAATAGAAATTCATCCATGGCCAAGTGAGTATGAAATATGTATCATTTTTACAGAAATTATTTTCCTTAACAGAAGAGCATGCATGAGAAACTTGATGGGAGTGAGTGAAGCAAGACTATATTATATACAGAAAGAAGAAGTTTTTATAAGCCATAACGCTGGCGGCAACCTCGAATCGCAAATGAAGGACATTGGTAGCCACGTGGACCGCATGAACATTGTCGTGTTCGCAATTCTTGCTATCGTCGCAGTATTCCTCATATACTTCACAGTCAAAAGCTATAGAAGGTGCCATAGTCAATGGATGCAGCAGGAAATTGAGATGAGCAGAATGGACCGTATAAGGGCGTCTATCCGAGGCAAACCGAGAGGAAGAACCCAGGAGGAGTCCAACTAAGGAACTGTATGGAGAACTTCCCTACCGATCCAGTGGTACGTGAGTGGCAGAACAGCACATCCAAGGTACATCGTGGCGGACTTACGTATAGTTCGTGTGAGTTACAGAGACTATGTTAGAGTACGTATAGTGACATAATTTTACGATATTATTTTAATTCCGTAAATCCATTTAGTTAATATAGTATGAATTAGGTCATAACATTTTATAACGCAATAATTAAAAGTTTCTAGAATCGTGCAAAACACTCAGCGAATGTGACACCGAGCGCGTAAAAATGTTAACGCAGCAAATTCCGCCGCGTGGCTTGTGTCTCGCACAATCGTGCAATTATAATGTAAGATAGTTATTACTCGCATAGATTCAAATAGATTTAGTATGAAATATTATAGAACTTATGAATTGAAATAAGGGCAGTAAACATGTATAAGCAAACAAATATATTCTTTTGAATAGGCATGATAGATAAGTTAATAGAATATTGTGTTGAGTTAGTTGAAATTAGGAGATATTTTATCAAGAAGGGTCAAAGTAGGTATTCATGTAAAAGCACTGCGACAAAATTATCCGAAGCCAGCTCGATTTTTGATAAGTGTACGGAAATATTTTTGGTTTTAGAACAGAGTAAGAATAAAGCGTTAGTTTCTTCAGCAGTAGAAACCTATAATAAAATTAGTGTGACTTATAAAGAAATTTGTAGTTTATGTGCGGTATCAAAACCTGACAAAATGAGTTTTGACATCAAGGTTGCATGTAGCCTAATTCCAGTGATGGACGGTGCCGAGTCAACGACCAGGCGAATGATTGACTCTGTCGAGATGTACGCCGACATGATCAACGATAAAGGTAAGGCTTTATTATTAAATTTTGTTATTAAAAGTAGGCTTAGTGAAAACGCAAAGTTGCGTATTTCTCGCAACCATAAAACCATAGAGGAATTGATCAGTGATTTGCGGAATAGTCTACTACCTAAAAAAACTTTTATTGCGTTGCAAACTAAGTTGCAAAATATAAGACACGGTTCGATGCCCATTGAAGATTTTGGTGCAAAAATTTAAAATTTGTTTACTGAAATGACCATTTCACAGGCGGGTGACGACACTAACGCGTACTCTTGCCTGAAACCCAGGAATGAAAAAATTGCAATTAAACGGTTTTCAGATGGCCTGCGTAATCCTAAGCTCTCCACCATCATCGCAGCCCGAAACTACACGAGTTTGAAGGACGCCATCCAAGCAGCCAAAGATGAAGAAGTGGCGTCAGGGCAGCCAGCATCATCATCATCCGAAGGTAAGCTCATGTATGCATCAAAGCAAGGTCGGTCTCCTTTTAATTACTCAAAGCGGGCGTATGGTGCCCAATATCCTAGAGGCAATAATAGTCAGCATGGTCAATATGGCAAACAGTATTACCGTGGTGGTCAACCTGCACGCGGTTCAGGCCGTGGTCCATATAACAATTATTATAGCACAAATAGATACCATGTACCTGTCGTATCGTATGGAACCCGACGTGGTAGGGGTAATAGAGCTTCCTTTGCAAACAATAACACTCGCAGGGGAGCGCGTAATATATACATTGCACAAGAACGGTCTAGCAGTGCCGAATCAAAGGCGGAAAGTGGTGACGCATCTGCATCTCAGTTTTTTCGAGTTTAAACACTGCTTAATGTCATGTAACAGTAATGGTAAGTTTATTTCCTTATATATTAACAACATTAAATACTATTAGCTTATAGACACTGGTGCTTCGTTATCAATAGTGAAGAGAGATGTGCTACCCAGGAATTTTCCAATACAAGAAGATGACACTTTGATTAATGGTATTAGTGGCCAAAAACGTTCGTTAGGTTCGGTCAACTTAAGGTTAGAGATTAAAAATGAAGTGTCATTTTCTCACAAATTTTTAGTTTTTGACAATTTGCCCTTGAGAGCAGATGGTATTTTAGGTTTAGATTTTCTCAATAGGTATTATGCAAATATAAATTTAAGTATGAATGATATCACGCTATTTTGTGATAATCGCGAATATAAGTTACAATGCATTAACAATACATCTATAGGAAAATATACTTTGATGTTGCCAGCGAGGTCAGAGTCAATACATTATGTTTACTTAGAAAAAAGTACAAACGAAGATATGATTGTATGTGGAAGAGAACTAGAGGAGCATGTATTTCTAGCAAGTGCGATAGTAAAAGTTAAGAATAATAGAATACCAGTAAAGATATTGAATGTTTCTGAGAAGGTGATCAATTTGTCACCGTTTGACCTTGAATTACAACCTCTAAGTGACTATAGTGCGCTAAATTTTAGTAAAAGCGATATAAATATTAGCAGAGTTAACAAATTATTATCTGAAATTAATTTGAGTCACCTCAATTTAGAAGAACAACAATCCATTCAGTCAATTTGCTCAAAGTATTCGGATGTATTTCATATCAGCGGAGATAAATTAACTACAACTAATATATTAGAACAATCCATTGCTATAAAACCAAATACTACCTAAAACCCGATATAGCTAAAGAAATAAATAAGATGATAGACAATGACATCATAGAAGAGTGTAACAGTGAGTGGTCAAGTCCTATTTTATTAGTCCCTAAAAAGACTTTAGAAGGTCAAGAAAAGAAATGGCGGTTACAGGAAATTAAATGAAATAGTTTGTGACGATAAGTTTCCCTTGCCAAATATCACAGAGATTTTAGACTCGTTATCTGGTGCAATTTATTTCAGTCACCTTGACCTTCACCAAAGCTACTATCAAGTGTCATTAGATAAGGATAGCCGAAAACTTACTGCTTTTACTACTAGTACAGGTCAATTCCAAATGAAAAGACTACCAATGGGACTTAAAATTAGCCCGAGCTCTTTCAGTCGTATGATGTCAGTTGCAATGTCAGGCTTAGCGTTTGAGAAATGGTATATTTATTGTGATGATCTTATTGTCTATGGCCGAAATTTGGATAGTTACAACCAAAAGTTAATAAGCGTTATGGAAAGGTTACGAAAAGTTAATTTAATATTGAATCCCCTGAAATGTTAATTTTTAAAGAAAGAGATTTTGTATCTCGGCCATATAGTTTCAGAAAAAGGAGTCTTCCCCGATCCCGAAAAAACTAAAATATTACAAAATTATGAGACACCCAAAAACGTTGACGAAGTTAAACGCTTCGTTGCATTTTGTAATTATTATAGTAAGTTTCTTAAATCATTTGCAGAGATAACATTACCATTGAATAGGTTGTGTAGGAAGAACGAACCGTTTCTATGGACAGAAGAGTGTGAAAAGGCATTTACAACTTTGAAAAATAAATTAATTTCATCTCCTATACTACAATATACAGATTTTTTAGAAAAAAATGAATTCGTTATACAAACAGACGCATCAGGTAACGCAATCGGTGCTGTACTGTGCAATAAAGACCTTAGACCCGTAGCTTATGCTAGTAGGCCATTAAATAAGGCTGAGAGAAATTACCCGACAATCCAAAAAGAACTTCTAGCAATTGTTTGGGCCGTCAAATATTTTAGACCGTATGTATATGGTAGATGTTTTACTATAATGACGGACCACAAACCTCTAAAATATCTGGTCCAGTTTGTTCAGCGTCTGATATAGTACTTTTTTAACAGCACTAATATCTTCTTCCTTAAAGTTGGATTTGCAGATCTGCCGAATGCTGACCTCGTCCATGGTATCGATGGCATGTTGTATGAATGCCAACAACTCGTTAGCTATAAGTTGCTGTGAGCAACTCATTGTAACAGTGTTTTCACTACATTTGTTAAATAATAATTATTTAATACACACATAGCAGCGCAAGCAAGTCCGCACCCAACGCTACTCGATCGAACAGCCCTATAGTCCTTGCAGTCTTGTTGCAAGCCTTTTTCCTTATAAAGAGGCACAACCACCGCTGTGGCCCAGTCATCAGGTACTAGGTCGGTGCTCCAGCACAAGTTAAATAAGCGCTACAGCTAACCAACTATGATGCCCTGTCCAGCCTTCAGCATTTTAACTGTAATCCTATCATATTCTGCAGCCTAACCTAATTTCATACTTCCCAGCGCCTTCACAATCTCATCCACACCAATATCGCTTTCATCATTGCTGTTATTACCATTCATTTCGTCGATCGATGTCTCTATTGCCGTTCTTTCAAATAAACCTTCAAAATACTCCTTCCATCTCTTCAGCACGCATGATTCACCATTCAGTATCTTTCCATTATTGTCTCTGATTGACGTGTATTCTGAGGATTGAGTTCTTTCTCGAACTGCACGAACGGATTTCCAGAAAAACTATATGTTTCTCCGGAAATCTTGAGATAGTCTGCTATCAAACTCATCTTTCGTTTCCTCTTTTTTCCTTTTTAACAATTTCTTTCACAATTCTTTTTGACCCAACAAACTCCTTTCTTACTTCATCTTTGTCATCACTCGTTGCCTCTCCCATTCTTTCATTTGCTCTGGCAGCCAACCAATCTAACCAAGCCTTTTTCTTCTCCGACACTGCTGATTGTACATCCTTGTCCCACCATGTATTCTTAACCGTTCGTATTTTCCTTCTCTTGATCACACCACATACTTCAGACGCTACACATACTATGTCTTCTTTAAAAGATTGCCATAATTATTCCATATCATTTATGCCACCTCCGTATCACCCCCCCCCCCTAACCTTTCAAATCTTGCTATCAATCATCGCTTATACTCATCTTTCACATCTTTTTCTTGCACATTTTCTACTTTTATTCTTTCCAAGACCCTATTTTCATTACGTTCTCGGTGTCGCCACCCTTTAAAGAGCCCACTTATCCGGCTCATCACCAAGAAGTGGTCAGTGTGGATCAATAAAGCTAACCTTATTCCTTTAGACCTTTAGACAATCTCAATTTTCACTTTGGAAACACACGGAATGACTCAGTAGCCATCAGAAAGTAACACAGCATTCAAAGTAAAGCTCAGCTGAGTACTGTGTCGCGTACAAACGGTTCGTTTGTTATTGCCTCTTTTAATTTGCGGAAACGTCACTGAAACGATTGGAGATTAGCGATTTGTACGGGAAATCAATTTGCCGCAAACAATACTCTCGTGTTTGTATATCATTTAATTAAATTGAGTATTATTGTTTTATTTGTGTAGTAAGGCATGAGGTTTTACTATGATTATGATTACATACAAAGTATGCAGATATACTTATGAAATAAAGGATTTTATTAAAATGCTTTTTCTTTTACCCTTTTACTAAGATTTTAGGTTATATATTGTGGCAAAAATATAGAATTAAAACCTAGAAACACTTTCCAATAATGGACACAAAAAGAATCGGGAATCGAAACAAATACATACGAGTATTTATGCATTCATAAGGTTTTGTACCCGTGTAAGCTTCAAATATTACAAGAAAAAGCGTACTTACATAGTACTATTAGATCTTCTGAGGCATAGCTGGAAGCGGCAAAGTGACTGCTTAAATTAATTCACCATCGGTGCTGTCTAATTTTATTTTATTTTTATTAAACGTAGTAACTTTACATAAAATATTATTTTACGAACTCGGTGTCCAAATATCCAAGGTCAGGATTTAAAGTATTTTAAAAGATTATATTCTGATACAAAGTATTGCGTGTTAAATCCAAATAAAAATATACTAAAACACAAAATCCCTTCTAGCTCCTTAAATAATATTGGTGAAGATCCGGTGGACTTGTGTGGATTGGTGGGACCGTAACTTATTGTACTAAATTGTTTGACTATAAAATTAAATATAAGATCCAATAAATTTTTAGGTTACAAATTATTTTTATATAATATCGATATCTCTCAGGCTTATTATTGCTACTATATTGGGCTCTTCATACAAGATGAAGAGGGCTGAAACCAATAACGTAGAAATAATAAACTATTACCTACTACAATAAGAGCCCAATATTGTAGTAATATACTAGTTTGTCATCTAATACACTAGCTCGACGAATTTTGTGAACAAGCACCATTTATTGTTCTGTAGGTAATTGTTATAGTTAATATGTACTTAATATTTTATAAGTATGTGGCTCAATAGTTTGTTTTCTATATCTAAAGTATAAGTAATTCACAGTTATGCAAGATGGCTCAAAAGCATAATTCGCTTAGCACACATATATTAAAACAAAGTAATTTTATCGATTCATTACTATCGTCATCACTCTAACTTTGTCCCAGTCCCATCCAAAACTGGAGCTTGAGATCTACTTATTAGTCTAGCCAGATAATATGACAATATGCGCTTCAAAATAAATTAATAAGTTATATTTTGCTCTTAAAATGACTTCTGATTCCAGTGAAGCAAGGTACATAGAGTAAGAATAATAACCGAATATAAAAGTAAAAATAAAAAGTTAGGTACACAAAATTTGTCTGTATCTTACGACCAAACTAAAAGACATTTTAAAAGCATAACCAAAAGTACAAAAATCTGCTCCAAAAATGTCTTTAGCCAGTGTCAAATTGATTATGTTCAATATATACCTAGTTATGTTATTACAAAAGCATCAAACTAATCTCTTTGAGAAAATTCTATTTGGAAAGCTCATCCGGTATATATCCAAAAAGTATTGGGATGACTAAACTATAAGTTCATTACCTATCGAAGTTTATACGCAATATGTAAGTGCTAAGACATTGAAATTATTGATTTGTTATTTATTCCACGATTGAAAACCTAAGTTAAATGCCCATTCTTTGAATGTCACTTGATGGCATAAAGGACAATGGCAGAATTTGGTCTGGGTTTGTTGTGGCAATCTTAAACTTTATATGGACAAAACAAATTGTTTTTTTTTTCTAGGATTCTACATATTTTCACTTTGTCTCGTTAAAGCCGGAGTATTTTATGATGATAAAAAGCATTCCAATTGATTACGAACTAGGTACCTACTTTATTATTTGGTTGTTGCCATAGACAATGGTGTGACAGGAATAGACGTTTGACATTGATCCGTATCGATTAGATTGAGTAATCGATACGATCGACCTTTATAGGGTTGGTTTGGTTTAAGAAATAATTATTAAAATGCAGTTATTTAATCTTTAATCAACATTATATCAATAAACTAATATTTTTGAAGCAAAACAACTTTTAAATCAAATAAAAACGTCACAGCATGGTTTTAATGTTGTATCGATTTTACATAATATCGATTTAAAATGTGCAGCTCTGCTTTTGTCTTTGGCTGTGACAGTGAGATGCTACAGAATACTTCTGCGTTTTGATGTCAATCTGACATATGTCATTTGATAATTCAAACGTACTACATTTATTCTTAACTAAAAATTAAAACACCGATATCTTCTTTTTCCAGGTTTCCCGAGTGAAAATAGCATCATTTATAGACTCTGTTACTTACGCCAATTTTTTTGATATATTTTTTATTACTGTAAGCGATCTACCGAACTTAGTAGGTACACTGTTACTGAAAATTTATTAGATTTTCAGTAACAGTGTACTAAGTTCGGTAGATCGCTGACTATCTAACTCTTTCACTGCAATAAATATAATAATATATCGGTAAATCTTTCGATTTCCGTTAAGTACCTAAAATCAGAATCGGAAATGTAAAGAACACAAACCGGGAATAAAGCTCACAATTAGTTCCATCTCTATGTTAAATATTTGCTTTGATACCAAGAATCACTCTGTAGACTCGTTCAATACCGTCTAAGTGAATTTATTACAATGATATCTATTTGGAGAGCAGCTATTTTTCTTTTATCTATACCTACTTATTTTCGCCGGACCTGTGTATTATGTTATTGACACGAATAATCGGTTTAACGCGTCATAAATCTCCGATGTAATTAATCATGGGCCTGACCATGGCGGACAGCCGTCCCCGTCGGTGTCGCGACGGCAAAATCTTAAGTCAACGTTTTTCTCGAAGCCCTTTGTTTTTTGTTCATAGCTGTCTACATTTTGGACAATTGCGTCTAGCTTTACTTTGCTTTGGGATTCTTAAGTTAAATTAAGTTATCTTTTAAGTGTAGAAGTGACTCTTTTGCTTCACAAAGCGAAATTTTGGACAAAATCTCCACTATGATTGCAAAATTTGGTGGAACAATTTTCGCATAAATCATAATAGTGTCGTTTTTTGCAGATCTCGCGGTTGGCGAGTGAAGCGGCCGTGAATATATGCACTGGGAAAAATACGGCTCACTTTCCACACGTTTCGCTTTTGATTGACTTCACTGAATTTGCATATATTTTTCACACTGTATAATTTTGTATAAAGACGTTATTTGATAAAAAGTTAAAGATGATACTTGTATAGTTTGGGAATATATGTACTTACATATCATTTACCAAAATGCACATAGTTTATAACAGATGGCGAATGATTTACGATTGAAATCATATATTTATGAACTCATAAAATATGTTTCAGATATTACGTTAACTATAAATTAATACTCTCATTTGATTCATACTAATTTAAATTTAAACTTAGTTGGTAGTTCCAAAAATTTATTTTCCTTTTCATTATAAAGTTTGTGTTGCGAAAGTAGTGGAACAAAATTGGCACCTTTGTGAGAATTTATTGCTTTATTTTGAGATTTTTTGTACAGTTCTTAAACCAGTATTGCTTACTTACTCATAACATGTACTCTACAATAATAGTTTAATACAAGTTAATCCATAACCTACTTAGTTGAGGACTTGAAAAATGTTACGCATTCCTTCTGTAACGAAGTATAATTATGATTAATCACATGATTAATCACTTCGTTAACTACTAAGTTTCGAGAAAGTCTTCTTCTATGTCTACATTATATTAAATCGCCTGCTTACGTAATTCTAAGACCGAGCAATTACTAAGTTAAATGTTGTAATGAAGGCATTTCAATTAAGACATATTTTTAGACACGAAATCTGACCTACGTGTTCATTTTCACGTACAAGCGAGCACTTAAATACTTAAAACGTCTGTATTTAGCGGTGCTATGCAAGAGTAAATCTTCTCAAGGATTTGTCACAAGGAACAGAGCGCTAAGCATGTTGAAATAATTAGAAGCTGGAGTCAGCAGTAAAGTAGAGCCTACTGAATAATGAGGGGCGGGGAGGCGATGCCGTCGCTTCTCCTCAGTACCCGGCCTGCACCTAGGTATACAACTTTATATAAATTACTTTGAAGGTAACGCAAAATCTGTAATTATTTTGTTTGAGTACTTCTCTTGGATTACTTGCGAAATTTGTAAAAGAGCACATAATTATGTCGTTAGGTATCTGAGTGCGTGAACACACGATAATATTTGAAGTTTGCCTATTTTGCACTGAGATACTTAATGATGTAGTGGGTACTAATTTACTTTCTTGAATAGACAATAATACACTTTTAATAAATATACGTAAATTGTCTTTTAAATTTATATCACAAATTTAGATCACGGATGATCTCATCTTTTTATCTTGGTTTTGTGTCTTACGTAATGCAGCAGCAGGCTTTACAACCTAGCTTAAATAAATACGCGTGCATTAATTTATATATTACTAGACGATGCCCGCGGTTACACCCGCGTTATTTAAGGCTACTGCTCTGCTCATAGCGTGATGTTATATAGCCTATAGCCTTCTTCGATAAATAGGCTATCTAACACTGAAATAATTTTTCAAATCGGACCAGTAGTTCCTTTTTTTTTTTTGATCGGGTTGGAAAATCCTCATGGAGTCCCTCCGCCCTGGGGGATGGGCGAAGGGGACTGTCAGACTCTTACTGACTAAAAACCAACCCGTGTGCCTCATGTACCCGTGTGTCGGAGGGTCGGGTTTCGCCCAAGCATACGTCGCAACCCCCCGACGGGTATTGGCCCGCCAGATGGTCCGGCGGGCCCCGAACAAAACCCCCTTGGCGGCGGATGATGGTGTTGGTCTCCGCCGCCAAAACACCAAGCGGCCGCAGAGGATAGGGAGGACGGCAACGCAACACCGCATCTCCTCTTCCTCTGCGGCCCCACCGCGACGCATCGAATGGTGCGCCCCCATTTGGTCGCGGGAGATAGGGCGCGCGGCAACGCAACACCGACACGCCTCTCCTCCCGCGACCACACCGGTCTGCGAGGGACAGACAGAACTGTCCTCCGCACCCGCACCGTTGGACGCATCCTGCGCAGGCCCCGTCAAGCCCACGTGGAGCGTCCCCTCCTGGATCCCTCTTAGCTTCACCGCGGGTAACCAATCCACGGTTACTGAGCCCCCCCACCACGACAAGGTGGAGATCCCACGGGGGGGGGGACCAGTAGTTCCTGAGATTAGCGCGTTCAACCAAACAAACAAACTCTAACTAAAAAAAGAAACTTATATATTAGTATAAGATATAAGATATTTATTTAAATAATAATGTATGTATGTGCATACAACTGCTGTAAGTGCAAAGTGACAAATCTAATATCTTATATTTATTTAGCAATAAAAGTAAACGGCTAGTGGCGTACCTATTCACGGTACGTCGCAACTACTTGGAGAGCAACATATCATGAAGTAAACGGCAATTTATGTAACGACGGCCTTCCATTAAAAGGTTGGTTCAGCAAAAAATTGTTAGGACATACATACGACTTGCGCAAATTTACAGCGCAGTCAGACCAAAGTTAGTCGAACAGCGGCGCTCACGTCCCATTTATATTGTTTTATGGTTTCTTTCCTTCCCACACTGGTTCCAACTCAGCTAGAAAATGTGGATCCGTTTCCTCGGTGCGGTTTTTATTATCCCGTTGGATACACCGACGTATCTATCATGGACGTCGATAAACCCTAATGTGGGTGACCAGTGACACGCATTTTGTAATTCGAGAGAGCTCTCTTCGTGAAATGGGTTTTAATAATGTTCGTCCCATGGACGCGAATATTCCTTATTTTATATTTAAATGGATCGCGTAATTTATGAGAATAATAATTTGAATTTGTCGCTTGTATTTGTCGAATAGAAGAAAAATGCATTCCACAAATCGAATCTATTTCTTTTTAATCAAAGTGATATCAAATCAAAGGGGTCCTATATATATTGCTTTAAGGGAGCATGTTAAGTCAGGTGAATCAAATCAGGTATTTTTATAATAAAAATATGATAGTTATATCGATAGTTATATCAATTAATTTCTCTCCACGAAAAACTTATTCGAAGGTAAAAATAGGTAAAGTTATTAGGGAGCTCCGCTTGTCTATTCTATCCAACTCGAATTGATTTGATCGGATCCGCGTCAAGTCTTGCTGAACTTTACGAAACTTCCAGCAAATTTACGGTTCGGAAATAGGTTTAACTAAAGATGAAAGAAGTAGTTTTGAACTGGAATCATTCTTTACGGAGGCTGGATCCCGGTTATGGAAAATGACATTGATTCATAACGTTACACTCGGTTCTTTAATAAAAGTGATATTTTGATTTATTACTTTGTAAACTTACTTTGTGTAGGAGTTTGATCAAATAAAACCGTGTACCACGCGGAAGAAGTTAGTTTGGACGAATAATATTCGATGCGAGGTATATTACTTGAAATCGTTTTTATTTTGTAGAATAATTATACTATAAATATTAATGTAACGGCTGTTTATCTCCAGATTATAAAGTATGCCTTTAATTCAACGACTTTAATAAATTAGCTATGCGCATAAGAATGAGGTAAACAAAGCAAAATGTTAGGCAGCCAGCCTGGCTGGAAAACATCGCCCGGTTCTCAATGATCGGATCTCTCTTTGTTTTTTGTGTCGAAAATAAACTTGACTTTTTTGTCTTTGAACCTTTTGGGCCCATGTGTGGATTGAACCATAAATCAAAGCCCTCTCAATAAATCTCGACTTCGTGAGAATTTGCCAAAGACGTTTTGTACTTATTTAAGCTCCGATAACATTTCACCTCACTGATACTATTTTCCACAATAAATATTTACTCATGTTCGAGATATCAACCGCCACATTCCATTGTCAAATAAATTATAACAAAAGCCTATAAATACAGTTCTGTTGATATTTTTGGGTGTATTGTGCAAATGTGTCAAACGACATTAAAACCTTTAGCTGCGAGATTTATGTATTGCTGAGCTGTCAAACGAGTCTGTATGTTATGCGTATTACAAAAACACAGTGAGCGTGAAATATTTTTGGCGTACTCCTCTTTGATATATACGTTGTTCTTGAAATAGCGTCGCGCATTAATCGTGTAAGAATGCCTTAATCTTACTCAACGATATTAAACCATTTGTAAACGTTACGCGACACGCTACAGGGGAGTGGAGAGGTTGGGAGAGAGGTTAAGTAAATCAATCTATACATTGAATTAGTTGATGTTGAATGGTCGATTTGGGCAATATTTTAGAGGAGACGGCAATAGAATGAGGCATTTTGCACTCAGAGCACGTTCTAGCCTATTCATCAAGTCCCTGAAACCATTACCGCTCACGCCACCTGCACGATCCCTAGCATGTATAACGTTAGGTTATTCTCTGACTTTCATTCACCTAAAACTTGTTGGATTATTATTAATGTTTTTGTTTTGAACGGTTGGTATAGCGCGTTTGAAGTGCTTTCTGTGATTTTAAATTGAACAAGTACAGAATTTAATTTGTTTTCTTTTCAGATTTATTAAAGGTAAGTCAGTTTAAAATATAGCGGCCTTTATAATTATTACTGACACGTTATTGGCCCATTGTTATGGATTTTTTTATATAATTGAGTAAATGAATATTGTAGCCGTATAAGCAACGGTCTGAAATTATCAGCATTTCTAAAGTAAAAGTAAATTATTAGGTATTTTGTGCGTTTACAGAGTTATTTTATTTAAACTCAAGTAACTTGATCGGCGTGGTAAGGAAGCATGTAGCTGTTCTTGAAATCATTTTTGATAGCTAATATTTTGGTTAAATTAAAAAAGCAGATCACGGGCTCTTAGGCGCAAGTCTAGTATGCAACCGGGATAACTCTAAGACGATGATGAGTATTATTATGATTTCAAGCACAGCTGACTAAATGATAGTGTAAGACGTCTCTACACAAACAACTACATAGGTGTGGTTATACAAAAGTAAGTCTGGTTTACATACAATAAGACGTCGTGCATTTGTTTTGTAGATAATTATGCGATCTAGTCGTTAGCTGGCATTCGCTCGACAGAAGTATTCGTTTGTGAAGGTGTTCGTGTTATATTCAATTCTCACCAGCCGTTTGCGTAACAGAGTTCTCGGGTTCGTTTCCCGCGTCGGGTCAAAGTGTTACTGGGTTTTTCCGAATATTCAGTAGCAGCCCGGAGTCTGGTGATGTGCCCGGTAACGGCAATAGGCTCGCCCTCTATTACGTGGGACCTAAAAATTAAAGACGAAATGTGAGTGTAATATTTACAACTACCATACCCCTCCGAGGATACAGGCGAGAGACTATAAAATAAAAAAAATAAAAAATAATTAAATCTTTATTTACGTTTACGACTGTCCAAGACACCTACTGATACTCGTTTCATATGTACTGTGTTAGTTCAGTGTCTCATTTGAAGTGGTGTTACGGTCACCTATTAATACTTACTTTATAAATGGCTGACTGGCTCTCTTTATTGTTGCAAAAATAGAAAGAAATGCCCCTTTATTGCCTTTGTATTTATTGATTGTATTTATAGATGACATACATATATCTCTTATATCACATAGATATAAGAAATAATAGCGCAGTTACTGAACCTCTGTTGAAATATGTTCATAAAATATTTAGAACATTATGTTGACAGCGTGCCTTAGTAATAAATTAAGTATTTATAGAAGTAAAGTTGTATGAACTTCTGGATATTATTATAACTAAGTTCATTTACAATGTCTACAAAAATACCTACCCTATTGTATTTTAGACGCAATAAATAAAGCTTGTTAAAGAAATGGTATATTATTTTCACTAACTTATAAATACAGTCAAAGTATACGTTCGTAGTTCTTGTCATATTAAAGCAAAATTACAACTAGATAAACCTTTAAACAAACTCTTTCCAGCTGATCCGTCAGGGTATTTTTTTTCACGTGTAGAACTTTGACATAAAAAGAATGCATTAAAACAATCGAAACAGCATGAATATTAATGTAAAGCCCACACAATACACACATTTTCTCATACAAGTATTATATTCTGTTTGAGGTACAAGGAAAAATCAAATATTTTCAATATACCGGGTAAAAAAACACCTCGTTTTATATAAAGTAGACATTCGTGTCAAAATAGTCGTTTACCTTATTAGTTTGGTAGTGGCGATCTTTACCCTTATTTTCTAGGCTAGTTGGCAACCGTTCCACGTACTAACCTATTCATCATCAACCAAGGCTACCGAAAATATTCAGTGGATACGTCCTACCCCAACAATTTCACACACCGACTTTATCTCGCCTGTGGTTTGCAAATATTCTTCTAATACCTACTATATTTCTGGGCACCACGTAAAGGTTTATTGAAATTTTATTGTTACGTAAAAGATTCGCTTTTAACGTACTTGCTTTTGATATAAGATGAAAGGAACCTAAAATATTTACGTAAACATGTCTAGAGAATTATAGCACAAGGTTAAAAATAGTTATGTCCTCTATTACGAATAATATAATAAAATAATTGAATGAATAGTAAACATCTGTTACTATTTATTTAACGGTAGTGCTGTAACGCTTAGCTTAAAGTGCTTAAAATAATGGAAATATTTGTGAGTTACAAATAAAATAACGAAATACAAGTTTTGACTGTAACGTAACGTGTTGTGCAAATGTCCATGTAACTTTATTCATATTTTAATCTAACCTCATAAAAACGTTATCTATGGTAAAAAGACACAAACTGTTGCACATTTACTTTCAAGAAGTTATTTGTATTGCATAAAATATTCATTACTTCGTTGTATGTGTTTAAGAAACCGTATTTGGATATACGCACGCACGTTTCAGACTCATTATAATGTAAATGACCCGATCGGCCGACTTTACGTCACGCCCGAAATGTGCCCTTCGAATTTCATTTCGCATTTCTAGGTTTAACATCCTGGGGGCATTTGATGGCTCACCCATCAAATTAATCAGCTATTAATGTACTTACGATTAAGTTCACCCTTCGTGATGTCAACTTCTAAAATCTAGCTTTGTATTCACAATTCGAGAATAGCTTTCTACCGACGAAGTTTATTTCTTACACAAAGGCTTGTGACAACAATATATGTATTTCAATGCTATCACGGAAGCGCTATACTATGACGAATGCAACTGTTTTTTATGGGCGGCGTTATCTTGTATGCACGTCCGATTTTTATTGCTTTTTGTACGGCAGTTACAAATCGATTTGGCTTAAAGCCAATAACGTCATTTTAATAGTTTCTCTGTGCGGCCGACAGTAACATTCACATACTTTAACATTACGTATGTACACATCCATGAAATGAATGATGAAAGGTTACAACGCAATCTCTTTGGGGAAACTCTTAATCGGAAATGAGGGAAAGAAAAATTTATATTCATTCATTTTTCAGATATGTGCACGGTATCGCAATTTGATTGTACGAATATTTATGATGAATTTCGTTTTCATATAGTGAAGTATTTACGATTCAATATGTAACATTCTTCAACAGACACGTGGCATTTACGTTACAATAATATAATATATAATTTGTTTAATAAATATATAATTTACGTTAATAATGATTGATTTTATACAGTAGATACAAAAAACATACTTTCAATATTACTTCCTTGAAGTGAAATTAAAAAAGAAACTACGTTGTGGTTACCTTTGTCGTAAAAGGAACCCACTACCTAAACTTCATGTCTCCAATTCCACTAGTTTGGCGCTGCCATATGTCAGGCGGGTGATTTCTTTTCTTTTTTTCTTATGTATAAACAATTTATAATTTTAAATGCATAAAACAACACCATAGCATTATTTACGATACATTAATATAGATAAGCTGCCCCTTATCCAGCTAAGTTCAATTTCGTAGGCACTATACCTTGATGTTTTCTCTTACTTAGTATGTACAACGATTCGATAAAAGGGACGATTTGTAAGAGAGATACAATAGCTGGGATAAAAGGGAACTCCTTTACAATCATCTCTATTCATTGGCAAAATCATGAAATACAATTCCTTATCCTTATTGAATGGTTTACCATATTGGGAGGTTACCTGAGAAGAAACTTATATTATAATAGCTATACTGGTACTCGTATTTATTGTACGAAAAGTTTTCGGTCCAATGTTTGTACTTGAATTAAAGATTCGGACCGATATGATTAGGAAAAATGTTTATTTTATGTTTAGGAATATTCTCGTTTTATTTTTCTTCGTATAAGTTGAGCTTCTCTATTGCAAATCTGTTTCGTACATGTAAGATGAGGCTGAAGAGTGAATTATTGTGAAATCATGTGAAACCTCTAGGTATTTACGGGTTAACTGGCTCATTGGGTATGTAGTAAAGCTTTACGGTTATATTTGCCACGATTCAGGATATGTAAATACACGTACATTGATGGGCAAGGGTCAGTGCTGGATTTTTCTGTTAGAAATTTTTTTTGACAATATAGTTTTTATATATTTTTATTTTATTTTATTGACCGTTTGTATGCTAATGTTATGTGAAAATGGTCATGGAATTAAAGAGTACACCGTTTATGGTCAATTTAAATTTGTCATGGTGTATGCAATCCCATGCAACAATTAAAAAGAAATATAAAGGTTTAATCTATATTGTAACGCGACTGAAAGGTCGAAATATTCAATGTTTGCGGTAACGAAATAATTGCCTAGATTTTAATTACTGCAACGAAATTGTATTTCGTACATACCATCCTTTTTTTCGTAGACTATACACCGTATGGTTCACATACGCTAAGGGACAGAATGTGCAGCGCACATGTGGTTGTAATATGGACGGCACGAGTATGCTATTTGCTCAGTAACCTAATTCCTTAGGTCCATGACGCATATACACGCTGCATATTGACGGCAAATTCACATAAAGGCGCATAGCTGCATTCAAGCACCGAGCAAAAATTTCACCAACTGAAGACGTACCCTTAAAAAGTTACAATACACATTACGAAAATTGACATAAATCTAATGATCATAAAAGGCACATTAAATTACGGAGCTCAGGGCGTTGAGAGAATATTCTTACCTTACATTTGTGTTTTATGTAAGCTTGCTTATGTTTGTGGAATAACAAGCGTTTAACTGCCCATAAAGAGGGATTTATTGCACTGTCAACCTATGAAATACCCGGAATTTGGCTTTCAAAACCTACTTATCCATTGTCTCCATTAATTCGCGATTGAATAGATGAATACACATGGCGGCTTTTGATATTTTGTGAACATTTACGAGAACGTACTACACATATTTAGAGAGTGTTGTGGGGTAAAAGAAGATGTAGTGACAACCATTGAGAAAGGTATGCTAAGATGGTTTGGACACATGGAGGGGATGGATGACGAAAGACTGACCAAGAAGTTATATGTATAAGCCAAGTGTGAATGTTACAGGAGGAAGAGGAAGACCTAGATGGACGTTCTCTGACCAGATTGGAGACATCCTAAAAAAAGGACAGATTAGAAATACCCTTAACCGAAGAGCATGCATGAGAAATTTGATGGGAGTGAATGAAGCAAGAGAGATATTATGTCAGGATCGTTGCAAATGGCATTCCGTAGTCTCTGCCTACCCTTTCGGGAAACAGGCTTGAGTCTATGTATGTATGTATGTATTTAGAAATTTAAATAGTATTTAGGGATAACTACTTGTTTTCGAGCTAACTATGAGTAAAAGTCAAGTGCAATCAGAGAAATTAAAGCGTAGACAGGTATAATATAATTTGAAATTATGAATTCTATAAAGAATATGAAGATGAATGTAAAAAGGGTGAATATAGCAAAAGAGATTAACGATAGAGGGTGAGATCGTAAGAGTACTGGATCGAAGCCCACTTGCCTCGATCCCAATGAATCGAAATGATTGTAAAAGGTAGTAGAGCTTTGCTGATTTCAGCTTATGGGCCGGCTCAACCGGGGATGTACTACCCTCTCACTGAAAATCGACGTAAACTAACAGTACCTAAACTGTTGCGTTTCGTTCGGTGAGTGAGAGTACTGGACGCACTATCCCCTATTCCTTATCCCTCATCCTACCCCTTTTCCCAACCCCAAGGGGCGGCAACGCACTTGTGACTCCTGTGGTGTTGCTTGTGTCCATGGGCGGCGGTAATTGCTTACCATCAGGCGATCCGTCTGCTCGTTTGCCGCCTATTACCATAAAAATAAAGAAACAAAATAAACAATAATGAGTCAATCATTATTGAATTACTCTACAATTTCAACAAGGATTTACTTATCGCACAACTCTTGTCGCCGAACATTTTCGTACAGATGTCATCGTGGGCAAAATGCGCAAACATTGTCAGAATATTCATGTATGTTAATATTCTTAGCCACGGAGACACCTGCTGCACTTCAGTTAAGGATCGCAGTGACTACTATCACCGTCTATATACGCTAGGGTTCAGCAACGCGACTAGATATAATAACAGACTCCACACAAAATTTTGTTGCTAGATTTTCTCGCGAAGAGTGCGAGAAATTGTGTCTAACAAAATATTTTATAGAAGGTAAAATGAGATATAAAAATGATGACTCCTAGAACGCATTTCGACCATGGTGACCAGTATCATTTGTCTCATCACTACGCGGAACTTTAAGATATATATCTATATGGGTTATTGTTACCTGAAATAAATCATCTTATTATAAAGTTGTGGACGAGTGTGTACGCAAACACAAGTGCACTCGCTATTCCCTCACTCCCAAAGTCTGATGGGATGCCTAATGCGACACGACCGAAGAGAGATTACGCGCAGGTCCAAAGGCCTTTCCGAGGGACGGGTGTGTAACTTCTAAATCCGAACTTCTATTGGAAAAAAGCTAATATCACTTTTTGCTCGACTTGGGAATCGGACCTGAGAACTCGTGATCCGCAGTCACTTACACTACCGCAGGACCACATAGGCAGTCAAAAATGACATAAGAAGACTAAGGTCGAAAATGATATGCCTGATAAATAAAAAATTGGAAGAAAGATTTGCATTGAGTTCTTACAAATTAATTTTACAGGAACTTATCGGTTAGTGGTGAAAGTAACCATATAAAGGTAACGTTAATAGCACTAGTATGTGCATTTTAACATGCAATAATTATACTAGTGTGGATCAAAAACTTTTGTTCCTTGGGGACCGTAGGGGTGCACTAAGAAGGGATTTCCCGAAATTCCCACGGGAGCGGCCAAAACGGGTAAATAAAAAAAATGCAGGCGTAGCTGCTGGCGTCTTCTAGTTTATTAATATGAGCTATCTAAAAAGGTAGGACTGTATTTATCTTATATCATGCTTATGCGTTATTTTTCATCAAACACAAGAGACAATAAATTTTATTGTCTGCCATAAAGAAATTGTAATAAAAGAAATTACAACAATAAAATTATAAACCTCGGTGGACATTCACGAGATAAAGACATTAATGAAGTAAGTTGTTTGTGAAAATAAACATGAAGTAGGGCAATGGAATGCGGAAAAGCTCATAACATTTGGCAGTGGACAAATACGGTATAAAGGTAATGATGGTTGAAAACAGGGGTCTTATGGTATCCTGTATACACGTCACCGTTTATACAAGTGTGGTCACACTTGCAGACAAGGTCAGTAAAGGCCAAAGTTTCTCGCTAGGCGAATACTGCAGGTATGAATTTCAGATTGCGTTTAGGTGTTTAGGGAGCGCGAGCGTCGAGACGGTGCCACATTACGTATTTAGGCGTTCCGTGACTTGCTTAATTTAAAGTTGAAGTACAGTTCAGCCGCTTCGTTAGGCTGTTGGGACTGACCCACAGTGGGTTTCTGTTTATTTATGCTAATTGTTATGCTAATTTTACTCGAAGTTTTGTTTGTTTTTTTGTTAACGTGAAATCAATCACCCTATTGAGAACTCTTTACTTTGTAAATTATAACTATTAAAATCAGACGTTGTTTTGCATAATTTATGTTTGTTACTTGCTCTATGTGGAATTATTTTAGTTGTGTTTTTAGCATTTAAAAGCGTCCGTAGGCTAATTTATTTCTAATTAATGAATATTTAATTTCTATATGAATTTTTATTCGCATATAAATAAGGTGGGTTCTATAATATTTTTATCTACTAATTTGGAATTTGTGTCAACAGTCTACTGTAACAGTAGATTGTCGCTCGAATGTATCAGCACAGACATTTTACATTCATAGTAAGAATAAACAAATACCTTTCAGTGGGGACACAATATTCCCTAAAGAGCTTACGAAACTTCTCAGCTTCGGCGTCGAGAGATGGCCGCCGAGACGATTATGGTGACAAGTTGCTTGTTGTCGATCGTTTGCATACTCATCTGTGCCTTTGAGTGCATCACTATGTTGTGACGAAGGCTTTGAGGTCAGAATGACCGTATGTGTCAGGTCATGTACCCTGATTTAACGTCAATAGACGTAAATTATTAACGACGACAGGTAGGCGCTAAGCAGACAGAGAATGTTTGTAGACAGCATCAATGGTTTGGGTGAATATACATGTGTTGCATTTTCTACTTACTATCAAAATAAGATGCTAAGAGGGCAATTGGTTTTAATAAACCTGTACAGATTTAGACAACCCGGCAAAAATAAAAGTTTTGTAAAACGTAAAGTAATAGTAAAATCACAGTAAAACTTATAATAATTTACTTTTAAAATTATAGATAATTCATGACTTGAATTATATAAATAGGGTATTTGACTAAAAACTCTAATTAGTCCGTCAGATAGATTTCCAAAAAATATTGGACACGTATATTTTCTTTAGTCACGTAAACAAAAAATGAAGACGACAAACTTCGCTGAAAACTCGTGTGACGTCACTTGCCAGTACACTTTTTACTGGCGAGTGACGTTACAAGCCCCCACTCTTAGGCGTTTCTCCATCTTTGATGCGTTTTATCTTCGTAATTATTAACTGATTTGATAAAACAAAAAATACGTATCCAATATTTTTCGATAATCTAACTGACGGACTAATTCGATTTTTTTAGTCAAATACCCTATTGTATACAAGCCTTCATACAAGGCACACTCGTGACATGACTAGTGATTTGTCATACGCTTTAGAAAACAGTAACAGTTTTCATAAAAAAAATATGCCTACAAGAATAAAAATACCGGTTATTTGAAAATATGATTTGATTTCTTGCTTTAAAATAAGCCTGCCTGCCTATAAGGGAAAACATTTGAACATTTTTTATATGAGTCGAACTTGTTGCTGGTTATAACTATTTATATTTCACCTTTGATCTTTATAAGTATTACCTTGTACTGAATTGGACGGATGAAAGTAATGATGGCGGATGAATTGCGTGAATCAAAACATTACGTAGGCTGGTTTATACCTTCTTGGTACTGACTAAAAATATGTAGAGTTTTTGCGAAAGCTTTTCATAGCGAAATCTAGATTGCCTTTTTTGCTTATTGAATTGTTAGGCTTTTAGCGTCGTTATAATAAATTAGAGATACGTTTCAAAATATTTTAGTCTGTGCCTTTAAAAACCTAGGAAGGCCGAGAAATATATCTAACAAAACAAAACTTAAATCAGTGTCATCGATTATGCAATAGTAAAGTTACCTTGCTGCTGCGAATACGTCACGCCAAATGGTTTGTGAAACAGTTTGGAAAATGGACATTGATTTCATTATTTATTTAGTGCTGTTCTTTTTTTAACTAACTATTAACCAAAATACCAAGTTCGGTCAAAAATCACAACACAACAAGCTTCCGCAAACTTTGAACTTCCGTCTACATAAAGTTCATAACTCATTTGCGGGACTCGGTATACAATTCTTCTACAAATTACCTCTGGAAATAATGAATTTACCTCTGCACAAAGGAGAATGGGCAAAAATATATGAAGCCTGGTACTTGGCCCAATAGCTATCTTAATATATATATTTCTTGTGTGCGTGTGTATGTCACTGAACTCCTCCTACGCGACTGGACCGATCTTGATGAATTTTTTTGTGTGTGTTCAAGGGAACCTGAGAATGGTTTAGATCCACAATTTAGTCCACAGGAAAATGTTTTTTTACTTAATTTTTAATTTGTAAAGTGTAGTTATGGATTTTGGAATGTTTCACATTGGAACCGACGGACTGCGCTACTATCGCAGTGTCAAATCTTATATTAATAATTTCGTCAAGGAGTACATCGAAACCGTACCTAAATAATAAAACATAAAAAAATAAAGATTTCGAGTCGACAACATATATGCGCAAAATTCTGATTGTCGAGTATTTTGTTAAATTCTAATGGTCCTGACAGGCAAATCACAGTCGCTTGACAGTCGCCATATTGGCCACTCTCGCGAAACGCCACAGATACCGGATAACATAACAATAATGACTCAGTAGTAACTAAGTCTTAGTACTAAGTAGTTTGTATGTGTAAATACTTTTAACAGTTATATGTATAGTAATCCGCCTAATAAAAGCGATTTGTGTTACCCCGAACATCGATGATATACTATAACTAGAGAAACCCAAATTTACGTGAGCGAAGCCGCGGGCAAAAGCTAGTAATATATATATATATATATCATTGGAAAGTTTTTTTTTTACAAGGATGAATGATGACTAAGTCGCTTGTCTCCATTGGCTGTCAAAACGGAGTTATTTTTTGTTGAGTATTTAATATATCATGGTACAAAATAATTTAACGGGTCTTAATCGCGTTAACTTAACTTATTTAAGGTATAAATACCTATTTGTTTCCAAAGTTTCGCTCGTCTTGCACCGAGCTTGGTCGCGGAGAGACTGATGAGAGCTCAGCGCCGTCTTGTGGAAGTGCGGGTTTTGGCACCTACCCTCACTTGGTCTTTATTTAAGTTCACAATGTCGGTACTCCGACACACTACACTAATGACGTCTACACACTGTTGAGATTTATCACTGCGGCGGTGTTTACATTTGCTGATGACTGGATTCCAAGTAGCCGATAATCTATATCCATCCTCCCGGTTGAAATTGTTATATTTCTTGATTTCTACCGCTTCACGTACTATCCTGAAGTAATAGTGACGATCGGTGGATAAGACTTGTGGTTGATGCAGTTCTGTCCAGTGGTTTGGTCCAGACTCCAACAAATGCTCAGCTATCGCCGACTTATTAATTTGTCGGTTTTTTACAGCTGCGATATGTTCTTTTACTCTTTCAGCGATTGTACGCTTAGTCTGCCCAATATATGGACTACCACAGCTGCAATCGACTTTGTAGACGCCAGGTGTTTGGAGAGGAATGACATCCTTTGGAGTACGCAGATTGTGTGCTATCTTAGAGAGCGGACTGTATACAGTCTTGATGGAGTATTTCTTGAGTACTGTTCCAACTTTGTCCGCCACTCCCTTTAGATACGGCATGTAAGCGGGCACTCTGCTTACTTCAGGTTTACGCTCATTCCTCTTCCAACGGTGTATGTTTTTCTTGTATCCGTTACGCCTAAGTACCTCCAGAACATGTGAGGCACACAATCTGCGTACCCCAAAGGATGTCATTCCTCTCCAAACACCTGGCGTCTACAAAGTCGATTGCAGCTGTGGTAGTTCATATATCGGGCAGACTAAGCGTACAATCGCTGAAAGAGTAAAAGAACATATCGCAGCTGTAAAAACCGACATATTAATAAGTCGGCGATAGCTGAGCATTTGTTGGAGTCTGGACCAAACCACTGGATAGAACTGCATCAACCACAAGTCTTATCCACCGATCGTCACTATAACTTCAGGATAGTACGTGAAGCGGTAGAAATCAAGAAATATAACAATTTCAACCGGGAGGATGGATAAAGATTATCGGCTACTTGGAATCCAGTCATCAGCAAATGTAAACACCGCCGCAGTGATAAATCTCAACAGTGTGTAGACGTCATTAGTGTAGTGTGTCGGAGTACCGACATTGTGAACTTAAATAAAGACCAAGTGAGGGTAGGTGCCGAAACCCGCACTTCCACAAGACGGCGCTGAGCTCTCATCAGTCTCTCCGCGACCAAGCTCGGTGCAAGACGAGCGAAACGTCGGAAACAAATAGGAATTTATACCTTAAATAAGTTAAGTTAACGCGATTAAGACCCGCTAAATTATTTTGTATGATGTATACAAATCGCGAAAGTTTAAAATCGATTAAGACATCATGGGTCTAGTTGCTTTTTTAAATTCAATATTATTGTTATTTTTATGACTGTGAAATATATTTATTAAACTCTCTTCTTAATTAGTAACATGTTAAGTGGAAGTGCCTTGAGAACACTCATGCTGTTTGCAGGGTTTGTATATTTTTTATGATTTGTTGAATCTAGTATATCAGTTTCTATCCCTGATCTATTCATTGTTCACTTGTCACCTTTACAAAATTCTTAAATCTATTGGTTGCTGATACATCTATACTTCTGTCGCTATAGTATTTTGTTGATGGAATATTCAAATCTTAGACAAATGATTGGTATCGCGTCGAGAGCATAGCGAGACCAATCATTAGTCTATGATTCACATTTTTTTTTCATATCCATTTATTTCTAATCAGTGTCGCGAAGTGTTTTAGCTGTGTCAGCAATCATGGTACCACAAATTGTAAGATTAAGATTCTGATTTAAAAAAGAGTGGCATGAGTTTCTTCCAGGCTCTTCTCATAGCCCTACCATCCCGAACCTGATTGTAAAAAAAGAAATGACGTTCATAAGTGTTGCTTTTGTAACCTATATGAATAAATGAGTTTGAATTTGAATTAGAATTTGATCTCGCGTTCCAATTACCAAAAGTTCCGCCTAGATTAGCATTTATTAAGTTTGTTTGTGTAACGGGACCTAACAAATCTCCTTCAACGGTTGCTTGATTGCAAAAGCACTTAAAACTTTAATGCGCCTGTCTGGACGGGTATAACATAAATAACTACATCGCACAACTTTCCTCCGTAGAAATACAAGTATACTTTCATAATGATCGTGAAAATTGTAGATGTTAAATTCCCTCAAGTTCTTGCCCTGTTCAAACTCCATAGCCGAGGCAGGCTGCTTGTTTGGATAATACTTGTACTTTAGTTCGTTCAGCTGCTTAGAAAGTTACACACAGTGCAACGACAAATTTAGTTGTAGCTTCTGTCTGAATGAATCGTTATTTTGAAGGTGAGACATTATTACGATTAGGAGACAGAAAAGAGAATATTTGACCCATTTTTAATTTTCCGACAAGACATCGGCTCACGGAGATTTGCCCACGAATACCAACAACTAACTCGCATGATCGTATCTAATGTGAGCACTTCGGTAGTACTTGAAGGATCTAAATCCTTTGCTCGTGTTCGTACGTACGCTTATAAAATGGCGTACAAGGTGCAGGCCCTACTTTACGTTGGGATTAAAGGTGCACCTCCGAATAAGCAGGCTCATTCAAACTGAAGCATGCCAGTTTATATTATGTACTGTGATGAGAAAATAATTTGTTTGAAGTTCATTCACCATAAATTGTTCATCAATTCTTAAAATCTCGGCTCATGTAAGTTCGAACAGATTCAAATAAAAGTGAATACGATCAGCGCTTTCATATTGTTAAAAAAATATCGATATCGGTGTATCAGCCAAAATATGAAGATTTTATTTATTAATATTATATTGTACTTATTTTATCTTAATAGAACCATTGCGTGTATACTCAATATTGCCATTCAATAGAGATTTTATTGATATTCTAAATAAACTATTTGGAGTAATGTGAGATACTATATACATAATATATTGGCTCTTCGTTCAAGCGTAAAGCTTTTTTCTAATTCAATAGAGCGACGGTTCTTATACACGTAGGTCTGATTTTATTTTTACAATACAAGAGCTAAACGCGAGTTTTATACTGCTTTAAAGTATATGATTCAAGGCAGTTAACACAATCAGAAAAATTTATTATATTGTTCAGGATAAAATCTAGTTAAGTAGTGTGTTAAAAACATAATACAACAAACTTTATTCGATAGAAAAAATCACAAAGATACCTCTAAAAAAATATTTTAACGAATAAAAACCATATTAAAATACATATACAATCATTCTGATTTTTGACAAATTATTCAACAAGCAACATACTAATGAAATACCGTTTTATTTTTTTAATCCAATCAATAATACATTTTCTGTAATTAATTTATTTTATAGTTTGTAAAGAGTTCTGAACGTCCCGTCGTCGTCGCGCTTCTCTTTCTTATGTATACAATCGGACAGTGACAGCAACAGCTCAACTCAATAGCGGTTGTAAGCGCCTTAAGGCTCTCATATTATGAGCTGTACATTATGCTTTAGTATCTTCATAAAGATTGCTTTCATATAAAGTATGTGTATGCAGTGTAGCTGAAGCATTTACGTTAAAACATTGCATGAAAATAAATTGTGGCAAACACTTTCAGCTATGACGGGCTGGGGTAGGACCAAGATTTGTGACTTTAGTTAGGAATCCGGAGCGGTTTATATACTAAGCTAGCCATGATCCTGCGCAATTGTGGAGTGGTTATACAGAATACCCCGACCTATTGTTGATATACTGTTATAAAAAGTCTATATAATAATTATGGTATGAAAACGAATGTTATATTTTACTTGGTGCTTAAAGAGAAGAAAATACTTCGTGTTTATTTTGGAAAAATGAAGTAAGTACATTCTCAAATACGTATTTGAGACACAAAAAGTAATATGTTACTCACCTGAACTTAAAGAATCCCTGTTTATTCGTAATGAATTTATTCCTATGTGACAGTACTATCATATTTTTCAGAAAATATATATAATTATGACAACTAGTAACGCTTAATGCAACGTGGCTAGGTAGAAGCATATGCTAGCCTGTACGAGGTCAATGAAACCAACCTAAGCACGCATTTTGAACCGTAGCACAAAACTACCTGGTTGTCCAAAATTACGATCTGTAAGAACCTATCTACATATTTTTAAAGACTCGTTTTAAGGTTGACTGACATTATTATGTTATGCACATATGAATTTTACGGACGAAGTTGACGGATTTTTGGAAACTGGGAAAGGGGAGGAGAGTACCAATTTAATCAATCATGTCATTTTGTCCGCGATGTACATTGTTAAAAATTTTAGACACCGAAAGGGTTCCGAAAGAAGGAATGTTAGAATATAATGAAAATGTGCAACCAGGCAAATTGGAACAACACATTTATCTTAAACGCAAACCATAATTCATACCTTAATAAGAATACCTGTGATGGATTTTACTTCACTCTTTTGACAGACATTATTTATTCTTACTTCTATTCCTAGCCTTGCTTTTAATGACTAATTACTAAGCTTATTACAGTCTTAAATATTTATCACGATTATTAAAGCTTAGGGCTCCGTTCAAGCGTACCTTCAAGAAAGGCAAATAAAAACTTAGGTAAAAATATTACTGAAATTATTCTGCGTTATTGTGTAACAAAGTTTATTAATACTGATTTGGCAAAACTTTTATTAATTAAATTTTACACAACGACTTCTTATCAATATCATCACAGCTAAAATGCAACTAAAAAACTAAACTAAAATTCTTTATTTCAGGCGAAAAGAATAATAATTGGTAATAACTATGTACTACACGTACTGACTGCCTCCGTGGTCCAGTGGATAGCGCATGTGACTGCTGATCGGAGGTCGCGGGTTCGATTCCCAGGTCAGGCAAAAGTGTTACTGGGTTTTTCCGAATTCTCAGTAGCAGCACGGAGTCTGGTGATGTGCCCGCTAACGTCAATAGGCTCGTCCCTATTACGTGGGACCTAAAAATTCATGGCGAAATGAGGGTGTAGTATTACACCTCTGCCTACCTCTTCGGCGATACAGGCGTTTATCGTCATCGGTATTGTCTGTATATCCATGTATACGAGACGTCCGAGAATTGGCAATGAATACATGAGAAGTAGTTTGAAAGTGAGGGCTCATGGATGAGAGAGGAAGTCGTTTGGCTTGGTATGGACATGTTATGCGAAGAAACTAATAATCTATGTAGGTAAGTAGGTAACAGAAGACTATTAATGTACGTTGATAAACATGTAATGATAATTAAGGTAGAGGGACAAAAAGAAAAATATTAGGATTTTTGGAAAGGATTGTGAGAATTGATACGAAAGAGATAAGCATAAATTATTGGATGACGGGCGACAAATAAAAACGGAAGAAAAGGACATCCTGCGCCAACCCCAAATAAATTAGACCAGGGCATGATAATGTTATTAGTAAATATATAAAACTAATTGATTTGACTGACATAATATGACCGCAGAATAGCTAAGAAACATAAACTTTTAGCAATGGCTTACTCTTACAACGGCAATGAAAGTATAATAAAGATTAACATGTTGAACATTATGATTTTGTAGCTGACAATGATTATGCGGCATCAAAGACAAAACAAATATTGGATTTAACAGTATTAATTTGAAGTAAGTAGATAGACACCATTACATCCTCTATAAATTGTGCATACAAACCCAATCACACGAAGTCATGCAGGGCTTTGGATCAAGTTGACCAAATGTCAATTACTAACTATATTCGACTGACTTGATTCGAATTTGCTGCTAGCATACGTCTGTGATTACGACTATTTCCTCGTAACAAACAAGGACGTCATACATTTGTCAATAAATTACTCGCCCAATCGACTAGTAGGTATTCACAAAGAAAACCATATTCCTTAACACTGCATTCTTGTAAATACTTAAATTAACTTTTTATAAAATCGCTAGGAATTCCCCCCGACGGGAATTGGCCTACCAGGCGCGCCCCGAACAAAACCCCTTTGGCAGCGGATGAAGATGTTGGGCTCCGCCGCCAAAACACCCAGCGGCCGCAGAGGATAGGGAGGACGGCAGCCTGGCAACACCGCATCTCCTCTTCCTCTGTGGCCCCACCGCGACGCAACAATGGTGAGTCAAATCATCGTTCCAGTATTATTTCGATTGCATCCATCTTAGAGCCCAGGATCCGCTTATTGATCTTCCGGTCAAAGTATTATTCATAATGAATTAAAAATAAACATGTTTACATTTTCTTATGGTATATAATATTTTATAACGACAATGACATTAAAAGTAAAATACCATGCATCAAAATTATTAATGCCAAAGCCAAATAAGATACACACATTCTATTCGCAGACGCAGTAGCAGATTGGACGTGTTAAAAATACTGTAGCAATGGAATAACATTTGTATAAGTATTATTTTTTATAAGGCACAAACACACTCATGCGAAAACCAAAAGTCGGTTGACATGCATTCGTATTTCCTCTCACATTATTTAAATATGCATTTTCCTGTTATTTTTACCGCAACACCGATATTGGAGTATCTTATTAATATTGGCAACACACGAAATTCAGATGTTCTTTTACTGTGGTATCGAATGAACATATTGATTAAATTTTAAATGTAGACGCTGTGAGTAATTATATTTACATATAAGACCTTTATTATGCCACATCCCGTTTACGAATCTAATAAACAATAAAATACTACTAGAGTATTAAAAAGGTACAATCTCAAAAAAAAAAATTGGAATAAGTCTGGATTTACTCCAAAAATTACAAAATTATTGTTTACATTAGAGGAGACTCTAATGTAAACAATAATTTTGTAATTTTTCCGTACTGCAAATCACGCTGAGCTGAAAATATGTTTACAGGTTAGTTGGAAACAAAAGTGGTCGCATCTTTATGAGGAGACTAGTTCGAACTGCCCTTTTTGGCCGATCCCGTGGGAATTTCGGGAAATCCCGTCCTAGTGCACCCCTACGGTCCCAAAGGAACATACATGCTAAATTTCAGCTTCTTGCGCCGCGCAGTTTTGGCTGTAGCTTGTCTGTCAGTCAGTCGGTAACGCAAGGATTTTATATATACAGATGTGTTATCTTGGCGAATAACATGTGAAAACAGTTAGCACAAACTATGACAATAAAGATGGTAGTAAAGATAAAAACGTTATGTTAGTACCAATGTAATTCAGGATAGGAAGATTTATGTGTCAGTCATTTGTTTTCGCGGGGTAATCTCCGGGTGAGGCGTCGCGTTAAACTGACTACGAGTTCAAATTAAGTCGTAAACTCGTAACGCTCAAATAACTGAGTATTAACACAGACATTGCTTTTAAGACGAAAGTTTAAGATTGAAATATTTATTTTAGGGGCGTTTTTTAAATAGCTTTCTTTATTTTGCTCGCTTAGAGATCAGCTTTATGTAGGCGAAGTCATTACGTCTTGAAGAAACTCAATTAAAGCTTGCTGTCATACTTTGTGTTTTATGTTATTTATACCGTTAAGTAACATTGACTTTGTCAATGCTCTTTTGGAAGAACACTTTCGCAAAAAGATGCTTTGTAATCTGTATGTCAGTAGAAATTTGCCCCGCCAAAAAGATTTTCATCTTTTTCAATGTGGTTTTTGCCATTTACAAGAAACAACGCCTTCGTTAGCGGCTTTTACAAATTCCCACCTCATTTAATTTTTCTATTCGAACGAGGCGTCATTGTTTTCTAAAACTATAATAATAAATACTGGGGCTTGCTAGGTAAATTGTTTAGACATTCTTTAGGCCATTAAAATTTACTGCTATCTAAATAAGTATGAAAAAATGTTTTATCAAAAATGACATGTAGGCACTTTTTCGTGAACATCAAAGATTTGTTGAAAATAAAATAACTAGACTGTTTTTGCGTCTATCACACTAAAAATTAATTTTGAAGCGCGTATTCTCTATAATCTGTCATAATCAAGCACTACTAAAGGTAATGCTGTCCTTCTCGTGCGAGTGTGTGGCCACCTCTTGTGTCAGAGTTCTGAGACCACTTGAAGGCCAGGCCAGGCTAACGATTTTTTCCTGAGACAAGACCGGGGAACGAGACATTTACGCGCCCTCCGAAGCACGGTAGAACTCTGATGTCGCCCGTGGTTACCCATCTCACTGGTTAGCGTTGCTTAAGTTTGCTCACCTATTATGAGCAAGCCAATTCACTATATGAACTTTATACTACTGTGATCATTACATCATAAAGAAGATACACATCATTGAACACCATTGATAGAGTGTGTATGAAAATGACTCAACTTACATATGAGGCTACAACGACACTAAATTGAATTATACGTCATTTCATATCCATTAACGAAATAATGCGTTGTTCCAAAATAAATGTAGCTGAAGCAAAATTTAAGTTGTTCCATAATGGTCATATATGGGCGTATATTGTCTGAAGTCGAGATTTGATCAGCCATAACTTACGGGAAGGGGCGTAAGCAAAGAAACACGGAAAATACGGTGTCGGCGGTGAAAAGTTAATCGTGCGATCTCTTACTTGTGCATGTTTGTTTATTTTTTATTTCACTTATTTAAATACCGACTTGAAGGGAGTGGGTTGAATTGGAATATTTTTATGTTTCTCTAAATTACACCTAATTTATATAAGGATCGTTATTTTTTTATTTATAAAATAAGGTCAACCAATGATTAACCATTGCTTTAGGACTCATGTTAAGGCAGGCATTTTGTAACCAATACCTGCCACTAAGGATACCTTCTGTTGATACTTGGAAGATGTTGTTAAAATATGGGTGAATAGTCATCTTCATCATCAGTGTAAATAAAAACATCAAACTAATTGATAAAGTGTAAGACCAAATACCTCATTTGCGTCGATAAGTTGCTGTAACGAAAATTCTAAGTATAAAAGGGTTTATTCCTAGCAAATATAGTCGACTTCTACAACGCTGAACCATGTTTTGTAAACCCATATAATATCTAAACAACGAGGTCGTTATCTAAACTGATAGTTCAAAGGCACTGCTTGAAAATTGTCATAAATGCATTTGACTATTTATCAGATAATTTAGTTGATATACGTACTACATAATTTATAAGTAGGCATAGTGTAATCACGTAAATTTCCGTCGTAGTTAATAAATATGTATAGCCCTGGATATTTCAATGTATGGCTGGTGTATAAATTCAAAATAATGAGGCTTAAAAAAATATCATTAAATCCTACAAGTTTATTTAACGGATCTTTATCACGTTTACGATTGTTTGAACACATGCATCAGCAAGCGCAAACACCACTGCAGAAACATAGCTCACCAGTTAGTAGACGTCATACGTGTAGTGTCGAAGCATCGACAGTGAATCTAACAATTTTAAAAATCTGATGAGGATAGCTACCGAAACCTGCGCATCACTAGGACGGCACTAAGCTGACATCAGTCCCCTCGCGACTACAGCTGTTGTAACATCAAAATAAGAAACAAATTAGTACATATTATTTATAACTAACTTAATAACTTGTCAGTTAATTGCATCTTTTCGCGATTGTAAATGTTAAATTACATTGTATGGTGTATACAAATCGTGAAACTTTCAAGTCGAAATATTACCGAATGTGCGCCAATTTTTCGTGATCATAGAATGAAATGAAAACGTGATATGGCTTAGTCTCTCATAAAATCTTGTTTACATACATACATACACATACATATCGTCACGCCTTTTATCCCCGAAGGGGTAGGCAGAGGTGTATTTCTACACCCACTTTTCGCCAGATATACTTTAGTTCCACGCAATAAGGGGCGAGCCTATTGCCGTACCGGGCACATTACCAGACTCCGTGCTGCTACTGAGAATTTCGTGACAGAAAAACCCAATAACACTGCCCGACCCAGGAATCGAACCCGGGACCTCCCGATCCCACGCGCACATTTATGCCGCGAGACCAACGAGGCAGTCGTATAGGGTTTGATGTCGAGTTTTCCATCTCTACGCAATGATGGTATTTGCATCGTGTTATCCCTTAGTCGCCTCTTACGACACCCACGAGAAGATAGGGGGTGGTGACACTTGTATTCTATGCCGTCAACCACACTGTAAATTCTATGCCGTCAACCACACGGTAAATTCTATGCCGGCAACCACACGGTAAAAAAAAATCTTGTTTATGCGGAACAATAGTCGCCTTCAATAGAAGGTTTCAGCATTGTACGCCGCCGGCGTTTTCACCCGCAAATGGTTCCGGACTAGCTGCCACCACTTCTGTTAAATTAAAAATGTCACTACAAAAATATGAAATGGTATTTAATTTCTTTTTCTTAATTATATGCTGGTAGATTGAAAAGGCCTGTATCACCGAAGGGGCAGGCAGAGGTGTAATATTACACCCTCATTTCGCCATGAATTTTTAGGTCCCACGTAATAGGGGGCGAGCCTTATTGCCGTAAAGGGCACATTACCAGACTCCGTGCTGTTACTGAGAATTTCCTATCGGAAAAACCCAATATTAGGTATGGAGGTAGGGGTATATGGCCTTAGGTATATTTGGTTTTCTTTTATAAAGAAAGGTTTTGTTTTTATTTTTTTTCGCTGCCCAATTAAGCAGGTGAATGTGTTGCGAGAGTATTATAATTGATGTTTTACCTTAGTTTTTTTTTTAGATTTAATTAAAACCAAATATAATTAGTTGCCGAAAATAGCTTTCAACACCTGCGGGAATTTTTCATCTGTGTCATAATAGAATTTCGTATATAATAAGTAATCGCCCGCATTGTTAAGGAAAAATGGTAAACAAAAATGACGACTGCAAATTACGCGCAGATGGGCAGCTGATTAATTTTCTTGTTCAGTGCAAACTCATTAGATGAGAGCTGAAAGGGAAAATTAATTAATTGATGTATTCATACGCAGGTGAGTTGATGTGTCTAAAGATCTCTATATAGACCATTGTAGATTACAAGTGCCAAACATTTATTTATTGTCAAATACTGGAGCTTCTATATAAGTTTTCATTCTATGCATGACATAGTCTGCTAATTGCCAGTAATTATGTTTTCTGAAAGACGTTTATCCATATAAAATTTTGAGTTGAGCAAATAATTATATTGTAGAATTAAAATACCAGCATTATCACGCTGTTATTAACGTGAAATAAAGTTTGGGCTTATTAAGTCTGCACTGATGGCATAGCAGCTGAAGAGGTCAGTTTGATCCCAGCATGGGTCGACACTTTGTCACCATGCTCCTAGCGTTACTCCAGATTCAACCCGGGGTCCGCTTACTAGTTTAACCTGATTTCACTGAATATTAGCCTTTCCATAGAGCGACTGCCCGTCTCACCTCCACAACCGAAAGGGATAGCGCGGTTCTGAATCCCTATAACGAATATCAACGATCTTCAAGACAGTGCTCTCTGAGGCGCTGGGCAAGCGATTATATAACAATTCAATACGCACATAACTTCGAAAAGCCAAATACCTACCCTCTTCATGATAGTCTGTTGGTATTTCCAATATGCAATCCCTGCCTCCACTAGACTATCGCTGCCTATGGGTCAAGACTTCATGATATCCGCTAATTATTGTTTAAAGTCTGGAAGAATGCAACAGATTTCGTTATAGATATCTCTTTAAATTTATACATCGTGAGTTTATGTAAATGCATCAAAATGTATTGCCAGCTAAAATCTTGTCAACAAGGTGTTGTGTGTACATGTACACCGTTTTCAGATGACCGTTAGGAAACGCGTAAAAGAGCCACTTAACGGAACACTGTAAAAGGTCCCAGGTTTTTTTACTCTTACACTTGTTTCAAACAATTCCTTCTTTGATACTATGGAAAACAAAAAGTGCCGTTCATACATATTATGTTGTTAGTAAACAACTTCATTGGACGATGTGTACTATTTCGTAGGAAGTTGCCCCGCGTTCTTACAGTATGATTGAGTACTTGTTGGTACATACAATATTTTATGATACTATATTTAATGAAAGACATAACACAAGCTTGACGACTTTATCCCCGAAAGGGTAAGCAGTGGTGTATTACACACCCCCCTTCGCCAGTTATGTTTCGGTCTCAATGGGGGCGAGCCTATTGCCATATACCGGGCACATTATTAAGCAAGCGATTATTTAAATTTTTAATCTACACATAGCTTCGAAAAATCAAAGGTATGGCCCGGGGTACCTCGATCCTCGGATCCAACCCAAGGCCATCAGATTCAGAATCAGATACAGAAAATATGACAAATATATATCTCTAGTCCTTGGATAGGTCGAATATTGAAACCGGCCGTAAGAAGGACAAGTCCATAATTTGGTTTTTCATCGTAAATAATTACTCTATCTATTTATTTTTTATTTTTAAATTCTTGGCAGCTTGACATAATTATGTCGCAATATTTGTGTTGGGGACTACGCTAAAAAGCAAGGGCGCTAGATTCTACCAACATTCGAAAATACATCAAAGGAAAACTAATATTGTATCGACGTTTCAGAAAATAAAATTTGTTATGAAACTAGTAGTACCCACTCAATTAAAACATAGAAACTCTAGGGAGTTGGTGACTTTACACGTTCGTTTGAAACTTGAACGGTGAATAAGCGAGTAGTGAAAATAATACGGAACTACCCTCAAAACTACGGAACGCTGCCTCTGTTGGTCACATTAAATTGTATAACATTCAGATGTCCAGACCTCATTTTTAAAACTTTATTCGAGTTAAGATAACACGGAACAAACATTTTAATTTCTTTAATGAGGCAACTACGAAGTTTAAGTTTAGTTTTTGAAGCAAGAGAGAAACTATTCGAAAGACACATGTAGTGGAAACAACTATACAATTTGGTGTAGCACGCAATTTTTTATCTCGTGCGAGTGTTTAAAACACAGCTGTCGACGCAGTGAAAAGCACAAAATCAAGTGAGTTGTTTACACTTTTTGTACGTCACATTGAGCACGAGTTCAATATTGTTCATTTTTATGAGCAGTCAATACAATGAGTGAACGAAAATAGAAGCTTAGTAGTTCGAACTGTTTTCTGCCGATGCTTTAAAAGAAAAACAAATGTGTGATTCTTAATATTCACAATACATATTCTGAAAAAAAAATTGTTTCGTGCTAAATTCATCAAGTGTCAAATCGACGACTTTCGTTTAGCGTCGGAATCGTGCAAAGATGATTGCTACGGGTAATAAATCAAAGGAAACCTAGATCGAGCTGTCACAATGTAAGGAGACAACCCACATACGAGAAAATGAAAATAGGATGATATCGTGTTAAGACAAGGATGGCAATACATGCGAGTCTGTGCTAGAGAGAGATGAAAACTCGTGTCGAAAAAAAGATTACGATTACGTTACTAGTTTCGTTGATTATATCGGTGTTAACACTACGAGGTTTTTTTTTCACTTATACATGTTTACTGTTTCTTTTGTTGCATGTAAATGTGATTTTTGGCCATTATTTTATTTAAAATAAATAATTTTGTATGTATAATATGTATGTATTTACAAAAAAAAAAGTATATAAGTATGTTTATCCATTATCTAGTACCCATAGTACAAGCTCTGCTTAGTTTGGGACTAGATGGTGTGGTGTGAATGTGGTAGAATATTATTATTATTTTATTATAAATATGATTTATTTAATACAAAATAATTTCCTTAAACACATATTATTATAATACAACTTATGTATCACAGATGCTTCTTACGTATTGTTTTTAACATGTTTGACATCACATGTAAAATTATTAGAATTTTTTGCTAATCGAGTACGTATTTAAGTTAATCGGTGTTAGTTTTATAACTAGCGGATATACATAATTTAGTAGCTGCATTTCGCAAATCGATTCGATAGCATCTGTATAAGCATAAGAGCATATAACCACACACTATTAATAATTTTCCTTTAAAAAGAAGACAAGCGAAAAGTTGTCTTATTATACACATTTTAAAGACCACTTTTTAAATATAAGATATTCATAAATTACGAGCTCGTATAATCAATTTTGTAATTACTGTATCGCCCTAATGGAACCGTTGAGTAATACGTTTCAATATTTTCTTTAGACGAAAATGTAAAGGCAATGATAAAAAGATCCTTATACGGTATAGATGCGGCCTCTACCGTAAAACAAAGGCCTTTGACGTCCCGGAACACTGCCTCCTTACACCTTATTACGTTTCATAAAATTGTTCAAACTTATTCAATGTGTGTGTTTTGGGCGTAAAGTCGTAAATGTTTAACTTAGGCTTTTCTGTGCCTCACCGTTAATGTCTCAGGCATCACCTGGGCTTGCTGATTAAATGTTAATGTGTGAATTATTTTACTACAGCGCCTTTACGTGTTTTATACGATAAAGCTTATTTTCTGTTAAAAGAATGAATATCTCAACGCCTTGCACGCTTGTTCTTAGAAATCTCAAGATCGCTATGATTAAAAGTCGTACAGCTGGGAAATCTACTCGACTTTTCAATCCTCTTAAAATATGGATAATATAAGTACTAATGAGTCTTTAGTTACGCTTGTCTCGCTAGCAAAAATCGAGTACGGTAATATTTGTAAAATAAACAACTTCGTTTTATCTCCAATTGAAACTGGTTGTTCTCAGAACTACGATGTTCACATTTAGCTTAAGCATTCAGCTTAAAATAACGTCAAGGCCCTTTACATTTTCGCGAAGGTCTTTTATGATCACATTTTTGTTATTATTTTTAAGTATGTAGGTAGAAAGAACTCCAAAATGAAATTTTAGAGTGGTTGTTAGTCTGCTTTATGTCATCTTTGACGAAATGAATATCAATGTGAGCAAATTGATACTTCCAGCGAAATGGCTTTACCCTTAACCTTTTGTAAAAATAAAGCTTTTTTGTTTAGAAAATTGAACTTTAGCAGAATCTATTTTCATAGTACGAATGATTCAGTTTTACAAATAGACTCGAGTCACTTCACTGCGCAATTTCTCAAAGTTTTACAATCTTTACTTGATCATTCAAGCCTGAAGTATTATACTAAATAAATAATACGGTTATTTCATCCAAGAAAACCGTCACCCACTGCCAATGTTCGAGTTAAAATGCAACGCTGTGAGGGATTAGCCAGTCAAGCAATTTCGTGTTGGTTGGTTACTCCTCGCAATCTGCGCTAAAGGGCTGTGAACCCAAATATTATGTATACAGTTTTACATACTTAATGGTTTATTGTGTTATTGAGAATGTAACAAAAATATGTACATAAACCAGTACAACTGTTTTAGTGTCTAGTAGAGTAAATATGGCTACGTGATTTAATGACGAAGTGTCGTCGTAATCGTCCGTGCTTATGTTATATATAATTATATTGCTATACAGTAGCACTTAGTATATTGTTCCATATGGTGTTCTCCTCAACTCAGGAATAAAACTCTACATATATTTGTCAGCCTTAGATCTATTGGCATCGGACGGCATTAAATTAACTAGTTGATCTTGTTCTATAAGTAACGAGTAACCACGGCTACGCAAATATTGTCACAAATATATTAAAATTAAGTAGACCCGTTTTCATAGTAATTTTAAATAATCATTCTAAGACGGATTCTTGGAATTTGAGCAATTGTTCGTTCTACATAAACCTTAGCGGGTATTTATAATCATCGCATTCTCAACATAATGAGATTAAATTTGTATATACAGTTATCCTAATTCCTTCGTCCCTGAGCTCGAATTAAGTAATTGGAGAGGGAACACAAAAAAAGAAATTAGACTGAAAATTATTGGTAACTAATACGTTCAGCAATTTCGCTCGAAATAATCGTCTCTATTAGTAACCAAAATATTAGATTTGTAAAATAATCGCGTTCTTGCGCCTTCATTAAATCCTATGTCTGCAATTAAGAAAAGGGCACTTTCGAATAGGTCTGTGAACTGATTCTACTTTGAATGAAGCTGTAACACTCAACGTTACCCCCATCATTTGCATAAATAAATGTTATTTTGGACCAAGCCAAATGTTTGTTTCCATAACAAGACTTAGTGCTCTTGAAATATATCATAAAACAGGTAAAACAGTAAGAAGGTTTCTCTAACGTTCACTTCACACAATCAGTAATTCGATATCTCGTTTTCGTAAAGAATCCTGTCAAAAGATCTGTACTTTGCAAGCGTACCTGTATTCTCTGTTTATGGAATGATACAAAGATTTGACTATGTAAAAATACCATGATTTCATTTTATATTATTCTTTAATTAATAAATTGTTATATAAAATATATTTATCGTGAATAGAAACTATCGCAGGTAGCTTAACCAAATTACAGGTCTATGAGCAGATTGTCGTGAAAACGACTACTTGCTGTAATATGGTATCTACTACTGATTTGATAATACTGGTAATATTAATAAATATGTAATACAACTTATATAAAATAATACACGATAATTATTATTCGTGGCTCGTAAACACGTGTTGATAAGTTGCAACAATATATTTCCAAATGAAAAAAAATATTTTGGTCAGATGTACTTTGAATGTATTACTATGTTCCAGGTAAGATAATATACCTCACATAATTTTAATGTGATAATAAGTTCTATGAAATCTTATAGATATTTAAGGTCATCAGAAAAGGGCTATGGGCAAAAATGTATGGGCTCCGTCCCCATATACCAACACACATGGAACTAATGCCAATGTGTACCTTAAGTATCCATTATTTGATTAAAATCCTTGTTTTTACTTAAATCCATGGGATATATCCATAAAAAAACAATTGATTATTATTAATTAACCTATATTTTCATTTTACACTTGCAAGTTATTTTAACATTATGGTTATATTACAGTACAAAACGTGATTTAGTAGCGATACAAAATAAAAATAATGTATTTTTAATCATATACTTACATTTGAATGATTATGAACGAATAATACAAAAATAAAAAACTGAAATTGAAGATGTGGGGAAAAGGCGGCTAACCTTAAATGGAGCGGAGCGGGCCATGTCAGCCGTATACCTGAGGATCGTTGAGCGAACATTTCGCCACTGTGGGTGCCAGAAAATGGTCGTCGTCGCCGGAGTTGGCCCCGAAAACGGTGGCGGGATGACCTAGACGCCTTCCACAAGAGTTGGCTTGAGATTGCAGGCGACAAGAGAGCGTGGAAAGATCTGGAGGAGGCCTTTGCCCAGCAGTGGGACAGTACAGACTAGAGAAAAATTAGAACATAACGAATATAAATGAATGAATCATTTAAATTCATTGTCGTCTTATATTCATTCTTTCAATGCTCATAGTAGGCAAATAACAATAGTAATAGAGTGTTAATATTACTGGTCTATGTTATATACTATATTGACGACCGGGTGGCGCCGTGGGAGTGTAAGCGACTGCTACACCGAAAGTCGCGGATTCGATTTCCGCTCAAGTCAAACATTTGTGTGCATGAACATGGATGTCTGACTTGTTCTGGGTGTTTCTATATATAATATGCATGTATTTACAAAAAAAGAAGTATATATGTATGTTTATCCATTATCTAGTACCCATATTACAAGCTTCTGCTTAGTTTGGGACTCGATGGTGTTGTGTGATTGTGGTAGAATGTACCATTACTTCCTATAATAGATAAAGAGTAAGTATTTAACAATTAATCGTCAATAATGCGAAAAAAATATCAACATGCCAAGATGTGTCGATTGAGCTACATTTCATTTCTGTTGATGGGTGGGGACGATTCCTCCCATGGTCCTTTGAGGCTTAAAATACATTCCACGGCATTTTATGATAATTCCTTTACCGTAACTGCTGTTCGCCTGTGGAATAAATTACCACTGTACATTAGGCAAGCTAAGACAGAAGCTAAATTTAAATCTTTAGTGAAGGAATACTATCTTTTATTATAATTTACTGTTCACTCTAAAATAATCTATAATTAAGACATTCCTATAGTTTATGTGTGTATAATTATGTCCTTTATATACATACATAGACTCACGCCTGTTTCCCGGAGGGGTAGGCAGAGACTACGGAACGCCATTTGCAATGATCCTGACATACCTTTCTTGCTTCATTCACTTCCATCAAGTTTCTCATGCATGCTCTTCTGTTTAGGGTACTTCTGACCTGTCCTTTTTTTAGGATGTCTCCAATCTGGTCAGAGAACGTCCGCCTAGGTCTTCCCCTTCATCTTCCTTTATATATATATATATATATATATATATATATATATATATATATATATATATATATATATGTGTTTTGTATGTTTATGTATATGTCGAAATTATCAACATACAAAACACACACACATATATATATATATATATATATATATATATATATATATATATATATATATGTGTGTTTTGTATGTTTATGTATATGTCGAAATTATCAGTACGGGACGTCGATTGACTACGAAACGGAGGTGTGAAGATGGCGCGCTTCGACAGAGTCTAGTCTGACGTTCGTTACAGTTGAAAAGGGAGGTGACGGTTGACGTTCAACGGAGTGACACAACAACGGTCACTTCTCTTGGAGACTCCGGGCGGACAAGAAGTACCTAGAAACTGTCACTCGTTTCGTGTTCAGTAATAAAAAATAGTTATAGTCAGTTTTGTTAAATTTGATTTGGTGTGAACTTATAACAAACTGTGAAGTGAAGTATTGATACCGGCCAAGAATGAAGCAACCCGCGGATATATATATATATATCTATCTGTATGTATGTATATATGTATTTTTATGTAGGTATATAGGGTAAAGTTTATGAATATATATGTATGTGTTTAGAGATATTCATGTATTATAACTGTTATACCTACAACTACCACTATTTTTCCGACCAATAATATTTCCATCCAAATGTTGCCTGGTAGAGATCGCTATAAGCGATAAGGCCACCTATTGTACTTCGCTTATATTGTATGATCTCCTAAGTTATATTTCTGGTGTACAATAAAGCATACAATAAATAAATAAAAATAATAAAGAAATGAAAATCGAAATTAGTGGATGTAGGACATTCCTACGGGTATAAAAGGCGCAGTTTAAGTTAAGAAGTGGAAAAGGGGAGAAGCAAAGGAAGAAGTAGTAGTAACTTACAGAAGTAAAGTGAAGTATAGTGCAGTACAAAAGACGTTAGTGTTGGTGCTGTCTGCGTCGAAATCGAACGACGTTTCGTGTGTGTAAAGTTAAATAAAGAGTCATCAGTGCTAGTCGGTGTTTCCTTCCAATCCCTTTACCCCGTTCGTATCAATAATTATTGTGTTTGTTATGGATTTTATAGCTATTAATGATAAAATGTAATCAATAGGTTTGACTCATAGTTACTATACTGCTGAATTACACAGATATTCCAAGAAATGTATTTTCGAACATCGCCTAAAATCACCGTATGAACTAGAATCTTTCACCCTTAAAACCAATCCTATTTTTTCAAATACCAAAATATCTTGCCCACCCCAGGTTGATAAAAATGTATAATTTTTATTACTATTTTTCTAAGTCCATAATTTGTAATTATAGTACCTGTCAGAGCGTACATTGACTACTAATGATCGCTCAGTCAATATTAACTGCAATCAATATTGTAAGTACGTAATATAATTGGCTATGTATCTATTTGTTCATTAGACTAATCTTTAGTACACTTACTAAGAGTCGGGGGGATGAAAAGCATGTGACTAGAAAGGTGATGAATATTAGAGTCAAGTGGAAGACCAAAGAAAAGATGGATGGATTGTGTGAAGGATGACATGAATGATAAGGGAGTGAATAATCAGATGACGGCTGATAGGAGAGAATGGAAGCGAAAGACATTCTGCGCCGACCCCAAGTAATATGGGAATAGGGCAGGCAAAAGAAGAAGAAGACTAAGAGTCACTAATAATCACACTATTACTAAAACTGCAACAGTTTGTGGATTGATGGAAGTTTGTAACTCTTTTACGCAAAAGCTTCTGAACAAATTTTGATGAAACTTTGTAATCGTCTGTCTTTCTCGTGTGAGAGTGTGACGAATTTTTTTTTATCATAATAGGCGGCAAAAGAGTTGACGGATCGCCTTATGGTAAGCAATTACCACCGCCCATGGAAACAAGCAACACCACGGGATTCACAAGTGCGTTGCCGCCTCTTGGGGTTGGCAAAATGGATAGGATAAAGAGTGGGATGAGGGAGAAGGAATAGAGGATAGGACCTCCGGCACTCACACTCATCGAACGAAACGTAACAGTTTAGGTATCGGCCCATTCATGCTGAAATCAGCAAGGCACTACTACCGTGAAAAACTCTGGTGTCGGAGTTTACAACCCGCCCAAAGGCCTTTGACATGGCCTAACGAATCTTGTCTATAGACAAGAACTGGGACCGGCAGCTTTACGTACCCACCGAAGAACGGTAGCCGTTTTTAATAGATCGGCAAAGTTAAGTAACGCTTGCATAGGTTGCTTCTTGGATGGGTGCTCCGTATCTGTATAAATTATACCGAGTGTGGAATATACGTAGCAAACCTACGTAAATGCCACACTCGGAATAATTTATAGATTCAAATAAGTCAGGCCACCTTTTGTCGAAATAACTCACTCCCACGCAAGTGATGCTGCGGGCGGATTCTAGCGGCTTTTTGTTTTAAAAGATGTGTTTTCTGGCATTGTGATTTACCCATCAATCAAGCTAAATAAAGTTTCTCATATATTTATACATGCTTCGAAAGAACAATGGCAGGATTATACCTGTGAAGTGCTAGAAGCGTCTATAAACGTAACTTATGAAAAACTTATTAATATAATTATTTCGTATTTTGTACGTTTTTAGTTTCAAGTATAAAAGCGTACGTTAAATTATCTAAATTAAAGAACTATTTATTGAATACATTCATTTCCGGTGCTTGTTTAATGTCATTTTCAGAGTTACCATTCACAAAACAATCGTATTTGTTTAATAGAAAAAAGGTAAGTAATCTTTTTAACCTACATCTAGAAACAATTCACGATAATGTAAAAAAATATTTTTTACATTATCGTGAATTGTTTCTAGATGTTTTTATTTATGATATAAATAAATATTTATTTTTTACTTCTTGCCGTGTGGTTGACGGCATAGAATACAAGTGTCACCACCCCCTATCTTCCCGTGGGTGTCGTAGGAGGCGATAAGGGTAGTAGTAAGCGGTAAGGGATAACACGATGCAAATACCATCTTTGCGTAGAGACGAAAAACTCGACATCAAACCCTATACGACTGCCTCGTTGGTCTCGCGGCATAAATGTGCGCGTGGGATCGGGAGGTCCCGGGTTCGATTCCTGGGTCGGGCAGTGTTATTGGGTTTTTCTGTCACGAAATTCTCAGTGGCCGCACGGAGTCTGGAAATGTGCCCGGTACGGCAATAGGCTCGCCCCTTATTACGTGGGACTAAAGTATATCTGGCGAAAAGTGGGTGTAGAAATACACCTCTGCCTACCCCTTCGGGGATAAAAGGCGTGACGTTATGTATGTGTATGTATGTATGTATATTTTTTACTTGATCTGAGATATCATTTAATTAGAGGTATCAGAAGGCAATTGAAAGATAATTAATGACAACATTAAGTAAAAATGTCTACATTGTCAGTATCCTTACTCCTTGCCCTTGTCTATGATCCCTGTAGACCGTGCATAGACTTTTTGAAACAAAGAATTTCTACTAAGTAACTTAGCGACAGATCTGTCAAAAACAAATAATGTCAAATCCAATGAGCGCAACGGTACACAAATATGTGTCATTGCAAAGTAATATGTCAATTGATCGGGTTTTTATCGATATATGCGCTGCCAACAGTGTTTTGTGGTACTGGAATATGTCAGACGCCTGGAATGTCAACATTTTGCGTTAATTCATTTTTTTTTCATTCTTAGGCATTTATCAGAGGATAAAACATATTTTTTGGATGTTAAGAATATTTTTGGTGTCGTAATGCTCGTCTTACGGTCGGCATATCGGAAAAGCGGGTGCAGAATTGCAGATGGCAAACTATTATAGAACGATTTTGTTTAAGTTCATTGTGACGTTTTCATTCATACACAATCTAAAATCTCTATGCCTAGACATTTTAATGTAATGTACTTATGTACTAGCTAGTGGTCTTTAATATTATTCATTAGTGGTATTTTTTATATTTTACGATAGCTTAGCTATTGACTATACGATCGAGTACCATGGTCCATGTCTGTACTCTATTATTGACATAATGGCTCTCTTTTTTTGTCTTGCATTTACAGAATTATTTACGTGTAAAAACTAAAAAAAATCGGCAAATTCATGAAAATCCTTCCGGGAAATTCGAATACTCAAACACAAAATAAAATATGTTTATTTTTGTAAAATTAGAAAAAAAATTGTCACGACAAGAAGTTATAGATAATAAAATATAAATTCGAATACTTAGTAGCATAATTGAGCATTGAAACAAGAAACTACTAACTATCGTAAGTTCAAAAAGCATAAAAGTTCACTAAGGCATAAAATCTAAAAAAAAACTGTTAGAAACAAAGGTTGTGAAACCCTGAATGTATGTTTGCAAAAAGTCTATCTTCTCGTGGCACCGACTATAGTCTGTGACATTGTCAACGTTCTTTTCTTTCCGAAAAGCTTGTTTGGTAGTGGTCTCGTTGTTTTCGCAGTTTTTGTTGAATTATCCTTATTTTTGATTCTTGTTTACCCCCTGGACATGATTCGCTACCTCATTCGATTGTGCCTTAAGATTTTATTATTATGCGAATTAGCAGGCCTACACGCATATTGTGCGTGAATTGTAACATCTGCGTCAATACTCTCCGGCGATATCGCATCTTAGATCAGAACACAAGAGTTTGTACTTTGCTCTGCAACTGGGTTTATCCACAAATCGTAAGTTTTTAAACATTATTATACTTACTTACCAATTTAGCGTAAGTAAGTTTCAGTGAATTTTCAAAGCAGTTTAAAATATTACAAAATTCGGTAACATTAGTCTATCTAGATGTAGTGTGATGCGTTTCCTTTGCCTGTAGTAAGAATTGCTTTTCTTAATTTTTAGATTACTGATGATGATTATGTTTGTGAAGCATGTTGGGAACTCGCTATGGATTGAGTAAATCAGAGTTTTCAGCAAGATGCTTATGAAGGTGAACAAGCTGGACCGTGTCCACGAGGCCATAGAAATGTGTGCCTTCTTTGTGGATGTTCATTAGTACGAAGGCAAAGTGACAAAATATTAAAAGATAGACCGACCGAACTACAACAGAACATGATAAATATTATCCAAATGAAAATAGAACCACGTCAGGTCCATTCATCTTTAATTAGTATTTATTAAATAATAAATCCTTTTGCAGTGTTTAATTACTAAAGAGTTTTATCAGTCTATTGGTGTCTCTTTTAAAGCAATCTAATACAAATTGTCTGTTTTTTATCAATTATGGAGTAAGTATTTTATTCCAAAAACATTCCTTTACTTCATTTGCAGCTGTCACCTTCAGATAAGCTTTGTCATGCCTATTGGTGGCGCACTAAGAGAGATCCCATATCCTTATCCTTACTAATATTATAAATGTGATGTTTGTTTGTCTGTTTGTTACGCACGAAAAAACTACTGAACCGATTAGAATGAAACTAGGCGCACAGATAGACCATAACCTGGAATAGGATAAAGTATACTTTTTATCCTAGTATGGAGTTTCTGTGGGATAATTTTCGACTTCCATGCGGGCAAAAGCTAGTTCCTTATAAAAGCAAGTGACTTGTACCTATTTATTAGAGAGATCTAACATCATGCCACGACGTCTAATCTTAAGAGCCCTGCCTCACTTGTACGCCATGGCGACGTCGCCGGCTGCGTATCCAAACAGTTTATATTGAAATGTACCTATGGCTGCTAAACCATGGCCAAGTGAGTTAGGTACCAAACATTTCAATATAAATTGTACGGTAGCTGGCGACGTCACCATGGCCTCATAATAAGGTGGGGCTCTAATACTCAATAAAATTGTGAAAGATAAAGGATTACATAAATCCTACATAGTCTATGTAGACTATGTAGGATGTCCCTATTTCGTGATGGAACTTTGATTTTTTAATATTAGGTACTTATCAAGTCTAGACACTGATCTTGAATCAGTCTAGGTATATCCTATCAATGCTTTTGGCACATCACCTCCCCTTATCTAAATGTATTTAATGCATTTGTGTAGTTACAAAGTTGTTTTCTATTAACATAACCTTAAAATATAAACAATGTTCATATCTTTTTTTACGGCCTCCTAAAATAAAAACTCTTGATGATTATGTTTAAGTAGTAGAACCCCTTTGTTTTTAACATTTTTTCATATATAGACGCTTCGAATCGATTTCAAATAAAGTGTTGTATGGGAACTTGCCATTGTTCTTTAAGTATTTTTAGGATCTGTTTATATAAAATTCTTGCGTTACTGACTGACGGATAGACAAGACACAACATTTAGTCTGTATGAACCTTGTGGAGTGTAGGGGAGCACTAAGAGAGTAGTTTTAAAAATTCCTTTCCTAAGGTGGTAAAAGGTTCCACGTTCCAGAGGCGAGGGAAGAGTCTAGTCTATACATATAAATAAAAATGGAGTGTCTGTTTGTAATATTAAAATAACCGCTTTTTACTAAATGCATATGGATGTATACACGGTACACAATATATCGAAATGACAATTTTCACCATTTTTATCTGTCTGTCTGTTTGTTTTCGCTAATCTCTGGAACGGCTGGACCGATTTTGACGGGACGTTCACTGGCGGATAGCTGATGTATCAAGGAGTAACTTAGGCTAAATTAACCGAGAACGCGAAGTAGTTCCCGCAGGACGCAGGTGAAACTGTAGGAAACAGCTAGTTGTACATAAAATCTACTACCTAAATTATTTTCATATTCATTGAAATTAAACTACAGTTAATGGATTTTATCGCATTATATTGGTTTCACTTATTACATTTAAACCGAATGATCTAGAAACTACATTTTTATTATTAGCCGACGACGTTTCGAATTCTTTACAGGATTCATGTATATTCATATTAGAATCAGTGATGCTTCAATAACTTTATCTAATTATCTTCTAAAATGATATTTGTTCCATGAAAATCTCATAAATATTAATAGTGATGTAACGGTTAGAACAAAGATGTCGTAATTATATATAATTAGCGATTAAAATAATAACTTAGAATGGTAGCTGGACTAGCTCCATTAATCATTTGAAATATTTGTTGCAATAGTATACTTTGGTAACATATTAAGGATAGTGTACTAATATTCAGCCAAAGCCGGTTAAACTATAAAGCGGACCACAGATTGCACCCGGGATAACGCTAAGAGGATGATGATTAAGGATAGTGTACAAACCGAAGATAAATGACGTTTAAGTGTAATTTTTGGTAGATTTTTTTTTATAGTCTTACGCCTGTATCCCCGAACCGGGCACATCACCAGACTCCGTGCTGCTACTGAGAATTCGGAAAAACCCAGTAACACTTTTGCCCGATCGAACCCAGGACCTCCGATCAACCGTCGCATACGCTATCCACTGGACCACGGAGGCAGTAGGTAGAAAATGTTACTAGGTATTCTTTATTTAGCTATTCCACACGTGGCCAGCGTAGTAGACTGTGACCTAAACCTTCTCATATATTGGTGGAGGTCCGTGTACAGTGGTGGACACGTTAATGTCCAAGGCTTCTTTATTTACAGTTACAGTCGAACAACTTCCCGCTAGACCACCATAAGGGCGAGAATCGCTCAGCAAGATATCGCCGCTTCCAGTGCTACTTTACACGCGCATTGACACTCGTATACAAAACCAGTTTCTAGTTCCTGGTCTCTATAAGCGAGCCAAGGGATTTTTTTTAAACTGGGCCAGCGCTGACTTGTTTGATGTACCTTGATTTTGCTCGCGTCGAATTTAGCACGGGTCGTGTTTTCTTCATCGTTGAACTCTGTAAAGTTTCTGGAGTCAGCGGTTGGCACTTGAAACCTAGAAAGTTCTGAGAGGACCATTTTGCTTTAGCTTTCTATTAAATGGTGAAGCCGTTCAACAGAAAGTCAAGCTTAATAATACGCTACGATTCTACCGATCTGACTCTTCGAAACTTGTAAAAATATTTAAGTCAGAACAACTTCTTGATAATTGAAGAGGTCTATTTATTTGATGTTAATTTTTAAGATATTTGAGTCATACAAGCAAACACGGCAATTGCAAAGACAAAACCTTCGGTTTCTCCGAAGAGATCACCGAAACGTAATCAGGCTACAGAAGCTTTAAAATTGTCGTCTGGGTAAAGCTCCATAGAACCGTCCATGCAGCTCCTTGCCTTCCATATTTTTCTTCGGTCGTCAGTACTAAGTACTGCAAGTTTGTGCCAGTTCTCTTTAGCCAGAGCGAGCGGAGTAAGTCCTATATTATTATTATTATTATTATTCATTTATAGTTTTCAGCCAGAGGCAAAAGATTATTTTGATATCCAAAATGGTATTGTCGAGAACTGTGAACGCAATGACTATTTTTATTTAAATGCTCGGTGACCGGTTATACACGAAAAGTGGTAACAATATACACAACGGTCCAATTTTACCTAACTTTGTAGAAACACAAGACATCTTTGTACGACAATCTTGACACTTGACTTAAAAATAACGTGGAGAGTTTGTTTTGTTTCATATCTGCAGGCGTTTTGTTCTTAGCAAAGTAAGTCCGTGACTAAAAATATATATTCATGAAACGATTTTAGAAATATGGATTTTTACCGATCGTAATTCTCCATTATTCTTTGAAAATCCATCTATTTGCATTTTATCTTAAAAGGAATACTTTATGCAAATCTTATGTCGACGAGCACAAGGGAATGCGTTTACAGCATTTATTTTGCAAACTGTACCCTGCCTTTGAAGCATGACACCAATTATTTCAACAAAATAGATAAGGAGCTTTCAGCAGTATTTTAACAACTTGACTCCTTAACAAATATAGATAAAGAACTGAGTCAGTTTATTCAGTTTTTTTCTAAACAATCCTAATATGAAGCTGGTGAATAAAATACACCTCTTTTTCAATTGCCGTGTGGTTGACGGCATAAAATACAAGTGTCACCACCCCCTATCTTCCCGTGGTTGTCGTAAGAGGTGATTAAGGGATAGCACGATGCAAATACCATCTTTGTGTAGAGACGGAAAACTCGACATCAAACCCTATAAGACTGCTTCGTTGGTCTCGCGGCATAAATGTGCGCGTGGGATCGGGAGGTCCCGGGTTCGATTCCTGGGTTGGGCAGTGTTATTGGGTTTTTCTGTCACGAAATTCTCAGTAGCCGCACGGAGTCTGGAAATGTGCCCGGTACAATATCGTAACAACAGAAATTGATGACATAATTTTACTCTATAATCTTTGTACTACAATGATCTCACTTTAATTATGCTGGCAATACATAATCCGATGGAAACATCTTTCATTTGTTTTATGGCCTTAAACTAAACAGCTTACCTTTGAGTAGGGACCCGAATTAATTTAGAGTCTGAAATAGATACTACACTACTCGACGTTGCAGCCCGTTCGATAGCTGACATCGGACGGGCATTACGTCAATTAATTATATTCGTCATTACGAAAATTTGATTACAAGTACTGACACTAATACGAGAAATAAGAAACCAATACGGAGTACAAAACCAATACCACCAAAGATACTTGTTGTGTTTGTAATCTGATCAATATGGAAATAATTATTTTTGGCTTATGTTTAACTTACCACCAGATATAGTAACATACAACAGACAAAAATAGTAAATGATCACTAAAATTAAACCCGCATTTTAATGTAAAATAATAATAACCAAAGTTTTAACATTTCGCTATCCTATTTAAGCAAACTGACTCCAAATAAATCATAGTTAACCCAAAAGTAGTAAATGATCACCAAAATTAAAAAGCACCAAAACAAAAGTGAAATTATAACCAAAGTTTTTTTGTTAGTTGTATGAAATACCAACACATAAATTGGATTTGGTTACACCACCTACTTTAATAAACTAAGTTGACGAAGCCCTGCTTAACGACGATTTTGACGGAGCCCTGCAAAAATAGGAGCCCTGCTTCGCAGGCCTCCTATTTTTGAATTAAGGGTCACACGAGAACCTAACATAACCTATTTATTTGGTGATCATTTACTACATTTGGTGTTCGAATACAATTTGAAGTGCAGTCATGACTAAAATAGCTAGTACTATTGTAATTTTAGACTTTATTTTTCTGATGTTAAGTATAGATTTTTTGTTAAAGAACTAAAGGTATCAAAGCATTTTATGATGGTCATTATATTTAACCCCATTATTTTTCTAGCGTCGTCGTTTAGAGTAGGTGTAATGCTATTCAAAAGGGTTTTCTTAAACACTATTTAGCTGTCTTTATGTACAAAACAACATGTAGCTAACGTGCTAGGTTATACATTATTATTACGTCATTGTTACTTTTGTTTAAAAATAGTGCTAACGTGGTTATAACGATCCTGTCCATTTTAAAGTAGGAACAACACAAATTTAATTATATTAATCTTGAATTAACAAAAGCTGACATCATAATATCGTTAGTGGCACTGTAAATGAACGTAATGTGCGAATTGCGGCGAGGTTCTCGTAAGCGGATTGCAAGCAGTATTGGTCCTTCCTTTCATATGGAGGTCGCGTAATGGTGCATGCCAGGTGCTTATATTTTTTAATACATTACCATTGTAATATATATTGTAGGCTTTAGGCAATAAGGCCTAATTATTTTTAAAATTATTTTGTTGCAATATTTCCTATAATTTTAGATGTTGAATGAATTTTGAGATTTTGGTAAAATGTTATCATTGGGATTTTATATTGACCAATGAATTTCCATAGATCTTCATGGTACATTTTTTATTATAGCGCAGACGTAAATTTTTATACTTTTGCTAGATTTTGCCCGCGTGAATTATATACCTTCCTCAGGAATCGCTCTATCTAAAAGTGCAAGCTGTACAAAAAAGCGTTAGGTAGTTTTTATGTTTATCGCGTTCATAGACACGGACAGGACGGGTACTTTAATTTATAATATGTATAGATTTAAAGCAATTCATCAAATAGAGACTTCCATATTGGTTAAATTAAAGAGGGATCTGTCTCATCAAACACCGCTCAAAAGACATAGTTCATTCGCCATTACCATATGACGCACTAGCCGAGTAATGTGTCAGCGGGCTAAACTCAAATAAGCGATAGTTAATTGACTTTAGAGATGCAAACTGACTAATATGTGCTAAGCGGTGGCTAAAACTGTTATTAATTGATGAAGCGATTTTCAGCGGATGTCATATCATCGCTCGAGTTTAATACTGTTTTGGTGGCGTGACCTAAATCGATTTAAAACTGGCGAGGGCTTTTTATTTTTGCTTTTGTCAGTGGTTCTAATAAGCTGTATGTTTATTTTTGGTATTGCTTTACATGGGACATTAAGTAATGCTAGTTGCCGTTGAAAAACGGATGGTGTGTACAAATTGTGTTTCTATACACGCTGATTTATTATTGGTTTAGGAAAAGAAACCTCATGTCCGAAATAAAATCCTCTATTCATATTCAAAATCAAAATTCACCTAGCACCTAAAACAAAAAAGTTATAAAAGACATTAACTGTTGGAAATGCGTAGTAACGCACGATTATTTCAAGTTGTATTCTCGAGCGCCGCGCGGTCGTGACCTCGCCACGCGCGCCGCGCCGGCGCCGGCGCCGTCAGCTGTTGCTGTTACCTACAGCGGTTGTAGGTAGTTAGTGCTGACCGATAGTGATACGTAATTTACTTAGAAAACATGATTTAGTTAATTACGACGCCAACCATTTTAAACACATTTTTTTTCTTCTTTTGTTTTCTTTTTAAAATCCAGGGTTTAACAATAGGGTGTTACATCCTGTGTCACGAGGGATATTACAAACCTATCACTAACGGATACAGGAGTCGAAACAACAATTTATGAATTACCCAAAATGTTATTGTTGTTTATGTCAAACATTGCTTAAACCCCTACGCCAACCATGAAGTGCAGTAATAAATAATTAGAACAATAAATGTATGTAACTAAATAGCTATACCTATTCAATCATTCTTTCGTACAATCAAAAATCGTCGAAATACCAAGTGAACTTGTAGAAGAAAAACGATAAACTAAGAATAATTAGTAACGTTATTACTTTATTAGTCACAGTTACCTACATTATCTTTTGAATAACTAGACAAAGATTTTAACAATGGGCAAGTTTAGTACTTGCGTATTTCTAACGTATTTATAAGAATGTAATCACAGTAGGTATTCAATAATTAATAAACAAAATAATTTACCTTTGCTGTCTGCTACCTACAACACAATCAATTCACACCTTTCACACATTGTCTTTTAGATTCACTTATGTTTCTTTCACCTTATCACCTATCTAAACTGACTGAAGTCTATGAGGCGTTATACTACAGCTGGGATTGCGTTGGGTGATGGCACTTGGGGTGAGTGAATTCCAGGTGGTCTGGTAATGAATATGCGCGCCTCGCCTCTTCCATATTTTCACCAGACATGTAATGCACTCGCACCATAGACGCGAACTGAACATTGGACTATTGATAATGTCGATCCATTATGAAGCGCGGGCGATGTACGTAACACGGGTACAGTAAAGGGATGGAACGTGACGTACGGGCGTCCCGTTGGGGTATTCCTGAAAGTGCAACTATTTTTGAGCGCAACTAAAAAAGCGCAACTACTTTATTCCACAAAGCGCAACCACGTCGAAAAATAGTGAAGGGGCACAACAGATTCTTCAAGGACTATTTACTATCGATAGGATTTGTAAATCGTCTAAAACATCGGCTTGGTGATGGGTCTTGTGACACCCTGAATAATAATTTACTAGAGGACCCGTTCTGCTCCACAGCATATTTTAATATTATAAAAAAGCTCTTACATATAGGTATGATGAGTACATTGTAGCCTTATCTAATAAGTAAAAATAATCTTTTTACCAAAATTATACCTATATATATATATATATATATATATATATTCTTACCAAAAATATAGGTTTACCTATATCACAAAACTTCTTTTCTCACAACATTAGCTTTGCGTTGCACCTTAGGTATCGTGAAATTTCCACCTTGGCATTACTGTATGGTTTGCCGCGCAATAGGGATATATGTACATAATATGTATAACTGAAATAAAGCTCTTATTAACGAATTCAAAAAAGGAAGATATCAATTCGATATGTATGTATGTTTTATTATTGGAATTGCGTAATTTTCTTATAATATATGATAATCTGTTGGGACTTCCTAATAAATGTACAAAATTTCAAAGATGTATGTATGTTTGTCTACGAAAATCTCCAAAACTACTGATCGGAATGAGACTGTTTCTTGTATTGACTAACATTTACTCCAACTTAGGGAACATAGCAAGTTTCATCAAATTCGGTTCAGTGGTTTTTAATTTTAATTCGTGTATGTAGAAACTACTATTCCTACCGAAATACTATTCCTATCAAAACTACTATTTGCACCAAAACTACTATTCGTACTAACACTATCATATCTACCATTTTTAAAACTACCATTTCTACCAAAACCGCCGGTGCTGTCAAAAGTACCTTTTCTCTCAAAACTACTATTCTTACCAAAGCTACAATTTCTACCATAACTACCACTTGTAATCTTAACATATAAAATCCTTGCGTTAATGACTAACTAACAGACACGCTACAGCCGAAACTATTGGGAGCAGGAAGCTGAAATTTACAAAAGACGATTTACAAATCCTATCGATAGTAAATATCGATAGGATTTGTAAATCGTCTGCCCATTTTTTATTTATTATATTATGGTATTTGTTTACAATTAACAATATAAATAAATTAAATCTTAAAATAATAAAAAAAAACGAATTAATATATACAAGGGAAAATTCAAAAAATTAAAAATTAAAATTTAGAAGGCGTCATGAAACTCATCCGCATCGCAGTCAATTGGAAGCGTGCCCAGAAGACTGGCAGCATTGCCTCGTTGGATGGCTATACTTATTTTTTGAGCCAAATACGTGCCAGCCCTCTGGTCACGCGAGGCGTCTATAAGTCTCTTTGCGAGATCTCTAAAAAGTGATAGCGCACTTGGACCCCATGGCCCCAATGTTTCGACCCCAAACGGCTCAAATACATAATCTCCTATTAGATTTACATATTTGCGCCGTTTGAGTGTCTCCGCTGTAGCAGCAGCAGCGCCCGCCCAACCTGCTGTGCTGGGAAGATGAGATGGCGCAAGGGTATCGACACATGTTGCGTCCCATACCAAAGGCCTACCCAGCTTCCACGGCAGTAACGACATCCCGTCTGGTCTTTTGCCATCGTCGCGTGCCAAGCCTTGAGGTTCAAGTTGGGCTGGAACGCCAGCGGTGGCAAGAGCACGGCGCAGTATGTCATTGAGGTTGGCGTGTCGAGAAATACGACCCGCGCTCCTGCTGCATGACAGGCCATGGTGACCAAGGCTATCGACAGCCTCTCCACAGTGACAACGATGCGGAGAGACACATGACGCACCTAAACGGAGGCAAGTAGCGAAGCGGAAGGTCGTATCGTCCAACATGGTACCTATATTGGACGATGGCAGTGCCTGAAGCCAGAGGCCCGATTCCCATTCTCCCACAGCCAGCAGGCGAGCACGCTCCGCAGCGTTGGACGATGTATTGAGAAGGTTTTCTCGTACCACGCTGCAAAGCGGCCCATCCCATTGCCTCTGGGAGGATAAGTTTCGGGGTAACTCAGTTCCTGGACAAGCATTTCTCCAAGCGTTCAAGGCATCGGTCTTACACGGCACTTCAGAATCAACCAGTGTGGGAGCTAAAATTTTCCTAGTCAATTCTGCAGTGCTGTGGACCGATGACAAGAACGCTGGCAGGCTTACGTCGGTAATTTTGCGAACGCCGAGGCCGCCCAAGCGCACAGGTAAGGACGCCTGTAGCCACACCCGGTCGTTCAGGGCCACATTTAAAATTTTACTCAGGGTATTCTGTATAATTTTGTCAATTTGAATGAGTGGAGTTGGGTTTTTCCAAAAAGGTGAGCACCGTAATGCGTGCGTAAATTTAGGGACAAAAAGGCAATATCGAATAATAGTGAAAGCCGAATGTATATTAATTTTGAGTAGCCTGTCAGAAATTTCACTAAAATTTTGAATTTTTTCCTGTATAAAAGAATCAAAACCGTCGTCTAAAATTGGGGACCCCAGGAGGCGAAGAGAACTTTTTTCAACTTGAGTGATATTGGGAGCCAAATATTGAAATTTTGAAAGAATAGAGGATTTATCTAGATTGTCATTAATAAAAATTTCGCATTTGTTTGTATTCAGTTCTAAGCCTATGGATAAAAATTTTGATTTCAGAAGTGCTAGATCTTGATACACAGACTCTACGTCACCGCCCAGGGTTCCATCATCGAGGTACCAGATGTTTAATTTAGAATTTAGTTGAGTTATAACTGGATGGATGGCCAAACTAAAAATTAGGGGTCCAAGAGGGTCACCTTGTTCACAACCGACGGCAGATTCTAAAAGATGTTCTTTGTATATTAATTTAGAAGGGTGTCTATAACATTGCCAAAGAAAATTGTAAATTTGGGGTGTTTCCAATTTAACTTGTGTCAACAAAGTGTCCCTGTTGACTGAGTTAAAGGCATTCTTTAAGTCAACCTTCAAGATAACCTCACCTCCATTACAGTCAAGGTACGATGACAAGGCATGTACGGCAGCCTCGCAGCCTCCTCTGGAACCATAGCCCAGCTGTTGTGGCTGAAAGGGTCACGGTCAAAATGGGCGTAAAACCAACAGCTTTAAAATATATTTTATGTGAAAGCTAATGATCATTACTTAATTTTATACTATGACGGCAATCACCTAAACAACCGGTGAGCAGAGATATTCAGTGATGTTCAAACGTATTTTTTATAGAATCCAAAACAATCGCTAATACGACGGAGATAACACGACACGATGTTGTGCAGAGCTAGGCCAATGAAACCCAATCTATTGGTTGGTAACCTAACGGAATTACTCCTTTCCATCCCTTTCTAACTTCTCTCTTACTCAGGCGCCGACCAAAACGTAAGCGTGCGGGCAGGCCGGGCAATGCGCGTCAGTCGTTATTTATATTTAATTGAATTATATAGAGAGGAGCATTAGATGATTTAAGGCGAGGACATATGTGAATTGGGCGTCATTAGGGGTAAATTAAAACCGATTTTCTCCGTAATTGTTATAGAAAAAAAAAAATATGTCTTATTCAACATCATATAAAGCATTTTCTCTTTTGTACCAAATCCTAAAAAAAGTATTTTAAATATCTGAATAAAATATGCAAAGTAACCTCTGTTTTTGTAGTTATTACCTTTTTCTCCTAATCTATCAATCATAAGATTGTTTAAATTGAATCAGCCTCTTACATATTAGAACACCAAGGGAACCTTCAGGTTATTTTTGCAAATAACTTTACTTAGGTATTATTTTCTAAGGATTTTTTACATCACCGATACTCGCAAATCGCGCGTGGACATCTAACCAGTAGTACGAGCAAGGTCAACGGCGTATATCCACCTCTTAAATAGATGTAATATTCTGCAAACTAATGTGTGGTTTCTTCGAATTAAAAGTCAACAGTCGCGGCATGTCAGATCGCGCACATATAATACTTACATTTCGATCGATAGGGACCAAATCGGTAGAAATGCGATAGTTGAGCATTATTGTACTTGCTTAACAGGCAGAACAACAGTAGGAAGTTGTGCCCACATAGTTTCAGTTTTGTGGTTTTTAGGGTTAGGACGGCACGAGCCTTTCATTGCACCCGCAGAACATTTATTAGATGTTATAGTTGATGATAACCATTGATATTTAAATAAAAGGTATCAATATATAGTAGTTTTTAACAAATATGTGTGTTTTATTTAACCAATCTTTGGGATTTTTTTGCAGTGATACCCGGTCGATATTTGGGTTAACAAGTATATAGGCGGTATTTAGAAGTACAATAAAGTAAATTACAACACATTTTATTTCTGTTGGTTTTACGCCCAGCTCTCATACAAAAATGCCCATGATCCTTTACAAGATAATGAGGTGTTAAAATGGCGACAGCATATCTTGGCTGCCATACGCCTGTACGTGCACACAAAAAAAAAAAATATATATATATATATATTATGGTAACCATTTTAAAAGTACCAGGATAACAGAAATGAACAGAGGTTAGAAGTGTTTATAGAATCTGGAAACAAATATCAATCAGTAAAATGTTTTGAAAAGTACCAGGGTAACATAAATGAACAGAAGTTAGTAGCCTAATAAAAACCTGGTTTTAGGGTCATGAATCAGAAATAAAGCACTGGATGGTATAGGTAAAACTCAGGCGCACAGCAACAGCTAAAGTATACTAAAATGACAGGGCATTTTACTCAACTATCGATATTTTCCGTTTGTTATTAACCAGCACTATTGCATCTTGATATTTAGTTGCGCTTTGTGGAATAAAGTAGTTGCGCTTTTTTAGTTGCGCTCAAAAATAGTTGCGCTTTCAGGAATACCCCGTCCCGTTGACCTAATTTCGCAAGACTAAAGGCTGTCGAAGTGAAGAGCGGCAAATTGCTACCGACCCCCGCACCCGCCCCTGTCGCCCCGCATTGCGATGCGCGCACGCCGGGGGCGAGGTTTGTACCTACAGTGCAATGTTTATCCGTGTGTTGTATGTTTAATATCTATCTGTGTATGTGTGTGGCACGATCGAACATACATCGGCGCGCGCGATTTCTTTCATAAGAGTGGTAACTACGAACGCTCGAACCAATAACTAATTATTTTTGTTACGATTTTTATAGCTTAGATTTCAAATTTTTAAAGCTGGTTAGGTTCCATTAACCATTAGTATACAGATAGCTTTTGCTCCAAAACCAATTAAAAGTCAGCGTGTATATGAAAGAATTCGTGATAAATAACAGAAAAGCATAAGAAAAGAATAAGCATACAATAAACAAAGACTGGCAGTGCTTATTGCCAGTAATGATTTGTGAGGTTATGTAGCAGACTGAAATTTGGCATGTATTTTCCTTGGGGGCCGAAGGGTTGCACTAACTACGGAATTCAATATTCGATCTATAGATAGATCTGTAGATTTTAGATTCGTTTTTGATATAAGCTCCATACAAAATATGTCAATCACGAATCTCGAATCTCAAAATCCATGTATGGATCGAATATCGAAAATGGCCGTAAGAAGGGATTTCCCGAAATTTCCACAGGATTGGGCAGAAACGGTTAAATTAAAAAAAAAATGCAATCTCTCGTTTATTTTTTTTATTTTATTTTTAGACTGACGCCTGTATCCCCACACATTTCACCACGAATTTCTAGGTCCCCCGTAATAGGGGTGAGCCTATTGACGTAACCGGGCACATCACCAGACTCCGTGCTGCTACTGAGAATTCGGATAAACCCAGTAACGCTTTTGCCCGACCCGGGAATCTGCAGTCGCATGCGCTATCCACTGGACCACGGAGGCATTCTCTAGTTAAATATATTTTTTATACAGTTGATTGAATCAGGCGTTACTTGGCGGAACTCCATTGTAACCTAATGGAAGGAAAGAGGAACCCACCACGCACCCTCGAATTGACCACCCCAACTATTGCAATAGAAAAAGGTTGACAATATCGAACTCCTCTAAAAGGATAAGGGATATAGGAATGGTATGCATATAGCTCAATCCAACGGGTATAGTAAACGCCTAATTGACAAGATGATTAGAGGAAAACAACTTAGAATGGCCAAGTCACTTTTATATCCCTCTATAAAAGAACCTATAAATAATACCGCTGTTCTTACCTATTTTGGAAGCATAACTGACGGTATGGCGCGTATACTGAGGAGGAACGGTATCAGATCAGCCTATAAACCATACAAAACGTTAAAATTTCTTTGCAATGGTAAAGATAAAGTATGCAAGAACAAAAAGTCCGGTATTTACTGCTTAACATGCGACCAATGCCAAAATAAGTACATAGGACAGACGGGTCGAAGTTTTGAGCTGAGATATAAAGAACATTTAGCGGCGTTTAGAAACAACCAGCCGGAAAAGTCTCATTTTGCCGAACATTTACTTGAATCGGGTCATACCTTAAATAGCGGACATTCATTTGACGTCATACACACTTGTCAAAAGGGTATTAGAATGTGCGTATTGGAACAATTAGAGATTTTAAAGCGGGACAAGCATACATTACTGAACGATCAAACCAACTTTAACGGGTCCCCATTGCTGAATATATTCGCACACCGTCATAATGACTCACATCAGTCGAGCAACGGAGGGAGGGGATTAGAAAGTACAATCGTTTATAAGACATGCCCACGGTTGGAAAGCGCTCAGTCGTTGCCCATCGTTCCTGAGGATGCCTCGTGCAGAGGCGAAACACGTGTCGAAGAATAGTCGGCGCATACAGCGGGATACTGCAAGTCAGGTATCTTCCTGGAACCCATACCATTCCTATATCCCTTATCCTTTTAGAGGAGTTCGATATTGTCAACCTTTTTCTATTGCAATAGTTGGGGTGGTCAATTCGAGGGTGCGTGGTGGGTTCCTCTTTCCTTCCATTAGGTTATATTTTTTATACGACTAAGTGACAAACACACCATGTAAAATTTACTTACGTTTGAGGCTGATAGTAATGAATCATGTTCAAATGTTCAGTCTATAAATAATAAAATAGGTATTTATTTATTTTATTTTATTTATTTATATTGGCACACCAACAGCTTTTAGACGAATAATACAATAAATTATCTTTTAATCAAGTCTTAACTATCTAGCCTAAGAGCTAATAACAGGTGTGAGACAACATTTACCATAAACAAGTATTTACTTTACAATACTATGAGACAAAGCAAAAACAATAATAAAAGAAATAATAATTAACTACTTACTACTAAACATGTACACCAAAATAACAAATCGAATCACGTTTGTGGTTGCAGTACTTGACGCCTGAGTTGCGATGGGGTGTTATGAAAAATGTCCAAATTAAATTTATCTTGTAGTGTGTTATAATTTCTTTGTAGTCTTTGTAAGGGCGAAAATTGCCCAACATTTGTTCTGTTTCGACGTAACACGAACGTGTTGTTACGTGTAACCCTACTATTAACCTTAGGAAGGTAAAAATCTTAATTGGACAGAAGATAAGGTTCAGCAATCTTTCCCGTAATGACCTTTTGTAGGAATATCAATTCAAGATAAGAACGTCTCCTCTGCAGTGAATCCATTTTAAAATATTTGAGTCGCTCATTATAATCTGCTCTCCAATTAATGCAGCGCTTATCGGTATTAGCTTGCTTGTGTACAAGGTACCGAGTAAAAGATTTTTGCACCCTAAGCCCAAGCGATCAATATGCACCTGATAATGGTATGCTATCTAGTCCTTAATTATACGAGCAGGGGTCTTGTAAATACCCCGAAAATTTGTAACGTGTAACGTGAGACTGTAAGGAAAACATGTGTAATTTATGTTTGGTTGCCAATCTGTTGATATAGGCTAACTAGATTACAGGGATTATAGATCGGCACTAAGTATTTACCTCTGTAAGTTTTAGATGTATCCGTACGATTTCTTGCTGGATCTTTTATTTACTTTTCCTCAAAGAAATTGCGGTACGAATTTCTTTTATCAATGGTTCGTTGCCTGTGTTAGATTTCACCTTGGTACTAATAAAGTCTAAGCAATGGATTACAAAGATATTAATCGAGTCAAATTCGAAGATTTTTTATATGGACTCACGCCTGTATCCCTGAAGAGGTAGGCAGAGGTGTAATATTACACCCACATTTCGCCAAGAATTTTTAGGTCCCAAGTATAAGGGGGCGAGCCTATTGCCGTTACCGGGCACATCACCGAATTCAGAAAACCTAGTAACGCTTTTACCCAACCCGGGAATCGAACCCGGGACCTCCAATCAGCAGTCGCATACGCTATCCACTGGACCACAGAGGCAGTCGAGTAAGAGAAATAGACACAATTTCATTAATGTGTTTTTATGACGTCAAGGCAGTTATACTATTAATGTTTTAAATATTTTCTCACTCTTAGAGCATTTGTTTCATTAGCAAAAACGTTCGTCTACAATAAATCATATTAAGTTAAGCAAAACAGTTCTTTTGTACGTTTGCTAGTCTTTTGACTCTGTATTGCACTTACCAGCGAAAGTAAACTTAATTGTGACAAAACAAATGGTATCAGATCGTTCTCGCTATTTTAATACATCAAATGAGACGTATCTATATATAAATTAATAAATAAACTAAAGCTAAGAGAGCGTGAAGATACAAAATCAGACTTTACAAATAAGAATACCTTGAGAATTTTGTTCATAAATGTCGAACTTTAGCACAAAAGAAACGTTATCTGTATATATAAAATCCTTGCGTTACTGACTGACTGACAGACAAGTTACAGCCGAAACTATTGGGCGCAAGAACCTGAAATTTGGCATGTCTGTTCCTTGGTAGGGGTGCACTAAGACGGGATTCGGGATAAGACGGGATATAATATCGGGCAAAGTGGGAATTTCGAAAATATGTGCGTGCGAAGCCACTGGCGTCGAGTACTCACTCTATATTATCTTGATTTCAGGATCTTTTTATTATTTTTGATCCCATTTTAAAATACAATTTATCAAAAAACTATTCATTTATACTTTTATTCACCTTTTCTACAGAATAGTCGATCTCGAAATATCATCAACCCATAGGCTTTTATCAAGCTCAACTATTTTAAATTAGACGCGTTTGATGGTAGGATCAATGACACTGTATCCGAATCTTATAAACGTACATCCCAGATACACTACCAAGTCATCGCCATACTAATAAATTCAACAGCGCACTTGTCCCCAAAGTTATTAAAAAGGAGGCCGCACTTTGAGTTGAGTCGACAACTCGAGGCCCTTTGATACTACGCCGTCAAGTATATAAGTGAGAACTCAAGAGTGAGAGCTACAGATCACTCCCCGTTACAACGTTTCTCAAAGGCGATACAATACCAAGAGGATGGAGAATTAACTTTTGACTTCAATTCCTTTTCGGCCGTTACAAATCAAAGATTCGTTTTGTTTGAAGGTCTTGAGACGCGAGAGAAAAATATAATGTTTGTCCCTGTGTTGCCCATGTTCAGCTGTTTAAACAAGTGGCTGTTCTGCTACTAACCTATCTATACACTTGCAAAATCTAAGTAGCGACTAAATCGTGAAATTAATATAAGTACATATGTATAGCTATTTGATGGTAGCTGAGACACGAGCAAATATATTTTGATACTCAAATCACCATAAATTATAATAATTCTATTGGATTATTCGATGCTAAGGTTCTAACTAACGACTGTAGCGGCAAATTTGGAAGTTGTCCGGGTACGACACTTTTGACAGCTCAATACAGTTACCATTATAACGTCGAAGCGAAGTTGTATTGCAAACTTTCAAAAGTGTTGTACCCGGACTACTTCCAAATTCGCCGCTAGAAGCGCGTGGATAATCTTTGCATCGCCAATATCTTTATACAAGTTTTGTATTTTACGATTCTGTACTTGCCACAGTCCATCATCTATGCTTGTCACTGCATACCTCATGCAAGCTAACACAGATTCCGATAATGAGTTGTCTGTGGTCACCCTTGGATAGTTCAGGTTCAATACAAGATGAAATCGCGTGAGGATATCTTTTGAATAAACACCTTAAAGTACAATAACATGTTCATAAAAACAATACTAAATCCATTCAAATAGAAAATATCATACATTATACCCCCCTAGCGTATGAATAATTACACTAAGTTTGTAACATTTAATTGCAAAAATATTATAAGATCTGTTGTAATATATAAATATTATAATATTAATTGAAAAGTATGTATGTAGCGGTGAGAACCTTTTTACTCCTTATCTCTGATCTGTGGTCTGTTAAAATATCATATTGTCATGTCGCACTAAAATATTATAATAAAATGTACTAATAAAGTATCCGCATATTTTATTTTATAATGAAAAGTATTCAAGATGGTAGCAGAGCGTAGTTAATAAGTGAAAACTCAATGTGATACGAAGATTGTAAAAAGTCAGTGTGAAAATACGTTTGAGGTAAAAGTCACTTGAGCCGGCAAGGAATTTTTTTTCTTAAGATAAAATAATATTAATTATTCATAATTAACGCCATAATGACTAAACAAGCAAGAATAGAAGATATAACACTACCTATTTTTGATGGTGCTAACTATTCTAGTTGGAAATTAAGGTTGTTAACCTTATTGGAATATAAGGAATGTGTCGAGATAACTAATAAGAATGCCATAACTAAGAAGAATGTTCTAGAAAAAAATGAAAAAACTGAGGCGGAATGGAAAAGGAAGGATTTAAAGGCAAGAACTATAATAATGAGTACAATCTCAGATAAACAATTAGAATATGTCAGCGAATGTAAAACAGCTTGTGAAATGATGAGAAAATTTGACAATATGTACTTAACACAGTCTACTGCTATGCAAATAATATGTAGGAGGAAAATTGAAGAGGTCAAATTAAACAACTACAGTACAGTGGCAGAATTTTTTGTTGGCTTTGAAAAAACAATAAATGCATTTAAAGTTGCTGGAGGAAATATTGATGAATCAGAAAAGTTGAGATATCTTCTCAGAGCCCTCCCACCGAGTTATAGTTATATTGGAGATTTTCTCGATGTAATACCAGAAGAACAAAGGACAGTAGATTACGTACGATCCAAAATAAAAGAGAAAAATATTACTACTAGCGACGCGGATGAGAGGAACAATACATTTTCAGCTAAAACCAAAGCCCAATGCTTTATCTGCGGCAAGACGGGTCATTTCAAGAAGGATTGCTGGTACAAGCAGAGAAATAATCCAGGACAACAAAGTTACCGAGGCAGATATCAATCCAGTCAAGGTCAGCGAGGACTACAAAGGGGTTATAATAGAAGTAGATTCTACAGAGGTTGTGACCGAGGCAGAGGTCAAGGACAATTCAGAGGTCAAGTACGGAACAATTCTTATTCGGAGTCATGGATAACTCAAGTATGCAATTCGGAAGTAAATCAGGTATTTGGTTGTATTGAACAAGAATGTACTAATAATAGTGAAATTGATTGGCTTTTAGATAGTGGGTGTACAGACCATATAATAAAAAACGATACATATTTTTATAATTCTGTCGATTTCAAAAATCCTGTTGATGTAAAACTACCCGATGGCAAAATGTTACAAGCTACCAAAGTAGGTACCGTTAAAATTTATTTCAAAAACTATTATAATGTAAAATATGTCGACTTAAAAAATGTTTATTTTGTGAAAGGTATTAAGCAAAATTTGTTAAGTTTTTCAAAGATAACTAGAAATTCTACAGTTGTAGCTAAAGATGAAAATGCATAAATTTATAACCAGGCCAGGGAATTGATAGCTGTTGCCGAAAAAATAAACAATTCGTATCATTTAAAAAGTTTTGTATCAAAAAAATATACAGATGAAAAGTATGCATATTCTGTAAAATTAACTCATAAAGAGAAATGGCATAGGGCACTTGGTCATGTAAATTTTCAATATTTAAACAAGTTAATAAATGATAAATTAGTAGATGGTTTGCCAGATAAGATTGAGAGCATGGAGATGAAATGTTCAAATTGTATTAAAAGTAAAATGGCTAATGTATCTTTTGAAAATAATAGAAAAAAGGCTACTGAAATTTTAGAATTAATTTATACTGATTTAAATGGTCCACATAATACAACTGGTTATCGTGGAGAAAAATATTTTTTGACATTTATTGACGATTATAGTAAGTGCACAAGAATTTTATGTATTAAAAGTAAAGCTGAAACTGCTAGTTGTTTTATAGAATTTGTGAATCTGGTAGAAAATAAATTTAACAAAAGGGTTAAGAAGTTACAGTGTGATAATGGGAAAGAGTATATAAATAAGGAGATTTATAATTTTATAAAGCAAAAGGGTATGGAGTTATTACCATGTCCACCCTATGTTCATGAATTGAATGGTGTAGCGGAAAGATATAATAGATCTGCCATGGATATAGGTAGATGTTTAATGAGAGAAGCTAAAATCCATAGAAAATATTGGCCAGAAGTAATTAAAATAGCAGCGTATTTAAAGAATCGAACCATTGCAAATACAGTAGAAAATAAAACTCCTTATGAGATATTTTTCGGAGTAAAACCAAAATATTTTAAATATTTTTAAATGTAGAGCATTTAATTATTTTTAAATGTAGAGCATTTAAAAATTTATGGAAGTAGGGTTTTTGTTAGAGTTCCTGAAGTTTTAAGAAAAAGTAAATGGGATGATAAAGCACAACTTGGTATTTTAGTGGGTTATAATGAAAATAGTAACAGAGTTCTACTAAATAATAAAATTGTTAACGCTAGGCATGTACAGGTAATTGAAGAAAATACTGAATTAGTGTGCTTAGAAAAACTTGATGATCAAAGAGAAAATAATAATGATTTAGAAATTGATTCATCTTTGAATGTCTCAAATGAAATATGTAAAACTGAATATGAAAGTGATGAAAATTTTGTAGATGCTGATGAGAATGAGAATTGTAATAATGATATGAAAGATATTGCAAATGATAATAATAATCTAAATGATGAGAATGACATGCAGTTAGGAATAGCAACACCAAAAAGAAAGAGAACTCCTATCTCTAGATATGGTAATCCGGTTTCGCATTTCATATATATGTGAATTATACTGATGCAAATGTACCCGAAACATTCGAGGAGGCGATGAACTCTCATGTTCATGAGCAATGAATTCAGAAATAAATAATTTGAATAAAAATAATACTTGGCAAATTGTTGAAAAGCCAAAAGATATAAAAGCTATTGATGTTTAGTGGATTTTTAAAAAGAAAAATAATAATGTTTATAAAGCTAGATTAGTGGCAAGAGGTTTCCAGCAAAAGGAATATATTGAAAATGTGTATTCACCAGTAAGCAAAATGCACACATTGAAAATTTTATTGTCGTACAGTTGTAAAAATAATTTATTTATCGAACAGATGGATGTTGAGACAGCATTATTAAATGGTTATATCAAGTCAGAAGTATATGTAAATCAACCGAAAGGTTATGATACTGGTGAGAATAAAGTTTACAAATTGCAAAAGGCTCTCTATGGTCTTAAAGAAAGTCCTAGAGTGTGGTATGAGTGTTTAATAATTTTATAAAGAAGTTAGATTTTGTTAGAAGTAACTATGATTACTGTTTATATGTAAAGATAGTAAACAAAGATCCAATATATATATATTAGTATTTGTTGATGATTTTTTAATCTGTTGTAAAAATAAAGATAAAATAGAAGAGATAAAAAATCATCTGATGAAATGATTTGCTATGAAAGACTTAGGAAAAGTTAAAAGCTATGTTGCCATAGATATTTATTATTGTAATGACAAAAATATATTGACCCTAAGTCAAACAAATTATATTGAATCTTTGGCTGCAAAATATAATCTGGAAAATACTAAGTTATATGATACTCCAATGGAAACAAATTTAAAATTAGAACAAGCTAAGGAAGTAGATGAAAGTATAAAGTACAGAAATATAATAGGTGAATTATTGTATATTAGTGCAGGCACAAGGCCAGACATTGCTTACAGTGTTAATTACTTGAGCAGGTATCAAAATTGTTACAGTCAAACACATTACAAATATGCAATGGGAGTATTAAGATATTTATATAAAACTAAGGATTTAAAGTTAACATACTATGCTAATGTAAAAACTAGCTTGTATGGTAGATTCAGATTATGCAGGCGATAATGTGGATCGAAAATCCACATCAGGTTTTATAATTAGATTGTTTGGAAATTTAATTTTTTGGAAAACACACAAACAAAAAACAGTCACTAAGTGTTCAACTTTTGCAGAGTATATAGCTCTATCAGAGGCAGTGTCAGAAATACTTTTTATTAGAAACTTGTTAAGTGAGTCATTTCATGTAAAGTTTTCTAATCCGATAAAGTTGTATGAAGATAACTCAGGTGCAATAGCAATAGCTAAATTTGGTAATTTTACAAAAAAGTCAAAACATATTGAGGTACAGTACAGTTATATTAACGAAAAATTGATTCAAAATTTAACTTAGCAGACATGTTAACTAAGAGTGTAGATAAGACAACATTTTTGAAAAATAGGCTAAAATTAAGATTAATTTAGTTCATACATCTATGTTATGTTCAAAACAAAGTAACAGTTTATGATTAGTATTATAAATTTAAGGAGGCGTGTTGTAATATATAAATATTATAATATTAATTAAAAAGTATGTATGTAGCGGTGAGAACCTTTTTACTCCTTATCTCTGATCTGTGGTCTGTTAAAATAGCATATTGTCATGTCGCACTAAAATATTATAATAAAATGCACTAATAAAGTATCCGCATATTTTATTTTATAATGAACAGTATTCAACAAGATCTGCAGAATGTGTAAGAAAAATATGTGAAACAGCTGACATTGTGGCTCTTCAGGAGACGTGGCTGTTGCCGCACGATATTCCATTCCTGGACAGCATCAGTGACAAGTTTGCGTTCACTGGCAAGTCTGCCGTGGATACTTCGGCAGGTGTGCTCCGTGGTCGACCATTCGGAGGTGTGGCATTGCTGTGGAGGAAGTCAGTGTTTCCCTCAGTGTCAGTGTTAAAGTGTAACAATGATCGCATAGCAGCTATTAAGCTTGAGGTACAAGATCGTTCTTTGCTAATCATATCGGTGTATATGCCTACGGACTCTAAAGACAATTTGATCGAGTTTACGGAGTGTCTAGGCGAAATAAATTCTATAATTGCAATTAGTGATGTTGAGTCTGTGTATGTGTTGGGAGACTTCAACGCGCACCCGGGTGAGTCATTTGCAATGCAACTCTTAGACTTTTGCGTAGAATAATCATGGACATGTGTTGATCTCGAATTGTTACCTAACGACTCACACACACTTTTGTTAGCGACGCACACGGATGTCGGTGGTGGCTCGATCACTGCGTGGTCACGAGCGCCGCGCGCGCAACCATAAGCGCGCAATCGATAATGTGACCATATTGTATGATATCTACTGGTCGGATCACTATCCAATGCAATTAACATGTAATTTGAATTTAATAAAACCTAAAACTGTGATATCAAATGAATAAAAAAATAATGTAATATGGGGTGAAAGGCAACCTAGTCAAATTGAATTGTACCATAACTATTGTCACGAAAATCTGCGGCTTATTGATTTTTCATCGGAATTTGCTACTTGTGCTGATAAAAAATGTAACTCTGATAAGCATAAATCCTTAATTAGCAATATGTATAGAAATATATTACGTATATTGACAGAAGGCGCGAAATCTTCCTCTAGTGCGAATTCAAATCGCGGTAGGGGCAAGCATATTATAGGTTGGAATAAACATGTGAGGGAGGCTCACGGTAAGGCTCGGTAGTGTTATCATAACTGGCTATGGTATGGGAGACCTAACTCTGGTCAGCTGTACAATGAAATGACCGAGTCTAGACGTCTGTTCAAGGAAAAATTGAAATGGTGTCAAAATAACCAACAACTAATTAAGATGGATATAATTGCACGACACCATTCCATTAATAATTTTTCAAAATTTTGGAAATCAAATAAAGTCTAGCCAGCCCGTAAGTGTCGAGAGTAAACACGAGCCAGATGCCATTGCAGAATTATTTAGGCAACATTTCAGAGTTGAGTCGGTTGGCAATCTTGCACAGTCTGAGAGGAAGTCGGTGCCTGATGCTGGGGCTATACCTGGAGATATCAATGGAAGGCTTACTGCAAATAATGTTGATGAAGTTATCAAATCTACGAAAAGAGGAAAATCTCCAGGTCATGATGGCCTCAGCATTGAGCACCTGCGGTTTGCTGGGGTACACTTGCTTAGAGTTTTGGCCCTATTGTTTAATCTCTGTATTAACCACTCCTACCTGCCTGATGATTTCGTGTATACCATTGTTGTCCCTATCGTAAAACATAAGACCGGAAAGTGTAGTTAGACATGTCTCGGACATGTCTAACTACAGGCCTATCTCCTTAGTCACGGTTATAGCCAAGGTATTGGACAGTTTGCTTGACGGCCATTTAACAAAACATATAAAACTGCATGATGGCCAGTTCGGTTTTCGAAATGGTCTATCTACTGAAAGTGCGATTTTGTGCCTCAAACAGACTGTGCAATACTACACAGCTCGTAAAACTCCAGTATACGCATGTTTCCTGGACCTGTCCAGGGCATTTGACTTGGTCTCGTATGACCTGTTGTGGACTTAAATGTACCAAGACACTAGTTTGCCCCCTGAAATTGTATCTATATTTGAGTACTGGTACAAAAATCAGAAAAATGCTGGTAGGTGGGCGGCTAGTAAGTCGGACGATTATGTATTGGAGTGTGGAGTGAGGCAGGGGGGGCTGACCTCACCGAAATTATTTAATCTATATATGGACCGCCTGATTGGAGAGCTGACCAGCACCGGCATCGGATGTCATATAGAAGGAATTTGCGTAAATAATATAAGCTATGCGGATGACATGGTTCTGCTCAGCCCTTCAATCGTCGCGTTGCGCAAGTTACTCCGTATATGTGAAGATTATGCGGCGGCCCAGGGGCTCAGATACAATGTGAAAAAGAGTGAGGTTATGATATTTAAAGCACCTAAAAAGAGGTCACAGTAGTACCTCCCGTTTCACTCTATGGTACACCATTAAACCAAGTCACTCATTTCAAGCATCTGGGCCACTGGGTCACCGAGGACCTTAAAGACAATATGGATATGGAGAGGGAACGCAGGGCGTTGTCTGTTTGCTGTAACATGTTGGCTCGCAGATTCGCACGGTGTACTGACCAAGTGAAGGTCACACTATTCAGAGCTTTCTGCCAGACCTTTTACACCTGCAGTTTGTGGGCCAAATACACGCGGAGGACATACGACGCCCTGCGTGTGCAATATAATAACGCGTTCAGGGTGATGATGGGGCTGCCGCGGTACTGCAGCGCGAGTGGTATGTTCGCGGATGCGCGCGTAGACGGCTTTCACGCCGTAATACGCAAACGAAGTGCGTCTTTAATGGCGCGGGTGCGCGGCGGCCCCAGTGCCATCCTGACCGCGTGCGCCAGGCGATGGGACTCATTACTGATAAGGCATTGGATAGGCCTACACGCGAAAGCAAGCGCCTGTCACCTTGTTACTGCTATTATTAAATTTATAAATGTTTTCACTAACACTAGGTTAAGAACACCGTAACTAACAAAGTATAGAAGCAATTCTGAATTAAATTTTATTATTATTATTACTCACTCCATTTATTATCTATCACATAGTTTATCTTATATTAATAAAATACATTTCATTTGAAAAAGAAGGGGGTGAAGTTGCTCGCGTCCGTAGGATTCTCCATCTTTTCCTAAGACACACCTACACGTGCCCCCTGGGTGGTGCTAAACGAGCAACAACGCCGAGCAACAGGTGGCGGTCAAATAACCTGTCATGGCCCCCATAGGCCAAGAGGCATTAAATACCCTCTCAAAGAGTGGCCATAACACCTTGGGAAAGTGATATGAGTGAACCCCCAACTTTTAAATACGGAAATGTCGTAATATAAGGATAGTGATATGTCATGCGATCCGGCTAACACCCGGCGCTCACCGGTACCCGGGCCGGTGAGTGAGAAATTGGCTACCGAAGACTGCGCAGGAGTAGGCAAACAGGCTCCTGTGTTAGTAAATACTACTGGCAGCAGCAGCAATAAAAAAATGGTCCAACAGGCTTTTCATCCCTGCCTCTTCATTACAAGACCAAGAACACCACCAACAGGTAATGAACAAACGACAGGGGATAATCCTTATGAGTTAGAATAATTGCAGAGTAAGCCACCGGGTCCACCACCTTGGCAGAGAGTACCTACGACCAAAAACCCAACGAAAAATAGAAAAAGTGTCAGTACCCCTTCCCCAGAAGCTGCCACAACTTCTAACAGTTTCAATGGCCTACCTATCGATATCGAACAGAGGATGATTCTAGTCAAACAACTAAAAAGCCAATAAAACCTACTCCCATTATCTTATATGGAGTGGAGGACATAAACAAGCTCACTACATTTCTAAGTACTGTAGCAGACAAAAACGAATTTACATACAAAATAGTGTCAAAAAACTAACTAAGAATAAGTAGCAAAAATTTTGATGTCTACAAAAATCTGATAACTCTTGTGAGAAACAATGGACTTATTGGCCACACATTTAACAGAAAAGATAACAGAGAATCGTTATCAGAAATCTTCACCCTTCGACACCAATCAGTGCCATCAAAGAAGAGATAGAGGCTACAGGCAACGAAATCACAGGAGAAATAATTAATGCCAGATATGGTCCAGAAAAAACACCGTCATCTACCTTTTTTGTTAACCTTGTTTCTGGCCCAAATAACATAGCCGCCAAAAACCTCAAATACATTTATCACCAGTCTGTTATAATAGAAGATCCCAAGAAGAAAAAGTCCTTAGTACAGTGTCAACGGTGTCAACAGTACGGGCACACAAAAAAATATTGTTTGCGCCCATACAGGTGTTTAAAATGTGGACAGTCTCATAAGACTTCGGAGTGCACAAAACATGACCGCAACACCCCAGCACATTGCGCCCTCTGCAATGGTCCACATCCTGCAAATTACAAGGGATGCGAGGCTTACAAAGAAATTCTTGCCAGACGTAGCCAAAATAGCATGCTCACTACAAAGCCAAATCAGAGAACAAACACAAATCCAGCTCCGATATACATGCACAGTTCTAAAGTCGCAAAAGAAGAAAACCCCTCTGAAGTCGAAACCTATGCTAAAGCTCTGCAGTGGTATGTCCTTCCCACAAAAAACAGATACAAATCTTTCACTTGAACATATACTTCTTAAACAAAATGAGAAGTTCGATATAATCCTACAACAAATGAGCTCCTTAATGAGCCTCATAGTCAATCTTGTTGATAAGCTTACAAAATGAGCTCAACACTAAATTTAGCAACATGGAACATAAACAATTTAGCCCCCAATAAAAGCGAGGTGGAGATGGTAATGACTCAACACAAGCTCGATGTTCTGCTGATCTCAGAGGCGCATTGTACTACAATGACTCGTGTCCAATTTTGTAACTACTACTGCTACTGCACACCGCACCCTGATGGAACTAGTCATACTGGAACAGCATTGATAGTTAGAAAATCTCTAAAACACCATGAACTACCCGGCTATAGTCAAGATTATCTGCAAGCGACTACAATTGCGATTGAAGATACAACCGGCTACCTAAATGTATCTGCAGTGTACTGTCCTCCAAAAAATAAATTGAGCGAAGTAATGCTCTCTCGCTTCTTCGGCACCCTTGGTAGCCGGTTTGTGGCCGGTGGAGACTGGAACGCCAAACATACGTGTTGGGGATCTAGACTGACAACCACCAGAGGCAGACAGCTGAAATTATGTTTGGACCAAAACAATATGAGTGCAATCACAACAGCTGAACCTACGTACTGGCCAAGTGATCCAAGAAAAACACCAGATCTGATAGACTTCTTTGTTGTAAAGGGTATAGGGAAACATTATCTTAAAGCAGAATCATGTTATGATAGCTCATATGACCATACTCCAGTCTTGTTAACTTTCAGCTCCATGGTGATAGAAGTATCAAAGCCAGAAACTTTAAACAACAGGTACACAGATTGGATATCTTTCAGAGACTACCTTGAGGAACATCTAGACCTGAAAATAGCTCTCAAATCACCAGGGGATGTTGAAAATGCCACCAAGTACATAACTACACTGATTCAGAAAGCTTGTTGGATTAACACTCCCGAATCTAGTCACTATAAGCCTGTCATTAACTACCCAGCAGCTATAAAGAAACTTGTGTTGCAAAAAAGGCGCTTCCATAGAATTTGGCACCAAAGTAAGCTCATGGAAGATAAGTCTAATTTCTATAGAACGAGTAAAGACCTAAAAGAAATGCTACAGACTTGGCGGGATGAAACCTTGCAATCGCAGCTGGCATCATTAACTGCTTTGGAGGCTACCAACTACTCCCTTTGGAAGTTTACAAAACACTATGATAGACCCCAGGCTGCCAAGCCAAAACACATCAAAACTGGGCGAGAATACACAAAGAAAAAGCTAACACCTTCGCTGAACATCTGTCAAATGTCTTCTCACCGAATGAAACCAACAATAACCATTTTCAAACCCAAATTGACTACAGCTTAAATCAAGCACATTATCAGATGTGTCTTCCTCCTACTCCAATAAAATACAAGGAAGTGTGTAAAGTGATTAAAAACCTTAAAGACAAAAAATCTCCTGGTTTTGATTTAATAACAAAAGAGATCTTAAAACAACTTCCAAAAAAGGCAGTGATATTTTTGACGACATTGTTTAATGGCATCCTTAGAGTCCAACATTACCCACAACTATGGAAAGTATCGCAAATTATGATGGTACATAAACCAGGAAAACAACCTAATGATGTCACCTCATACAGGCCAATTAGTCTTCTGCCAATTCTTTCAAAAGTGTTTGAAAAGCTTCTGTTGCATAGATTGCTTCCTATTCTCGACATAAACAATACTATACCAGACCATCAATTTACATTCCGATCACACCATTCCACCGTTGAACAAGTGCACAGAGTAAGTGAAAAGATAAGAAAAGCTCTTCAAGATAAGGAGTACTGTTCCTCGGCTTTTCTAGATATCCAACAAGCATTTGACCGAGTCTGGCACAAGGGCCTACTTTATAAGATAAAAGCAAGCTTACCACACAGCTACTACCTGCTGCTACATTCGTACCTGACGGGACGCTTATTCCAAGTAAAGTAATGCGATGCAACGTCCACATTCTACGAAATAAAAGCCGGCGTTCCTCAGGGTTCGGTATTGGGACCAGTACTTTACACAATATACACATCCGACTTGCCACATTTGCGGATGACACTGCAATTCTAGCAAGCAATAAAGATGCTGCCCAAGCCTCAAGGACACTACAGTCAGAATTGGACAAAGTTACCAATTGGCTCTGCAAGTGACGTATCAGGGCAAGCGTTACCAAGTCTGTCCAAGTTACCTTCTCTTTGCGAAAAGGTAATTGTCCACCAGTGCGCCTTGAAAACAGCACACTTCCGCATCAGGACAGCGTAAAATATCTTGGGTTACACCTTGACCGACGTCTAACGTGGCATAAACATATTAAAACTAAGAGAGATGAGCTTAAAATCAGATATAACAACCTTATGTGGCTCATAGGAAGAAACAGCAAGCTTGCCCTAAATAACAAAGTCTTGATTTACAAAGCAATCCTAAAACCTGTGTGGTTGCATGGCATCCAATGCAGGGGAAGTGCGAGTAACTCAAATATATCAATTCTGCAACGAATGCAGAACATGACACTACGGACAATAGCCAATGTTCCTTGGTATGTCACAAATATGGAAATGCATGACCATCTACAGCTGAGCACCATCAAAAAAGAGATATCTCAAATGTCTGTAAGATACCACAAGCGGCTTGAAGTCCATCCTAACCCATTGGCGTCAACATTACTTACTTGTAGCTACCAGAAACGATTGAAACGGAAGGACGTTTTCACTTATTAGAAAGGGGTAGACATTCTCACTGGAGAATGCACTCTGCATAACAAGGAACCCTCAAAACATCCACTAAAAGCTTAAGCTGATTGCAGATAAAATATACAAAAAAAAAATTTGAAAAAGATATGTTTAGAAATATAAAAGGGACCACGGAGACCTACCAGTGTCAGGTACAGGGAGCAAGCCACCGGTGGTTAGGGCCTCAGAGACAGGAACTTTCTCACGATGCGCGCCATATCGAGAAGAACTGCCTTCTGAATCAAAGACTTAATCTAGCTGCCTAGTGTAAACCTCTTTAGGTGTTAATCGAGGCTCTTGGCGATTAATCCATTCACCGACACGACTATCGGCACAATGATCGCCGAATCTACATCCCACATGTCAACAATCTCGTGAGCTAGGTCCAAATATTTAATCTCTTTCTCTTTTTCTGCTTTCACGAGATTGCCGTCATGCGGTATCGATTATCATTGCGCGTCGCTCTGCTCGGTCTATCACTACTATATCAGGCTTATTGGCTACAATAGTCCTGTCTGTAATGACAGACCGATCCCAGTACAACAATGCACGACCATTTTCGAGAACTGGGTCGGGCACATATCTGTAGTACGGTACCTCAGAACCAATGAAATCATATTTAAGGGCTAGTTGCTGATGGATTATCCTGGCCACTTGGTTGTGTCTGTGCAAATACTGACCATTGGCAAGACTCGAACAACCGGATACTATATGCCTGAGAGATTCCCCGGGCCGGTGACACGCCCGACATATGTCAACCGTACCATCCCTCATTATATACTTTCGGTAGTTGTTTGTCATGACAACTTCGTCCATAATTGCAAAGACAAAACCTTCGGTGTCTCCGAAGAGATCACCGAAACGTAACCAGGCTACAGAAGCTTTAAAATTGACGTCTGGCTCATGTAAATGAAATGATGGTAGGTAGAACACATTTCAGAGACTTCTTCATTAATTTTGTTGGCTGTGTATTCATTACATACAGACCAATATTGCGGTGTAGGAATGTGCCTTAGCTCTGTCCCATAAGCTGTAGTTAAATTTTCGCCACAATTACTAGATTAATCAGTTCATGCTATATAGTTTTATTAAATCGGATTCAAACTATAACGAAAGAAAAAGAAAAAAGTATATTTTAATGTTAAGCTCTTGAATGTGTTGCCCTGGAGATAAGAATACGAAACTGTATATTTATCTTCAACATATCTTTGAAAATATATACTCGTATTTTTAACTGGTTAATAATTGTTTATGGCACAAAAATTTGTGTATAGAATTACAATTAATAATGCACTTTCTATAATTGTGTAGTGAGTAATTGTCATGTACCCAGATAATTTCCACCAGTTTACTTGCAATAGACATACTTATGATTTTGTCACTTTGATTTCTATTGGAAGAACAAAACCAAATAGCTTCCATTTGTCTCAGAGGCACCACATTTGAATGACATGTTGTAAAGATAACCTATGAGTTTTGTATAACTATTACTACAAGCGAACTTTTGTGTGTAGTTACAGAAATATTCTATATTATACTAGCTGACCCGGCAAACGTTGTTTTGCAAAAATTTTTTCTTTTTGAAAAATAGATGTTGGCCTATTCTCATAGATACCGGATAAACACAAAAAAAATCATCAAAATCGGTCAAGCCGTTTTGGAGGAGTATGGGAACGAAAACTGTGACACGAGAATTTTATATATTAGATCAAGCGGGTCTGTGTCTAGCTAGATCATATCGATAAAATGATAGTTTCGTTTAGTAACTATTTCCTTTTATTTTTTAAACATACTTCATCCTCCTGAGGCCTGAGGGGTCATATATGCTACGTCTAAATATATAGCTCAAGGTATTTTTATTAAAAAGTAGTTATTGAAGAATGTTTTTATATTACATAGGATTAAATTGACTTGTTAAAGAAAGTGACAGCATTTTGCTTATGTCTGGCACTATTAGAGGGCAGTGTATCCAATATTTTCAAGTAGTGTTATTTTGGTTAATAATTTCCTGTTATTTATAACGATAATAGCAGATAAAATAGTTAAAATGAAATGTGTAATAAATGCAGACATCTGTCTAATTAAATGGATCTGAAATAAGCTATTCAACTAAATTGATTCAATTTGAAAATAGTTCCAAATTACATCACTGATTTTTTTTCGAAAACATTCTCATAGTTTATTTATCCATTCTCGGAAATAATACAAATAAATTCAATGAATTAATAAAATATGAGACGGTATTTATTTTTATCTGCTTTTATTCATTGAAATTATGTATCTTTATTATGAAGTGCCATGTGTTAAACTGTAAACCTATTTAGACCATATAGTAATAATCAATCTTAGGATTAGCTCTCGGTAATGAACTATCTTATCAATTTAGTATCTCTGTTTTAAACACTGCGATAGATAAGCTATTTAGATATATTTTTTATGCAAAGATATATGTGTACATTTACTTTGTGTGGTTCAATTGTAGGAGACCATGGCAATAATGATTAAAATGGTATTTAATCATTCTAGGTGCTTGAAGGGTTTTGTTTATTTATTTTAAACAATACTTACATGTAAGCTTACTATTTTTATACCAAACCTCTTACGAATCGTCAAATCTTAATTATAATGAAACTGAATGAACCAGATACCTAACGTAAAATACGTAAAAAAAAACGAATTAAAAACGATGTCAGTGTTCTGATTGTGTAAATGGAATGAAAATAGCCACAATCACATGATACAATTGATAAATTAAACTGAAATTGATGCAATTAAATAAGATATGTTGCTTAATTTAATAAGTATTTGTATAAGTATATTGATGTTTTTAAGTGTTGCGACCTAAATTAATAAATCTAGGTATTTATATTTGACTTATAGATATTGAAATATTAACCGACTGGTCCGAATTCTAACTAGTGTCTGGTTTGACTTTCTACACGACTATTTATTATACCGTTTCTTACCAAGAGTACTTTTACTGGCATTGGCGTCTAGTTTAACTTTAGGCAGTTCACTGACTATTGGTAACATAAATAAACTATTAACTAAATTGGTTCATTCTTGATTACTAGTTATTTATTTATACTTTTGTACTGTTTGTACCTGCAATACATTCAGGTCAATTCAGTTTATAGCATTCCATAGTGTACATTTACGGGTGGTAGACTACCAATTAGGAAACAATTATTATGGTACACTTTTAGGCGAGAGGAGCAGTTTAGTAATATACTATAATAGTCTATATATTATACCTAGGTGCATTTGATATATTATAGTTAAAAGATGTATTATAGTAACATGCTTTAATAGGGTATGCTGCATTTATTATTCTAAATTGATAACATTTTAGTGTATTATTAATATAGATATCAATTTTGATTATGATAAGTTACATTTATAGTTTTTCCTACAGTTAATTTTTGTGGAATATAATAAAGAACTTTGTACTTTTAGATAGCTACGATTTACAGATTAATAACGTTTAGATATTCTTTGATGACATAGTAGCTTTTACAGATAACATTTTTTTGTTTTCTTACTAAAGTATTTAAGTTAAATTTTAAAATACATATACAAAGAAAATAAAAGGGCGGTCTTACTATAGGTTAGAGGTTCTGATAACCATACACAGCATTACATATAAACTTCTTCTAAACAAGGATCCATAAAGTAGGTAGCAGTGATGATATAAAGGTATCTGTAAATATCTATAATAATGTGATAACATCGATTTATTCATTGATGATTAACTATTTGACGATGATTGAATTATTATTGATGATTAACTTACCGATGGTTAAGAAGTTGATGATAATGCTGGCAGTGATGACGATGTTGATGATAATGATTTTGATAATGATTTTGATAATGATTTTGATAATGATTTTGATAATGGTTTTGATAATGATTTTGATAATGATTTTGATAATGATTTTGATAATGATTTTGATAATGATTTTGACAATGAATTTGATAATGATTTTGATAATGATTTGGTAATGATTTGATAATGATTTGGTAATGATTTGATAATGATTTTGTTAATGATTTTGATAATGATTTTGATAATGATTTTGATAATGATTTTGATAATGATTTTGATAATGATTTTGATAATGATTTTGATAATTGTTTTGAGAATGGTTTTGATAATGATTTTGATAATCATTTTGATGTTGATGATATTGATAATCATTTCAATGTTGATGATATTGATAATTATTTCAATGTTGATGATATTGATCATATTGCTTACGAACTGCTGAAGTCTTTCGCCTTGTTCTAGCCTGGACTCATGTGCAGCAGGTGTGGGGCTAGATAGTACCAAGGAGATTGACCGTTGTTACTTGTCTATTTAATGTGAAAGGAAAGGCAATGGCAATGAGTGTATTAGAATGAAAGTATTGTCCTAGTATTACACTACTGTTATCATACAAGTTGGTACCTGTATACTTGTAAATAAGTGAAATCGAATTTAATTATTTAACTCGGTTGTGAATTTAAATTATTTATTTTATTTCATTTATTTATCAGCCATAAGCAGAATTACCTATTCTAATTTTTTATTCTTAAAACCGTTACTTAAATTTTTATGCTTAGTAGTGGCTCCTTTTGTACTATATTATTTTTGTCAATTTGTGGATGGATAATGTAGTGGTGTAATATTGTAAAATTAAACTGTACTTCTATGTAACATGTGTATTGTGAATGTTAATGATCCCTTCATAGAATAGTAAAAACAATTTGTAACAATGGTATCAAAGCAGCTGACACAGAACTTATTTCTAGACTCGCAAAATGAAACCGTAATTACTGTAAATATGAGTCCAGTTTATTTTTGTGTAATTGTTTCGTACAAATGGATTGTTGTTGTGATATATTCTTATAATTGAACTTACTTAGATGACGACGTAAGTCAGTATAGCCGTAGCGGACGTAACGATACTATAGTTTTAAGATGGCTTTAATCAATATGGTAAGAATTTATTGTTACATAATACAGGGCGCCCGTTGGGCGATTGTTTAGTAAAGTGTTATTTAATTTATTGTACTTCGAGGACGAAGTAATTGTCAGTCTGGCCGTGAGAGATATGTAATAATATCTAGGCTTTGGGCTGAAATTACTGATATCCAAGTATTTATACCTAATATGTAAGAGGATAGTGGCAACTGAATGAAACTGACATGACGTTTGACAGTTAAACTGTCAAACGTGTAAATAAGGTGTACCTATATAAGTCGACAGGCTCGGCTAGCTCGTCCTATTCTCCTTCGACGACTGCTCAGGTACGATATGGTTCTGACTATTTAACTGCCACTGTGTTTCAATATTGTGTTGCTTGTTCTTTTGTTTAATCATCTAGGAAATAATGTAGGATGGTGTAATCATTATCTTATTGATATTGATTGTGGGTAGTTTGATCGTTTGTGAGATATTAAAGATTGTAATATAGGATAGAATAATATATTGTGGATCAAGTTGTATCAATTAGATTCATAACATACCTGTGGTATACATTTGGTAAATTGTATTGATACTAAATAATGCTTATTATGTTCTGTTGTAAGACAGGCCTTTCTTGTAATATAAAACTACCCACAACATTGATATTTGTTTTGTTTGTTTGTTCATTATTGAAAAGAATGACCAAGAGTTTTATTGCCCGTTCTTTCTCTTGGTTCTATGTCTTTGCTTTGCGAACTGGGCTCTAAATGTAAATGTAGAATCACGACGTAATCTGAAGATATATCCTTGTGCCAAACTGAATAAATGAAAGTATGATTTGATAGTTGTCTCTTTTATTTATCTAAACTGTCTCTACACTATAGGGAGCTTCCCTGATTCTGACAAATGCAATAGGTCAAAAACTACCGAACGGACTATTCTGTGTAGTTTAATTGCCTCTCGATTAGCATGCAGGTAAATTATGATGGCAAAGTACATATTTAAACAAACTTATTACAAGGTGGTAAAACAGGAAAAACCTTTATTTTTTTTACTGTTTTATACACCGCTATTTTTTAATTAGTACAAAAACTTTAAAGACAGATTAGCGAAGATATTATTATCATATATGTGACGTAAGAATTTCATAATATCAATAAAGAGCAAAGTTATTATCATTTGTTTATTGTAGAAAATGTCACTTAAATCATAGTCATATTTTACAATCCATTCACTAATTCATTGATAATATTCCATCCTGCTCATTCGCATTCTCTCAGTCGCACTTATGATGTAGGTAGCAATAGAAAATAAAATGAAGAAAAATAATAAATGTAGGTAGTTATTTTTTAATTTTGTTAGTTCTACCCTCTCCTTCATACTTCATTCGGGCGTAGGACCGGTAAAATTTATCGTTTAACAAGTAATTAAATACGGAGGTACGTAATTAGAAAGCAAACAAATATCAAAATAAAAGATGGTGTTCTGGACTAAAAGAAAAAGGGTAATTTTGGCGTATTTATGAAGAATCATCTGCTATTTACAAATTATTTTATCGTCATCATGTCAGCCTAGAGACGTCCACTGTTGGACATAGGCCTTCCTCAAGGTGTGTGGAGAACACAGACCGATTTTGAGGCGCCTGCATCAAATTATTATTTACTTAAGTACGTATTATTTACTAAACTTACAAGTATTTCCATTGTCCTTCGAAATGTCCACCACCGTTGTCAAAAGCATCCAATATGCACTGTTTTAATTGTTTGACACTGACCCGGTCACTTTTGTACACTCACAATACGATGTCCATGGGTACACAGCTGCACTCGCGATTTTTCCACTCAAAAAGTACGCACGAAGCATAGCTACACACTCCCGTGATATGAACTGATATGATGGGCCATCGCGTCGGGCAAACGTAGACAAACAATTAAGTTTTGCAACGAAATTAGATACGCTGACTTTCGCTAGTAATTTAGTACTGTCGCATCGTCGGGGCGTGGCGCAGGCGCAGAGGGGCGGGGGGGGGGGTAATTTATCAATGGTATGATAGTACACGGGTCGGTCATAGTATTAGTATTGCATTTACCAATTATCACGTATTTTTGTGGACAGATTTGAGACAGTTTTGGGACTTAGTGTTTTTATTTTTCAACTACATAAATATGATCAGTTAAAGATACTTAGTGCCCTGTTAAATTTTTTGTACTAATTAAAAAATAGCGGTGTATAAAGCACACTGAACTACACATGTACACGCATGATCTCTGGTACTTGATGATATTAAATATAATAATATTTAAATAATTACAAGCTCACATACAAACTATATGGTACGTATGTTTTGTTGTAGTAGCTTTATGCATTATTATAATCTTTAATAATATTTAAATGAAATTTCAAGTATGTTCCATTGCAAATGCTACTTCTGGGAATTTAATAGACACTGCTAAGTAGTTAAATTTTTAATACGATACGAAGTATATTGAGAGAAAAATCTTTTCGACGATTTCAAGCGGTGGCAATAGCCCAGTGGAGATAATAACAGGTATCGGGTTCGAATCCACGGCGCGCACCACTGACGTTTCAAAGCTATGTGCGTTTTAACTTGTTAATAATCGCGTACCCCGTGCCCATCGGAGAGCCACATCTAGTTGGACTTGACGGTGAAGGGCAGACAGTCTTCTTTAACAGTCGTTACGGGGAAACAGTACCCTCAATGAATAAACTGATATTGGTTGAAACCATGGGATATCGCTATCCTAGCGGAATAGCTAATATTCTGTCAATTTTGCTAAGACTAATGAGTTGACCCTGGGCTCTAAGTCTTGGATATAACTAGGATAACGCTAAGAAGATGATGAGTATTCCCCAAGAAAGAAGTATTTGCCCAAAAACACCAACATGTAATTATACAAAGCTTTCACGCTGATTCATTATTTGAAGTCCAGCAATCCCAAACGCTATTACCTACCTTACATGGGCACGTCTTAATGGTACAATCGTAATGTATGTGTAATTTATTATGTAATTACCAAGGTTCAACACTAAGGCATTTACAAACTGCCTAGTCACTGTACTCGTAGAAATACCTTGATAACCTTGGTGAGAAACTTGAATATTGTATTATTTCCTCAGGTGCGGGTACCTAGGTACATTAGCAGAAATAGGTATTACTTTGAGTGGCTGTCACTGTGGCCTCGACCGCTTTGCGAATAATAAAATCTCAATTCGTAGGTATGATTATTTCGTTATGATGATATAGATATACAAGTGGACATAAATTGTTATACCTAATTGCAGCACAATAGCGACCCATCCACTAACGTTCATTTCTTCTGACATGTCCCGTTGTGCAATCTGTACAGAAAAGCGACGGGATAAAATAAAACCGTTGAAGCCACTACCAACCATCCACAGACACGCAATCCCTCGGTAGGACTGACAAGATGCAAACTGACAGGAATGTACCTAAACGTGTGTATGGTCATTGAAGGATTGTTTTTCCTGTCGGACTGGCGTGTCGTGATAAAGTCAGGGGAAAGAACGTAGGATTGTGGTTTAATTAGTGGTTTCAACGGTTTTATTTTATCCCATCGCTTTTCTGTACGGATTGCACAACGGGACAAGTCAGAAGAAATGAACGTTAGTGGATGGCCCGCTAATTGTTTCTTGCTTTTGCAAATGCACTGGCGTTCATTCCGTAAGGATTGTAGATTCCGGCAGGAATGAACGTTAGTGGATGGCCCGCTAATCTTAAGAACCAACCATCTATTTACTTTAATACTATTATATTAATAACTTAATTACTTGGTAAGCTATGGAGTTTACCAACAACACCTTTACTGTTTGACCGAGTATTAAGTACCTAATATTTAATTATCAAAATATTGTAAAAATTGTTATGAGGCTGAATGTGCGGAGAAATATACATGAATGTATATGCTCGTAATATCATGAGACGTAAAGTCAAAATGTCAGATCTGTGACACCTTTGGGCTTGTGATCAAAGTTCGTTATAATTTTGCACAGTGCATTCTGATTGAAAATCATGCCTTTGTTATTACACTGAGTGCAGTGGAATAATATAAATTAAACAATTACTTTTTCACATTCATTTTTTTACGCATTTGCGTTTATAACCGAAGGTTTGGATTATTTTAGTGGCATTTGTATTTTGTCACTGTTAATGCGCAGCAGTTAAAGAAAACTGTGTTATTTATAACTGTTGGCTCAGCGGCAGGCTAATCAAAATGTAAAAAAATATTTATTTACATAATAAGCGTCACAAAATAAATAACGAGTCTCGATTCATTATCCATAAGCATCGTATTATCAGCTTCACCAAAAAGTACCTATTAATAAAAGAACAGCAATATTTTGGAATAACGATATATTTTTCGCCCAAAGCCCCCATAATACTCCCACGGCAATTATAGGCCATTTCAGAACGGTAATGGACCTATCGAAGAGAAGGTATCGAGGTTTGTATCTTAATTACTAACGTACTAAAATAAAAGCGAGGGTCCTTATCTCGCTGCTTCCACCGTACTAATCTCCTTCCACCCATTAATATACCCAAAGCCAATCTTATTATTGCTCATATTTTTATTGGCTTTATATAAAGTCAAAAATATAATAAAGTCCTATAGAAACGGAGGACTTCGGGGAACTTTCGGGAAGATGGGCCTCGTTAGCCTTGGTTGGCAACCTGTCTAGGAGAAGGAAAACTTCGAAATTAAACCAAACGTTCGGAGAGATGGGCCTTGTTAGCCTTGGTTGGCAACCTATCTAGGAGAAAGAAATCTCCGAAATTAAACCAATTTCTAGGGAGCATACCTGACACAAAACCCCGATCTAAGATGTGAACCGACCCGTACCGAGGGATTCGTGGCCAGAGGGCATGCTGGTCGTAAACGAAGGGTGCCTGTGTTGGTGGTCACAGGGCACAGCTGATATTCCGGCTTACCCCCGTAAAGGGCACTGCGGGGGTGGACAGTCTAGATCCCTACATCTCGTGGGAACGCTATGGGAACAAAATCTACTTCTTCTCCATACGGCGGCGCGCGGTTCGCAACCCGTCACGTCTCGTTCCCCGCGAGGGCGAAAAGCGACCAAGAAAGCCGGTTTGCAACGTTGAACGTTGAAGGAGAGATGGAAGGCAAATTGGATGAAGTATGTCAGATGATGGATGATAGAAAGATTGATGTTTTTTGTGTGAATGAAACAAAAAGGAAAGGGTGTGATACATATACGGCGTATTGGTCTGGGGTAGATAGTACCACCAGAGCCTACAAGGGAGTTGGTGTAATACTATCTGCACGAATGAATGAGTGTGTAAAAGAGTTTGAATGTGTAAATGCTAGGCTACTATGGATGAGAATGAAAGTAGGACTTACTCGTGTCTTTATATTGGGGTGTACGCCCCGGTCAATATAGTTACGGGTATGTCTCAGCAAGAGCAAGACGAACGGCAGGAGTTTTGGGAGACAGATATAAGTTAGTATATATCAAAGAGTATACAAATACTACGTAAGAGTATATATTGATAAAATAGTGAAAAGAAGTTATTGTTAAAATTGTGTTTGTAAAAAGTATAATAACTACACGGCCAAAGTTCGAGCGAACAGAACAGAGACTTGGTGTCAACGGATGGATTTGAATTTACATCTGCTACGACTTAAACCCGGGGAGTATAATACTTATTAAAACTTATTCAACACTCCACAACACCGAATTACTCGGCTCACCCCCGTGTGAGCTACGTCCAACACACATCTGGCTCAGTTCTGTCTCCTTTTGCTTGACTATATGTGGAAGCAAAATCGAGGACTAAACAAAAGCCCCAGACAAACACAATCTACAGATACACTTCACAATTACTACACTGTTTATTCTTGTCTGTACTTCATATATTTGTGTACTTATCTGTATTAGCTATTATTGGTTTAAACCTGTAACTTGTATACCTACTGACATTTTATTAATAAGTTGATTAAGTTCATCAGCTGAGATATTTCAATAGAAACCTTGTAAAAGTATTAGATAATTACTCTAAAGTATTCAAATTACCTAAATTGTTCTCAATTTCTTAGTTTCTACAATTAATTAATTTAATATATTTTTTATTCATATACCCCCCTTTTCTTTTGTAACTTTTCTTATTTATTCTGTCTATACAATAATACTCAAGCCCCATCACATCTCTTCTCTTCTTTGACTTTGCTCAGCTGTTTTCTTATTTTTTAGGTAATTTGTAATCCTTGGCAATGTCTACCCATATGATGACTCGGAAGGCAACGGCCAAGGAGGTGGAAAATAAATTAAGAATAACTCTGCTCGAGTTAAAGAAATACAAGGATGACAACAGTCAACTATTAAGGGAACGCGTTGACTGTGAAGAAGAAATTAAAATTGTAAATGACCGTATATCGGAGCTGAAGACACAACTCACGGAGCTGCATATAGAGCATATAGATGTCTTGGATCAACGGGACAGACTACGAGAAGAAGTTAGGTGATTCAGCAGCTGCGACGAAATTTACTCCAGACAACTTAGCCGCAATGCGGAGTTAGAAGCAAGTCTCAATGAGGCTTATGGCAGAATTTCAACTCTAGAAGACACAATTGCGGCCTTTAACAGTACTGCTACTCACAACTTATTCTCTGAGCTCCTGGGTGACAAAATTAGTGTGCTAAAAGCTCTTAAATGTAACTGTTTCAAAAAATGCCTTAGTAAGAATAAATTTAGAAAATTGTTTAAGTTAAATAAATTAATTAAGAAACTTAGATCTGGTCCTAAGTGGTCTACCAAATTGAGTCAGTATGCACAAGATAACTGTAAATTAAATAAAGAGTGTGAGTCTCTTTTATTAAAGCTTGAGGAAACAAATGAAGAATTAGTTTCTGGTAGGTTGTTATATGAACAACACACAAGTGAGTTGCAAGCACAAATATCAAATCTACAAGCTCAACTCACTAGAACTATAATGGAACACCAGAATGAGACTCTTGAATAATATATGAATACATCTTAAAATATGAAGAAATTTCAAGAGTTGGTCGAGAAAATTTAAAACAACTTATCTCATTATCCAACTCTAATAATTACTGTTCCAGTTGTACAACTAAGTGTGCGACTACACCTGCTGAATCAATAGAATTGAATGCACATGGATGTCAGTATAATACACAAAACAAACTGCATCCAGTAAAGACTGACAGTAAGAATGTAATAATTTTTTCAGACCAACTGGGAGTGGGTTTAGGGAGCTTAATTGATCATTACACTGAGCAACCAGTACAGAACTTTTGTTCACCTGGAGCTCAGTCTTGTACCCTAGTTGATAAGATTAAGAATGCCGACTTGAATGCAAAAACTACTGTCATCATATTGTATGGTGACAGCTCATTAGTCTCTAAAAACAGTCTCATAGAATTAACAGACTTAATGATAGATGTTAGCACAAAAATAGGATGCAGCTTTATTATTTGTGCATTGCCTTATTCATATGCTCTCACAGATGACCAAAACAGGCAGATAGGCAAATTAAATCTATTATTGTACAATAGGACATGTCATAGTGACAGTATTTTATTTTTTGACACTAATATTTTTATTAGTAATTTCTTTTTAACAAAAGATACTATGTATCTTTCTTATGTACATAGGCGACAACTTGCTAAATTATTAGCATTTAATTTATATACTGACAGGAGTACTACTAGAGTACTTAGGAATTTGGTAGATAATAGTTATACCAATAGTAGTATTGACACATCTATTAGTTTAAACTATTAGATGAGACAACAGATAGGCATTCATGTGTTTTAAACTTAGTTCATCAAAACATACAAGGCCTATCTGGCAAAGAATTAGAAATAGATTTATTTTTAAATAAACATAAGATTGATATCTTATGTATTACAGAACATTGGTTGCGAGGTGACCAATTAATATTTAACAATCAACATTACTCAGTTATAAGTGCATTCGTAAGAAAGAAGGCTATTCGTGGTGGCTCTCTAATATATGTATGTAATAGTTTGAAATGTAAAGAACGTAAGGATATAGCTAAACTTTCTATCGAGCGCACTGCTGAGATTTCTTGTGTTGAGCTTGAACAACATATTATAGTGTGTGTGTATCGACCACCACAAAGCGACTTTACTCAGTTTGAAAGCATTATTGAGGATGTCTTAAAACACATAATTTCTAGTAGGAAGTCTATAATCGTATGCGGCGATTTTAATGTCAATTTGTTAGAAAAATCACCAATTTGTACTAGGTTAGTTAGCTTATTTAGGTCATTTAATTTAAATGTTTTGTTCTCTGAACCAACTAGAATAACCTCACATTCGTCTACATGCTTAGATAATGTTTTTTGCAATTGTCTTTATTTAAGTAAGGCTGTTTTAACTGACTTGACATCGGATCACTGCGGGCAAAAGGTTGTAATTCCAACTAATACAACCCCTAAAGTACAAGAAATTACATGTAGGCCAATGACCTCTGCTCGCCTAAAACACTTTAGTAATGATGTTGCTGCCAAGATCGCCAGTATTGACTTAACCGTTGATGATCCTGATGAATTATATAAATGCTTATTTAAAATTGTTAATGATGAGTACAATAAAATTTTTAAACTGAAGACGTTTGCAAGGAGCATTAAAGTAAATTTTTGTGATTGGGCAACAGTAGGTATATACAAAAGTAGAGCTAGGTTGTATGATCTATATGGTATGAAGAAATACAATTTTAATCCTGAATTTATTCAATATGTTAGAAATTATTCAAAGGTTTTTAAGAGGACATGTGCTTTAGCCAAATCCTTATATTTAAGCAATAAAATCAAAGAATCCAAGAACAAAATTAAAACTACTTGGAGCATTATTAACAATGAGACTGGTCGAGCTAAATTGGTAGATAACAATTATGAATTAAAATTTAATGGTGAAATTATTACTAGGAAATTGATGTTGCTCAGACATTTAACAATTTCTTCATAAACATACCAGTGAACACAACCAGCTGTCTAGATTCATGTCCAAACAAAGCAGAAATGTTGGTTAGGGGCAATGTGAATGAGTGTGATGTGCTTTTTAATTTTAAATATATTGACACCAATGACATACTGAAGGTATTCAAGACGCTCAATAATAAAAAATCTGTTCACTTATGGAACATTTCTGTTAAACTTGTGCGACAAATTATTTCTAGCTTAGCTCCATATTTAGCTGCAATATTCAACAGATGCATAGATACAGGAGTATTTCCTGATCTAATGAAACACAGTAAAGTAATACCATTATTCAAAAAGGGATCAAAGAGCGACCCTAGTAATTTTCGGCCAATTTCTATCTTGCCTGCTATTAGTAAAATTTTTGAAAAGATTATTTTGCATCAACTAGAGAGCCACTTTCACACAAATAATTTATTTCACAGTGAACAGTATGGCTTTACTAAGGGTCGCTCCACCGTTGATGCCGGTGTAACTTTGTTAAAGCATATTTTCAATGCTTGGGAAAACTCGAAGGATGCCATTGGTGTTTTTTGTGACCTATCAAAGGCCTTTGACTGTGTGGAACATAATACGCTTTTACTTAAATTGAAACTTTATGGTATTAGAGATACCGCACTCAATCTTGTTGCCAGCTACCTTAGTGATAGAATTCAGTATGTAGATGTTAATGGGAGTAGGTCTCTAGGTTTGCCAGTAGGAATGGGCGTTCCACAGGGCTCTATTCTCGGTCCATTTCTTTTTTTAATATATATTAATGATTTGCCGTTCTTTGTACAAAATTTATGTGATATTGTTTTGTTTGCCGACGATACGTCACTAATTTTTAAAGTTGATCGTAATTTAAGTAACTTTGATACCGTCAATAACACTCTTGCAGAAATATTAGATTGGTTTTCGACAAATAATTTGGTACTCAACTCAAGCAAAACCAAATGTGTTAAATTGTCTTTGCCTAATGTCAAAAGTGTTCCTACTAATATAATTTTAAATAAGGAAACAATTCAACTAGTCGAATCAACCGTATTCTTAGGTGTAACTTTAGATTGTAAGCTTCAGTGGGGCGCCCAAATATCCTATCTCGCAGTAAAACTTAGTTCTGCAGCGTTTGCAGTTAGAAAAGTTAGGGAATTCACAGATATAGATACTGCTAGACTAGTTTACTTTAGTTATTTTCACAGCGTAATGTCTTACGGAATAATGTTATGGGGTACAGCTGCTGATATACAGACTATTTTTGTCATTCAAAAAAGGGCCATACGTGCAATTTGTAAGTTAGGTGCTAGAGATTCTTTACGTGATAAATTTAAAGAAGTAGACATATTGACAGTTGCATCGCAATATATATATGCTAACTTAATGTACATTAAGAAAAACTTAATTTTATACCGCAAAAATAGTGATTTGCACAACGTGAACACAAGAAATAAGCATAAACTGGTGGGAACTAACTACCGTCTACATAAAGTTCAGAACTCATTTGCGGGGATTGGTATACGATTTTTCAACAAATTGCCTCTTGAAATAATGAATTTACCCATGCACAAATACAAACGGACAATTAGGAACTTTCTTTTACAAAGGGGTTATTACACTATTAAGGAATTTTTAAATGATAAGACACCGTGGGGATTGGCTTAGGCTTGTTTAACTCACGATTATTTTATTTACATGTTAAGTGGAGGTGCCTCGTGAACACATGATTTTTGCAGGATTTGGATATTTTTATGATTTGTTGAATGTAGTTTAACATTATTTATCTCTGATCATATCATTGTTCACTTGTCACCTTCACAAAATTCTTTCTACATTTGCATTCCTTCACGCGTTCCACTAACTTATGTTAATAATAACGATCTGGAAAATGGAGGTAATTGGCGGTCATGGTCAGTATACCAATAGATTGTTTTTTACTGCTGGTTCGTATACCGTTGTCGTCATGCTCACTAAAATGTCATTTCTTGTGGTGGCGTCGTGTGTCGGGTCATCCCTGTCCCTCTAATATGGCGAGAGGGATGATGGCTGGCACATGCGTCATACTCGTGAACGGGTGCTACTTGCGATGACTGGTCGATGACGGTCTTGCGGGCTGGTATTAGATTTTAATATTTAACTGCATCATTTCCATCATGGTTCTGATCACTTTCGCGGATTGCCTGCATTATTAGGTATATATAATGTAAGTGGATGCTCCTGTTTCACCATGTCTATTCTGAGGAGGCTAACCAAAAGTATTATGCTTGAGTATTATGATGTACAGTAAATATATACAAGTGATATAGAAGGTGTAACAGTTGCAGCACCTTACAAAATGTAAATTGTGTATTATGCAAAACCTGGCGATGAAAAAGAGTGACCGTGAGTTTTATTGCCCGTTCTTTCTCATGGTTCTACCTATTGCTTTGCGAACGTGGCAGTAAATGTAAATGTAGAAGCATACAGTAATAATGTTTTAAATTTGAGTATAAGTAATTATTTTATAAATTTATTATTTTGACGTTCATAAGCGTCACATTGTGACCCAAATGAATAAAGGATTTTGAATTTGAATTTGAAAAAACTTTAAGAGATATTATGAGGAAATGTAAGGATAACGAAAAATTGATCTTGTTAGGGGATTTCAATAGATGGGTGGGGAGTGAAACGAGATGGATTTGAAAAGGTGTTAGGTTCATTCGGTGATGAGAGTGTGAATGAAAATGGAAAAGCTTGAGGTTTGTTTGGAGTGGAGCCTTTGTGTGACAAACACCATGTTTGATCACAAAAGGATACATATGTATACGCGTGAGGCGAAAAATGTTAGAAGAAGTATAATCGATTTTGTAATAGTAGATGAACGATTGAGAAAGAATGTGTTGGATACAATGGTGTATCGAGGGATCGGCATCCACACATACCACTTCTTGGTGTTGAGCCGGATAAGTGAGCTCTTTAAAGGATGGCGACACCGAGAGCATAATGAAAATACCGCCCCTTTATTGATAAAACCGATTATCTACCGAAAACTAAACTTGTGGCAATAATGATTTAAGAGTTTGACAAAATAATTATGTAACTAAATTACATATATCTTACCTGCAATCATGTAATTATAATGGAACAATTAACAAAGTATGTTTGTAAATCATTTTAAATAGAAGTACTTTATTGATAATGCTTTAAAAAATGCCAAATACTATCTTCAGGGAGGTCATTTAGTTGTTTTTTCCTGAATAACGACATAAGCATATATATAATTAATTAAATCACTTGGAGTTTATCTTAAAACTTCACCGTAACCTTTCGAAGAAAGTAATAAGATACCAAAAACAACTGTAAAAATAACACTCTGAAACATTCTACAAATTGAAATTTTAAAAATCATAATTGGTTTTGCTTGAGTAAAATTAATAATTGTGGTAGACTATCTGCAAAGTGTTCATACAACGAACTACAGCAAGCCTGGTCTATTTTTATAATTACAAAAATACCAAATAATCATTACTTATCTACATGACAGTAAAAACTGAATAAAGGAGGAAAATTATAAGAATGATATATTATTAATAACTAGCCGTTTCCCGCGGTTTCACCCGCGTCCTGAGGGAACTACTTCGCGTACCTGAAAAATCCAAATATTTTTCGGACCCCTACTTTTTCGAAAATAAAATATAGCCTATGTTACTCGCAGATAATGTAGCTTTCTAATGGTGAAGGTATTTTTAAAATCGGTCCAGTAGTTTTTGAGTTTATCCATTCCAAACAAACAAACAAAAATACAAATCTTTCCGCTTTATAATATTATAAGTGTAGATAATAATAAAACCCCTCTGGGGCAGTCGTTAACCTTATCATGAGACTAACGCAATCTCAGAGGGAATAGTAACAGCTTTCAAACATCACCTTTATCTTATGATATATATTATATTACAGGATAGAAAGACAGCTTACAAACCGCAAGGCAGCTTTGTGGCGAGCTGAATGTATTTGGCGACACTGCCGTCCCGATTGCTTCAGAAGGTTTGGTCAGGGCCTCATCTCCGGCTTGCCTTTATTGGCTTGTTGGAGTGGATTACCACCGGCAGGACCCTCAACTCTGGCTTTTCTTGGTCGCCCGGCCAGAGGGAAGCCACAAGAGCTATTTGCTCGGGGGTGGAAGTGTCATTGTCAAGGGCGTAATTACGGGGAAAACCGCTCCGGGCCTCCGTGGTCACGAGGCCTGCGATGGCGAAACCGGTGCCGCACCGCTCTATACCCCTAGCCGCTCACACCGCTGTTGCCCTCTTGTTGTTTATGGCAGAGTTTGTTTGCCTTGGCGATTATCTAGAGAGGGCCCATCCAGTGAGTTGGCGAGTCACCGCCTGCCCCTTTTCGACATACTATAAGAGTATTTAGAGCAGGTGCCGTTTTCCATCCATAGTGTTCACCTAAACCAATCCATTAAACATCCATCCCAATAGCCCAGATTAATAAGGTTCCACACATGTAGCAATAGTCTTGCACCTGCTCATCAAAGATGCAGTTCTCTTGCGTATGATCGCTTTAAAGCTGTCTATGTTTGCCTCAGCAAACATGCTTGACGCGCTACAAAACCGCGGAAGCCCCAATAGTACCCGGAATGCGTTATTGTATTGCACGCGAAGAGCATTGTAGGTTCTCTGCGTATATCTGAGCCACAGGCTGCAGGTGTAAAAGGTCTAGCAGTATGCCTTGAACAGAGTAATTTTAACTTCCTTAGTACACCTAGCAAACCTGCGGACCAGCATATTGCATCTAACTGACAATGCCCTTCGTTCCCTCTCTACATAAATATCATCACCTAGGTCCTCATTCAAAAGGTGTCCTAGGTATTTAAACTGTGACACCCTTTTCAGTGTCACCCTGTAAATTTAAACTGGCGGGACAGCCTCAGGTTTTCTGCAACTCATTCGAAAAATCATAGCCTCGCTTTTCCCGACTCGCTTTTTTGTAAAGTAGGCCATGAGCAGTGGCATATTGTTCACACACTGTAAGCAAACGTCTGAGCGTACCAACAGAGGGGCTCAGCAATGCCATGTGCCATGAGTATCTACTGAGCTCCTCGATCAGCTGATCGATGTATAGACTGAAAAGCGCTGGGGACGTCACCTTTTACCTCAACCACACCTCAGCCCATAGGTACTAGCCAGAAAATACACGCGACCATCTAACCTGATTTATTTGGTGGCCATGCCAGTACTGGAGAAGGCTGATTAGCTCATGAGGTGTGGATTTCTCCCGCAATTTTGACCATAGAGGTCCAAAAAAGCAGCATACACAGGGGTGTTACTATCTGTGTTTGAGTGCCAGAATAGCAGTTTCGGTCGATAACCCTGCTCTAAAGCCGAACTGAGAATCATGTCGTTTAAGCTGCTCAGTCATTCTACGCTCAATCACACAATCATGAACCTTGGCTATTACGGTCGCTATGGATATAGGCCTATAGTTATCCTTGTCTGCCATATGCTTGCTTTTACTCTTGACTATATTGTTCTCATCAGTTCTGTTGGTAAATAGGAATGCCGCACACTAAAGTTAAATAGCATAGATAAAACCCTCGGCAAATGCGGACCAGCACGTTGTAAATGTTCTATGTTGAGGCCATCATGTCCTGGAGATTTACCCCTGGTCATAGATTTAACACTTTCACTGTCCGACCGCCAGATACAATAGAAATTCAATTGTCCTGAGCCACACGTGGTTCATGGGACTGGGAATGGGTTAAGAATGTTTTTTTATTTCTTTTGCTGAAATATTCAATGGAATTCCAGACATGATGTCATGCGTGACACGTTCCTGACTGATGTCAACTTGACGCGGCGTTACCATAAAATGACTTCTGAACATATCTGCAATTTCTCCAGGTTCAGTCACGCCGTCGACATTCATAGGAACTGCAGGTCTTGGGTTTAATCTGTGAGTGGCTTTCCAGAAATTTTAAAAATTCTTATTGTTTGTGCTCAGTTGCCAAAATATTAATTTTAATTTGCTCCTCATTGTTCTGGCAATATTTTAATCTCGGCTTAAAAATCATTCGCGTGTCTTTCATTTCTTCAAATATCAACCCAGTGCGAGGTTTACCATCCCCCAGCCAGTTCAGAAAAGCCCTTCTAGCATTACTATGAGCGGCCATCCTATGACAGTGCGTTGTTTACTTCCAACTCTCACTGCACTAAAACTGTGTACTGCTGCTTCCCGGAGCCGCATACCCCTTATTTATTTTCATATTCATACATTGCAGCATAATCTCAACATTAGTCTTGGTTTTAACTGAAAATATTTATGTAGAAACATCACCATACACTTCGGTGAAAAACAACTATTTAAGCATAGTTGCTTTTACTTGTATTTAAATCTAAACGATACGATCTCTGATGTTGTGGAAAACAATTAAAGCTGCTTAATCTCTTTTAATTGAATAAAAATCTGCACAAGGGCGAAGGATTATGTTCTGTTAAAAGCAAGTAGAACTACTTACTTTCTTTTTAATGTGTAAGATTCTAAGTACTTACCAATAATCCAACAAAACCAGAACCATTTAAAGAATTTTAGTTTGTATTAGTACAATGCTTCAGTATGTTCAGAGTGTAAGCAAATTGCAACTAAAATAAGATATGAAACTGAATGTGTTTTTGATTGCAAGGCTTTAAAAAAATCGTACAGGTATAAGACTTTAGCTGTTATTGAATGCAGACGTTACCTAAAAGCTTGTATTATAATTGTTTTTTTGCGTATCTATCTCGGAAACTATGCATCGTATCGAAAAATCGGTTTTACCTGTAGAAGCTCAAAAAGTTGAGTAGATTGGTGTAAATAACTCATTTTTGTAAAAAAGTGTAGATAATCGGTTTTACCAATAAAGGGACGATACAGTCTTGGAAAGAATAAAAGTAGAAAATCTACAAGAGAAAGATGTGAAAGATGAGTATAAACGAAGATTGATCGCAAGATTTGAGAGGTTCGATGGCATAAATGATATGGATGACTTGTGGCAGTCCTTCAAAGAAGAGGTAGTATGTGTAGCGTCTGAAGTATGTGGTGTGATCAAGAGAAGGAAAATACGAAAGGTTAAGTATACATGGTAGGACAAGGATGTACAATCAGCAGTGTCAGAGAAGAAGAAAGCTTGGTTAGATTGGTTGGCTGTCAGAGCAAATGAAAGAATGGGAATTGCAACGAGCGAGGACATAGATGAAGCAAGAAAGGAGTTTGTTAGGTCAAAAATAATAGTGAAAGAAATGGTAAAAAGGAAAAAAGAGGAAAAGAAAGATTAGTTTGATAGCAGATTATAAAATTTTTCTGGAACACCCTTCGTGCAGTTCGAGAAAGAACTCAATCCTCAGAATACACATCGATCAGAGACAAGAATGGAAAGATAGTGAATGGTTTATTTGAAAGAACGGCGATAGAGACACCGATCGATGAAACGAATGCTAACGATAGCAATGACGAAAGCGTTATTGGCGTGGATGAGATCGTGAAGGCACTGGGAAGTATGAAAGTAGGTAAGACTGCAGGGTGTGATAGGATTACAGTCGAAATGCTGAAGGCTGGACAGGGCATCATAGTTGGTCAGTTGCAGCGGTTATATAACTTATGCTGGAGCACCGGCCGAGTACCTAATGACTGGGCCACAGCTGTAGTTGTGCCTCTTTATAAAGGAAAAGGCTCGCAATAAGACTGCAAGAACTATAGAGGCATTAGCCTTGTCAGCATTGTTGGCAAATTGTATGCAAAGGTTCTGATTGAAAGAGTTATGAAAGTAACCAACAAGAAAATATGGGATGTACAAGCGGGATTCCAAAAGGGTATGGGAAATACGGATCCAGTATTTTCCTTGCGAAGCATAGCCGAAAAGTTTTTGGCCAAAGGTCAAAAGGTCTGTTGTGCATTCGTGGATTAAGAAAAGGCTTACGATAAAGTTATGAGGAATGAAATGTGGTCTGTGCCGTCAATTAATGGGGTGGACAGCAGCCTCATTCGAGCTCTGAAATCCCTTTATGAGGATTCTAGAGCTTGTGTGAGGAAAAACGGGGCATACACTGACTGGTTTACCATCGAGAAAGGTGTTAGACAGGGATGTGTAGCGTCGCCGTGGCTGTTCAACCTCATCATGGACAGTTGTTTGCAAGATTTAAAACATAGTGACTGCGGATTAAGGATGAATGGGTTACTCGTCAAATGCCTCCTTTACGCTGATGATCAGGTAATACTTGCATCTTCAGCGGAGGAGTTACAGGAGATGGTAACAATCATGCATGGTGCGTTAGAGAGGAAAGGAATGAAAGTGAATGTAAGTAAAACGAAAGTTATGGTTTTTGAAAAGGAGGAATGCGTTACGGCTTGTAATGTTTTGATCGATGGACAGCGAGTGGAACAAGTGAATGAGTTTGTTTACTTAGGTACGTTGTTTACAAGAGATGGTAAGAATGAAGAAGATATTGAAAGAAGAGTTAATGCAGGTAATAGTGTGAATGGACCTCTGAAGGCGTTTATGAACAGTCAAAACGTGTCCAAAAAGGCACGTTTGGCTGTGCATAGAGGGGTGTCAGTGCCTACCCTTATGTATGGTAGTGAAAGTTGGGTATGGCAGAAGAAACTTGAAAGTAGAATAAGTGCTGTAGAAATGAGAGCACTGAGAAGTATGTGTGGTGTATCTTTGACCGACAGAGTTAACAATTGTGTGATACGAGAGTGGTGTGGGGTAAAAGAAGATGTAGTGACAAGCATCGAGAAAGGCATGCTAAGATGGTTTGGGCACATGGAGAGGATGGATGACGAAAGACTGACAAAGATGATATATAAGGCAAGTGTGAATGGGACAGGACGAAGGGGAAGACCTAGGTGGACGTTCTCTGACCAGATTGGAGACATCCTAAAAAAAGGACAGGTCAGAAGTACCCTAAACAGTAGAGCATGCATGAGAAACTTGATGGGAGTGAATGAAACAAGAGAGGTATGTCAGGATCGTTGCAAATGGTGTTCCATTATCTCTGCCTACCCCTCCGGGAAACAGGCGTGAGCCTATGTATGTATGTATGTAGAAACTGAACAAAGAAACTGAGGCATGATGTACTACGAGGTTTTCTTTTTTTAATACCTTTCCTCAATATTGTATTCAGAGTTTTTGTGATCCATATCCACCGCACATAGCGCCGGATTTATTGTGTAGTAGTTTTGGAAGTGGGCTTATAAAATATTTGAATTTATTTCAAACTGATTATTATATACAACGTGTAATGGAAATAACGCACATCCTCAGACACCCCAATTAGAAAACCTTGTTACAATCATAATGCATGCATTGAAATATTTTTTTTATTTGCGTAAATAATGTTTTTTAAAGAAAGTATTAACTCAATTCAAAGTTAAAATCGTGGTCACTCTAAATCTGCGCACGCACGAAACGGTTGCTATGGTAAACAAACAACAGCGATCTGATAGGAACGAAACACGATACGATATAACAAAATGTATGAGATTCAGTCTGTAAACCACACTCTGATAGAGTGGGGTTTACAAAAATGATGTTTGAACAATTTGTCGGCCACTGTTGATATTACCAAAGATATTAGGTATGAGTGTTTCTTTCCATCACACTTTTAAGCTATGGAGTGGACAGTCAAATCATTTATTGTTTGTTATTAATATGCACGATCTATTGTTTCTTAACATCGTAAGTGACTATTGTGACTATCTTAACTTAATCGGATAAAATAAAAGAATATCAATGAGAGAAATAAACAAGAACGGCGTGTTTAAAGTTGTCTTGTGAATCTAAATACTTACAATAATAGAATAATAAAATAACTTACAGGCTTAAATCACATTTCTTTTGTCCACCTAGCACTTCACTACCTATTTCCTCACAAATCACATCTTTTCACTGTTTCAAAAGCAGCTAGTATCTTAATTAACTACTCGGCACTTTTTCTCTCGTCACAATAAACTGGTGATTTAATATTTCTCCACAATGAGAAAGTCCAGGGATGACAAGTCAACATCAAGATGATGTTGAACTTTTCACTTTGTTGTTGACATACATACATACATACATATCGTCACGCCTTTTATCCCCGAAGGGGTAGGCAGAGGTGTATTTCTACACCCACTTTTCGCCAGATATAATTTAGTCCCACGTAATAAGGGGCGTGCTGCTACTGAGAATTTCGTGACAGAAAAACCCAATAACACTGCCCGACCCAGGCATCGAACCCGGGACCTCCCGATCCCACGCGCACATTTATGCCGCGAGACAAACGAGGCAGTCGTATAGGGTTTGATGTCGAGTTTTCCGTCTGTACGCAAAGATGGTATTTGCATCGTGTTTTCCCTTAGTCGCCTCTTACGACACCCACGGGAAGATAGGGGGTGGTGACACTTGTATTCTATGCCGTCAACCACACGGCCTGGCTGTGTTGTTGTTGAATGATTAAATTATACACCATTACACATTTTGCAAACAAGTGAACTTTTAAAAAGGTTTTCACAGCACTCACTGATAGAATCAGATAGATATTCCCGGTTGTACTTGTCATAACATGTCTAAGCGCATCGCCCGCTGCGCTTGTCATGCGCCAGCGCGAGCGAGACATTACGTCTCGCTCTTTCTCGTTGTTTATTACCTACGTTTGTTAAAGATAGATGATAGACATTTTGGTGGTCAATTGTGTTGTGTGATATTGTCTTTTGCCGTCTATTGTGTTGTATTAATGTGTGCGTTTGTGTAAGTCAACGTGGAACCATTTAACAAATGCATTTAAAAATAAGCCGTTCTGCTTTGATTTAAGGTTTATTTTCGAATAGCTCAATTTTTTTTAATTGTGTTGTTTTTATGTGTGTGTTTGTGTAAGTCAACGTGGAACCATTTAACAAATGCATTTAAAAATAAGCCGTTCTGCTTTGATTTAAGGTTTATTTTCGAATAGCTCAATTTAAAAAAGAATGAGTGACTACAATTTACGTTATGTTAATTATTTTAAGACTAAAAATAAACAATATTAAAAATGACGGAAATGGATTCAGTTGCCGATTCTGAACAAAGTACTTTCAGGATGTGCATTTAAACTTGTTACATGATGTATTATAAACTTAGCAATAGCTTAAAGTATAAGCTCCAATCAATTAAAAAATAAACAAAACAAATGAATCTGCGTGAAACAGATTATACAGCTGTTACATAGCAATGTGTTTTATCGTATTAAACGATCGGGGTGCAAATATTTTGCTCTTTTAATAAATGTCAATGACATAATTATTTACAAACTATTGCTGAAATAAGCAGGCAGCGATAGCTTGGTGGAGTGACTGATAGATTGCTACGCAGTATCTCGGATTAAACCCACAGCGAGCATCACTGCTTTTTCGAAGTCATGTTAATATTCCCTGGCTTAATAGTGAAGGAAAATATCGCGAAGAAATGTCTGAGAATCCTCCAGAATGTTCTCAAAAGATATGAAAAGTCTGCCACCCCACCCCTTGGGCTAACGTGGCGGCTTACCCCTTGTCAAACTGAGTAGAGTCCTGTGTCCAGCCAGTGAGATAGTTTATATACTACGTTAATAATATTATATTAACTTAAGTAGTAATGTCAAACTAGTTTTTGCTAGTGATATCATCGTAATTTAATCAAAAGTATATATCACTATTTCAATAAAACTTTCTTCTTAGAATAATGTTCAGCTACTAACAAATAACAAAATTACTTTTCGGTCATAACTTTTACTTAAGTACATGAATTGGTAACTAATTAGACAATTTTCATTAGTAGAGTATAAGCACATAACATTCTGTTGAATGACAGTTAGAATTTTATGTAAGCGTAACTACTTAACTGTCACTGCAATAATAATAATATTCGATATAATCAAAGGATCAAGTCAATCAGTTTGATCGCGACACGTGAACTATTCATTTACATATACGACACAGTAAATGCTTTCCAGGAAAACAATAACACAAACAAAATATAATTGTAATTTGAGTTGATTGTTCATGTAGATCGTATAATTACTACAATTAAGGCGCACCTGGTTGATACATCAATTGAATTGATGGCCTGATTTATTGCTACTGATGTCATGCCACATTACAAGTGCTATTTGGAATAAGTCAAGCCGAGCACCATTCAGATCACTTTTACTTCAAAAGGCCGTTTTCATATTGTTATTATAAATAGCGAGTTAAATTACTTTAAGTTTGTAGGGAAATGTATTTTTATTTTACTGATGCATCGGTTGATTTATTCATGGTGGTCAAGAGATCTGATGAAGTCAGTATTGTTTCTGAAAAGGTTTACCCTAAAGCTCACACAATAAACTATAGTTATGTGTTATTTTTAAGAAGCTTCTGTCAACAAATGACACTAATTATTTGAAAAATTATATACTTAAATATTGTCCTATTTACTTTCATCTGAAAATGCTAGGTAGCAAAAGATAGAATCTCGGATACGGAGAAATGATTACTATGATTGAAAAGCAGAATTCTTTGGAAATGCCGGCCCGTTGCCAGGTCATGCCATTCTGTTATTTTGACGATTCTATTAGTTGCAGATAAGTATATCATTGAGGCCGTACAAGATCGGGTCTTAGGTCATCGGTAAATTTGAGATTGGAAATTCCAATGCATTCCGCTACTTTTTACGATAAATCCTTTACTGTACAAGCGGCACGGTTGTGGAATGCATTGCCTGTATCCATCAAACTGGCTCAAAATATCACATCTTTTAAAAACTTAGTGAAAAACCACTACTTATCTCTTTAACTTTCCATAATATTGTCAAACTTACACTTTCTTTCTCTTCCTTTTTTACTATTGTCTACTCCCATTACTTAATTCATTATATTATTGTATGTATGTATGTATTTATATTATAGTATATACATTAGTGTATTTGTATAGTATAGAGTGTATTCGTATTTTGTTTGGTATAATTTCATTAGTATCCTACTACGCCAAAACTGCCCTTTGCCTGGCTCCTTACTTCTCTTTTCCATAAGGGTTGCCTGTAAGAGATTGCTTTTTAGCGATAAGGCCGCGTTTTGTGCAGCATGTACTTATCTGTTGTAATTCCTGTGTTAAATTTACCATTTGGTGTACAATAAAGATTATTATTATTATTATCGGTTTTCTTTTTTTTTCTCAGCTCTTGGCTGGTATTAACTACATTTACGGATAGACACCAAGTAAATGCAGTGTGTGTGTGTGTGTGTTACGTTATGGATGTGGCTTGAGGTGTTTCGTTTTCGTCTAGAGACATGAATTTTCGGACTATTCTGCATGTGTTTAATATGGCAGCTTTCTGCAGGCTTATGTAAAGGCTTTCTTTGAGACCTATTAACTTAAGACTATGATGAAGATGCTTAGGGATGACACCTGTTGTGGAGATGACTATAGGTACAACATAAACTTTACTCTGACGCCAGATTCTCGTTACTTCTTCTTGTAGTTCAGAATATTTGCTTATTTTTTCGGTAATGGTTTTTTGTAGATTGTGTGTATTGGGAACAGCAATGTCTATAAGATACGTAGTTTTATTATGTTTATCAAGTAAAGTTATATCTGGTCTATTGAAATGGATTGTTCTGTCTGTTAAGATGGCGCGGTCGAAGTAAAGTTTATGAGTGCTATTTTCGAGAATCGTTTCAGGTGTGTACTTATAATATGGTGTATTAATGTCTTCGATAAGGTTATGCTTATGTGCTAAATTTTGATGAATGATATTCGCTAGTTGATTATGTCGGTGTGTATAATCTGTCTGTGTGAGGGTAATACAAGCTCCGGTTATGTGTTGGATGGTTTCAGGTTGAGTATGGTACTTCCGACACTTGTCGTTCTCAATGGTAGGGTCCTTAATAATAAATTTCCTATAGTTTTTGGTGTTTATGATTTGGTCTTGTATGGCTATTAAAAATCCTTCTGTTTCTGGGAATAAGTAACCTATTTTCAACCATTTATTTGATGCTACTGAGTCTATGTATATCTTCTCTAAATCATGTGGGTGACGTCCATGAAGTGTCTTCTTTTTCCAATTTTCTATTTTCTTTGTGTGTACATCATCATTGCTGACAGTTTGAGTATTAGTTGGATCGTGTAGATTGAGTGGGGTGTAATTAAGTTCGTTTTGAACTACAGCTTTGTGAATGTTGCTTGAGTGTGCCTTTGCGAGAAAAAATGTTTTTAGACTATGTACTTGTTTCTGCCAAAGGTGGTGAATATCGATGAAACCTCTGCCTCCATTCTGTCGTTTTATGGTTAATCTCTCTATTGCAGATTTTGGATGCAAATGATTGTGTTTTGTTAAAGTGGTTCGAGTCTTTCGTTCTATTTGTTCTAAGTCTGTTTTTCTCCACTTTATTACTCCAAATGAGTAAGTCAGTATAGGGACGGCGTAAGTGTTAAGAGCTTTAATAAGGTGTTTTCCGGTAACATGTGTTTTACATATAGCGTTTGTTCTAATATTATATTCTGTTGTAAGTGTTTCTTTATTGTGGTATGGTCTAAACCTTTTAGTTGTTTAAAGCCTAAATATTTGTAAAGGTCAGTAGGTTCCATCGCTGTAATGGCATTAGTATCATCAATTGCATAGTCACCGGATCGAATCTTGCCTCTTATTATGTGAAGTGTCTTAAATTTATCTAATCCAAACTCCATATTAATATCTTGACTAAATTTTGATGTGTTTTCTAAGAGCGTGTTCATATCTTTTTCAGATTTTGCGTATAATTTAATATCGTCCATGTATATGAGATGGGAAATCACTGTTTCTTCTGTACTATCTTTAAGACTGTATCCAACTCGGCAACGATGCAACAAATGTGATAGTGGATTCAGGGCAAGGCAGAACCATAGGGGACTCAAGGAATCACCTTGAAAGATGCCTGTCTTAATCGAAATTTCGCGAGTGTTAATTATTGTATTGTGACCATTTAATTGTAATATTGTCTTCCACTGAGGCATAATACTGCGCATAAAATTTGTTATATTTGTATTTATTTTATATATTTGCAAAATTTTTAATAACCAAGAATGGGGTATACTGTCAAACGCTTTTTTATAATCTATATATGTTAAATGTAAGTTCCTGTTTTTTGCTGTGGCATGTTTGTGGATAATAGAATCTATAATAAGTTGTTCCTTGCATCCCATATGACCCTGTCTGCATTCCTTTTGCGCTTCTGCTATTATGTGGTTAAGTTCAAGGTGTGTTTTTATTTTATGAGCTATTGTTGATGTTAGGATTTTATAAATTGTAGGCAAACATGTAATAGGCCTATACTGAGACGGTTGTGGTGAGTTCTTGCCTTTCGGTAGCATATAAGTTATACCAGTAGTCACGAAATCAGGTAATTTCTGTTTGTCTAATATTATGAGAGTTAAATTTTTGGCAATGGATTTGTGTAATGATGTTAGCTTTTTGTACCAGTAATTATTAATTTTATCTATTCCAGGTGATTTCCAATTATGTAATTTTTTTTTTATTTTTTTTTTTTCCTCTCTCCTTTCTGCATAGTGGCAATCTGTTAAAATAACAATAAGCCACCTTTTTGGCCGATTTATATTATTAAATCAGTCACTGTTGGGTTGTACTGAGAGGGTTCCTAATTCTTATCGGCCTCTCACTTCAATTTGTCTGGAATCTGTTTCTTAAACTAGGAATGTCATTTCGTTTAAGTCTCACATGCTGTAGGCCACCTTCTCCACTCAATGCCAGTGCGTATTTATTAATATGCTGGGAGAGTCTCCTCTGGTATTTTATACTATGTTGAGCTATTTCTTGCTTTACTGTATTAATGTGGAGATCAAGATGTATGTATTTATTGCTGATACATTGTGGGATTTGAAACATTGCTCTTAGCGCTTTGTTCTGAAACCTTTGCAGTATCTCGATGTTGCTGTTACTCGCAGTACCCCATAGCTGGATGCCATACGTCCAAATTGGCTTGAGTATACTTTTGTAAACCATAATTTTACTGCTGTTGTTTAACTGGGAATGGCGTCCAATTAACCAGTACATACTGCGGAGTTTACCATCAAGTTGTTTCCGTTTCATCCAAATGTGCTTCAACCACGTTAGTCTCCTGTCTAAATACATACCGAGATATTTAGCTTCGTCTCTTTGGGGAATTTGTTCATTGTTTAACGTTACTGGGGGACAGCTGTCCTTTCTGAGAGTAAAGGTAACATGAGTGGATTTGTCCTGATTCGCTTTAATTCTCCACAAATTTAGCCACTGCCCAATTTCATCCATGTGAATTTGAAGCATCGTTGACGCTGTTTGTGGATTACTGTGAGTTGAAAGCAAAGCTGTGTCATCTGCATATGTAGCAATTGTCGTGTGGTCAGAAATTGGAAGGTCTGCGGTGTAGATGAGGTACAATGTAGGGCCGAGTATGCTCCCCTGTGGGACACCTGAATTGATTTCATGGAGGGCTGAGCAAACGTTGTTGTATTTCACCAGGTAACTTCTTTTGTTGAGGTATGATGTAAGTATGTGGAGGAATGAATGCGGTAGCATTTTCTTCAGTTTGTATATAAGGCCTTCATGCCACACCTTGTCGAAGGCTTGGCTGATGTCCAGAAAAACAGCAGAGCAAAACATTCTGTTTTCAAAACATCTACTGATGACGTCCACAATGCGGTGAACTTGCTCAATCGTGCCGTGTTTTTTTCGAAATCCAAATTGATGATTAGGCAGTATTTCATCGAGGCAGTACTTCATCCTATTGAGCAGTATTGACTCAAACAGTTTTCCTACAACAGGTAATAGGCTGATAGGTCTGTATGAGGTCTTCTCTTGTGGGGGTTTTCCAGGCTTAGGCACCATTACCACTTGTGCTATTTTCCATTGCCCTGGGAAATGCTGGAGTCTTAGGCATGCATTAAATATCTTGACTAGCCCCATAAGTCCTTTGTGTGGTAGTTGTTTTAATAGGATGGAGTCAATGAGGTCATAGCCTGGCGATTTGTGGTCTGGTAGATTTTTTATTTCCCGTGATAGTTCCTTCGGGCTTGTGCTTTTTAAAGGTAGACACATTTGTGTTGCCGTTTGGAGATAGTCTTGCACCTCAGTAGCGTGTTCCAGACTTGTTCCGGGAAATGGTCTAAATACAGCACTCAGATGATCTGCGAAAGTTGTGGCTTTCTCCTGGTCTGATCTGGCCCATCCTCCCGTATTCTTTTTAATAGGTGGTATCTGGGTGTAAGGTCTCTTCAGCTTTTTTGTCGCTTTCCACAAAGAATAATTTGTATCAACTGTTGGAGAAAGACTGGCAAGATAAGATTGGAGGTTTTTATTGTTAAAAGTATTTATAAGTGCTTTAAGTTTGTCTGAACATTTGTTAAATAAAGCCTTGTCTCCTGGATATCTGGTAGTATGCCAAGTTTTTCTGAGTCTGCGTCGCTCCTTTATTAGCTGCTTTATTTCCTTGGGATACACATTGTGTTTTGGAGGGCGTCCTTTAGGTTTAGTTGAGGCGGCATTAGCAGCTTTGTGGATAGTAATGTTAAAATCCTCCACAGCGCTTTCCAGATCTTCTACAGTACTGATTGTAGCATGCAGTTTTATTTCTGTATTTATAACTCGACGATACGTGTCCCAGTTTATATTTCTTGGATTGTATAACCTAGGGGCAGATTCTACAAGAGTAATATTTGAACTGATATTTAGGAAAACTGGGCTGTGGTCGGAAGTTAGATCGGCACTAGATTCCGTTTTTATGTAATTACTGTCAATATTTTTTGTGATGTAGAAGTCTAGTAAATCTGGGGTCTTGTTTACATCAGACGGCCAGTAGGTAGGCTCTTTGTTACTTCTACTTTCCAATTTCATTACCTCTATGGCTCTTAAAAGCTGACGCCCTCTCGGGTTAATTAGCCTGGATCCCCAGAAAACATGCTTTGAGTTCCAGTCGCCTCCACAAATAAATCTTGTGCCCATTTTAGTGAAGTAAGCAATGAAATCTGCGGTAGTTATTGTGTGCCGAGGAGGACAGTAGACAGCTGACACCGCTGTTTCGATATTGTTATCAGTTAACATTATGGATGTTGCTTGTATCTTTTCTGTGCGGTATTCCTCTAAAATGTAGTGTCTGATATGATTTTTAATAATTATTGCTGTTCCACCGTGACTGTTACCAGATGGGTGATTTGTTGTATATACTGTGTAATTATTGAATGTAATGTATGACTTAGCAGTGAACCTAGTTTCTGATATAAGGGCTCAATCATCTCAGTGTGTAAGAAAATTTCAAATTCTTGACGTCGATCCGTCAAGCCGTTGGCGTTCCAAGTTACCACTCGGAGGTTGCGAATCATTTTTTAACAAGGCTGTTGACTAACTGGATCATGCGGTCGAGCATTTTGTCCATCATTCTGTCCATTAATTTTATTATTATTATTATTCTCTTTATTTAAACATTCTCTCATAAATTATATTTTACATTTTTATGTGATTTAGAAAAAACAATATAAAAATATAAAATAAAATTACGGGGCTCACCGGTATCGGGTTCAGGGACCAAGTTACCGGTGGTTAGGGCTCCAGAGAGAGGAACCTCCTGACGATACGAGCCGTGGCCAGCAATACTGCCTTCTGTATAGAGGACTTAATCCAACCGTCTAACGAGAGCCTCTTGAGGTGGTGATCGAGGCTCTTGGCAATGAGACCATTAACTGACACGACTATCGGTACAATGATCGCCGAGTCCACATCCCACATGTCGACAATCTCGTGAGCCAAATCCAAATATTTTATTTGTTTATCTTTCTCGGCTTTCACGAGATTCTCGTCATGGGGAATGGTGACATCGATGATCATTGCAAGGCGCTTAGATCGATCTATCACTACTATATCTGGCTTGTTAGCCATAATAGTTCTATCAGTAATGATAGATCGATCCCAATACATGGTGGCACGACCATTTTCAAGAACTGGGTCGGGCACATACCTGTAGTACGGTATCTCAGAGTCTACAAGATTGTACTTTAAGGCAAGTTGCTGATGGATGATCCTAGCTACTTGGTTGTGCCTGTGCAAATATTCGCCGTTGGCAAGACGAGAACAACCAGATACTATATGTCTGAGAGATTCACCAGGCTGGTGACATGCCCGACATATGTCAACCGTCCCATCCCTCAGGATATACTTCCGGTAGTTATTCGTCATGACAACCTCGTCCATAATCGCAAAGACAAAACCTTCTGTTTCGGCGAACAGTTCGCCAAAACGTAGCCAGGACACAGAAGCTGGTAAGTCTTCATCGGGTCCATGCAGGGCCCGATAAAAACGTCCATGCAGCTCTTTACCTTTCCATACCTCCTTGCACTCCTCAACACCAAGTACGGCAGGTTTGCGCCAGTTCTCCTTAGCCACCACTGTGGACAACGGGGTAAGCCCGTTGTCCACAGTGACCACATCACGGTGGACACCCGCGTCAGTGCTGAGAAAATATTCCCTGAGATTGCACACCTCGCGGTTATGGCCGGTCTTGGCACTTAAGAAGCCGCGACTCCCGCACTTCCGCGGGATGTACAATCTCATTACTGATGACCGCGGGTGATGCATCCGGTATGTAGTCAATAGACAACGGACTTTTCTATCCAAAGCACCAAGTTCTGTTTGAGTCCATCTAAGTATGCCGAAGGAGTACATTAAGACTGGCATGGCCCAACCGTTACAGGCGCGCACCCTGTTACCGCCTGATAAAAAACTATTTAAGATTTTTCTCAGACGGCCAAAGAAGCGCTCCTGCAACGCCTGTTTCATGCCAGCCTCAGCAATACCTAGTGCCTGCGACATACCTAGATATTTGTAGGTTTCGGTTGCAGATAGAGATCTAAGTTATATGAAATCTGATAGTTCTATACCCTCAGATTCCACAACCCTGCCCTTCTTTACATGCAAGACCGCACATTTATCTACACCGAACTCCATCTTGATAGACTTACTAAAGTTTTCAGTTACCTTTATTAACTCTGTCAACTGGAGGTCAGTGGAGGCAAATAGTTTTAAGTCATCCATGAAAAGAAGGTGAGATATTACTTGACCTCTGCTGTGCAACCGATAGCCTAGCCCCGAATTCTCGAGCAAAGTGCTAAGAGGATTCAGTGCTAGACAAAACCATAAGGGACTCAAACTGTCACCTTGGAAGATTCCTCATTGGATCTTTATAGGATCGCGGCATCCGAGAGTCCGTCGACATCCTGGATAGCGAAGAACCATACTCCACTGCCCCATACACGCCTTCAGGAAAGTGCATAGAGTTGGATCCACTTTGTACAACTCTAACACTCTCAAGAGCCATGTATGTGGCACAGAGTCGTAGGCCTTCTTATAATCTATCCAGCATGTCGCTAGATCCTTTCGGCTACGGCGAACCTGTTGGCTAATGGTCATGTCTATAAGGAGTAGCTCTTTAGTACCACGTGACCCATTTTTACATCCATTTTGAGAACTGGACATGATTTTTGTTAGTATATATATGTTTGGTCAGTTTGGTTCTCAAAATGGATGTAAAAAGTTTATAGACCGTCGGTAGGCAGGTTATAGGTCTATAATTTTTTGGATCCGTGGTACTTCCTGTTTTGAAGAGTAGGTGGGTAATGCCAGTTGTTAAGAAAATTGGCAGCGTCCCTGATTCTAGAGATGATTGGAATTGGGACGCAAAACGAGCATGTGCACTACGCAGCCACTTCAACCAAAAGTTGTGCAATCCGTCCGGACCTGCCGCTTTCCAGTTTGGTAACGGACGGACTGCACAACTAACATCTGTAGCTGTAATAGCTACGGCATCCATATTAGGAATTGCTGCACATGATCGCTCGACATCCCTAAACCAACCACCCTCCGTGTGGCTAACGGGGGTCGACCAGATGCTACTCCAGAACGTATTTGTAGTTTCATCATCTGGTAGACCTCCATCATCCACACCTAGACCGGGACGCTCCCAATTTCTATACACCCACCTTTCATCCTTTTGGAATGTGCGATTCTGGGAATATCTGCCTATACGTTTTTTATAACGTTTGATACGATTTGCCCACGCATAAATCTTCTGCTTCAGGAAGTCGATGCGTTCTGTGACCCGCGACGGGTATTCTTGTGGCCTAATACCCGTTCCTGCAAAGGCGCGGGTCACACAACGCATCACTCTCGGGCGAGTATTGCCCGACCTGAAGCAGATCAGCTTGCCAATGAGTGCCCTAGACTCAGCGATACGACGCTCAACCCTGCACTGCCAAGCCGGCACAGCATTCTTTCGGGTAGCCATATCAATGTTCTTTTCTATCTTGACATTGGCTATCCGACATGCCGCTACAGCCGCACAGTACAGAATTGAGTGTGTATCACTGAGATTTTCACTATTGTCTAGGTATGTAGACAATAGTGAATCCAGGGCACACACCAGCGCCAAATTTTTCTTATGCATGGGCAAACGCGGCACACGAGGCCTATTTACTAAGGCCTCGTAACGATATTCCCTGATGGCACATTCCAAAGTACTCCTTACATTATCCATGTACTGGGCGCTTACTTGTATATCCTCACCATCCACTTCTTCAACACTTTGCGGCCTTAGTGTGTCAACTATCACTGCCGTTACACAAAACAAAACTATTGGGCGCAGGAAGCTGAAATTTGGCATGTATGTTCCTTGGGGACCGTAGTGGTGCACTAAGAAGGGATTTCCCAAAATACCCACGGGATCAGTCAAAACAGATAAATTAAAAAAAATGTGCATGCGTAGCTGCTGTCGTCCTCTAGTTTAAATATAAGAATCAGTTCAAGTGTATGTGAATCACACATTTGGTTAATGTACACAGACAACATAATGAATGCGTACAATTAACGTATTAATATGTTTAATATATTTTCAGAAATCTATCGACACGTAGGCCAACCCGGTTTGGGCTACGTGTCGATAGATTTCTGGCTATATTAACATAAGTAACATATCATAAAGCCTCTTAAACTCGCAGGGGTACGATTAATGAGTCGTAATTATTCGCTAAGGGCCTTACCCTGTACGGACTCAGTCAACCCCTACATATGTACCTACAGTTGTGTTATATAATTAATGTATGGTACATGATTGCTAATTGACGTGTGATATGGCTTCAGACGAACACATACATACATGCTTAGCACATGTTAGCTATATGTACAGGGTATAAGATAAAAAAAATATTTAATGGGATACGAAAAAAAAACCACTTTAAACAGTATTTAAACATTTCCATTTCAATATAAAAAAATACAAATAATGTTTAATATGATTAGAAGGTTCCACTCTGAAGTAAACCTGTGTAGCAGTGACTTGACAAACACAAAATATCGCATTCAAAGAACAGCCGAATTAGAAAGAACAATTCGAGAAGCGCAGAGATTCCGTCAGCGGCATAGATATGGTCAGCGGCATGAGAGGTTAGAATCCTCTACGCTCAGCACAGCAGCCCAATCCCATCTTGACCTTTACACCGTCCATGCAGTCGGATTATCTTTTGCTCTAAGAACTGAATATTAAATATTTCCACTACTAATAGGCTATATAGGTATGTCAGTCATCTATGTATATTTCTTTTTGTAAACTATAACACACAACTATCCCTAAAACGTAGGCCCCAGCATAATTTAATTTATTAGTTAACATTAAAACATAGTACTCATTTTTTAGGGTGTGTCATATCTATGCACAAATAATTTCAATTTATCCAATAAAGTATAGTGGAGTAAGAAATATCTCAAAATGGCACGATCGTAAAACTCATTAGCAAATGGTTTTCAGTATATTCAAACATGTGAGAGACTGAACGAACACCAAACATTTCATAAACAATCCAAAGAAACAGTGATTTCTCTTCGAATGTTGCGCGCTCTCTAAAACAAACCCGTGATATTCCCGAAAGTCAACATTTAGCGGAGTGTGAACGTGCGATGCGCAGTGCACACTGCTATCATGTAAATAAATACAATACATGTAAGGGAATATTAATGACCTTGTAAAACTACGGGGCTGCTACATAGCGGGTCTAACGGTACCAAAATATGAACCATTAAGTGTTTACGGTAAGCGCGGTGTTTGCTAGCATAGATCCGTTAGGTGTTCACTTTCGTTCGTGCATCGTCTTGTCAACAAGTCTCAAGTAGATATATTGCAAAAAATCTTTTGAAATTGTTATGAATTATTTATGAATACTTTAATTTTTTGTTTTAGTGGAGTATTAAAAACAGCTTTCGTGAGAAGAAACAGAATAGAAATTCACGTTTCTCTCAATCACCAAGCTGTTTATTGATCATCATATACGGTTCAATAGAATAATTATACTCGTACCTAATCTTCTAACACGATCGTTATCCTACATTGATCAAATCACAAGGAAACTATAACGCATCATACCCAATCTTTTACTTTTTTGGAATTAAATTTAGAAACCTATTCCGGTCCACAGATCGGCATAAATCAGCGTTCCTCATAAATTATATTTAATTTAGAAAATTGTTACAGTACGTTAGACTCACTACGGTCTATTACTCATATATCGCACAAAAGGAGACAAATACAGAAACAGTTTCACAGAAATTGTTTCCTTTTGGACGAGTGCCCTGCTCTGCTCTGTATAACCAGTTTCTCCATAATACATGAATAATTTAAGTGTTCCTTGTAATGAAGCACCTTTCGTCGAAACACTAGAGCTATTCGAGTTGCAATGTTGCAATTCTGACTGCTGGTAATATATTGAGTGCACATTCTTTATTTTTGAGGTATAATAATTACACTTAAGCTGGATACTATCATTTCCATGTATTTGTTACACATATACATGCAATTATCAAGAGCAATAAAATATGGTTTGGCTGCGGGGCCTTTGGCCTATAACTGCCAATACTAGAGTAGGCCACATACAAACGAAAAGAAAAGATAGAACCATATTATGTGGCTGTCCTTGCAGTCACTGCTTTAAATTTAAAGCAGTACATTTGGGTTAAAATTATTGCTTACGACCGGTACCTATATTTCATCTGTGTATGGATTTGGGGATTTGAAACATACGCTCCATACAAAATATGTCAAATAATTATATATTTCTAACCCCCAAATTAATAGATACGTTGTTGTGTACGTTGTTGACCTTTATGATGTCCATGCACCTGTTCGAGCTGTAAAATTAAAACACCTGCCATCGCCCTGGCTTACAAATGAAATTAAGTTGCTTATTCATAAGAAAGCAGCGGCAAAATCCAAGTATAAGTCAAGGCCATCTCAGGTGAATAAGGAAAAATACTTGAAACTTAGGAATCATTGCAATAAGGTGTGTAGGGACGCACAACGCCGGCACATTCACAAGTCCGTACAAAACGGTGATCCAACAAAAGTATGGAAGTTTCTTAAATCTCTAGGGGTCGGAAAGCAAAATCAAAATAGTACTCCAAATAAAATTGATATTAACATGCTTAATCAGCACTTCTCTGCTTCGTCTGAATATGATAAGACAATAAAACTGAACACTTTACGATATCTTTCGTTGCTTCCTACTCCTGATTATACTCCTTTTGTCTTTAGTCAATTTACTGGATGTGATGTTAAGAAGAGCATTTTATCAATAACATCAAACGCAGTTGGTAGTGACGGTATCACCCGTAATATGATCCTTCCTATCCTTGATGCAATCCTACCTATTATTTCCCACATGCTTAATTTCTCTGTTTCTTATGGCGTGTTTCCTAAGGCTTGGAAGGGTGCTCAAGTGGTCCCTTTACCTAAGAAACCTAATCCTGTTTCCTTTTCCGAATATCGTCCCATTTCCATATTACCCTTCTTGTCCAAAGTACATGAGCGCCTTATTCATAACCAGCTTAACTCTTTCCTTTCAACACATAATATCCTCAATCCTTACCAGTCCGGTTTCCGTTCCGGTCACAGTACCACTTCCGCCCTTGTCAATATTACGGATGATATAAGGTCAGGCATGGAGGATGGCAAGCTCACAGTTCTCTGTTTGCTAGACTTCAGTAATGCTTTTAATACTGTTGATTTTGATATTCTCCTTGCCATTTTACGCTCCCTTAACATATCTCCATCAGTTATTGACTGGTTTCGTAGTTACCTGTCTGGCCGCCGGCAACGAGTCCGTCTGGATGAAACGTTTTCATCTTGGTGCGACAATTCTGCCGGTGTACCACAGGGCGGCGTTCTTTCTCCTTTGCTCTTCTCAATTTTTATTAATTCAATCTCCAATAGCATTTCTTCTTCCTACCACCTTTATGCTGATGACATGCAAATATATTCGCAAGCTCAACTTGAAAACTTGTCATCTGCCATCACTATTATTAATAATGATCTGGATCAAATATCTAATTGGACGAAGACATATGGACTGAAGGTAAACCCCAGCAAAACACAGGTTTCAATTATAGGCAGTTCCAGACTTATCTCAAGGGGTTGATTGGTCGATACTTCCGCAGGTGTCCTTTGACGGTGTACCAATTAATTTTAGTAAAGAAGTGAAGAACTTAGGCATATATATATTGACAGCACATTCTCGTGGACTGTCCAATTACAAAATGTCAGTTGCCGACTCTTTGCTGCTGCAGGTTCACTGCGTAGACTGCGTAACTTTCTGCCTATCACCACTAAAATTGCACTTGTACAATCTATTCTCCTACCAATTCTTGACTATGCCGATGTCAGCTATCTAGATCTCAATGAGGTCCAGCTAGATAAACTTGAGTGACTTCAGAATTTTTGTATAAGATTCATATTTGGTTTACGTAAATATGATCACATCTCTGAATTTCGCAACAAGCTCAAGTGGCTGCCAATCCGCCTTCGACGGAATACTCTCATCCTTTGTTTTCTTTACAATATCTTATTCAATCCCTCGTTTCCTAAGTATCTCAAAAGTCGTTTTGAATATCTCCATGAAACACATTCGAAGTACTTGAGATCATCAGAAAACCTTAAATTAAAAGTCCCTCCACATTCTACAGTTTTTTATGACAAATCCTTTGCAGTTCAAGCTGTACGCTTGTGGAATACGTTGCCACTAAATATTAGACAGGCTAAATCCCTACCAATTTTTAAAAACCTCGTCACTCAACACTACTTGACATTTTGATCATTACTGTTATTGTATGTAAGTATAATGTTAATTAAATGTAAGTATAATGTTATTTAAATAGTAAATAGTTTCTAGTAATGGTTTATTATATCATAAGGTTAAGTATGTATTATAGTGGATATATATATGTATATATTTATATACTTTTATATAAATATATATGCACATTATATATATATATATATATATATATATATATATATATATATATATATATATATATATATATATATATATATATATATATACAGGGTGTTACATATCCATCCGTCCGATCAATGAAGGGGTTGTAGAGTAGCGTAAAATGATGAGATATTTGTCATTATTTCACGGAAATTCAACATAAAATTTTCCCATGTAAATTTAATTAATTTTAAATAATATCATATCAGATTACCCATGGCAACACTAAAGACTCATAAATCGTATTAGCTAGGTATCTACCTAAAGTTCATAAAAATTTGACGGCAAAAGCGGCGCCTTTGAGTGCATAGGCCAACCGACCGCCTCCTTTGACAAAAGCCGCCGCCGCGCGTCATCGTCCTTTACACGTGCCAAGTATTATTTTAGGTATAAACAGATTTTATGCACTTGATGCAACAGCTGATCTTTTGCTTCGACGGTTTAGGTAAAACTCCGTAAAACAAAGTACAGTATTAAGGTTTTCTGTTTGTTTCGTGCGAGTGCGTGGCCAACTCTGGTGTCACTGTTTTCAAACTGCTCGAATACCTACGACATGGCCTAACGATTCTTGGATGCGGCTTTACGGGCCGTCGGAAGCCCGGAAGCGCTTTCATGTAATATCACACGCGGTCACCCATCTAAGAGAAAATCGTCGCGCTATGACTACGGTACTTACATTAATAACTACCTACTTTTTAATTGGTTTAATCTTACGTAACTAGGTACCTACCTTAATTGATAAAAATATCAACTTGCTGTAAGTTGCGACGGTCATTCTCCACATGTCCGCCGCCCACGTCCAGACACTTACGGCACCTTTGCACCATATCCGAACGCACACTTCTTAACACTCCTGGGTTTAAACTTCGGAAAGCAGAAACGATACGCGCACGCATTTCTTCTTCAGTGTCACACGGTTTTTGGTACACTATTTGTTTAACGTGTCCCCACAAGTAAAAGTCTAAAGGCGTTAGGTCCGGTGATCTTGGTGGCCACGAGATAGGCCCGCTTCGTCCAATCCACTTGCCAGGGAACTGTGCGTCAAGATACTCACGCACAGCTCGTAAAAAATGAGGTGGGGCACCGTCGTGCTGGAACCACAAGCTGCGGTGGAAGCTTAACGGCAACGAATCTAACTCGTCACTTAGAACTTCCCTCAAAAATCTTAAATAATTGGTACCGTTCATGGTTTCATTTAAAAAATGCGGACCAATAATACGGTCCCCGAGGATTCCCGCCCACACATTGATGCGCCAACGATGTTGAAAATGGCTTTCTTTCATCGCGTGTGGATTTTCAACAGCCCAGACGTGTTCATTGTGACAGTTGAAAACACCCGTCCGCACAAATGAACATTCGTCGGTAAATAACACGCGCTCCAAGAACGTAGCATCCTCTTCTACTTTGCCAAGTAGCCAGTTGCAGTATTGTCTTCTGTGGGCATAGTCCGACGGCATAAGTGAGTGAACACGTTGGTAGTGAAAAGGATGCTGTCCGTCTTCTTTTAATATCCTCCACACTCGCGCGTTACTGGTGCCCAGTTCACGTGCCGCACTCCTAGTACTCTGCGTGGGATCCTCAGCGAATAATTGTAAGACCTGTTCCACTACACCGTCGCTACTTTGTGGTCTGCCACCATGATTGCGATTCGAATCATCGCGAGCACTGCCCGTGTTGTACACCCGGTGGTGAAGCCGTTGAAACGCGCGCTCCGACGGCACGGGTAGACCCCGTGGTCTGGCATACCGCTCCTCGTACTCCCTACGAGCACCTGCATAATTGCATTCACTCCTACCTAAGCACATCAACATGTTAAAGTATTCAGGGTTTGAATATGACATACCTAACGAATCTACTATTTCACGCGGAAGTCTAAACAAAAGGAAAGCTAGCGAAAGACTGAGTGTTCAAGAAGGCAAATAGTTAATTCGTAAATCAAATAGGTAAATAATTAGAGATGTAACAAATGGTATTCACTGGAGTACTGTTTCTATCGATATTTTATGTTATTGTTTACTTGATAGAATATCGGTAGCTAAACCCCTAAAACGTCAGCTTTGTGTAAATTTATGTTTTTATTTGCTGTTAATAAATAAAAACATTCCATGGTTTAGACTAGAATCAGTTTATTTAAGGGTACTGACTCCGCGTGACGACTGTCAAAGATCTTCATGACTGTTGCTCCGACGGTTTAACGTGCTCTCCGAGACACAGGGATATTAACTATTTATTACGCACGTAACTTGGAAAAGTCTTATTATCTTATTATGTATGTATTATTATTGATGCGCGCCGTGGATTCGAACCCGATACCCTCTGCACGGCAATCCGTTGGTATCATCACTAGGCTATCATTGGCCTAGTAGCCTAGCAGGCTATCATTCTAGTTTTAACATGTCATGTTAAAATTAAATAAATCGATATTATCTCTTGATCGTAAACATCACTAGAGCGGTCCCTTTGTGTACGGCGGCTCGCTTGACGGTAAAATTGCACTATTTTTAAAAGGCGGCATGCCCTTTGACACGGTAAGCGGCGAAAGCCGACAATTTTTAATAAATTTAAAGGCCTATCCACACGACACAATTTTACGTCCAACTTGACTAAATCACTTGATTAAATCGTGACGTGTAGACGCCAGTCGTCCAACTCAAGTTCATCGGGTGTGCGGACCACCAGATTTTAACCAATTGGGTGGACGGAATGAAATTCAGTCATTTGATTGTGTCGTGTAGACGGGCAAAGCCAATTCCATTGAAAATTTGATCAGTGGTAAAATTGTGCCGTGTGGATGGGCCTTAAGAATCATAAAGGATTCCGCTATTGAGGGGAGTGTTGTTAGTTTACAGAATTTTCGCCAATTTCGGGGTAATGTTTCTCGTTAGCACTGAGCTAAGGAAATTTATTCTGATGTTTTATGATGACCTAGATTTTTTTTATTATTTTTCCTGGTATGCCTGATAAGTCAGTAATATGACCTTTCAAGATCAGACGGGGGTTTATGAAACACACTGTATATCATCTTTTATAGTATCTATAATTTTATTAGTATAGTATTAATTATGTATGTAGTATTGAGTATATAGTATTTATGTTAAAGCTATTTAGTACGAAGATTATCTTTACAAATAATTGCTAAATATTATGTAGTACACCACTAGCTACCCGATTTCGCTTATTATAATTGAATATAGTCCATCAGGTTGTCTGGAAGAAATCGCAACCTGCGATAAGACCGCCCATGTACAACTAGACCTAAGTTTGTAAATGTTTTTTCTGTAATTGTTTTGATGCTGTGGCTGGTGCCAGCGGCTGTGAGGCGGAGCTGAGCGACGAGTCTGGAGGTGTTAATCGTGCTGCAGCTGCTTTCCTGGCTCTGGTCAAGATTTATATTACATTTCCTTGCCTTTATTATTGTTATTGTTTGTGTTTTTCATTTTGACATATGGTGTCATGTTCAGTATATTTATCTATATTATATGTACAATATTATTTCTTAAATTTTATGGCTTTTATAAGTAAATCCGTATATTTTAGGTATTATAACTTTTTGTTGTGGTATAAATATATAAATTGTATCGTAAAACTGTAATATAAATTAAAATAAAAATATGCAAGAAAATTTGGTTGTTGACTTTACGGTGTTGCCAGTTATCTTATTATATTTATTTATTATTATTATTATTATTATTAAATCATCGATATTCCTACTAACAGCTGGATTCAATATTTGATCTATCTATTAATTTGGGGGTTAGAGATACATAATTATTTGACATATTTTGTATGGAGCGTATGTTTCAAATCCCCAAATCCATACACAGATGAAATATAGGTACCGGTCGTAAGCAATAATTTTAACCCAAATGTACTGCTTTAAATTTAAAGCAGTGACTGCAAGGACAGCCACATAATATGGTTCTATCTTTTCTTTTCGTTTGTATGTGGCCTACTCTAGTATTGGCAGTTATAGGCCAAAGGCCCCGCAGCCAAACCATATTTTATTGCTCTTGATAATTGCATGTATATGTGTAACAAATACATGGAAATGATAGTATCCAGCTTAAGTGTAATTATTATACCTCAAAAATAAAGAATGTGCACTCAATATATTACCAGCAGTCAGAATTGCAACATTGCAACTCGAATAGCTCTAGTGTTTCGACGAAAGGTGCTTCATTACAAGGAACACTTAAATTATTCATGTATTATGGAGAAACTGGTTATACAGAGCAGAGCAGGGCACTCGTCCAAAAGGAAACAATTTCTGTGAAACTGTTTCTGTATTTGTCTCCTTTTGTGCGATATATGAGTAATAGACCGTAGTGAGTCTAACGTACTGTAACAATTTTCTAAATTAAATATAATTTATGAGGAACGCTGATTTATGCCGATCTGTGGACCGGAATAGGTTTCTAAATTTAATTCCAAAAAAGTAAAAGATTGGGTATGATGCGTTATAGTTTCCTTGTGATTTGATCAATGTAGGATAACGATCGTGTTAGAAGATTAGGTACGAGTATAATTATTCTATTGAACCGTATATGATGATCAATAAACAGCTTGGTGATTGAGAGAAACGTGAATTTCTATTCTGTTTCTTCTCACGAAAGCTGTTTTTAATACTCCACTAAAACAAAAAATTAAAGTATTCATAAATAATTCATAACAATTTCAAAAGATTTTTTGCAATATATCTACTTGAGACTTGTTGACAAGACGATGCACGAACGAAAGTGAACACCTAACGGATCTATGCTAGCAAACACCGCGCTTACCGTAAACACTTAATGGTTCATATTTTGGTACCGTTAGACCCGCTATGTAGCAGCCCCGTAGTTTTACAAGGTCATTAATATTCCCTTACATGTATTGTATTTATTTACATGATAGCAGTGTGCACTGCGCATCGCACGTTCACACTCCGCTAAATGTTGACTTTCGGGAATATCACGGGTTTGTTTTAGAGAGCGCGCAACATTCGAAGAGAAATCACTGTTTCTTTGGATTGTTTATGAAATGTTTGGTGTTCGTTCAGTCTCTCACATGTTTGAATATACTGAAAACCATTTGCTAATGAGTTTTACGATCGTGCCATTTTGAGATATTTCTTACTCCACTATACTTTATTGGATAAATTGAAATTATTTGTGCATAGATATGACACACCCAAAAAAATGAGTACTATGTTTTAAAGTTAACTAATAAATTAAATTATGCTGGGGCCTACGTTTTAGGGATAGTTGTGTGTTATAGTTTACAGAAAGAAATATACATAGATGAGTGACATACCTATATAACCTATTAGTAGTGGAAATATTTAATATTCAGTTCTCAGAGCAATAGATAATCCGACTGCATGGACGGTGTAAAGGTCAAGATGGGATTGGGCTGCTGTGAAGAGCGTAGAGGATTCTAACCTCTCATGCCGCTGACCATATTATATTATCTATACCGCTGACGGAATCTGTGCGCTTCTCGAATTGTTCTTTCTAATTCGGCTGTTCTTTGAATGCGATATTTTGTGTTTATAAAGTCACTGCTACACAGGTTTATTTCAGAGTGGAACCTTCTAATCATATTAAAAATTATTTGTATTTTGTTTATATTGAAATGGAAATGTTCAAATACTGTTTAAATGTTTTTTTCGTATCCCATTAAATATTTTCACCCTGTACATATAGCTAACATGTGCTAAGCATGTATGTATGTGTTCGTCTGAAGCCATATCGCACGTCAATTAGCAATCATGTACCATACATTAATTATTTAACACAACTGTAGGGATGTAGGGATTGACTGAGCTCGTAAGGGTAAGGCCCTTAGCGAATAATTACGACTCATTAATCGTACCCCTGCGAGTTTAAGAGGCTTTATGATATGTTATTTATGTTAATATAGCCGGATACCCGGTTCGGCCTACGTGTCGATAGATTTCTGAAAATATATTAAACATATTAATACGTTAATTGTACGCATTCATTATGTTGTCTGTGTACATTAACCAAATGTGTGATTCACATACACTTGAACTGATTCTTATATTTAAACTAGAGGACGGCAGCAGCTACGCATGCACTTTTTTTTAATTTATCTGTTTTGACTGATCTCGTGGGTATTTCGGGAAATCCCTTCTTAGGGGTCTACGGTCCCCAAGGAACATACATGCCAAATTTCAGCTTCCTGCGCCCAATAGTTTTGGCTGTAGCTTGTCTGTCAGTCAGTCAGTAACGCAAGGATTTTATATATTAAGATATCCTTAGATCTCTTCAAAGAATATGAAACCATTCCGATACTCCTAAAAACGATTAGATAAATAATCTCAAATCTATTTCGGTTATCATACAAATGCGATCCAGCAGTGCGATGTGCAAAGTGAAACCTAATAAGGCCTTCTCCCAATACAGGACAAACTTTGGGCGCTCCACAGACGATTCGTACCGAGTCTGGGTATACTATCTTTGAATTTCGTGCCTTTTTATGGCATATATTCATGTCTGGTTTTATTTTATTAGTATTCCAAGAAACTCTTAAATTATTTTCAAATATATGCCTATACTAATAATGTAGATGAAATTACATTTTATAGGTATTTCAAATTACTCTACAGCTACACTGTATTGAGGCACGGTACCGAATTCAAGGTAAAATTGATTATTCCTTATTGACTAATTACTTATATATCAATCACTTACAGAAGGCGGCCTTGCTATGTCACCAATATTTTTCTCCTCCGTATTATTTTTACGATTTAATAGCGTAAGAGAGAAGACAGGTTGGAGCTTTTTAAAGAATAATACTGTTAAAACTGAATCCTAGAATCGTGCTTCGCGACTAATTGGTGTCGCTTTTGTGAAAGGTAGTAGCAGCTAAATAATAAAATACTCAATGTATTTCTAAAATAATGTACTATGTTCAATAATATAGTTGCTATGTAATGTACTGTCTTCGTCGTTGTGCCATAAGTGCGACGTCAGCGTAAGAGTAGTTTTAAGAGTAAGTACTTTAAAGAGTATAGAGTACATAGTACGGTAATTACGCATTCGATACACTACGCTGTAGAGCCGAATTGATGAGCCGCTATTATATATGGGCATCAGAAAAGCGGCCGGATGGCAGTCGTTTGCGAAAGTCCGTCTCTTTAATTCGCTGCAATAAGCCGTTGGTCACCATGGAGTTTAAAAGATATCCATACGACATACTTGTTCGGCTCGATGTGACCCGATGATAACGCGTTATATCCATTAATATTCCTCGCAAAAATTATTCATGTAAATTAATATTTATATCATGAATAAAATTTCATCAATGTATTTTATTTGTCATCATTATCTCAATTTATTAATTGCACAATCATTACTTAGTAGCTTTGCTGCTGTAAAAAAAAAACAAGGGATAAATTGTATCCAAAAACTGCGATGTAGAGTGTGCTACTTTACAAAGAGCTGCAAAGTTCAACGGTCCTTCGAACAGCCGGTAGATCGGGCGCGGCCCTCGGGTGTCTTGTAATATTTTCCAAGATTTTTTTATAGCGAGACTGTGATACCGTCGGAAGCCTTCGAGCTATTTCGTGAACGAATCTTGGCATTCCATTTCTTTGAAGTACTCAATGTTGGCAGCGAAATAATATTTTTAAATGTACAGCCATTTTATACACTTATCAACGTATAAGAATATTTAAACAAACCTCATTACAGATTCCATAATATATACACGTTTAGTACGCTTAAACATACCGTAACAATTTCCCTTCAGGCTCATCAAATTCTTACAATATGACGTGGGTATATAACAAGGGACGTAAGCCGCATAACTTTTTTCCTACCTACACGCCGAGATAAGGCCCTTAAAACGCAATAGACTCACAAAGCTTATAAAAGCCAAGTTCATAAAGCGTCTTTATTAGACAATTTGCAGGCGTGGAACAGCTGACGTCTCAAATATTAATTTCTGATGGATTTCACCCAAATCCCCGGTCTGATCCCGAATTTTAATGGCCGTTTGTTGCACTCCAACGGTTTTCATCGGTTGTAACATTCGTATTCAGTTCATAATTGATGCTGGGGATTAGTGACAATGTGATTCAAACTATACGAATAACTCGTTTGAACTAACCATTCTCATTACTCATTCAGACACCTCACGATTACTTTGTTCAACTAAAGCGATTCTGTCCCTCGATGATAAGCTGTGAAGTACTTAGTCGAGTTTAGAATGATTCGTTCTCATAATTTCAACTCGAGTTACAAGTATTGTTAGTCATTGTAACTCGACGCTTACTCGTGTAAAGCTCTTTACAGCGATGCATGGTTTGAAGAATAATGAAACTGTATAGAATGCGGAGGTAGATTGTTCAATGTCTGGAATATTGATCAAATTATTCATAATAAATAATGGTGTAAGAGCAGGTCTGTATATCTTGCTAACGACTAGGGAGTGTTTATCTGTGAATCTGTTTCTGTGCATCTAAGGACTTTGCGCCCCAAATAAAAGGGTCGATACAAAGGTGTCCCGCTAAGCAGATTGCTGATAGCTGACGCTAATCATCACCTCCGGGAAACTTAAGAGTTGTTTGATTTTCCCTTATGTTCATTGCTACTCGTAATATGATTTTGTAGGTATATGTGACGGTGAAATATCCAATTTTGTCTTCATAAAAGGCGGAATACGCTTATTTGCAGTATCGTGAATATGTAGGCGGGAGTGTAATTTACTTACAATATTTATATTTTATCGTTTAACGTGTCAGGTACTATTTTTTATAGTCTTATTTAAAATGTTTTGCTTAATCAGACCAGAAAAGTTAACTATTCTGTTATACTATAAACTGTTATCTCATCTGTAGAGATAAGATAACAGATTATCTGAAGAACCCAAGCAGAAAATATTGTGCCTTTAAACTCCGTGGCTGCATTCTTGCATTTAAGCTCGGGACGTGGAGTGACAACCGGGAAGCTTAAGAGCTCCCCTGGGAAACGGAAGCCTGGATGTATATCCCGAAATAGTTCTAGTAGATAAAAAATAATAGAAGCAGATTTAAAAATAATTTAAGTATTTTATAATTACAGAAGGAATGAGAACATGACAAATGTTTAACTAACGAACAACAATAGATAATATCAAGTATTTTTCAACCTAAGAAAAGTGCCATCCGTCAATCTCCCTTCCTGAAATAAACTAGGGATAATGCCTGCGCAAAATAAACAGAGACGGTGAAACGCAAGAGACATGGACCAACCAAACAAAACAATTTCCAACAAACAAATAATCTGTTGTGATCCATGCATATACTATACCTACGGTAAACTGTAACTTAAGTTTTCCAGTATAGAGCTCAGTTTAGTGCCGCCATAAAACTCAATATTTAATAGTTGACCCGACCTCAAATTGCGCAAACTTTTGCCGCAGGACTAAGAAAAGTACGGCGGGTCAAAAAAATCTGTTCAAATACATTTCGCGTTGGCTGTTAAAGGAATCCTGCCAACTAGTATTCAGGTCACGAACTCTCAATACTGTGACGAAAATACATCAACAAAACCTTCTGCCTACTTCATAAACAAATTGAAAATTATTATACGCAATTAGCTGTAGAAACTGGAACAGTTATTGAGTACAAGCTTCGTTATATTTGTAAGCAAATTGTGAATATTATATTTACCACTGCGCTGGAGGATGTTTTCAAGCTTCTGGACTGGAATGGACTCGGCATCAACATCAACGGCGAGTACATCACTTACCTCCGATTCGCAGACGATATTGCAGTCATGGCTGAGACCATGGAAGACCTAGGCACAATGCTCGATGGCCTTTGTAGAGTCTCCCAACAAGTAGGTCATAAGATGAACATGGACAAGACGAAAATCATATCGAACGTCCATGTTGTACCTGCTCCTATTCAGGTTGGGAACTCTACGTTCGAAGTTGTCGACAAGTATATCTACCTGGGACAAGTAGTCCAATTAGGTAGGTCCAACTTCGAGAAGGAGGTCAATCGTCGAATCCAACTCGGTTGGGCAGCGTTCGGGAAGCTACGACATATCTTCTCGTCCGATATCCCGCAGTGTCTCAAGACAAAAGTCTTTGACCAGTGTGTGTTGCCAGTGATGACTTACGGATCAGAGACGTGGTCCCTCATTATGGGCCGTATCAGAAGGCTCAAGGTCACTCAGAGGGCGATGGAGAGAGCTATGCTTGGAGTTTCCCTGCGAGATCGAATCAGAAATGAAGAGATCCGCAGTAGAACCAAAGTCGCCGACATAGCTCCCCGGATAGCCAAGCTGAAGTGGCAGTGGGCAGGGCACATAGCTCGAAAATCCGATGGCCGTTGGGGCAGAAAGGTTCTGGAGTGGCGGCCACGTACCGGACGACGCAGCAGAGGTAGGCCCCCCGCAAGGTGGACCGACGATCTCGTCAAGATCGCAGGAGGCGGTTGTATGCGGGCGGCTCAAGACCGGTCAGTGTGGAGAACCTTGGGGGAGGCCTATGTCCAGCAGTGGACGTCATTTGGCTGATATGATGATGATGATGATGAATTGAAGGTTATTTATTGACTATGATGTTTATGAAGGAGAGAAAAAATATTTTGAAACAATTATAAAGACCATACGTTTTTATAATTGTTTAAAAATATTTTAGAAAAATAATATGAGAGGCGGGTGGCAGGCAACAGTAATCTCGTTCTATCACGCGTATGACATGTCCATCCTCTGCCTTAAAATGTATAAACAGGATTTCAGAAGATTTTGATTTCTTTCAGTTCTCAAAAGCACGCACAATTTTTTTTCATTTAATTATTAATACCAGTTAATTGCCACTTGCAATTAACTGGTATTTCATTCCCGTGGCAAACAGATAAAAGTAATATTGGCGGTAAAGTTGTTTAAATTTTATTATCTTTTAGCACTTTCATTTTTAATTATATTAAACAGGACATCAAAGATAATTCATTAAGACAAGTGATGGTTTCTGTCGATTAAGTTATTAAAAACAATAATTTAATACTATCAATTTCAGTCTTAGCTTATTCATTAATAAAACTATTCATACTTTACTTATTCATTAAAAACACCTCTGCAATCGTTGAAATAAAATGAAACCATTTGAGCTATGCATGTTTCAGTAAGCGCCATAAACGAATAAAAACCTTTCAACAAGTTCAAAGCGATTTACATTTCAATTAGAATCATAGTCTCCTATAATAGCACTTAAGTCGTGTCGTTTGAAGTAAATTTAGCAACCGAAAAGTGTCCCCCCCCGTGGGATCTCCACCTTGTCGTGGTGGGGGGGCTCAGTAACCGTGGATTGGTCACCCGCGGTGAAGCTAAGAGGGATCCAGGAGGGGACGCTCCGCGTGGGCTTGGAGGGGCCTGCGTAGGATGCGTCCAACGGTGCGGGGGACAGTTCTCTCTGTCCCTCGCAGTCGGGTGCGGTCGCGGGAGGAGAGGCGTGTCGGTGTTGCGTTGCCGCGCGCCCTATCTCCCGCGACCAAATGGGGGCGCACCATTCGAAGCGTCGCGGTGGGGCCGCAGAGGAAGAGGAGATGCGGTGTTGCGTTGCCGTCCTAACTATCCTCTGCGGCTGCTGGGTGTTTTGGCGGTGGAGTCCAACACCTTAATCCGCCACCAAGGGGGTTTTGTTCGGGGCCCGCCTGACCATCTGGCGGGCCAATACCCGTCGGAGGGAAGCGACGAGTGCTTCGGGCGATGCCCTGCCCTCCGACACACGGGTACATGGAGAAAAACAAAAAAGCAACCGAAAAGTGTGTACAGTCAGTCTTAATAATATGATATTATGCTAAACCAGTTTACAAGTTGGGTGTGATACAGCGGCAAGGCGATGAAGGAAAACCGAGGCGTCACTCCAGTTTTGTTTACGTAGCCAAAGAGAGCAAAGGTCTCCTTATAAAACAGTTGCATGAATATTTATACAGATTTAAGGATAGTGTAGTGTCGTTTTGTAAGTAATTGCGGTCGAGTGGGGTCTTGAATTTAAATTGCTTTCGATTGGTCTTTGTTTCTAAAGATCGTGGAGTGTTGCGACAACGTTTTGCTCGAAATACGTCGAATTGTTACAGCTATCATAGTGTTTGTAGGTAAAGATTTTAACATTGATTGTTGTTTGTACAGAGTCCGTATTGTTTGAATTTTAATGTTTAGCATTTACTGTAACGTGGCTGCTTTGTATAAGTAGAGTTAATATTGTTGTCGTATACGAAAAGGAATTGATATAGCTTATGAATAACTTGTTTCAATTGACATTAGGTCGGGATCTGATGATGAGATTCTGACGAAATTGACGGAACTCTTCAAATTTTATACATATTTGTGAAGTTTGGGTCACATTTATTTTAATTCTGTTACTTCGTGCTTTTACTGCCTCCGCGGTCTTGTAAATAGCGTAAGCGTCTACTGATTGGGAGGTACCGGGTTCGATCGTTCGTCAAGCAAAAGTGATACTGAGTTTTTCCGAATTCTCAGTAGCAGCGCGGCGTTTGGTAATGTTGCTGGTAATGCCGATAGGCTTGCCCTCTTTCACTTAAGACCTAAAATTATGAGACCCAAATACCTAAGGCGAAATGTGGGTGTATTATTACACCTCTGTCTAACCCTTCGGAGATAAAGGCCATACTAGTATTTGCAGAAAATCAACTGGAAATGGAATAAAATAAACTCGTCAGAAAAAAAATTAACTTAAATTTCAAACACTTGTTTACAGTAAAAATGTTTTTGTTGCAGGTTCTAAGAAAGTATTTGCGTAGATTTCGCAAGATAATAACCATTAGATGAAAATGAAAAACCTTAATTTTGAAGAATTGCCAAAGAACCTGGCACTATTTTTTTTCTAAGATCAACAATGAACAATTTTTTATTTATTTGGAGACTAAACATCGTCTGAATGTCAGACATGAAATGTTTTAAGTCACCTTTGTATTTTAAAATTTAAATATCATGACATAACCTGTCATGTAATTGTTTGATGTGAGAAGAAATATTTTATGAACTATTTACTTAATAATTAAAAAAAAAACGTTTTGAACCGGTTAGAATGTTATTAAGTGTATGTAACGTTAACCCCTCCCACGCAGGGCGTAAAAAATTTAAAATGGCTGGAAGTGCCGGCTGCTTTACCTCTTGATCGAGCAACAGCCGACCGGCGTAATTATTTTACCTATATCTCAGTTAGTTTTAAGCGTATCACAAAAATAATGATGGATTTTGCATCCTTGAAATATGTTTTCAAAACTTATTATAGATATATATTGTATAATTAATTACCTTTTCTCCGCAGTTCGTTGAAATAAAACTTGAAAACACGAAAAAATCCTCTTCAATAAAACTTTTTACACACACTATCTCACAAATATTTAGCATTTTAACAGTTATTCACAGCACTTTATATACCTTACTTAATTAATTATTGAATTTAATCAACAGTTAATATCAACTTCACTTATATTTTTATAAATCAACAAAAGTTTCAACACATCATCGGAATACGAAACGGCCGCCATAATCGCGCGAAACTGTGCCGATTTAGATACACTTTCGTAAATATCAAATCATAAGTTTATTATTTTATTATTGTTAACTCATTGGTTTGTGATAAATAAGAAAGGTTATGAGTAATAGTACCGACTTTTAACTCCCTAATCTTACAAAACTGAAATGCGAACATGTGTATTTACAACTTGCCGCCATTTTTGATAATGATATTTTGAAAATCGTTTTTCGTTATAATTTATACAATGATGATTTATCTTAACTTTATTTTATAGCAACCAAGATTATACCCTGTCCGCTGTAGCATAGTGCGGATGATAGTTGCCTATATGAAGTAGACATCCGTCAGTACCACATGACTAGGGATGTGACGTTATGCAATTCATTTTAATCGATCTAACGATACTCACAGCATATATCTAGTTCACATTAATTTGAGTATTATTCGGTTACGCAGTGTAACCACGTGTATAAACTTGTCAATATATATATTTTATGGCTACATAATAATATATTTTTACTTAAATAAAACTAGTTGGCACCCTACCATTCGGTACAAGTTAATAAATCCCCAAACCAATCCAACCGCAAAAGCGAGTTGGTGAAGTGGCTGAATGAAAACGGAGTTACAGCAGATATAAAAATGTTAAAGGCAGAGCTTTAGTACGGCGTCATAAGCCAGCAACACCTACCTATGCTCTGGACGAAAAAGCAAAAGAAAAAGGCTACCAGGTCCGTCGACTACCACCCTACCATTGCCAGTATAACGCTATTGAGATGATTTGGGCCCAAATAAAAGGTCACGCCGTAAGAAATAATACTTTGCCGCCATTTACGGCAAATAAAATGTTGATCCTATTGCAAGGGGCCATCATCAATGTTCAACCTGAAGACTGGTCGAAGGTTGTGAATAAAACAAAGAGGGACATTATGTCTGATTGGGATCGTGACATCCACATTGACAATATAATGGAGTCATCGTTGATAATATTCGTCACAGATACAGATGATGAATTTAGTGACAATTCAGATGTTGCTGACTCTGATATGAGTTTAGACGAATGAAATCTATTATATATATATATATATATATATATATATGTTCTGTTGTTTCATTAATATAATTATAGACTTTTTACAATATGATTTAAAGTACGTCCAATATACGTTTTTTTATTATAAAAACATCGAATATCCATCGTAACAGTACATCCCATCACTAAATACGTCTATGGCGTTATGTTATACACATAAGATTTTGCTTATTTTTTCTTTCCATTAGATTTTATTTGGAGACTAGAACATTCTGGTTGGGTATAATTTAATGTACCACAGTAATTAATGATTTCAAATATTACGAATGTGGTACAACTAAAATACCAAGTCATAATTTGTAAATCGCGGCAACTTTCAAAAGTGAAATGAAACGTTACTGAAACTGCCACCCGCACCATGCTACAGCGCACATAGTATAGTTTCTGAGTATAATGACATATAATACATAATATAGTAAAATTACGAGATTGCGACGCTACACGTTTTTAAAAGCAGAGCTGTCGTCACTCTAACGCGCGCGAAGTCGAACTTGTGGCAAACAATTTTCAGTCGTTATTTTTGCAAAAAAAGTCTATAAAAATAACAACCAATTACAACAATGCAGAATTAAAAAGAATATTCATACTTTGCAATAGTGGGGCAAAATCTTATTGGTGGAATTATTTTAACGTCATTTCAAGTAGTGAAATATGGCGCTGTCGTTGCGGGACATACGTGTTTCCCGCAAGCGCTGGACGGAACAAATTTTCCTGGGACATACGTATCTCCCGCCGGCGCTCCAGAGGTAAAGTAACGAATTTCATGAAGAAGTTGCTACACCAAATCAAATAAAACAAAATGGTAGGTATCATCCGACAGGTAATAAATTTAATATAATACGTATTCATGAAAATAATCATATTCTAGCTGTTTGTATTTATTATATTTCATTAGTAGGCTATTTTTCCCCAATAGTCTGATTCCTGAGAAAGATTTAGGTGTTTAATTCACGTGAGCAAAGCCGCAGGAGAAGTGTAGTAGGTAAAGTCTACGGAGGAAGGGACTACAAGTTGTAGCTCCACTCCAATTGTCAATGAGATTTATTGTTGTAACGTTTTAATATTGTTTACTAGTATTATTAACTACATTCAAGTCTCTGAGCCTTAACACTCACACTACCTATGATTTACATTTTAATTCACATAGCTCATGAACACCCAAACAAGAACTACATATTTGGTGCATGGCTTCACTAACACTAAAAGAATTTGGGTCACTGCGAAACGTGAGAGTTGGTTCGATTTATTCCAACTATCTTGTCGCAATGAAAGAAAGTAGTTCCCTCTTTTTATCTAAGAAGTTTATATAACATTCAAACTTAGTCTTTACAGGGTTACGTAAAATAGGCTTTCGAAGGTATAGACTAGACACTGTTATTTGGAATCAGCCAAACTGCCTGGCATAAGGTAGGTAGTTATCGTAGCGTATATGTAGAATGGTACTAGGGAGTTTCATTATTGTTATGAAGTTTGATCGAAAATTGTCCAAGTTTCGAAAATAGCATAGGTAAGAAGTTTCACATACCAATGTTCTTTATGATATAATAATACAAACACATAAATAAAATAGCAGACTACTGTAATGTTCAGAAAATAACCATACATTGCTAGTGTTTGCTTTACTTAGTGTCTGGCTTTATTGAATAATTTAAGAAGATCTGTCGTCATATCTTTGACTGTATAGGTATGGCGTGTACCAAGAAAATCTTCACCATTTATAAATCGGCTTAAGGTTTGTTATAGTGATCTGAAGATTTTTACATAGAGAGCACTTCCTAGAATTTTATCTTTTGTTCCGATTTCTTCGAAAAAAACATCGAACGAAGGACTATGAGCGAACAGAACTCACTTAATTAGAAAAGTGGTTTTCCTGTGCTAATTAAAGGTAAAGAAATTGATCGGCTTTCAAAAAATATTTTTGTACAAGTCTATTTTTGTCTTGAGTGGAAAGAATAGTAGCTATAAGTTAAGATTGTATTTTTGCATGATAAATCGTTATGGGTTGGCCTTTCGAAGGGCATTTGGACCTAATACTGTCAGTGGAAAACTGTAGGGTGTAATTTAGTACACTTATACAGTAACTAATCTCCTTAAAGGAGGCCAATGTCTAGCAGTGCGTGAAATTTATGAAAATAGATTTAATTTAACAGTATTTAAGGATGAATTACTTTTAAAAAACTTATTTTCTTTTAAATTCTACTCGTATCGTTTCAACGAATAGTATATTTGGGAAGAGACGGCCAACTGGACATTTTACCCTTTAGCAACCCGTCCGGCCAGCGTCGTATTATTCCTCCTTTTGACTAACAATGCTTTTTTGACGCAAATTAGGAGAGCTTTACGACCAGCAGTGAACTACAGAATATTGTATGATCGTGTATGTAACATACTGTTTTGTTCTTCGGAAATTGACAGCGGCTACAATAGCCCAGGGGTGTACGTAACGAGCTGCCGAGACGATGGTCTCGGGTTCGATCCCCAGTTAGCCCGTGCACACACCTCTCACTTTTCGAAGTTATGTGTGTATTAAAATGTTAATTATCGCTCGCTTAACAATGTGCCCCGCAGATGGCAATAGGCTCGGCCCCTATTACATTGGGACCAAAACATAACTGGCGAAGTGTGGGTGTGTAATGTATTACACACCCACACTTCGCCAGTTATGTGAAGAAGGGGTACGCAGAGGTGTACCTCTGCGTATCCCTTCAGGGATAAAAGGCGTGAAGTTATGTTATTATAGTTATGTGAAATTGATAACTCTTTGTGAATCACAAAAACAATAGTTAGTGAGTTCAATCACATAGTTCAATTATGAACTGCATTAACTAAGTACACATACAATACTTGGGCTAGTTATGTCAATCCTAGGATTTAGCCCATTTGGCCGGAGCCAAAAAGCAGGACGAAATCCTCCGTCAACACCAACTCCGCCCTCCCTTCCAGTAGTAGAAAATGTGCCCAAGCCGCTCAAAAAAGCTATCCAGAATGAGATGCCCCAGGAAGTCATGCCTACGCCGGAGATTGAAAGATGGTTGGATACGGTGGAGACTTTCTTAATGAGTTATGCACCGTCGCTGCCGAAGGAAAAATGAACTCGATTCAGAAAGAGCTGGTGTGTCTGTGCCGTAAAGTTATGGGTGTGACAGCCTATATAGCCGTAGTACCTATATCAATCATTGAAACAAAAGACCATCCTTGCGCACTCGAACATACAACACCTAAATACCCAGCTGGACCTTAGTAGCTCTCTCAAGGAAATTAAGGCGACAGTCGAGGATAAATTACAACCTGCAAGCAGTAACTCTTTTGCAGATATAGTGAAGAAAGGAAGAGATCAGTTTGTACGTCCTAATAACCTGAGTACCATTGCAATTTATCCCAGCGTCAAATCGAAATCTAGCGACGATACGAAATCCCTCGCCCAAAAGATTATTTCACCGGAGGAACTAAAACTTCACGTATGCGGTCTGAGGAAAGTACGTAATGGAGGCGTACCTACTAATCAGCACCGAAACTAAGCAGGACATTGAAAAGCTTAAGAACTCACATAAGCTAGTTTCATCGGGCCTTACTGTTGAGGAACCAATGAAACGTCGCCCAAGAATTACCATCGTGGGTGTTCCCGTATCCCTTAGCGTAAAGGAAGTGCTCGACTGCGTACCTATATGAGCAAAACCTTACCGACAAATTCCCGAAATCTACTCGTGATCCTTACTTAGCCGTATTTAAGTTGAGCAATAAATCAGGTAAGAAGAACCTTCCTACCTGTAACTTTGTTTTGGAAGTAGCTCCCTCTATCAGAAAGGCACTGGTAAATTAAGGTAGCGTATTCATCAATTGGACGTCATGCCCGGTGCGAGACTTTACGATTGTCACGAGATGTTACAATTGCCAGCAGTTCGGTCACGCCGCTAAGTATTGCCGAGAAACTAGCCCCACTTGCAACCATTGCGGTGAACTTGGTCATTCCTTCAAATAATGTAGCAGCAAGTCGGCCTCTCCAAATTGTGCAACGTGCAAACGTTTTAAGAGGAAATCCGACCATCAAACGGTGACCTAAACTGTCCTGCACGTAAGTATGCCGAGGATAAATACATACAATCCATAGATTATGAGGGCGCCTAAGAGCGTCACTTTCTATTGTACTTAGTAAGCGCTTTTACTTATTTAACTTATATATTTTACATGTATACAGTTTTAACATAATAATTATAGATGACCAATCAATTGATCGGTGACCTAGACAATTTTTCTGTGTCTGAAACAAAAATATGTGATGACGATGCGTGTAAATATTCTATACCGAGTAGTGAAAAGGTGCTGACTTTGCTGACACAAAATATTCGTAGCATAAACCGTAATATAAATGGTTTTGAAGTTTTATTGCATAATCTCGAAGTTAACTGTGATATTATAGTGTTAACAGAATGTTGGCTGTCAAACCAACCAACTGCTCTTCCACTTCTTGATGGATATTGTGTACACAAAACGGAAACTAAGTTAAATCAAAATGATGGTCTAGTAGTCTACTCTAAAAATAATTTGAATATATCCATAGAGGACCTTTATTTCTGAGCAATAATTGCTTGATAGTTAAGATCAATTTAAATACAGTAGTTTTAGCAATTTATAGGCTGCCTTCCTAAAATATTGAATTATTTTTGGAATCGCTAGACACACATTTAAAAAGGTTATCACATTTTCAGAACATTATACTGACAGCTGTTGATATAAATATTAATATCAGGTAAAGCCTAGTTCGAGCAGTTAGCTGATGTATTATAACGCAATCTTAGGTTTTTTTTTGCCAATGGTGCAAATAGTTATTTTTAGCCTTTTGTACACTATTGTTTATTCAGCCACGTATGATATTATGTAAAACTAAATGTAAGACTTTAGGCTAGTTATACCAATTAATCTAATTTAAGGCTAATTGTAGTGTACCTTTTTGTATTTTTAAGGATAAATAAATTATTATTATTGTTACGAGCTGGGGTTCGTGATAAATTATATACACTATGCCAGAAAAACTGCACTTTATTCACTAACACAATAACACTAATAAAACACACTATTCACACCACTAGAACAACACTAAACACTTCCGACTTATTTTCTCCTTCGCTTGATGTTGATCGCTTTCCGTATTCAATTGAACTGTGTTGCCTCGCGCGCTCTCGCTCTATTTATACTGGCCGGATAACATCACAAGGCTTTTCGAGACGACTCACGATATTTCTGGAAACGTGTAAGGTGTTTCTAGAATTGCGTAAATGTTCTATTTACACCTACGCCATCTATTAGAGGATAGCTGAATTACCTTCAAACCACCGATACATTCAATCTCAAGTAGTTCTCCCATTCACTGATAGATGGCGTTATTTTCAATTCGTAACACGGCCTCCCTCTTAAACGTGTTCGTCTCGAACATCGTTGGACCCATAGTAACGAGCCAACCGGTCCACATGAACTATCTTCGGTGCACCTCGCGACCCCTTCTGGATTCGATAGGTGACGTCGTTCATCCTGGTAATTATGCGATATGGCCCGTCCCATCTGGCTTGTAACTTAGGCGATTTTCTTTTGCTTCGTACTGGGTTATGAAGCCACACCAATGATCCCTCATCGAAGCCTTTGTTATTTGCCTTCCGGTCGTAGCGAGTCTTCATCTTCTCAGACATCTGTTGTCCAGATTCCCTGATGTACTCGTATACGTCGTTCATCCTGTTGCGTAGCTCGGTTGCGTAATCCGTTATATTGCGTGGAGATTCTGGTGGAATACCGGTGATAAGGTCTGCGGGTAAACGGAGTTCTCTACCGAAATTGGCAAAAGCGGGTGTTACTCCTGTAGTTTCGTGGACCGCACTGCGATATAACAGGAGAAATGGTTGGATGTGCTTGTCCCAATCTCTTTGTTTGTTCTCCACCACCTTCGCCAGGTACCTTTCCAGTGATTGGTTAAACCGTTCAACCATGCCATCTGATTGTGGATGATAAGCCGTGGTCCTGGTTTTATGTGCACCCATTACGCGACAAGTCTCCTTGAACACCTCAGATTCGAAGTTCCGGCCTTGATCGCTGTGGATTTCCAAGGGCACCCCGAACCGACAAAAGACTTCATGCACCAGCTTATCGGCCACTGTGGTAGCTTCTTGATTTGGGATCGCAAACACTTCAGGCCACTTCGTGAAGTAATCCATCACAACCAAGAAGTATTTGTTTCCGTCCTGGCTCTCAGGAAACGGCTCAGCGACATCCAACGCTATGCGCTCCCATGGAGCTCCTACATTGTACACCTTTAATGCACCTCTGCTACGAGTGTGTGGCCCCTTCACAGCCGCACAACTTGTGCATTTGCGGCACCAATCCTCGACGTCATCCCGACAGTGGAGCCAATAAAACCGCTCTCGGATCTCAGTAAGCGTCTTCTTAACTCCCATGTGACCTCCCGAAGCACCATTGTGATAGAGCTGCAAGACTTCCGGCACCTTAGTTTTAGGCACTACCATTTGCAAATGGCACTGGTTACCGCGAGCGTTTTCCCATTTGCGGCACAGAACTCCATCCTGGACGACCAAGCTTTCCCACTGTGCCCAATAACTCTTGGTGATAGGGCTCATTGCTGCGATATCACTCCATTTGGGCCTAGGAGCGTCTGATTTCTTCCATTCGAGAATCGGCTGTATGTCCTTGTCGTCTTGTTGAGCACTCTGCAAAGCTTCTTTCCATTCGTCGCTCAGATCTGTCTTCAACATCCTCACTAATGCTGCCTGCTTTGCTTCCTGCCGGCTACAGTGCTTGCACTGGTCGGGACACGGCCTACGCGATAGGGCATCTGCGTTACCATCGGACTTGCCGCTGCGATGTTGTATTACAAAATCAAACTCTTGCAGTAGTTCAATCCATCTAGCTACTTGTCCTTCTGGGTCCTTAAATTGAAGTAGCCATTTCAGCGCTGCATGGTCGGTTCGCAGGTGGAATTTACGGCCCAACAAGTATTTGTTGAAATGCTGCAATGTCTTTACTACAGCCAAGAGTTCCCGCCTGGTGACGCAGTAGTTTCTTTCGGGTTTGGATAAGGCCTTGCTGAAGTATGCTATAACAACTTCTTGATCACCCTTCTTCTGTGACAGCACGCCGCCAATTCCGGTGTTACTGGCATCTGTGTCAACTATGAATTCATGCTCATTGTCAGGGTAGCCTAGAATAGGTGCAGTACACAGATGTTCCTTAAGCTTCTGGAATGCAACGTCACAGCTCTCATTCCAACAGAACTGCACTCTGTCTTCGGTGAGCTTATGAAGAGGTCGAGCAACGTCAGCAAAGTTCTTCACAAACCGTCGATAGTAGGAGCATAATCCGAGGAATGCTCTGACCTGCGTTTTGTTCTCTGGAACTGGCCATTCCTTCACGGCAATGATCTTATCCGGGTCAGTTTGAATACCGTTCTCCGAGACCACATGTCCTAGAAAGTTCACTTGCCGCCTGAATAACGCGCATTTCTTCGGACTCAGCTTCAAATTAGCTCCTCGTATCTTTGACAGCACTTGCTCCAAGTTTCGAAGGTGATCCTGGAAGGTGCGCCCCACGATGATGATGTCATCCAAGTAGACCAGGCAGGCGTCTCCAATCAGTCCCATAAGCACTCGCTCCATCAGTCTCTCAAAAGTAGCCGGAGCGTTGCACAATCCAAAGGGCATGACGTTAAATTGCCATAATCCTTTCCCTGTGGAGAATGCCGTCTTCTCCTTGTCTCGAGGATCTATTTCCACCTGCCAGTAGCCACTTTTTAGGTCTAAGGTAGAAAACCATTTCATCCCCGTCAGCGTATCCAGTGTGTCATCGATCCTTGGCAGCGGGTAGCTGTCCTTCTTCGTGATGTCATTCAATCGGCGGTAGTCTACACAGAAGCGCATGCTGCCATCCTTCTTCTTAACTAACACCACCGGAGAGCACCACGGGCTGGACGAAGGCTCGATTACGCCTTCTTTCACCATACCGTCGATCATAGCTTCTACTTCACGTTCCCGTGCCACTGGCACACGTCTTGGTCGCTGGCGAATCGGTGCTTCACTTCCCGTGTTTATTTTGTGCTGGACTAGTGCTGTCTTCCCTATGTCGGCATCACTGGTCGAAAAAATATCGGCGAACCGGTTTAACATCTTCTTAGCCTTGGTCTTCTCTTCTTCTGACAGGGTACTTTGGCAGTCCTCCAAAAGTGAAGACACGTCGAATCGTGCACCCTGAACCTTGTCGCTGGTAGGTTGCTCTTGACATCTACGCATCCAAGCCGCTCCTTCATAGGTGCCCAATTCCGTCCCTTTTTTGAGCAACACTTCCTTGTCACTTGCATTTAGTGCGCGTACTGATGAAACTTTGGTACCCCTTACCAAGGTTCGTGCAATCTTCCATGAAGCATCTTCCTCTAGGCCTTCGATAAGTACGCAGCGGTTACCTCGACCAGAACTCCCGGGTAAACAAACCGGTACTACCGTTTCCGACCGCGGTTGAAGCGTGACATTCTTCAGGCAGTACACTTTTCCTGAAGTTGCGCCTTCCATGAAGACTTCTTCCGAGCCACATTTCAACACTCTTTGGTTAACATCGATCTCGCAGTGATACTTCCGCATGAAGTCTAGGCCTAAGATGCAGTCGTCCACTATATCGGCCACGATGACTTTGTGACGGTAAATTTTGTTGCCTAGCTTCAGATCCACCTCCATTTCACCTCGGACGGTTATGTGCTGACCGGTAGCTGTTCTCAGATTCACACATTCATTGTTCCTGAAGCAGCCCCGAAGAACCCTACTTGCTAGATGGAAACCGACGACTGTCCGAGAAGCACCCGTGTCCAATGTCAGCTTGCATGGTGTTCTGTTAATTTCGCCTTCGATGATCAGGCTGTTCCCGTCGCATGATTGCGAGATCGAGATAGTTGGGGCTCTTCCATTACCAGCCAGCACCCGCCCCGCAGTCCTGGCTTCTACTCGTTTCCCTGCTCTCGCTGCCTGGCAGGCACATCAGGCGACCCCTTTGGTGGAGACAAGGTGTCACCAGGCTGCCTACGCTTTGGGCAGCTCAAGCGGATATGGCCTCTTTCTCCGCAGTTGTAGCACCGAGGTGACGACACAACTTCCCTGATGCGGTGACCTCGGTCGTCGCGTCGCACTGCTTCCACCTCCAGAGCGTGGGCTAAGATATCCTTGAGGTCCTTGAAGTGCCCAAGCCTCACTGCTGCTCTTACCTCCAGGTCCCGGATCCCATCCGTAAACGCCTGTACGAGGTTCCCATCAATAAGCGCAGGAGACGACTGGTATGCCTTCCTGACCAGCTTTTCCACCTCTAGAGCCCACTGCTGCAGAGTTTCTCCGGTGCGTTGCGTCCTGTCCTTCAGCTGAGCACGATACACATGTTCGAGGTGCGCGTCTCCGTACCTCGCCTCCAGCGCCTCAAGAAGCTTCTCATAGGTGACGTCTTGTCCGAGTGCCTCCAACACTGTCAAGGCCCGGTCGCGAAGGCCCAAGGTTAGGGCGGTTAAGGCCTGTTCTTTGGTCCACCCATTCGATCGCATCACAGCCTCAAACTGGATCTTGTATGCAGACCATGATGACGAGCCATCAAATGGTGGAACCTTAAACCCACGAGGTGAGGGCACTACAGTCGCAGATGTCACTTCGTTGGATCCGAGCCCACGCAATCTCCTCTCCACTTCAGCGACACAGGTGTCGTGATGGTCGTGTACACGCTTCTCTATAGAGGCGACGCGAGTCTCAAGCTGGTCGTGTACGAGCTTCTCCACGTCGCTGATACGAGCCTCGTGCTGCTGGAGCTCCTCCTTTACCACCTTCAGGTCCTTCCCTACAGCGGCGCTGAGGTCTTTCATCACCACCAGCTGTTCCTCCAAACGGCGGGCCTGCTCCTCCTTGTCGCGCTGCAGCTGTTCCTCTAGGCGGCGCGCGTGCTCCTCTTGACGGCGAGCCTGCTCCTGTTGACGACGGTCCTGCTCCTCTTGACGGCGGGCCTGCTCCTGTTGACGACGGTCCTGCTCCTCTTGACGGCGGGCCTCCTCCTCCTTGTCGCGCTGTCGCTGTTCTTCCATGCGGCGCGCGTGCTCCTCCTGACGGCGGGCCTGCTCCTCCTGACGGCGGGCCTGCTCCTGCATGAACGCCATCAGAGCCGCGATGTCGGGCACCGTCACGGAGTGTGTGGCGCTTGCAGGCTCCACTGCAGCCGCGGAGTCGCCTGGTCCACCAGACGATGGAGTAGGAACGTCTCCGAAGCGTCTCTGGTCCAGGTCTTGCTGGCGCTGGTTCCTGGTACGCACTCCTTCAGTTTCTTCTTTCGGCATAACCGGCATAATTTATCCCTTTCTTCTGACACCAATTTGTTACGAGCTGGGGTTCGTGATAAATTATATACACTATGCCAGAAAAACTGCACTTTATTCACTAACACAATAACACTAATAAAACACACTATTCACACCACTAGAACAACACTAAACACTTCCGACTTATTTTCTCCTTCGCTTGATGTTGATCGCTTTCCGTATTCAATTGTACTGTGTTGCCTCGCGCGCTCTCGCTCTATTTATACTGGCCGGATAACATCACTAGGCTTTTCGAGACGACTCACGATATTTCTGGAAACGTGTAAGGTGTTTCTAGAATTGCGTAAATGTTCTATTTACACCTACGCCATCTATTAGAGGATAGCTGAATTACCTTCAAACCACCGATACATTCAATCTCAAGTAGTTTTCCCATTCACTGATAGATGGCGTTATTTTCAATTCGTAACATTATTATATTATTAATATACATAGTTCAAACACCCAGACCAATACAAACATCCATGTTCATGCACACAAATGTTAAATGGAATCATAATAGACGGGAAGCGAAGACAGTCACTCGATAGAAGGAATATTGAGGTGGTAAGTGATGGTATTATGGACAAACGAACATATCTAATGGCTGTCACGATCATTCGTGCTTATGATATTTGAATCTTGAAAGTTGAATCCATCATGTATTCGATTTTACAGGTGAAAAATGAGTAGTATGCAATTCGAAGTACAAATAATGTCTACTCATTAACATTGTGAAATTCGTATTGTCTAATTATAATTATAAAAAATCTAAATACCTAGATGGATCGCCCCGTTTCCAGCTCAATAAACCTTGCGACAAGATCATATTTCAGTCATACGTAAAATCCTTTTTCGGCTATATATCCCAAAATCTCCCCAGCTATGAACTGATACACAGTTTGAAAAAAAAATACGAATACACCCTATGAAAACGCGTGGATTAACTTATTGACAAGGGTTAACTCAATAGTAAAATATTATATATATAAGGCGCCGAGGAAGACTGTAATAAAAGAGTGAAACAAAAATAATGTTAGAGAAATCTTTTAGTAGAAATAAAAGTATCCAAATAATTTATAATGTGTGGGGTGGGTTAATATTCGACGGGTATTTGAATAGGTAAATCTTAGATATTTACGGTCGTAATATTACCATTGTGTTCAGCTCCTATGGTGTTCGAAGGGGTCGAAAGTGCCCCATGCCCAATATTTATCGGCAAAGATGTGCAGACTGTCCCAAACATACATTTTCGATAACGGTATTGCCCGTTTATCTGACATTTGCAAGTTCGGCAGTTAAGAGAAAAGTTGTTCGACACGTAACCTCATTTTAAGCAAAGGCCTTGGAACGGATAACTCGACAAGATTTTATAGATAGGTAGTAATTATGTGATAACATGTTTTAATGGTACACAAACGAACTCATTAAAATAAACAAGAGCAGATTATTCTTACTACAGAATTCAAAATTCGATCTATAGATAGATCTGTAGATTTAAGATTCGTTTTTGACATAAGCACCATACAAAATATGTCAAACACGAATCTCGAATCTCAAAATCCATGTATGGATCGAACATTGAAAATGGCCGTTAGTTGTGTAACCTTTCTAAGAACAATGAGTGTCTTAAAAATAAAGCATAATATAAATATATTTTACCGTTCTATATATATTCTAATAGCTTGAAGCATAATAGGAATAAGCGTAAAAGTGTTACTAATCAATCTTGGGCCGAGCACAATGACTAGCGAAATATGGAAGTGCATTTTATCTTTTTTTAAGTATTGCACTGAGTAATAACTCACTATTGCATCGCTTGCATTCTGGCGTTAATACTTTATCTTTTGGAGAGCTTACATAAAAAAGAAAATACCAACAGCAGTAAGGAATAAGTCTTTGTTGTTTGGCGCCTTTCAAACACTGTCGCTGCACACAACGTCCCAATCTATAGATGCTTTTTTTATTCCGTACGAGAGAGGATCTAATCCATTAAACTTCATATTCTGAAAAGGTGCTCTTGAATTGCCCGATGTGATGTTCATTCAAAAAGCATGCATATATATTATGTGATGTAGAATATTATGTTGGTAGGACCTACCTGCATTCAGGATTGTACATACGCATATTAAAAGGTAATTCACCTTTATGCACACTTTATTCATGGTTGTAAGTGAGCCTATTATATTAAACAGTTTTTCAAATTGAAGTGTAGGTATTTACGTAAATATATCATATCTATCAAGATAATAACGTTCTTTTTAATGACAAATTTTGTACTAGAAATTAATCCTGTATCGCGGGAGACTTCCCAGACATACAACAAACGGACACAATGAACATATACGAAACAACAATCCATAGTATATGCAAAGTGTCGTCTCGTGTGGGGTTCGAAGCTATGGCCCTTGGTGCGCTGTCAAGCCTAAGGTATCCAATTAAATTAGTAGGGCGAACTTGCAGTCACTCTTCCTAGATTGTGGTTGAACTATCACGACTACGTAAAACCATATTGTATTCACTCAATTAGTATAAGAGCTACGATGCCACGAAACTAACGCACAGCCACGTCAAACTTATACCACCTTTAAAATATAAACCCATACAAAACTTAATAACATGAAATTGTGAAGAAAACAAGCGCAATATTGAATAAACGATAAGTGCCGTGTTCGACATAACATAAAAGCGTATGTAAAGGAACTTTTGGATCAGCGAAATTAATTTTAATTACTATGCAGGTACATATACATATTATACTGTAGGAGGCACATCGCTCCACTGCATATTTCATTTATGTAAAAGCACGCTTACACTGACACCACGTACCACGTTTCGCTGTCAGAGAAACATTATTCATAGTTAATGAAAAAATGTCACCGACAGGAGCATACAGCAACGAGGAAACATGTACGTGTAAGCCCCGCTACTAACGTACTAGACTGAAACTTTTATTTTCTATCTAGATGGGTACAACACCTACTGTACATTAAATGTGACCTCAAAAATCCTGGCTGTTAAAATTATTGTTTGTTCAATTTTCAACCAACTCAAAAATTCAAATTTTTGTTGTTATTTTTTTCTATATTGTCTGCCTTCTTCTGTATTTATAAGGCAAAGGTGCATGAATTATATTTCGAAGAGAGTTGAAGTTTGACATTTACGAAGCTTCTACATAGTTTATCACACTAGCATATTTTTGATTCACTTTTTACTTATGTTGTTGGACACCATTGCTTTCCTAGTATCAGTGCATTGTAATAGGGAAATAAGATAAATAAATATATTTTAATGACTTTTTTAATTTTTGTATTGCACCTACTAAATTGCCAAATTTATTCGAATAAACCAAAATAACGGAACTTATTTTATTCCAATAAATAAAGTTTACTACGTGGCAAATTGTGAATTTGTATTTTCATAAAAAACGTAGTGTAAAGTTCTCGCCGATGACTGCAGGCGGTGGGCTAAGCTCCTTTTAAACGACTAAGGCGAACAGCAAAACGTGCTTGTTGCTCTGCAACGGGCCTTAAGGCAATTTCACACAATTTCTCACTGTATATTTCATGTATTCTGTAAAACGGGGCGATAATTAAAAGAATGTATTGTCGGCAATATAAGGCATGCGCCAGCTTTGTACTGTTTATATTGGAGTTTAAACGTTTAAAGTGTTATTTATTATTTTAGAGTGGCGATAATTTTTTATTTACGGAGTAATTTATTATTTTATGGGTTATACGATTATTAAATGGGTTACTGTAAAGGTTGGTAAGCTGCAATTTAATTAAACACATAAAACAACACTGATGTAGTTAGGTATTTAAAAATGTCAGTAAAACTGCTTTTACACGCCTTCTTGCAATAGACTTTTAAACAAAATTAATTATCAATATATTTTGAAGAAATTTAAACTAATTAACTGTTACAAATAATCATAGTTGCATCATCTTACAGACTACAAATTATTTAAAGAAGCTTGCCTGGCGTTCACGTGATAAAGTTAATATGGCACTGTTATGCTCATTCCGCAAGGCAAAAAAAATATCAGGATCGAAATAAAACAAATATCTGTCGTACGGTTTTATTAAAATCACAGGTAAATTAACGCATGACGCATTGGACACGCATGAAAACACGAACAATTGACAAGGATCGAATGAATATCTATAATTATAATCAGTTTGTTTTCATCTTTAAAAAGTCTCATAAAACTGAATAAAAATTGAAAGACTAAAACCGAATCAGATCGGTGCCTACAAAATCTCATACCGTCGACAAAAAAAAACGATTTCCGATAATTATTCGGTATTCCGCTCCATGCAATCGGAACAAGAAATAAGCCCGCCATTTGCCGCGCATTTAGTACAGGTGTAACGTTTCACGAATGCTTCAACAGTAATGATTAAAGATTGAATTACAATCAGGACCCCACTTTCGGCGACACGCATGACCCGGCCTAATTCAGAATTCAATCTTCGCCAGAGGACGCCACCAGTCGACAAACAGCTGCCACCCAAGCAAACAACTCTAGACGAGACACAGACTTGATGGTTACGGGAATCGATTATACCTACGTATTCTGATGTATTGGTGACTCGTCAAGGAGAACAGCAAACTGAATCAAAAGAGGCAACATTAATGTTCTTTTAGCTGTTCAGTTATACTATGAACAAAATATATTTACGTACAAATTTGTCTGACCAAAACATTTTAATCAGTAACATTAAAATACGCCAGTTAATTAATACGCTAAAGAGGCTCGAAGTGACAAAATAACAGTTATTGATCAGACAACGAACCCGCAAATCGGAATTCGTTTCTCTTTAATGTCAAAAAGTATCAACTCAACTTAGTGTTAATTATGAAAGACTTTAGATGGGTTCACTGAAAATTCGTTTGTAAGGATATCATTAAAAGATGTTTGCAATATTTTATTAAATTTGCTATTAATTTAGAAAGTTGAATATCAAACATTACAATATCCGAAAAATGTGTTTAATGTTAGAAAAAAATAAGGATCGAACTAATAGAAATACCATAATTGTATTGTTTTACTTGCTGTTCATATTGAGTCATCAAGTACAAAAACGTTTCAATTTAACCTTTGAGTACCTAATATTCGAATGATTCAATCGGGTCATCACTAATGTTCTTCACACGAATCTTTACATTCCGCTTTTATTTATCCCCCGACAACATTGCCGCTAACCTCTCTTGACATGAATGTTTTCTTAAGGAGTGTGAACTCCGAGGTTGTTAATTTCTAGTAAAATATTTATATAACACACACTTACAATCCCAGCAAGGCTTTTATACGTCAATGGCTTTGAACTCTGCGCCGATAGAACAATTCATTTGAATATTCTACGTCTAATATAAATATCTAAACTAAGTTTCTTTCTAATGAAAATAACGATGTAATTGATAAAAGACAATTAAAATGTAATCTTCGTCTTGTGATTCATCGTCTAGATCAGTGATATTAAAAAAAACTCATTTAAATATTGTTATATTGCAGTAGAATTTCTTATGTTGTAAATAATGATTAAGATAAGTTTTGTGTAAGTAATTATTTACGTTGACAATAATAATTACAGTTTGCTATCACAATATTATTTAAATGGATACAGAGGGCTTTTGTTTAATAAACTCACGTAAACGTCTATCGTACCCCAACTGGATTAATTGATTGATCGATCACCAAATCATCCAATCACCTAATCTATGTCGCTGTCTATTATAATATAATATTAATTGGTAATCCGAGGACTTATTGACATGTTATTCATGATTGCCGCTTCGATGGCTTCTGAATACACTATAAAGAAATGTATTATTTCAATTTTATTCGATTTTACAAAGAACTTTTCTCTGAATCAACTGTTACTGTAATGAACGGATTGAGGAAAAAGTACTATTAAACTGGGAATGAAAGCTACAGTTGAATAAAGCGGACCGGGACGGTTTTGACAGGGTTGCGTGATAGTGAGCAGTGGGCGTGGGCCAATAAAGTGAGAGAACATAAGCAATTCAAGAGAGTCAACACGAGACGTCGAATCGGAGCGTAGTTAATGGACGTGTTAACCTAATAGTCAAAAGCACTCAATGCTTACAAAGTCGCGTCGGCCGCTTTATGGCCTACTAGCCGTTAATTTCCTACATTTCGTTAAAGGGAACTCCTCTCCAAGGAAATGTTACCCTTATTCTGTATAAGCATTGTTTCTTTTACACTATATTTCCATTTTCATTGTTCGATAGTTGCTTTGTAGGGGCGCTACGTATTTAATAAGAGGTTTCCGAGCTTTTATTGTGTCGTGTTAAAGGCGTTGTTAACGTTCATTGGGTAGTCTACGTTACCTCTTAGCATTGAGATTAAGTACGAAACACACCAGTAAGGGTTTTTACCTAGTTATCCTACACTTATTCTAATGCCTAGATTAAGATAAATCTTCTACGTGGTCTATTTTTCAACAGAAAATGCTATTTCCAATTTCTTAACCTGAATTTTCTCGGTGTAAATCTGGCGTTGGCTACATTGCCTAAATGTTTTTATTGACAACGAATTCGAGAGTGTATTCTTTAGGTTAACAGCGGGGCATCTGTTTGGCGTATTAGGTAACCTTGGTCCCCATTCGGGCGTTGGAAAATGAATACAACAGCCGTGGCGTTGTGTCGGAAAATCGGATAATCCTCCAATACGCTTCAGGCGTGCCACTCACTACCGAGAGCACCTCTGTCGATGTTAAGCCTTTCTGGATTTAGAGCATATTCGGCTTCAGAAAATGCTTTTGATGCGTTTTATTCGTTTAAAACAAAGGGGAAAAGAAACAACACAATTGGGGTAAGTTCAGTAATATAATTTATCGATACTTTGGGTTGTGTTGAATGCCATATTGTACACGTTGCCGTTCTGAGTATGCCGTTTGAGGTCAGATAAAATGAAGCTCGGTTTCATCGTAATGAATATGCAATAAGTTGTAAATTTATCGCTAAGACCGATATTGGATTACCGAGGACATTTGCAGTACGTTTTGGTAATATTAGTACTATCAACTTGTAATAGATATCGTCTATTATTTAATTAAAGGCTAACAAGGTCGTTATTATGGATGGCGTGCGGCGTGACTCGTTCCCAAATTGTGGCGCTGTTAGAATTACGAAGCGTTGTAACTGTGATATTACTGTGTCAAAGATGCTCTTTGGGTAGATATTAAATCGTTTCGTGCTTCATAAGTAACGAAGATACTTTTACAAGGACGAATGGAAATTGATTCATTCTTCGGTACATTTGGTCGTTACTTTAAAGATTTATTTCTTTTGTTTACTTATTGGAAGCAAAATGCGTCTAAAGGATATTTTTTATACATTTCATATCATGAGTTGATTGAAAATAATCTTTGACGTAAATGATGATGCAAGTCGATAGCATTTTGTATGACGTTATAGGCGTGTTTTCCTTAGAATCTCTGATGAAGATTACAAATAGTTGATAAAAATAAGTTTATAGGTCAGGTTTAATATAAGCCCTGCCTGCAGGTTAATGACCCACTCGGTCACCCATCTAACTGGTAAACTGTCCAAGCATTGCTTAATTTTATTAACCCATTACGGACGGCAAGCCAAGCTATGAGCACTACAAAGTTAAATTTTCTGTAGTCCACCGCTACATTGGCATTATTCTATTTCATTTTATAAATAATCTAGGACTGCGATGTGGGCCGTCTTATAGCAGAAATACAAATAATTTATTTAAATCATGATTGCTCCCTTGATTTAATTTCTAATTTAAGCCATAAATAGAATTGATTGCGTAATCTTGTTTAATATAAGTTTATAGGTTACCGAAGCCTACTTTGTCTCGAGAAATGAACCCACTTAGAAGTAATTACGTCACCGATATCGAAAGCTCTATTATATGATTTTATTTCATTATTATAAATGTTTTTTTTTATTTTACCTTAGAGATAGAATTCAGTATGTAGATGTCAATGGGAATAGGTCTCTAGATTTGCCAGTAGGAATGGGCGTTCCACAGGGCTCTTTTCTCGGTCCATTTCATTTTTTAATATAGGTATATTGAATATTTGCCGTACTTTGTTCAAAATTTACGTTTTGTTTGCCGACGATAAGTCACTAATTTTTAAAGTTGATCGCAATTCATGTAACTTTGATAGCGTCAATAACACTCTTGCACAAGTATTAGATTGGTATTTGACAAATAATTTGGTACTCAACTTTAGCAAAACCAAATGTGTTAAATTCTCTTTGCTAACTGTCAAAAGTGTTGCTACTGATATAATTTTAAATAAGGAAACAATTCAACTAGTTGAATCAAAAAAAATCATCATTCAATTCTTAGGTCTTACTTTAGATTGTAAGCTTCAGTGGGGCGCCCAAATATCCTGTCTTACAGTCAAACTTAGTTCTGCAGCGTTTGCAGTTAGAAAAGTTAGGGAATTCACATAAAGATACTGCAAGACTAGTTTACTTTAGTTATTTTTTCATTGCGTAATGTCTTACAGTATAATGTTATGGGGTACAGCTGCTGATATACAGACTATTTTTGTCATTCAAAAGAGGGCTATACGTGCAATTTATAAGTTAGGTGCTAGAGTTTCTTTACGTGATAAATTTAAAGAAGTAGATATATTATACAGTTGTATCGCAATATATATATATATATATATATATATATATATATATATATATATATATATATATATATATATATATATATAAATATATATATATATATGCTAACTTAATGTATATTAAGAAACCCTTAATTCTATACCGCAAAAATAGTGATTTGCACAAAGTAAACACAAGGAATAAGCATAAACTAGTGGGAACTAACTACCGTTTACATAAAGTTCAGAACTCATTTGCGGGGATTGGTATACGATTTTTCAACAAATTGCCTCTTGATATAATGAATTTATCCATGCACAAATACAAACGGACAATTAGGATTTTTCTTTTACAAAGGGATTATTACACTATTAAGGAATTTTTAAATGATAAGACACCGTGGGGATAGCCTTAGGCTTGTTTAACTCACGATTATTTTATTTACATGTTAAGTGGGGGTGCCTCGTGAACAAATGATTTTTGCAGGATTTGGATATTTTTATGATTTGTTGAATGTTGTTTAACATTATTTATCCCTGATCATATCATTGTTCACTTGTCACCTTCACAAAATTCTTTCTACATTTGCATTCCTTCACGCGTTCCACTAATTTATATTAATAATAACGATCTGGAAAGTGGAGAAAATTGGTGGTCATGGTCAGTATACCAATAGATTATTTCTTACTGCCGGTTCGTATACCGTTGTCGTCATGCTCACTAAAATGTCATTTCTTGTGGTAGCGTCGTGTGTCGGGTCATCCCTGTCCCTCTAATATGGCGAGAGGGATTATGGCTGACCCATGCGTCATACTCGTGAACGGGTGCTACTTGCGATGACTGGTCGATGACGGTCTTGCGGCTGGTATTAAATATTTAACTGCATAATTTCCATCATAGTTCTGATCACTTTCGCGGATTGCCTGCATTATTAGGTATATATAATGTAAGTGGATGCTCCTGTTTCACCATGTCTATTCCGATGAGGCTAACTAAATGAACATCAAAATTAAAATTAAGTATTATGCTTGAGTATTATTATGCACAGTAAATATATACAAGTGATATAGAAGGTGTAACAGTTGCAGCACCTTACAAAATGTAAATTATGTGTATTATGCAAAACCTGGCGATGAAAAAGAGTGACCGTAAGTTTTATTGTCCGTTCGTTCTCATGGTTCTACGCCCTTGCTTTGCGAACGTGGCAATAAATGTAAATGTAGAGTCATTGAGTAATTATTTTATAAATTTATTATTTTAACGTTCATAAGCGTCACATTGTGACCCAAATGAATAAAGGATTTTGACTTTGACTTTGACTAATAAAATGTGGATGTGGACATTATGTCTATCCTTTGTTGATAATTCAGCATTCTGTGCAGAACATATTCAACCCCCGAAATCATGATACACTTAATGATATACCTACATTTCTAGCTCATAACACACTATTCAAACAGATTTATCGTTATATATCGAGGGTTTTATGATCTATCGTACGTGACTAAATACCTTTTAAAATGACGACCATGGCATGTAGGTAAATGCAATTTTATTCGGATACTAAAATTTTACTTACGTGATCGTAAATTTTACTATAGGTCGTTTTATTCATATGAAGCCTCGATGCAGTACTTTAGTGTAGTATTGAATTTTTTCTTATAGACTCACGGGTGTATCCCGGAAGGGGTAGGCAGATGTGTAATAGCTATTACACCCATATTTCGCCACGATTTTTAGGTCCCACGTAATAGGTGGCGAGCCTATTGCCGTACCGGGCACATTACGAGACTCCGTGCTGCTACTGAGAATTTCCTAACGGAAAAACCCAATAAAAACTTTGCCCGACCCGGGGATCGAACCCGAGACCTCCCAATCCCACGCGCACATTTATGCCGCAAGACCAACGAGGCAGTCAATATAAAAAATAAAATTACAATAATAAATGAAATTATTAAATTCTACATTTATTTAGCAGCGACATAAAATAACACCCACAGCCTTCTCGGCTCTAGTTGCGAAATGCGAGTTTAGTTTTTCGAAATTAAGATTCATACGTTAGTAACTGAGCCGCTAGTCCCTCATCGGCGCTTATATTTAATGAAGAGACAAGTCGCAGATTTTGCCGTATACACAGAAGTGACCAGTTATTGTCAAAACTTTACCTGCCTCATTAAATTCAACCCGGCAATGTAAAAGTTTCGGGTGAAGTTATCAAACTCCAAATTTTACAAATAACGGAGCTTATTCGCGGCGCCGGCGTAAACTTCCATATTTTAGCATAGGTGAGCGCCACATTCTAATATGCCGCAAAATATATAGAGCCACTGTTTCCAACAGAGACTTTGGGCGATGGCTACGAGGTCGGCGAAAAGTTTGCCTATGACGTAGCAGATTTTATTTAATACCGGTACTAGAGTTCATTATAGTATTTAACTCAACGATCAAACTGTTTGTTTGGTCAGTATAATACAATGTTGTTTAATGTGATTACTCCGTCACCTCGCCTCTCGACAGCCCCATTCGTATTTGATTGAGTAATTTTATTTTCTGAGGAAAACGTCTGATGCAATTACTTGTTTTTTATTTTTATGGTTTCATTTCCGACGTCGCTGTCCTTTGAGTTTCATGCCCGCTCGGTCGCTTCATTAGAAGCCCCACTTCACCAGTAAACTTGCAATGGGACCCGCGGGTACGATCAACTATACTTATACTTGTGTTAATACCTGTGCTCAGACCTGTGTCAAGCTTCATTTGAGACGAATTTCACTAAATTTTACTGGTAGAGAAGCTTTCTACTTTTATTGCTAATTCTCAAGGGAATCGAAACATGTTAAAACATTTTTTCAAAATAACAATGCTTTACTTCAAAGGTATCGTGATAAGTAGGGTCGCTTCCAATAAACGGGGGATCAAGAATGCCAATCGGGCCCTTATTAATGAAAAGGAAACCATTATTCTTCGCCCATAAAAAAGGTATTATTAACTTATCAAAATATTCAAGTATTTGAAATGCTATTGAAGCGTAAATCTCGCAGTCGATCGTAAAAACTGTTCCCTGGAGCAAAAAAAGTAACTCTGTTTCATTGGATCGGAGTCGTACCATTGTCCTGTCATTTTTGTCAGAGTGCGTATGAACGCACTCTGACAAAAAGACCAATTTCTGAGATTTCCGAAGGGCTTAGCTTCATTTCCTTTCATATCTCCCCAGATACTAAATTCGTTCACCCAATATAAAAAAATCGTCGGGAACACTTGCAATGGACTTGACGTAAAATTTACTCTCTATCCTAGGGACAGATTGGATATTAGAAGACACTTATAGCGTATATATAGACCGCTGAGCCTATTTGATTGCCACGCGCTTGTTATTAATATAAATAAGAAGAAAATAAGCTTATTAATATAAATTAGATCAGTACAGTGTCTGTAACTTATTTTATATGGCATTTTATTATGTAGGCGTATTAACTACTGATATACAACAGAATCCTAAAAAACTACTGATATCGTCTGTGTGGTGACGGATTAAGCATACGGAATGTCACCACCCCATATCATCCCATGGGTGTCGTAAGAGCCGCCAGAGGGAGCATATTATGCAGGGAACAGCACTGTAAGAGAAGGAAAACTTGATACAAACCCTATACCAACCCGTTTGGCCAGCGTGGTAAAGTAGGCCAATACCTCCTTTCAAAGGAGAGGCCTAGTCCAACAGTGAACTGTTAAACGCTGATGATGATGATACAATAGAACTGAAATATTAAGTCATGGATTGATCTTAATACTATTGCCATTAGTAATATCAATAAGCTCATATTATTATAGTGTAACACTACTAAGATAGTGGAATCATTTTAAGAACTTTGTATTTGACGCAGCGATACATACTTCGCAAGATTATTGGACATAAAATTGAGATTGATTTTTATAACTTGGGTAGATATTTGTTTCATTTTGTTTTGTTTCCTACGGATGATTTTTATTTCACCTTAAATAAACGTCAGCAACGTGATGGGCGTCTTTTTCTATGTAATATCTTCTATTTGATTATGGGAGACATTTTAAGGTAGTCTAAAGCTTGTACATTTAGATAAGTGTAAACTTTGCGGAGGAATACAAGTAAGTATGCATAAGCTGATTTTGTGGTATAGCTTCTGAAATTGTCAACACTTGCGATCTATTTGCATTTTCGATGCACACCATCATTTTTCGTAGCCGTTAGTCTGGCCTGTCATGAAAATTTTGACAATCGCTACCGGGATTCAGTACCCTCAAATATCCTGACACTACCTCAATATCGCTATCCTCTTGACTTGTATAAGTCAGATAGAAGTTTCTCCATAGATAAACTAGGGAAGAGACCTTGGATAGTTTGTTACGTAAAAAGACCTTTCAGGTGGCCACTGTTACGTTATCCCTACTTAGGTGTGTTTAAATGAGAAACGTGGTTAAATGTTACAATAAAAATTGATTTAATTGCCAAGACAATCTACACATCATTTAGCAATAGAAAAAAATTACTAGTAATGCGTAATTAAAAAAATATACACAGGGTCGCGTGATTCGGCGATGGGTGAGGTTTCTGTTGAGAATCCCGCTGCCGATGGTCCAGGAGAGTTGGTGACTTAACTCGGAGCTGTAGCCGCCAAAAAGGGAATCGCGAAGCCAACGCGTCCGCTTTTATAGAAGCTCGCAGTGCGGTGGGGGCGGAGGTGCAAGCGGCCGAGAGGTGGTGTCCTCTCGACGTCACAGCGACGTCACACACTCCTCCCATTAGGCCAGAATTTTCCCAGAGGGAAAATTCTGTGGCTGGTAGGCGGCAACTGCACTCCGGGACCCTGAAACAGATGAGTGGTAGTGGTGTCAGTAGGTTAAATACAAGGCAACTACTAAGCCTAAAAGAGGAGAAGAAAAAACAAGTATAACCCTCGACCATTCATACGTCACCAAGCATTGAACGTTCCTATTACCTGACATACATCACATTCAAAAGGCCTACACACAATTATACGCATGAACAAGCCAACATTCATTCACGATGCGAGTCGTATTCATTATAATACATGACGCGCGAAGAGGTATTATACGTGAGTTTTATAGCAAATAGCCACCCAGTCTATGTTGGTAGGCACCACCTGACCACCCATATTCGATAAGTGAAATTAATTGAAAGTGTATAAGTCGTAAACCAATATTACGATCTTACTATATTACGATACTAACAATCATACGATTAGTTGGCGATATCACAAACAAATTGCTCATTAACGCGCTCGATGCGAATTGTAAAAGCATAAAAAAGTGTTCATTATAATTAAGTATAAAGTATAATACAATGTTTTGAGCTGAGTGATCGGCTGACGTAAACAAGTGAGTCATCACTGCGCGCTTGGCGCCGGCCGCATTCCATTGTCGCGGACAATTAACTGGTTTCTGATTATGATACAAAATCAACAACGGCAAATACACAATTCGGAATAGGTTGCAATGTATACCTAGTACATCACCGCAGGAGACAATCGATGACATAGTATACACAACCATAGCCAAAAACACAAAAAAAAAAATTCGCGGCAAGATGTAATGTATAGTACATCGTCGAAGGAGACTGTCGACGACATAGTACACACTACCATAGTTAAAAACACAAAAAAAAACACAATCGAGAATCGAACCACAGACCGATCCGACAACAACCTTTCAGCCACTGAGCCATAAGGGATTTTTTTTTATTATATTACGATCAGTCATTACCAAGGCTATATGTAACAAGATATATGGGTACATGATTTAGCTGTAATTAGGAGTTAAAGGTTTTTATATTATTTGTAACGAAGTGTTAAGTTATTTTAGTGATTAATTCATTAGTGATGAGCATTAATCATTACATTCTTAAACTTTGCAGTGAGTTAATTTAAGATCTTTTATATGGCCACAGATGAGACAAGTATCAGATAGAGCGTATTCGTCCAACTAAGTGTGGCACGTTGACAGCTATGTGTGCGTGACCTTTGGCGACTGGCACTGTACGGACATGCGCGTCTATGTGTGTGTAAAGTTGCCAGATTATGAATAATCTCCCAGTATTTTGCATATAGTTATGTAATATTCTTATATTCATTTGCGGTTTTGAAGAATTTACCATGGATTTAATTAATGCTTTTATAAATACATTTCTTAAATGTAGGTACCGAGTTAAGTTTTAACTACTTCGTAAATCTGTATATATAAAATCCTTGCGTTACTGACTGACTGACAGACAAGCTACAGCTGAAACTACTCGGCGCATGAAGCTGAAATTTAGCATGTATGTTTCTTGGGAACCGTAGGGGTGCACTAAGACGGGATTTCTCGAAATTCCCACGGGATCGGGCAAAACGAGAAATACGAAAATATGTGCGTGCGAAGCCGCTGGCGTCGATTAGTTGAGAAATAAATAGTATGTATGTACACGATTTTGATACTTATTCCCTACGCCATAAGTATGTATGTACACACGGCGCTAAGTCAAGCTAAACAGTTGCTGTACGATTTTGATACTTATTCCCTACGCCATAAGTATGTATGTACACACGGCGCCAAGTCAAGCTAAACAGTTGCTGTACGATTTTGATACTTATTCCCTACGCCATAAGTATGTAATGTACACACGGCACCAAGTCAAGCTAAACAGTTGCTGTACGATTTTGATACTTATTCCCTACGCCATAAGTATGTATGTACACACGGCGCCAAGTCAAGCTAAACAGTTGCTGTACGATTTTGATACTTATTCCCTACGCCATAAGTATGTATGTACACACGGCACCAAGTCAAGCTAAACATTTGCTGTACGATTTTGATACTTATTCTTTACGCAATAAAAACGGTGCAAAGGTCAAAGTGTATAAGCTTGACGAGTAGCAGAGTGTACACGAATATTTGGATCGTTTGGGGATCGAATTCAAAACAATATAATGTAAGGTATATACTAATGGAAATTGAAATTCTATTACTATATTTATGAGAAAGAAGATATATCTACAATATACTTCTATAATACGGTAATGTATTTTTCATTAACATGACAATCGTTATCACATAATCAATTGACAAGTGCATTTTCCCTAATTCAGGCAGAACGGCGTCGACAAAAACTGGCAACACTTACATATTTCTTGCACAAATACGAATTTTATCGAAATTAAATTAGGAAACAGTCAAATTATCAATAGTTACCTGTGAAAAGATATTCCATTTTCCTGTTTTTGTTTTTAGGAACAACTTTTACAGTGTTTAAGAACACAAGACGGCATTTTGAGAATTTAAAAGTTGAAGTGATCGTGACGCGTGAACTGTACGATGCTTCGTAGCGCACTGGAGACGAGTTTGTATTCGCTTTTCAATTTTGTATTTGCTTTAGTGGCCACACGCAACAGTGCCGCGCGTTCCATCTGATAATTCTCTCATCTGTGTATATGGCAATCACCAAGCGAAACATATCTGATATTTATATAGTTAGATAGTTATCTGATGTTTCGATATTTAGTTAGATAAATAACAGATTGTGCAAAAATATTAAATTTGGAAAACCTCTTCGACAATTTATAACAGTAATATTTATTCCTGTTTTATGTTAGCATGTTTACACAAATCGTTAACACAACAATGCGTTATCTTGTGAGCTCCAACTCGAAAACAATAGCACTATTGTTGGCCTTCACAAATAATTATGTAGGTAATTATAACTTCGCATACATATGCGTCTTACATTGTTGTTAATGACACTGTACACAATCGTTTATAAACACATTTATGCTATAATAGAATAAGATTTAATTATTTTATTCAGCTTTAAGGTTAAAATAAACGACGGTGAAATACGAAATGGTATTATCTTTAACTTGTAAATCAATTAATTTGCTTTAGTTATTAAAGTATAAAAATCATTGATTTATGTATAAGTACCCACATTAGTTGATTAAGTTTTTAAATTATTGATTTAATTTGTGTGTAAACAGCCACTTTAGTTATTTAATGAGGTGTAAATATTATTATTTGATTCATAAATATATAATTTAAATAGCCACTTAGTTATTTAAGAATAGAAGTTATTGATTCATTTTATGTGCAAATACCCACTTTAGTTAAAGTTAGTTTCAATTCAATTAAGTTTGATAAATTCAGTTAGATATAATAACATTAGCGTAAACACAAGAACACATTATAACCAGCACTATTTAAGATGGTTTAGTAAAACCAGATGTAAGCATTTTGTATAAAGGAAACAAGTTACATATTGATATTTAATTATTTTACCGGCTGTCAGCGGTTTAATTTTATCATTTAATTGTCATTATATGTCTTATATATTTCAATAGAAACCAGACATTGAAAGAAACAATCCTAGCGACACAAAACATTACAAAAAGAACATAATTCAATAATTGCGACGCAGGAATTTTATGATTGAGTTCACAATGAACAGTAAATGCATAAATAGATGCATTCTCAAATAACATACCGATAGGCAGTAACAAGAAGATAAAATCGAAGACCAATAAACATTTGACAAAACGAACAACTAATAATTCTACGATGATATTCGTATTTCTATACCAAATAGACAATAATTACATTCGTTCATTATTGTTAGTGAGCAACCTGCATGTGATACGTGTACATTTTATTAATAAATGAACGCGGAATTCTAGCTAGATACCTAGTATATAATACGCTAGCATCTTAGGTACGTTCATTCTCAACCAGTCCAACTATGTTAGGTACACGTGGTATAATAAAGATGCAACTTTCTTAGTAAGAAAGAAAAGAATAGTTAATTTTAAAAGATAATCACCGTAGTAGGCGGTAAAAGTATTTAATAATAGCTACTTTATAGAAATATATCGCTGTACAAAATCACTAGCAGAAGGTTATAGTAGAAAAATGAAAAGAAGTGAGAAAGAGAAGGGTGTGAATTCGTTCCATAAGTCAGCCAAAGCAGATTATTAGCAATAACTACCAGTAGCACTTAATCACCTTAGTGGCATTTAAAAAAGCTAATCGCGAAGCATACGATCAACGAAGGTGACCTTAGCACGTCGTTAGTGGACGTGAGGTCATAAATCGCAATACAAAGAATGCAATCAAGGAATGTGACCACAGCGCGTCATTTAGTTGACACGTGGTCGCAAGCAAAACGATTATAGCTTGTTACTTATGCGGTTGATACAAAATTAATTATCACACGCGGCAACAGAAATGGTTATAATATAAAATGCTTACCATGCGTAGTAAGACAAAATTTGTCTGTTGTGACCGGCTCAACACAAAACCGACCTTCCGAGCACAACAGAACAAAAAGAGAAAATGTCTATTGTGGCCGGCATAACACCACCGACTTTCCGTCCACAATAAAACGCGACACAGCGACGTCACAAGTTATCATCCTTTAACATGTATTTAGGCCACATTTATGTTCCAACATGAAAAGCTAAACCTCATACTGACGTACACTAGCCGTTATTTGTTGCTTAATCATATTGCGTACGCTCTAGCGCTTTTTAAAATAGATTACAAAAACTGTTTTTTTAAATCCCCGTGCTCAGTCCTTTTAAAATTTAGCCTGGTGTTGCCTGCGGTCTTTTTATATATTTTCTACAATTTTTAGGCAGCTATTAGCCATCATAAATTCATTTATAGTGCGTTATCAAACTATGTCGAAAAATAGTTTGTATGGTTAGCGATGACAGTGAAACAGAATGATTCAATAATATGTGAACGGGCAATGACTTATGGATAAATATCGAAACTAACTTTAAAAAACCATTTCAAAAGCTCCTTAAAACATTTTAATTTAAAAAACGCCTTCTCAAGGATAATCCAATAACTCCACGTCAGATCATGATCTAATTTGGTACAACACGAGAAGTCAAAGCAATAAAATAATGGTCATTAAAATCGGTCTAGTTAGTGAAAAGTTCTGGGATAACACATATAAAAAATACCAACAAATTGAGATCCTCAACCTTTTTATGTGAGATAAAAATTAAGGTTGTTGATGCATATTTTATAAGCAGCCCTGTAATTATATGATACTGTCATACCACTCGGCAAGGTCCTATCAGAATATCTAGGCCATAGTCCATCATGCTGGCCAAGTGCGGTTGGTACACGTCATATGTCTTTTATTTTGTCTTATCGAGCGCTCTCAGACATACAGCTTTACTCATACAATTTTCGATATAAGCTAAGAACTTAAGCGAAAAATAACATTGTATACACACATTACTAAATGTATTACGCGTTTGAACACGGGACCTCTTGCATAGCAGTGTAGTCTCCTCACGGACTATCGCTGCCGTCATTTGTGTCACATGCGGTCTTTTTAGTATTATTCTATTCAAAATTCATATAAAATATATGAAAGTATAATGTACATTCCTCAGATGCAAAACCTATATTATATCATTTTCTGTGTCACGAATTTTTCGACAAACAGTTCAGAGTACGTTACTAGACTAAGAAAACATAGTCGAGATAATATTTAGCCTTTTACCCCTAAACAAAGGAACCAGCTATATATTTTTATTTAGTACTGAACAACATATTCTACTTAAGACTAACAGGTGCCTCATAGCATGCGAAATTTACTTTGTACACTCAAAAGTAAATAAATATATAAGGTTTTAGTCTTTAGTTTTCTTCTGTTTTATAACATTTTTGCGCTACTGACTTAACCCTAGAGTACTAATCTAATTTTTTTACTGCTTAATACTAAGGATCGCTCGGGAGGCTACATCATAAATTATACAAGGTTTTAGAAAGTCTTTTCTATTAAAATTTGTATTAAATTTAAAAAGAATTATGAAGAAAGACCTCGTTTCTTTAAATTTAATGCCACATTTTTCTTAAAATTATAATTTCAGTCTTAAAATCAACCTTAAATCTAACATTACCCTTGTTTGAACAGTCTTTAGAATAATAATAATAATACACATACATATAGCTTCTAATTTATTATCTTAAAAAGTATTGTTAAAGTGTTATATTACATATAAGTAAAATACTATATTGAGAGATTATATTTTTCTATCACAATTTTAGAAGTTTGGAGATCGAGACTGGGTTTGAAGAGCGGCTTCGAACTCGGTGCTTGTGCTAGCTTGTATTTGTGATGTTCCAGTAGGTAAATTAAGATTGTTCGGAGCAATATTTGGAATACCATCTTCAAGCTGGCACGCGGGTAAAAGAGTAAGATCAGCCACACTGTCGTCTGAATCATAATCCTCAACGTAATCTTCAGTTTAACTATCCGAATTTTCGTATTCCAAATAGTTTGTTATGTGGTTCTCGTCGAGATTCATCTATGAATAGCGGGATAACAGCCTTAAGCTATTAACCCAACTGTACAGAGGGTGTTTAAATGCTAAGGGCCTAATCTAACTTGTTAACCTACACTATCCTAGAGCCGTAGCCTATCACCTATAATATCCTATGCTAGTTATCCTAATCCTTATACCTATATGTATCCTAAACCTATCCTAACTTGTACCTAGCGTATAACGCATATAGGCTTGGTGCTCTGTGGTATTCTGTGATACAGACCAGCACTTATATGCACCTACTACTAGGCCCTTAACCTATGGCACGTACTATCGTGGTACTACTGTGGTATGCTGTGATACAGACCTACGATTCGTACGCGCCTAAGAACCTAATCCTATTTGTCCCTACAAATCCCTAGACCCTAGCCTAGGATTATTAGGATAATTAAGTTTCGTTTCATGCATTTAGTGACGTCATCTCACGAATCCTATAAAAGTGGGGATCGTTCGCCTGTCAGGTCAAGCCCGCCGGCCGTCGTAGCGAGAGGACGCCGCTTCTCGCAGCGCTCGGGTCTCGCGACAAGTTAATTCCGTGTGCATCACATCTCGCTCACGCGGGGACGCCTATATAATTATTGTGCATCTACCGACTTTCTTGGATTATCACACGGCTCACTATTGATTTCGGTCCTCGGTCTGCCACCAGCGGCAAGCCCCGGGGGCCGTATCAGTGGGGGTCGTGTGCCGAGGGGGTCGGCAGAGACCGCGCACGACAGCCCCCCAACCTATTGCACGTGCATTACCGCGCCGCGTTCATAACCGCGTCGCGTTCGACCGTCGCGTGCCGTCCGCGTGTCGCCTCCGCGTCGCGTGGCTGACCGCGACGTGCTAACGCGCCGCGGCATCACCGCGCCGCGCCGCAACCGCGCCGCGCCATCGACACAGCTCGGCGTTCCAACCGCCGCGTTTCAACCGCCGCGTCTCGACCGCGGTGCTTACTTTCCGCCGCGGTAAGGATGCGCCGTTGAAACATGCCGCCACCATCCCAACAACAGTACCCTCCATCGAGGAAGGCAACTCGCCCGCTGCCTCCGAGACGCAGCATATGGCGCTCGCGTGTCGCTCCGCTCGCCACCATACAGGCGGGCGTCGAGCGCATGATTAATGACCAACAGGTCAGCCGAGCGCCCCGCACCACCCCACCTCCCCTCATCATGACACCTGGCCTTGGGGGTGAGGAGTATTTTGCGGGCAGCCCACTGCCCGTAACGCCGACACCGACGCCGACGCCGAGGACGTCCCCAAGGTCGTCACCGGTACCACCCAGGCTCTCAGCGCCATCGATGCCTCCAATTGTCGGCATCTCGACCACCGTCCCCCCGCAACCCGCGCAGCTCACCCGCGCCACGCACCCGTTCGTGTGGCCGCAGGCAAGCACCAGCGCCGCACCACCGTCCCGCGCCGGGCAACCGACCGGTACCATGCAGCCGTCCGGCGCCGTGCCCTCATCCGGCGCCACTCCGGCACTCACTACCGCTGTCACTGCTGCCCCAGCGGCGGGCGTCACGCCCGACCAACGCGTCGCAGCCTTGCCGCCGCACCTCGTCCCTCTGGCGACATCTGCTGCTCTCCTGCAGATGGCGCCTCAGTAGCGGCGAGAGAAGAGGCCGCTGACACCCAGTGCACCTAGTGCAGCACCACCACCACCACCGGAGAGGCTGGACCAGCCACCTTGCGCGCCGCGATACACGGCGCCACCGGTGACCATCTCTCCGGAGAGGTTCCCCTCACCCCCCCAGATGGCCGAGAAGAGGCAGGCAATTTTTACAACGCCGCCCTTCAGCCTAACCAGCACGACCTTGGTCTCACCCATGGAGACTGGGCCGTCCTACGCCGCCGTTGCCACCGTGACCACAGCGGGTGCGTCCACCTCTGTCGCACCTACTGCCGTCACCACTGCCGCAGCACCGCTACCTACTCCAGTGGCTACCACCACCACCGCCACTGTGACGACAACCACCACACCCGCTCCTGCGAAGACCAGGTACCCGCCACTCGTGGTAGAGGTACTACCGGACTGGCCGACGCACCTCAAGGAGCTCAAAAAGCGGCTTGGGTACGCGCCGAACAGCCGCGCGTACGGAAAAGGCATCCGTTTCATGCCGAAGTCGGAGGCCGAATACCGGACCACCCAACGCTACCTAACACAGCTGGAGAAGGAGACCAGGATATCCTGGTACTGTTACTCCCTCCCAGCCGAGCAGAGTGTGAAGGTGGCAATACGAGACCTGCCTTCAAACACCGACCCCGGGGACATCGAGAGGGAACTCCGGGAGCTCGGGTACATCCCGGAGTACGTCCGCGCCATACGGGCGCGCACCGGCCGTCCCGGCTGCCTGTTCCACGCGCAGCTGCAGCGGACCCCAGACATCACGCCGGGCATATATGACATCACAGAGTTACTCTGTATGCCCCGCGTCAAAATTGAATCATGGCGCGGCAAGAAAGGCCCCGCGCAGTGCCATAGATGCCAGCTGTTCCGGCACTCATCGCACAACTGCCACAGGCCCCCTGCCTGTGTGCGCTGCGGAGAGGAACACGCCGCGAAGGACTGTCCACGCCCACTTGAGGCGCCACCCACCTGCGCGAACTGCGGAGGTGCACACACGGCGAACAACGTTGCCTGCCCGGTGTTCCGCAAGGAGGCGCGGAACAAACGAGCCAGCACTGTTGCTCGCACTTCTGCAGCTATGGCAAAAACAGCTACTGTCGCTGCCGAAGAAAACGCCCCCGGTTCTCTTATGGCCGCTGCTAACCCTGCTCAGGTGGCAGCCGGTAAGAAGAGAAGGAGGCGAAGGAGACCCCGGAGCAAATCTGCTGCGACATCCACGCAGCAGACCAAGAAGAAGGAGCAGTCTACTGCACCTGTGGTCGCTGCCCCCTCAAGGGGGACGAAGGCGAAGCAGGCTGCAGCGACAGCGTCGGTGCCAACCACGCTGGCGCCGCCACGAGTAGACCCGGTGATCACCATGGCCATCGGCGCGCTCAACGCCGTGCTACAGGCCCTGCAGGACGGGCGGGATCCAGTCCCGCTCATCCTTAAATGCGTAGGCGAACTATGCGCTTATGGCCGCTAATAGCCTACGCATTGTGTACTGGAACGCCGACGGAGTGTCCCCCGAGAAGACCAGGCTCGTAAGGTTGCTGCTCTCCCAGCGACAGGTTGACATTGCCCTCGTCAACGAGACGCACCTTAAGGCCAGTATCTCCTTTAAGATGCCAGGGTACCATGTGTACCGAGAGGACCACATCTCTCCAGCTGGGACTGCGTACAGGGGATTAGCAGTCCTAGTGAAGAGAAGGATCGTCCACCAACCGCTGCCTGTACCAACGCTGCAGTCGACGTACGCCCTTGGCGTAGAAGTCTGCATCGACAGCCGCCCCATCCGTGTGTTTGCTTTCTACAAGCCGCCCAACAACAGACTAGCGATGGCTGATGTTCACGCCCTGCTGGACTCGCCGAACGCGACCATAGTCGCGGGCGACTTCAACGCCAAACACACGGCCTGGAACTCCACCACCACTTGCCCTGACGGCCGCCGTCTACTGGACGATGCAGACCGCAACGGCTATGACGTGCTGGGGCCAGAAGTCCCCACGCACTATCCGTACCAGGCAGCTTTCATACCAGACGTCATCGACTTGACGGTCATCCGCGGCCTGCCGACCGCACCATCGATCGACGTCCTGGACGACCACCTCCTCTCGGATCACCAACCCGTACTCCTCACACTGTCGAGTGCTCCGGCTCGAACAGTGACGCCACCCTCTCGACACCGCCAGGATTGGCAAGCATTCGCCGACTACATGGCGAAGCACGCGCCCTATCGCCGGATCGAGACCCACGCAGACGTCGACACACTCGCTGAGCAACTCAGCGCTGTGATCAACACAGCGCTTCGAGTCTCGCGTCTGGACGCTGCGTCGACACGCCGGCCTCCCCAACTCCCGGCCTACATCATGGCGATGATCGAGAGGAAGAGGAAGCTCAGACGTCAATGGCAACGCACCCGATGCCCGACCACGAAGTCCCAGCTCAACGCTCTGGCTGCGAAGATCTCAAGTGCACTGGAGACAGTCGCCACCGAGTCCTGGCATCGCACCATCGAGCGAGCAGGTGAAGACTGGTCAGGCATCCACCGCCTGTGCCGCCAACTCTCCGGGAAGCAACCTCCGATTAGGCCTCTCTTGGCTGGTGACGGTACCCCACGTTACCGCCCCGAGGACCGAGCGGAGATCTTTGCCGACCACCTGGAGACCCAGTTCCCGCCGAATCCAGCTTCCAACATGCAGCATTTAGAAGCTATCCAGCAGCGCCTGGAGTCATACTTCCAATCGCCGATAGCCCCCACGGAAGACCCAGTAGTCTTTTCCCCGGGTCAGGTGCAGCGAATGATTCGCCGCACCAAACTGCGGAAAGCCCCTGGTCCCGACCGGATCACCAACGAAGCCCTGCGTCACCTACCTCCACGAGCAATCGCGACGCTGACGCAGCTGTTCAACGGCATCCTCCGCACAAGCCACTTTCCCGCAGCATGGAGACTCGGCCGAGTCATAATGCTGCCTAAGCCCGGGAAGAACATACTGAAGCCCGAAAGCTATCGGCCCATCACGCTGCTGTCGACACTCTCGAAAGTCTTCGAGAAGCTTCTACTGCTGCATCTTGTACCACACATCCAGCCACGCGACGAGCAGTTCGGGTTCCGAGCCGAACACTCCACCACGCACCAGCTCGCAAGAGTACTGCACCACATGACGGTGGCCCTCAACAAGAGGGAGAGCCCTGTCGCAGTACTTCTTGATATGGAGAAGGCGTTCGATCGCGTCTGGCACGCCGGCCTGGTCTACAAGCTGTCCACGTCTACTACTCCCCGCCGAGTAGTCAAGACTGTGGCCACCTTTCTTCAGGACAGGCGCTTTCAAGTGACAGTTGACGGCGTCCTGTCAACAGAGCGCCCCATCAGAGCCGGCGTCCCTCAAGGGAGTTGCCTCTCACCCGTGTGCTACAGCAGGTACACGGACGACATCCCCGTCGCTGGAGGCGCCATGCTGGCGCTGTACGCAGACGACGCTGCCTATATCACCACCTCTCTTAACCCCGTTCACGCGGCGGTTAAGATGCAGCGCGCACTGGATGCACTCCCGCCCTGGCTGGAAGACTGGAGACTGACGGTCAACGTGGCGAAGACCCAGGCGATCTCCATGGGTGGACGGAGACTGCCCCCGCCTCTCACCATGCTCGGACACCACGTCGACTGGTCGCCGACGGTGAAATACCTCGGCGTGACCATAGACCGTCGTCTCACGATGGCCCCACACGTGAAGAACGTTGTTGGCCAAGCGCGAACCGCTCGAGCTCTCTTGCGTCCTGTCCTGGCGTCCGGACTTCCCCTCCGTGCGAAGCTGGCCGTCTACAAGGCATACATCCGCACCCGCCTCACCTATGCCTCCCCAGCGTGGTATGCGCTGACTGCGGAGACTCTCCGCAAACGGCTGTGTGCGCAGCAGTCGCTCGCCCTACGCGCCGTTGTAGACGCCCCTCGCTACGTGAGGAACGACGTCATCTCCAGGGACCTTCGCATGGAGAGCCTCGACGACTTCGTCGGTCGCCTGAGCGCCAACATGTTTGCCCGCGCTGACGGGTCATCCTTCCGCCACCTGCGGGAGCTGGCGCCCTACCATCGGCGCCCACCGGACCGACCACTGCCGCGGGACCTGATCCCCGCAGCAACCACACCGGACTGACTCCAGCTCACTCACGTGGGCTGACGGGCGCTTGTCGGGAGCCTCCCCCGGCAAGCTCGACCTCGCCAACGTAAGCGAAGCCCCCACCGAACAAGCCGCCGCTGGCTTGTAGACCGCTCACCGGACGTTCCCCTCTTGGGAATACTGCCGGTGGGGTCAGGTTTCGCTAGCGGCGTGAAGCACACCCGGACAAGACGCCCGGACATGACTTCAGTGGCAACGACCACAACCCCGTGACCCGCCTGCAGTTGCAGGCGGCGGCTGACACCACTGTAACAGCACACCACCTGTAGCAGTTTCCCCCCGGTTCCCCTAGGGGAATCGTGAGAAGACCCATCGGATGTCAGGTCATTTGCTGGTTGGCTTTCGTACGGAAAGGTTGTCGTGAGTTGTCGGCGCTATTTGCGGTGAGTCATTTTTATAGTGACTACCTACTCTTGGATTATTATTTAATCGTGTGTAATTAATGGCTGTTTTTCTGTTAAGATTATTAATCTTGTGTTGATTATTCGTTACCGTCAAAATCTGTTTAAAATTAAAAGGTTAAAATACATTATTATAATTAGTTAGTGTCGCTCGCTTGTTTTTTTTTAATAAAATCCATCTTCTGATCCTAAAATCAGAAGTGGGATTCACCTACATACCCACATAAATTAAATTTTTAGATTAGTTTTGAAAAACAGCCGTTAATTCGTAGTTCAAATGCCTCGTTCGTCTCGTGATAACTCTGATGTGTCACCAAGTTATAAAACAAAGCGTAAGCGTAGCAAATCGCGCCGGCACCGTCGCGATTCGCGTTCGCGTTCCCGCCGCGACTCCGTTTCACGTTCGCGATCGCGTTCTCGTCGTAAATCTTCGAGTTCTCTGTCAGGTTCCCGACGTGATTACCGGTCGCGACACACGCGATCCCGCAGCTGCCATGGCACGGTTGGCCAGGCACTAGCAGCCATAATGACGCGATTAGACGCTATAGAGGGTAGCACGGCTACATGCAACATTGCACATTGCAAACGCCTCCACGGGTCGAACATAGTACCAGTCTTCAGTGTAGTAGTGACGTACCCTCCGCGACCGATACGTTAGCGGACGCCCTTAACGCCGTGATAAATAAAGTAAAACCACATAACTATTACGTGTCAAATTTCTATCCGGCGGTTCGTGACTTTGAGACATGGTGCGACGAAGTTGAGCGGGCAAAACTAACAAATAATTGGACTGATTCAGAATGTTTGTCGCGGGTAGCTCATTGTTTGAAAGGCGATGCCAAGACCTGGTTAAACGAATGGGTTACCAGCGACCGTTCTTGGAGTAATTTTATCAAAGAATTTAGATCTCTATGTCCGCACAAACTTGACTACGCGAATATCCTCTTTGAAGTGATGAATACGAATTCTAATAAGTTCAATACGTATGCTGAGTACGCTCGACGCTCGCTGCTGCGACTTCGCATTGTTAAGGGGCTTAGCAAAGAGCTAATGGTTTAAATAGTGATTCGTGGTATCAATGACGCCCAGGTCCGGGCCGCAGCAGCTAACGCCGATCTAACCGTTGATAGTTTAGTTACATTTTTAGCGATTTATATCAAACCTAACCACAACAAACCTGACCACCGTACATATTCTAAACCCAACCCCTTTAACAAACGTAACAATGTACCTTCGGGAAATTTATGTTTCTTATGCGGTAAAACGGGACACTTACGGACCAATTGCCCTAAGAAGAGGAAACCTGATGATAAACCTAATGCGGTGACATGTGCCTTTTGCAAAAAGGTTGGGCACTCAGAGAGTGATTGTTATGCGAAGCGACGCGTCGAAGCTTCGAATAGCAATCAACAGAAGGTGAACCTTTGCAAGGAGGTACATGGCTCTTCCGTGGCTAGTGATATTACTACCGCCGTAATTCAGGGCATTCCGGTCGACGTCCTAATAGATAGTGGAGCGCTTGATGTGTCCTTAATCTCGTCAGACATACTTAAACATTTTGCTTGTTCGCGAAAGCCAACCTATCGTATCCTTAAAGGTATAGGTAGTAACGGGATTATCGCTCACGAGTACGTTACTCTAACGGTCGAATTCTGTAAAATCTCGCTTGAGGTAGACTTTGTGGTGGTGCCCGCATCATATATGAATACACCGTTAATTATTGGAACCGATGTGCTTAACAGAGATGGCGTGACATATATTAGAAAAAACACAAACAATTTTTGGCACATGCTTCAAACCCGATTTGCACTATAAATTCTGTTAAGTCAGTCGAGCTCTCCGATATTAACACACCTCTTCAAAATCGCGAAAGCGAAATCAATGTGCAATTTTATTCAAATTTTACATTTTTTCCATTTAACTATCCACTAAATGAAGGCCATGGAAAGAAATCGGAACCTTTTGCTAATGTTCCTGTGCTTATAAATCGAAGGTGGGACAGTGATTGTTAAACTTTTAACCTTTCGTATGCATAAGAGCAGATCTGCACGAGACACAATAGATTTTAATTATGTCTGGTAATCCAGCATACGAAAGGTTAATGACTCGTGAAATTCTTCTTTCTCTTAGCGTTATCCCAGTTTCAATCTGGGGTCCGCTTACTAGTCTAACCGGATTTGGCTGAATATTAGCTTTTCCACGGAGCGACTGCCTGTCTGACCTCCGCAACCCGAAGGGATAGCGATATTCCATGGTTTAGACTAGTGTCAGTTTAATTAGAAGGTACTGACGCCCTGTAATAACTGTCAAAGATCTTCATGACAACCGGGACCGACGCCTTAATGTGCTCTCCGAGGCACGGGACAAGCGATAATTAACAATTCAATACGCACATAACTCCGAAAAGTCATTGGTGCGCGCCGTGGATTCGAACCCGATACCCTCTGCATGGCAGTCTGTTGGTATATCCACTAGGCTATTGCTGCCTTTTTTTAATGACTCGTGAAATTACTACCTATTAAATCATGTTTCATTCCAATATCCAATACACTTGAGCCTTGCTCGTATTTACCAACAAGATACTTTTTATTTGTAAAAAGGCGGATGTATTGCGCTGGCGCTGGTGTGGCGTTGACATTTAGTAGACATCGTAGCTTTAAGCTAATTGAGTACTAAGATGTTACAGGTTTGAAAATTGCTTGTATATTTACAGACTACCAAGTGCCCCAAATTAGAGACGCGACCAAACTCTGTGCGGCACGAGTTAGTCCCAAGTTATGAAACCTTGGATCAGATGTACAAAGCTCTACTAATTAAGAGTAACTGATAATATCCCGTTATAACTATCACCAACTGTTACTAAATATTTGAAAAGATAGAACAATTTCAGCATTTGCAATAGTCAAATAAATCTAAAACGCTGAGCTGCGAGACAGGTTTAAAACTATAAGCATTGACACGCTGCAAATATGTTTCAAAAATAACTTTGATCAATATTACGCTCAGTTTACATTCAATAGGTTTCTGTCTGCATAAACAAGGAATTTACATCCTCCATGTGGTAAAAAGTAAAAAAAGATAGTAAAAAGTAGGCTCAAGGGTCGAGAGCACTCACTAAGCGATAAACCGAGATTAGGATTCTATTTCCGTAATTCTACCTCTTGCAAAATAATTGCTCAACCTACTTGTTTCGTCCTTTGACACAACGAGTATATCTCGTAAATATCTTGTAGTTCAAACCATAACATTTCACAGAAACAAATAAAATAAATTCTGTTTAAATGCAATATTACTTACACATAATATTTCAAAACCATCTCGTTATTACCGAAACAAAGCGCAACCAGTTTTACGGAATAGTTTAAAGCTTATTTTGCACCAGCGAAGGAATGTGTTGTTTCTCCTAGCCGTGGCTAAAGAGAACATTCGGGTAATTTGTTTGTTTGCGTCGGAAAACTAAGAGATTGTCTTAAAACATCCCCAGATTCCTTGTTTTACATCTCATTTGCTCGGAAACTGCCGGCCAATGTTTGTATCCTACGACGAATTAAACAAAACTAAGAATATTCATGGCGCAATTTAAATAGTGTATCAGTTTGAATTTAAGGGGGTATAGGTTTTTTTAAAAGTCAGTTCACAAAGCAATTAGTATAATTTGCATGAATAACGAAATGCTAGTAAGGCCAAGTTATTCAAACAAACATGTGCTACATTAGCGATCAACACGCTACTTAGTTACCAAGAAAACCTATAATTTTTATTATACAATTAACTTCACTGCTTTATATGAATGTTATTATAGATAATGTTACATTATTTTGAAAAATGAAGCTTCGTAGGTTTTATATGGAAGCTAAATGTATTTAACGATTGCTAATTTGTAAGTGATTAAATAAATAATAATATATTTTACAAGAGTCAGATTGTTAGCACTCGACAATACACGCTTTTAATTACAATTCATCGCCATATTCACTGTGAAACAAAATGTTAATTGAATGAAGGTTAAAATATCAGCTTTGGAATGGAACAAAATCAAATACTTTATTGTAGAATATTGTTCATTTAATAGCCTTTGGCAGTGTATCATTTGTCTCTTTTTCACAAACATAGTTAAATTACACAGCCTAAGGAAAAATAAAACGGTATGCATCGCAATACCCATAATTACAAGAAAAATAATAATACAGATAGAGGCGATCGGTCATACAAAGTCGAACATAAATAAGAGAAGCATAAAAATTACTTTCATCCGTTCAAACATTATTTTCTTCCGTTTCATGAATCTCACGATCGGTTTCAATCGTGTCGCAGCGTGCACTGGGCTGGCACGAAAACACAGTACTCTAAATAATTTGAAAATATTCTGAGATAATCGGCCCATAAAGCATTGACTAGATGAGATAGATACCTTCTCAAAAATTTGGACAGAAATAGCTGGAGACAGGCACCTTTGGAGGAGTGTAGGGGAGACCTATGCCCAGCATTGGAACAGTATATGTTAAAAAAAACAATCGGCTTCATGAGTACACGCAGCTGTGGCATAAAACTTCACATTTGTTTGAGAGACCAATCTCAAATAGAATTTGACTTGTTAGCTAATTGGTATCGTGTCCTTCAACCATGAAAAAATAACCTTGCCAAGAGGTCTAAGAAGCCGTTATCTCTCTGTAAACTGTCTCAATATCGGAATTCCTACATGTCAAATAGCTGAAAAGCTGAGCCGGCGCTCGACGAATCATATTAAACGCTTCGGATCGTGTGTAGCGCAAGTATGTTGATAAAACAAAACAAAACTTGTGTTAAGTTGATATCGAGTCGCTCAACTCTGTCTAATTAGTGTTGGCAAATAATCCGGCGAAAGTTGGTTAATAAAACTGGTCTCGACTATTAATTGCTCCGTTTCAAATGCTACTGACGGGTTGGACGATCAATTTTTTGGCAAACTTGCAAAGTCTTATTTGATCTGTCTAACAATTAATATCTAGTGTACAGGATCCAAAGTGTTCCAGAGGGATCTGTCTGTTGGGCAGAGTCAGCTGACAAAGCTGAAGACGGAGGATGGCAGAATCGTATCGTCCAAGCCTGAGCTCTTGGAAGAGATCGAAAGGTTCTATGGACAGCTATACACGACAACGCAACAACCCGCAAGTACTCCAGCGTCAGACCCTAGAGCTGGATTGACCCGACACTATACTGAAGATATCCCGGACGTCAGCATGCAAGAGATTAGTGTGGCTCTCAAACAGCTCAAAAACAACAAGGCGCCGGGTGATGACGGAATTACGAGCGAGCTTGTGAAAGCTGGCGGTGCACCCGCTAGAGAAGCCCTTCGGAAGCTATTTAATTCCGTCATTCTCAAGGGTAAAACGCCACAGGCGTGGCACAGAGGTGTGGTGGTGCTTTTCTTTAAGAAAGGGGATAAAACCCTCTTAAAGAACTACAGACCCATCACACTTCTGAGCCACGTCTACAAGCTGTTTTCGAGGGTCATCACGAATCGTCTCGAGAGCAAGCTAGACGACTTCCAGCCTCCCTAACAAGCCGGTTTCCGTAAAGGCTATAGTACCATAGACCACATACATACGCTGCGGCAGGTTATGCAGAAGTCTGAGGAGTATAACCAGCCCCTATGCTTGGCGTTTGTGGACTATGAGAAAGCCTTCGATTCGATCGATACCTGGGCGGTGCTACAGTCTCTCCAACGGTGCCGGATTGACTACCGATATATCGAAGTGCTGAAGTGCTTGTATGAAAAACGCCACTATGTCAGTCCACCTCCAGGACCAGAGTTCGAAACCTATTCAACTCCAGTGAGGAGTGAGACAGGGGGATGTTATATCCCCGAAACTGTTTACCACTGCGCTGGAGGATGTTTTCAAGCTTCCGGACTGGAATGGACTTGGCATCACCATCAACGGTGAGTACATCACTCACCTTCGATTCGCAGGCAATATCGTAGTCATGGCTGAGACCATGGAAGACCTAGGCACAATGCTCGATGGCCTCTGTAGAGTCTCCCAACAAGAAGGTCTTAAGATGAACATGGACAAGACGAAAATCATGTCGAACGTCCATGTTGTACCTGCTCCTATTCAGGTTGGGAACTCTACGCTCGAAGTTGTCGACAAGTATATCTACCTGGGACAAGTAGTCCAATTAGGTAGGTCCAACTTCGAGAAGGAGGTCAATCGTCGAATCCAACTCGGTTGGGCAGCGTTCGGGAAGCTACGACATATATTCTCGTCCGATATCCCACAATGTCTCAAAACGAAAGTCTTTGACCAGTGTGTGTTGCCAGTGATGACTTACGGATCAGAGACGTGGTCGCTCACTTTGGGCCTTATCAGAAGGCTCAAGGTCACTCAGAGGGCAATGGAGAGAGCTATGCTTGGAGTTTCCCTGCGAGATCGAATCAGAAATGGGGAGATCCGCAGTAGAACCAAAGTCGCCGACATAGCTCTCCGGATAGCCAAGCTGAAGTGGCAGTGGGCAGGGCACATAGCTCGAAGAACCGATGGCCATTGGGGCAGAAAGGTTCTGGAGTGGCGGCCACGTACCGGACGACGCAGCAGAGGTAGGCCCCCCGCAAGGTGGACCGACGATCTAGTCAAGATCGCGGGAGGCGGTTGGATGCGGGCGGCTCAAGACCGGTCTGTGTGGAAAACCTTGGGGCAGGCCTATGTCCAGCAATGGACGTCGTTTGGCTGATATGATGATGATGACAATTAATAAGCATAGTTATTAGGCGCATCTCAGTGTGCCTTATTGAGTGAATATCTAATATAAAAAAATCTGGTGTTTGTTATCCAGTGTTCTATAAGGGCATAATTGTTTTTTATGTTTTTTTTTATATGTGGTAGGTATGGGTACTAGGGCATGAATATCGGAATATCGAATATCGAAAATATCGAAATATCGGACAAAATATTGTGCCAGAAAATATCGATATTATATTTGTAAAAACCGGGATTTTCGATATTTACGACATTGCTTCAAGTAATCATTACCAATGAATTTCATTTATATTACTTTTTCAAATCAATAACTCTGAGCGCGCTTTTACCCGTGCATGTGAGTATTAAGAACATTAAATAATAATAAGTCTGCGGTATTGCGTTGAGTGCGTCTAGCGTGCCAAATATGGTAATATTGCGAGTATACGTCGCTACCATTTTACCAGTAATTAACTACCGATATTGATCCGTAACAAGTAGTTTTTGTTATACAGTTTTATTTCGTTTCATGATAGACATGCCTTCTTGATTTAACTGCCTGTTATAAAATAATTACCTACCTATCTGCTAAAATGAATTTTTATAACTCTTTATTCATGTTCAATAAGTTTTAGTGATAATATCTCAGTCGTTTCTACAAGGCTCTGATAGCCCAGTGGCGGGACTAACAGACTGCAATTCGGAAGGTCTCGGGTATGAATCCTGGCTATCATCAATGACTTTTCGAAATTAATTTAAAATTGTTATAGAAGTTATGTGCGTAATTAGTTAATTATAGATTGTCTCATACCTCGGAGAGCACGTTAAGCTATCGGTCCCAGTTGAACATTTACGTCTGTTATAGTTATAACAGAAAGTTAGTACATTCAAATATCCTAGCAATGGGCAAATCAATATAAGTAGATAATATTAGTCCTTTTCAAGTTGTTCCACCTTTTTCAGGTCGTCGGCCTATCTAGCCGGGGGCCACCCTACCTTACGCTTGCCGAGGCGTGGCACTCTAGGACACGCTTGCTCCATCGGCTATCAGTCCTTCTACAGATGGCCAGTCCACTGCCACTTGAGCTTACTGGTTCTGTGAGCTATGTCGGTAATTTTGGTTCTTTGTCGGATAACTTCAAAGAGACTCCAAGCATAGCCTGTTCCATAGCTCGCTGCGTGACTTTTAGTTTGTGGACTAGTCCCAATGTGAGTGTCCGCGTCTAAGCACCGTACGTACCATAACAATTAGGACGCATGGGTTGAAGACTTTGGTCTTCAGGCAGGATAGGGGCGAAGAGAAAACTCGACGTAGCTTGCCAAACGCTGCCCAACCCAACTGGATCTTGCGGTCGATTTCTTTCTCGAAGTTGTTTCTACCAAGCTGGACTACTTGCCCAAGGTAGACATACTCTTGAACAACTTCGAGCATTGATCCGTTGACATAAACCGGTCCCGGCACAATGTGTTCGTTGAACATAATCTTGGTTTTATCCAAGTACATGCCGAGACCGAGCCGTCGAGAGGCTCCATTTAAGCTGTGCAGCATCTCGCTCAGCTCTTCCAGGCTCTGTGTCATGATGACAATATCGTCGGCAAACCGAAGGTGGGATATGTACTCGCCATTAATGTTTATGCCCCGTCTAGTCCAGTCCAGCGTCTTAAAGACGTCTTCGAGTGCGTTGGTGAAGAGCTTAGGGGATATTACATCCCCCTGCCTCACTACTCTTCGCAACTCGCTGGGGCTGGTTTTACTGTCCTGGAGCTGGACGGTCATAGTGGCCGTGTCATACAAGCATCTCAACACCTCGATGTAGCGCCAATCGATGCGACACCGCTGCAGAGCATCCAGAACCGCCCAGGTTTCGATGGAGTCGAAGGCTTTCTCGTATTCTACGAAAGCCATACACAGCAGCTAATTGTACTCGTTGGTCTTCTGTACAATCGGCCGAACAGTATGGATGTGGTCTACGATGCTGTAGCCTTTTCGAAACCCGGCTTGTTCCGGTGGCTGGAAAGCTTCGAGTTTTCTGGCGAGGCGGTTTGATAGGACTCTCGAGAACAAATTGTAGACGTGGCTCAGGAGTAAAATGGGTCTATAGTTTTTCAGCAAGGTTTTGTCACCTTTTTTGAAAAACAGAACCACCGCACTACCACTCCACGCCTGATGTGTTAGGCCTTGGTGGATAACGGAATTAAAGACGCTCGCCAGCTCTTTCAGAACTGCTGTCCCACCTGCTTTTAAGAGCTCTGTGGTGATTCCGTCATCCCCTGGAGACTTGTTGTTCTTAAGCTGCTCGAAACCCACTCTTACCTCGCCCTGGTTGACATCAGGGCAGTCCTCCGTGTAAGGGCACGTGAGTTGGGCTCTGTGGTCATAATCGCTGGGTCTCGTGGGTTTAGGCATCCGTGATGCGTACAAGTCCTTTTAGAAACTCAATTTCAGCGAGAATGTCGAACTTGGAGGTTACGGTTTTGCCATTTGCAGTATTGAGTTTCGACAGATTAATTCTACCAAGCTGGCGAGCGAAGACTTTGGTGCCTCGATTTTGTTCAATTGCAGCCGTAATGGCGCGGGTATTGAAACATCGGAGGTCACGTCGCACCAGCTTCCGGATCTTCTGGTTTAGGTTTCTTCCATCCGTCGAAGACATCTGCGCATAATTTATGACATGCCCCTTCCTCGCCTCATAAGTTCGAGAGTCTCGAGCGAGACTTTACTTTGCTTGTTATTGAAATTAAAATAATTATTAAAATTTACTTATTTGATCTCAATATTTCTTTTTAATTTAATTTTTAGACCGTTTTGATTCGTCTGATTTCTAGTATCGGAAATATCGAAAATATCGAATTCCGGAATTACAAAATGTTGAATATCGAAAATACCGATATTGACAAAATGGGCCGATATTGCGACCCCTAATGGGTACCTTTGCCGGGCGACATAACTGTATTGGTCACTTTAGGGTCTTTCAAGAAACTGATGATCACCGCGGCGGAGTTCTTCCAGTTCTCTGGTCAAGACAGCCACTTGCTCTCCTAAAGCTTCTAGCTGGGATCGGAGCTCCCGATTCTCCGGCTTTAGTCTCCCGGACAAGGCCGCCGAGACTATCGTATCGGTTCTCCCGTGGAGCTCTAATACTCCGACCTTAACAACTCTGATTGCCTCTCTCAGGGACAGCTTTCTTTGGCCTCTGAGGCCTTTGGTCCCTGTCAAAATTTTTCCACCACCGACAGTGCATCCAGAACTCTGGAACCGACGTCAGCGGACGGTTGGTCTTGCAGTTCTACCGCAACTTCTTCCGCGCGAGACTGATCATTGCCCGAGGGGACTTTTGGGCCATGCGCGTCTTCGCGCTCCGTCTCCGTCCCTGTTGCCGTCCCGCTTCTCCCACTAACAGTGCTTTTAGGCACCCTCTTAGACCAAGGCAGTTTAGTTGGCAGATTTACATCGGCCGGGACATTTGGTTTCCTTTAGTGCCCCCTTCCCTCTTTGGGGGTCTGGGACGACTGCGAGGAGACGGAGATGAATGAGCTGTCGCTCTCCTCCGATACACCTCGTTGTCACCTTTTTCTTCCGTCTGGAGTAGTCGGCTTACTCCTATCGGCGTCCCTTTCGCCCGACTGGACTCGGGACGACGCCGAACTAGGCGTTTTGGGGCGCACAAAACTGGGCGTGTGCAGGCCCGCATCTTTAGAACCCGAACTCGGGTATTGGCGCGGTTTGCCCCCCCCCCCCCCCCAGAATACGAGGGGCTGGACACCACGGCAGGAGCCGGGATGCCGAGGGATTCTCCACCCGCTAAGCGGGTGGTACCCTCCTGGGGTGATATCTTATTTTGTTTCGTCGCCATTATTATTTTTGCTCCTTAAGGGTGAGCTCCCCAGGTAACGCCCTAGCGACTGGGTTCCCCCGAGCCACGCATCTCCTCACCGGGCGCCAGAGCTTGAGGTTCGGGTTATTTTTTAAGAGGTTTTCTTCCTCGCAGTCTGTCTCCACCCCACGTCCAGGAGAAAGACTCCCGATCCTGTCCGTTCAGGGTTACGAGTCGGGCCAAACGGTTCCCTTTGTAAGGCTATACCCACCGTCGGCATCGTAACCAACGGCAGTCCCTTCGCCCCTCGCAAATAGCCCAGCTCATTCACAGAACCTCTGACTCTGCAGAGGGACATGTGGAGAGGAGGCTTCCGACCTGGCGTGTGGCCATAGGCCACCCAGACCGTACCGTTGCCATGTTAGCCGCGCCAGTAATATGCACAGTCGCGTGTCCACCTTCCGCGTATGTCGGATGTTAGACATGGACACCATGGTTGGGTTTGAGGAGGCAAGGGACACGCAGGCGAAAGAAGCGGCGGCGGGGAACGTAGGAATCGCCAGCGTCGTTGCCCCATTGCCCCGCACCAAAACAACGACAGGCAGCTCCACCAGCTACAGAGGTCTAGGCCACAGTAGTTGGCAGAAAGGCTAAGACCAATATCACCAAAACGACGACAGTGGAAACCCAGGTGGCGGAACGCGGCGCTCCGTGGCCAAAGGAAAAGGCCGTTCCGCGGCCCCCTTCGACTGCTGCCATCACGGTCTCCTTGCCCTGTGGCTCAGAGACGTCGATAGCCAAGGTAATGGAGGCCGCCAAGGCAAATATTAGGCTCGCCGACCTCGGCATTGCAGGAGGTGTCCGCGTTAAGAGGGCGATCACCGGTGCTCTGATTTTACAGATCCCCGCAGAAGGAAACATCGCTAAGGCGGACGCCCTCGTGGCCCGCCTGCGGCAAGTCCTCACTGGCACGGGCGTGATTATAGCGCGTCCCTGCAAAATCGGCGAGGTGCGGGTGAAGGACTTGGACAAGTCCGTCATCCCAGCCGAAGTCGCCGAAGCTGTAGCTAAGCTGTAGGCAGGGGGATGTCTTGGATCTGACATAAAGGTCGGGGCTATTCGTATCTCCCCATCGCGGCTAGGTACGGCCTGTGTCCGCTGTCCTCTTGCAGCGGTTCGTAAGTTAGCGGTAGCCAAGAGGCTTCAAGTGGAAACACAGGCGGCCTGGTTCCGTCGGATTATGACAGACGTATGTGACGCATCGATGCCACGGGTCCGGTCAGGAGGGAAGAAGCGTTCGAAATATTGGAGGTCACCCGAAATAGCGCAATTATGCACAGAGTGCGTCAGGGCCCGCCGCCGATATCAGAGAACCCTACGCAGACGGCAAGCCACAGCCGAAGAGGTTGTCGAAATAAGGCGGGAGTGTGGAGTCGCTGCAAAGGCTCTCAGTTTTACGATCGCGGATGCCAAGGCCCGATCCTGGAAAGAACTTATAGAGGGTCTGGACAGCGACCCATGGGGGCGTCCGTACAAATTTGTACTGGGCAAGCTCAGACCATGGGTCCCGCCGCTGACACAGAATCTAGACCCGCAACTCGTGGGAAGAGTCGTGGAAACCCTCTTTTCCAGGATCGAGGATAATCTCACAGACTCCCCAACATCTTTGGAGACAGCAATGTGGTCCGAAAACTTCAAGGTGACCGCGGCTGAGCTAGACCGAGCTGTGCGTCGACTCGCAGCCCGCAACACTGCTCCGGGTCCCGACGGGATCCCGGGTCGGGTTTGGGTGTGCACCTCGGCCATCTTGGGGGATAGACTGAGGCAGCTGTTCAGCAGCTGCCTCCAGTATAGCGTATTCCCCACCAGCTGGAAGGAAGCTAAGCTTGTTCTCATAAATAAGCCCGGCAGGACCGCTGACACTCCCTCGGCGTTCTGACTCATATGCCTGTTGGATGAGGCTGCGAAACTTTTCGAGAGAGTTATCGCCGCCCGTATCACTGAGCATCTATCACGTGTGGGCCCCGACTTATCGGACCGCCAATTCTGGCGTTAGTGTCGTCTGCTATGTGGACGACACTCTGGTGTTAGCGACAGGGCTTGGCTTCACAGATGTCACTCAGCTCGCCGAATTAGGAGTGAATTGTGTCGTCCGACAGATTAGGGGGTTGGGCCTACAAGTAGCGCCTCATAAGACAGAGGCGCTGTGGTTTCACTGGAAACGACAGACCGTGGTTCCATCTAGCTCACTTATTAGAGTGAGTGGTGTGGAGGTCCGAGTAGGCCGGTACATTAAGTACCTCGGCCTCACCGTCGATAGCCGCTGGAGCTTTAAGGAGCATTTCTAGAGGATGGTCCCCCGAGTTTGTGGATCAGCAGGAGCCCTTCAAAGGCTGCCTCCGAACCTCGGAGGACCCAGAGAAGAAGTTCCCCGTCTTCACAATCTCATCAGAAGCGGCTACAGTTCTGGCACGTTTCCCGCCCTTCGATATATCCTGGCGGACATGGACGCGAAGGTCTATGACCAAACTCACGCAGTTCACCGGGAAGCGAACGGGGACGTCCAGGACGCGCTCGAAATTCGGCGCAATGCTCACCGACAGGCACTGCAGCTATGGCGCGCGCGGCTGAAACTGCCACAGAATGCGCGCCAACGGGCTGTCGGTGCCATTCTGCCAAGCCTTGAGGCATGGGTTGGAAAGAAACACGGTCGCGTCACCTACCGATTGACACAGATACTCACGGAGCATGGGTGCTTCGGTGAGTATCTGAAGCGAATCGGACGCAAACGGACGGCACAATGCCACCACTGTGCAGGCGATCTAGACTCCACCCAGCATACGTTGGAGGATTGCCCGGCATGGGCATCCGAACGTTAAGTACTTGTCGACCAGATCGGACGCGATCTGTCCCCGCAAGCAGTTGTTGCTGCCATGCTGGCGAACGAGGAGGGCTGGCAAGCAGTGGCCTCGGTCCTTTCTTTCTTTTAAGATCTAGAGCAAAAATTTTCGCTCAGTGTATCGTTGATAGTATCTACCTAAGTAACAAGAAGTTCACGTAAATGAGTTAGAAAAGGATTTTAACGTCAGCGTAGGTGATTTGCTACGTTCGAGATAATATATGGACCGTGACGCATCACTCGGTAACAAACCTGGTTCATGAGCCAGATGGACCGTTATTTCCTTTGCTTCAATTTTTGTTTAACTCTATGTACATAAATTACTCAATTTTGCGACTCTGTTTAATCATTAACTCTGTTTAGGCACATGAGGAAGTTCTCATTCCAATGATCAGAAACATTCAAAAGTAAAGTATCGAAATTTCCTTATTTCATCTTTATCGTGGATATTAGCTGAACCATTTCTCCCACCATACTATTTGCAAAGCATCAGCAAGGCGCTTTATTCGCTTTTACACATGCGTGAAAAACTAGTTGTCATAAAAAATTTATCCGGAATGAATCCCCTTTGCTTAATCACTTGGAAGTTTCTCATCACACGTAAATTCTCCCTATAGTGTTTTAGTCCAGGCTGATATAAATGATGATTGAATACAGAAATTCGTTTGCTGGTTTCGCCTTTCAGGTAGTAACTAATGTATACACGCTGATTTTTTATTGGTTTAGGAAAAAGAAACCTCATGTCCGAAATAAAATCCTCTATTCATATTCAAAATCAAAATTCATATAGCACCTAAAACAAAAAAGTTATAAAAATCGGTAACTGTTGGTAATACGTAGCAACGCACGATTCTCTCGAGTTAGGTATGTTCGAGCGCCGCGCGGTCGTCACCTCGCCGCGCGCGCCACCGGGCGCCGTCAGCTGTTACCTACAGCGGTAGTTACTTAGTGCGGACCGATAATGATACGTAATTTACTTAGAAAACACGATTTAGGTAATTACGATGCCAACAATTTTAAACACATGTTTTTTCTTCTTTTGTTCTCTTTTTAAGAACCACTCCCGTACCCTAGTGCTAAATCCTGTGTTCCGAAGGACATTACAAACCTACCACTAACGGACACAGGAGTCGAAACAAGAATTTATGAATCACACAAAGTGTTTTGTGAAACATCGCTTAAACCACTACGCCAACCATGAAGTGCAGTAATAAATAATTAGAACAATAAACGTATGTAACTAAATAGCTATACCTATTCAATAATTCCTTCGTACATTACTCGGACTGACGAATAAGCTGTGGGTTCACGAAATCATAATGAACTTTTAGAAGAAACACGATAAACTAAGAATTATTAGTTATGTTGTTTGCCATAGGTACCTACATTATCTTTTGAATAACTAGACAAAGATTTTAACAATGGAAAAGTTTAGTACCTACTTGCGTATTTCTAACGTATTTAAAAGAATGTAATCACTGTAGGTATTCAAAAATGAATAAATCATTTACCTTAGCTGTCTGCTGCCTACATCACAATCAATTTACACCTTTCACACAGTTTCACTTGTTTCGTTCACCTTATCTTATCACCTATGTATTTTAACTACACTTCGAACACGTCGCTTCTTCCGTGTTATCTCCAAACACGTAATAATTAGGTACATAGGGACCATAATACTCGACTTATTACGTAAGACGGACACAAAGTGATGGGATAAAACGTGACATACAACTATCTCGCTGACCTAATTTCTTAAGACTGAAGTTCAAGGCTACGGACTACTGGCCCATGCCAAATGAACCCGAACACAGTCGAACGTGATTGGATACGAGTGATGCATTGCGCCCGCGTCAAGCCACCGCTATTGGCTGGCCCTGTGGTGAAATGCAGACGGGGCCTCTCATGCAAGCGAGGCGCGCGCGCAGGATTGGGGGGGGGGGGGGGATCGCAGACACCGCAGTTGAATGACCAATGCCTAGTACCTATGTGTGTATATGACACGATCGAACGGATTTCGTTAGCGCGCGGCAATGGTGATACTTCGTGCTCTCGAACTATTAAATTATTTATTTTCTCCATATTTTTTAGCTTATATTTCAAATATTATTAGCTGGTTAGGTTCTGTTAACGATAAGTAATAAGATGGCTTTCGCTCCAAAACCAATTAAAAATCAGCGTGTATAAATATGACGTAAACAAATATAAAAAAAAATATCACACACATGCGTTACGGGTTAAAAGCCAATATTAAACTAATAGACCATGTCAACATTGGTTGTGCCTCTTTATAAAGGAAAAGGCTCGCAACAAGACTGCAAGAACTATAGAGGCATTAGCCTTCTCAGCATTGTTGGCAAATTGTATGCGAAGGTACTGATTGAAAGAGTTAGGTATAGAAGTAACCGACAAGAAAATATGGGATGTACAAGCAGGATTCCGAAAGGGTATGGGGTGCACGGATCAAGTCTTTTCCTTGCGGTGCGTAGCCGAAAAATTCTTGGCCAAAGGTCAAAAGGTCTATTGCGCATTCGTGGATTTGGAAAAGGCTTACGATAAAGTGGTGAGGAATGAAATGTGGTCGGTACTGTCGATGAATGGGGTGAACAGCAGCCTCATACGAGCTCTGAAATCCCTTTATGAAGATTCTAGAGCTTGTGTGAGGATAAATGGGTCGTACACGGATTGGTTTACCATCGAAACAGGTGTTAGGGATGTGTAGCGTCGCCGTGGCTGTTCAACCTCTTCATGGACAGTTGTTTGCAAGATTTGAAAAATAGTGACTGTGGATTAAGGATGAATGAGTTACTTGTCAAATGCCTCCTTTATGCTGATGATCAGATTATACTTGCGTCTTCAGCGGAGGAGTTGCAGGAGATGGTAACAATCATGCATGGTGCGTTAGAGAGGAAAGGAATGAAAGTAAATGTAAGTAAAACGAAAGTTATGGTTTTTGAAAAGGAGGAATGCGTTACGGCTTGTAATGTTATGATCGATGGACAGCGAGTTGAGCAAGTGAATGAGTTTGTATATTTAGGTACGCTGTTTACAAGAGATGGTAAGAATGTAGAAGATATTGAAAGAAGAGTTAATGCAGGTAATAGAGTGAATGGAGCTCTGAAGGCGTTTATGAATAGCCAAAACGTGTCCAAAAAGGCACGTTTGGCTGTCCATAGAGGGGTGTTAGTACCTAATCTTATGGTAGTGATAGTTGGGTATGGCAGAAGAGTCATGAAAGTAGAATAAATGCTGTAGAAATGAGAGCACTGCGAAGTATGTGTGGTGTTTCTTTGACTGACAGAGTAAATAATTGTGTGATAAGAGATGTAGTGACAAGCATCGAGAAAGGTATGCTAAGATGGTTTGGACACGTGGAGAGGATGGACGACGAAAGACTGACCAAGCAGATATATAAGGCAAGTGTGGAAGGGACAGGACGAAGGGGAAGACCTAGGCGGACGTTCTCTGACCAGATTGGAGACATCCTAAAAACAGGACAGGTTAGAAGCACCCTGAGCAGAAGAACATGCATGAGGAATCTGATGGGAGTGAATGAAGCAAGAGAGATATGTCAGGATCGTTGCAAATGGCGCTCCGTAGTCTCTGCCTACCCCTCCGGGAAACAGGCGTGAGTCTATGTTTGTATGTATGTCAACATATTTCACTTCCCTTGTCCATTCGAGAACGAACAAATAGTTTCCCGATAATCAAACTACCACCTTACATTCGTATGCTATGGATATATCGATTTCCACATTTTAGGAGCGTAGCCGTTTTCAACCAGGCAACAACTGTCGAAGTGAGTCAAAAATTGATTAAACAGCGTCGTTAATGCTTTGTACTGTCTAACTTTTTACATGGATAAATAAAAGCTTTGTTTTCCCAACACTCTATATTAATGTGTTTTGTAACTTAGTTCAAGCGTTTTCATAGGCTTTTATGTCTGAGAGAGTTGTGTGCACCACAAGTGAAGCACTCGCAATCCTAGATACCCTCTTTGCAATGTTGTAAAACAAAGTGTCGCGTTTACGGGTCAACGTATTGTTCCGCTCAGTCCGAATTGTTTGCACTCATTGCAGATATTTCAGCAGACCCCTGCGCCGAATATCAAGCACATCTCTGCCGTATTTCTGCTCCGAGTTAATTAAAATATTTACTCGTTTTTACACAGCTTATTTTAACTTTCGTGACCGCTGTTGATGTTAGTTATTGATAATATGTACACGTGTTGACCTCTCTCGTAAATTAAATGTACACTTCGGAATTGCTGTTGAAAATGTGACTCAGCGGTTGTTCTCTTTTTTTTATTCTGAAGTTAATGAAAAGTTATTTATGCAGCCTGACATTCAATATAATTTTTCGCCCTTCCCGTATAAGAATGTCAGACTACAACTGGGTTTTCCGTGAGCTTTCAGCACTTTAGGAATACTTCCACTTGACCATTGTCTACAATCTGCGAAAGGATAGTACTACCTAAGCTACCTAAGAATATGGAATAGTACTACGCTAAATTCGCCATAGATATACAAAAATCACTCGTTTAAAAGTAAAAGATATGGGTTGTAAAAACATGTCATATATTCTACTATCTACCTAAATAAATATTAAGTTAGTTACCCTTTTTAAGGCGAAAATAATAATAGATGACTTGCCTTTACTTTTACCTCGGAACAAAATCTATCTCTTCGCCAATTTCATTATACGCTGTGTTGTCGTAAAAAGGTTACGGAAACCAATTACTTTATCATTTCCGTTATGAAAAATTAACCTTTCAAATTTACAAAGTTCCTTTTAGTCTAGCCACATGAAATAGGTATTTTCCATGCCACAATTCACCCTTTTCTCGCATCTGCCTTTCTTTTCCTCTGACGTATGCATAAATATAGATTTGTAGGCTACGGACAACGGCTAGTGAAATATATTTATGCAGTGAAAGCTGCGATGCTCCCGATGGACTTGATCCGTGTTCAAATCGAACGGGCTACTAATGTTTTCATTCCTCATACCCGTATTCATAGTTATTCACGTATGCGGCTCACATGTAAGAGGGTTGCACGGTACGCGAATCTTTTTTCTTCGCCGCGAATAAAATACTTTCGCCGCCATAAAAGTATATAAGTTCGTCCCAATACTACGCCGATGACTTCCAATCTCTCTGTAGCGTGTCCCGACCCAACCTTGGAGATTACTTTTTCTCCTTCATCCAGTAAATTGAATTAAAATGAGAAGCAAGCGGATAAAAGAAAGGGTGTACGTCGATTTTCACAAGAGTTTCGCGTTTAACGACCGATACCTACGTGCCCTGTGCTTTGTTTGTCTTTTCTTTTAGATTATTTTAACCTTCTTTTTTGGATATCAGAGTCAGCTTTAGTAAAGATTGTTTCGAAAGATAGATGGCACAGTATTTACTTGATATCTGTCGTACAGTTGAAGCTTCAGCCATTATAATGAGTCTCTATATTATTTGTTATCTGCATTTATTTAAGTATGTCAATCAAGAGCTCTTTCATAGTGATAGTGATATATTATAAATATGCTTGGTTAATTTTAAGTATCAAAGTAATGTTAATTATTTGTTTGCACATTATTTTAATGAGTACCCAGTTCATTTACCACGAAAGTTGAAATTGATATCATAATTTCGCACGTTGTACATGATTGATATATTTTCTCTTTTGTCAAATGTAACGGTTATTAAATTTGCCGTTAAAAAGGATCGTTATTTTTAATTAAAATTTAATATTTACGAGATTTAAAGAAATCCATGTATGTACACGTCTAGCAATGATAAAACGTCTCACGTTTATTTCTTGTGAATGTAAATATTACATCCTCTTCCGACCTTTCTAGTTTCACATTTCAATTTCCAGGTATTTTATGTTCCGTGCTGGAAAAACAAAAAAACATTTGGTTTCGTGTTGATATATTAATTATAGTGTTTGGAGTATTTTTTTTTCGAGATGCTATTGTATACAATCGAGAATTTATCATCTCAAAATGTATTTCCTCAACCTTTGAAATTTCATTATATCACAATAAGTACAGTCAATCAAATTGTTTCTAAACTATCAAAGTTTACTAAGGCGATAGCTATTTCCCCAGGGTTTTACATAAAGAATGGCTTTGCTTCATAACCCCTAAAGGGCCTTCAGGGCCTTGAGGCTATAAGCAACTTAGGCAGGATATTTGATAATACAAAGCGGCAGAAAAGGTTACTTGTTGATAGGATACCTAACCAACCCGAGATGAAAATGTTGTGAAAATTACCAAGCGCCCTATAACCAGTACATATACCAGGAATGGCTTCGTTAAATTTTAGAGTTTCCATATGCTATTCTCTTTCAACTAACTATGCCATACAATCATGATTAGAAACCGTTCTATCGGGTCGCAGCTTTTCATTATTTTTTTCATTTTTTTTCATTTTCATTAATTATACTGTCTAAAACAAAGGATCAATACTGGTAGTTTTCGATTTTATTTCAGTGATCAGGATGAATGAAATATTTTTTTTACTACTATCTTCTGTCTGTATGTCCATATGTATGCTTAAATCTTTAAAAACTACGCAACGGATTTTAATGCAGTTTTTTTATAGATATAATGATTCAAGAGGAAGGTTTATATCTGTATTTGACGCGGGCGAAGCCGCTGGTGACGTCTAGTGTAGTATAATATCAGTAGCCCTTTGTAGATTGATCGATTGGTTGGCGAAAGCATATATTGGAAGACATTATGTCAAGTGTACGGTGTAGAACCAGTCCCAAATCTAGCGATAACAACAAAATACATACATTTTACATGTTTTATTTTATTTTATTTTATTTTATTTTATTTTATTTTATTTTATTTTATTTTATTTTATTTTATTTTATTTTGTTTTATTTTATTTTATTTTATTTTATTTTATTTTATTTTATTTTATTTTATTTTATTTTATTTTATTTTATTTTATTTTATTTTATTTTATTTTATTTTATTTTATTTTATTTTATTTTATTTTATTTTATTTTATTTTATTTTACTTTATTTTATTTTATTTTATTTTATTTTATTTTATTTTATTTTATTTTATTTTATTTTATTTTATTTTATTTTATTTTATTTTATTTTGAAAACTTACAGCTAGCATATACAATAAGAAGAAAAATAAATACAAAATTAAAGGTATTGCTTGGGCCACAAAAGGTATCAAACGAAGTTGTAAAACTAAAAGAACCTTAAGATATAAATACTATATTGACAAGACTAGTAAAAGCAAGAGTCAGTTTAAAAAAATATTCGAACTTGTTAAAGAAATGCATTAATACTATTCAGTCTCATTACAACTTAAAGCATATATCTAATTCGAAAAATAAAGGTAAGGCTGCATGGGATATTGTCAAGCGCAGTATGGGTAATTCTGATTCAAAAGAATATATTGATAATTTAATTGATAATGGTAACTTTGTTGAAACAGGATTAGACATAGCTAATTTATTTAATAACTTCTTTATTGACATAATACAAAATAACCCAGTAATGACAACAACAGACACACAAAATTATGACACTCACAAATTAAAAACTAATGTTTCAAGTTTCTTCCTGGAACCTACAAATCCAGGTGAAATCTATCAGATAGTTATGTCATTAAAAAATTCAAAGTGTGCTGGTTATGATCAGATTCACGCAGACCTGCTAAAACGTATTGCATTGTATGTAGCGGTACCTATGTCACATATAATTAATCTATCTATTGAACAAGGACTTTTCCCAGATAAACTGAAACTGTCTGTTATAAAACCCCTATTCAAAAAAGGTTCTAAGCAAGACAAGAATAACTACAGACCTATAGCTTTAACTCCTATATTGTCAAAAATTTTTGAAAGGGTAGTATACAAAAGACTTCTTGAATTCCTAGATAAGAATGATATTCTAGCTAAAGAACAGTATGGTTTTAGAAAATGTAAATCAACTCAACTGGCTACCTTTACCTTGGTTAATTCTATAATTCAAAATATAAATGCAAAAGTACCGACAACTGCCCTTTTTCTTGATCTTAGCAAGGCGTTCGATTTTGTAGATCACTCGATACTTATTGACAAATTAGAAAAATATGGAATAAGAGGTATAGCTTCGCAATGGTTCCAATCATATTTGAGTAATAGAATGCAGTTTACAAGAGTGACAAAATTTAATAATTCTACTAATTCAATACAAAATTACGATTCGGAACAACGTGTTAACTACTCTGGCGTCCCACAAGGAAGCATATTGGGACCTTTATTGTTCCTTGTCTATATTAACGACCTCCCACGTGCGGTATCACACAACTCTGTCTTATTTGCTGACGATACCACTGTTATAATAAAATGTAAAAATATAGATTATTACGAGTCTGAAGTAAATGAAACACTTCTACAAATTATTAAATGGCTAGATGTAAATAAATTAAGGTTAAATATTGAAAAGACAAAAATTATGCACTTTAGAACCTTCAAAAGTAAGCAGTTAAAATTAAATATTAAATACAACAATAATAAAATAGAACTAATAGAAAGCACAAAATTCTTGGGAATAACACTAGACGCTCATTTTACATGGAGAGGTCATGTCGATAGCATTTGCAACAATATCAATAGATTCGTCTTTGCTCTGCGTAAACTTAAAGATATAACATCAAGACGCACCTCCTTAATGGTATATCATGCCTATGTTTGTTCGATTATACGATATGGCATAGTGGTCTGGGGCTACTGACCTTATGAGGGTCTTCATAGCGCAAAAAAAATGCATCCGTTCAATTTATGGAATGAGATGGCATGAGTCCTGTAAGCCTATATTTAAGTCGGAGAAATTACTTACTGTCCCTGGTATTTACATATATGAAGTTGCAAAATTTGTCAAAGGTCATCCGTACCTCTTCGAATGCAACAACAACAAAAGTAAGCGTAAAGTAACTCAAATTCATCTCAAAATGCCAGTACCAAAATTGGAACTTTTTAGACGCAGTTGTGCTTACATGGCACCTTTAATTTTTAACTCTTTGCCAAAACATATTGCTGATTTGCCATATGGTAAATTCTGTCGAGCTTTGCGGCATTGGCTGACAGAGGAAAGCTTTTATACTATTAAAGATTTTCTTAAAAAGAGCTCCTTTCGTTTTTTCTATTATGGAAATGCATTGTAATACACCTAATATTATCATTAAACTTAGTAAGTTATTAATTTATTTTTTAACTCAATGTTTAAATTTGCACACCTTTAAAGAAGGTGAAATATGTCGTGATCTTATATTGTATTTTAACATCTTATGTACCATATTTCTAGCAAATAAATAAATGAATGAATGAATACAAGAAGGCCATTTAAAAGTTTTCACAGATAGAATGTTGCTTCCATTTACTATGTCCTCGCCTTATCCAAGCCTACTCACTTGAATTCAAACATTTGCCCAAACATATGACATCAAGGCACCTCATTGAACATCAGTAGTCGTACGATTGAAAGGTAAAAGCCATGCCAGTCGGTCAATTTGTCTTTAAAGCTTTGCTTCTGTAAATTACGTTTACAGGAATAGTACATTCAAAACGGAGGTGACATACCCTAGCCTTTAAAAGCGACTTAATTACAATAATCTATACGTATTATAAAATTAAAGACCCTTTTCTGCATGTCTATCTGTATGAATGCGATAACTCCAAAAACGAATGGACGGATTTTTGCATGCTTTTCGTCAATATAGGAAGGTTTAAATGTATAATTCATATGGGTGAAGCCGCGGCTGAAGTCTAGTAAATTACAAAGTCTAGGAGCGATAAAAATGGATGATTGTCATCTGATATAATCTTTGTAGTATGGAAAATACTGCCAAATTCTGAATATATGACTAAGACGTGTAAAATTGCACTCAAAGTACAGCAATATCAATAATAGATATTGCTATAGGAGTACTACAAAGTCAGCGTCATCACCTAAGAAATTGAGTAATAGCAAGATTTCAGGTCAAAATTAATGACTAGTTAAAGAGTTAAAATAATACTATTTTCATCTTCGAGAAACGCGACCAGAACTATTAAAAACAAAAGCCTTTCTAGCTCCATCTTGATACCAGCTTATTATCATTAAATTTTTTCGTCAAATAATCTACACATTATTTCCAAGTTTCATGATGACACCATAACTAGAAGAAGGCTAAATTCAGCTTCTTACATTTTATCATATTGTTACATATCAACCTAAGTATAAATAGTAGTATGGTCTTCATTACTAATTAAATTATTTAGTATGGTTTACAGCCATCAGGTCAATCTCATTCAATTGTTATGGGAAGGGGACATGATAGGAGGTGATTAAAATTAAATATTTAATAATCTGATTTCTAAATAGAATAGTGATAAAATAAACCCATCATATTTTTGAAAGACATATACCCTACTATGCGTGTAAGAAAACACACAAAGTACAGTATAAAATAAATGGAACGCGAACTGAAAATAACTAGAAATTCAGGATGTACATCATGGACACGTTGGTTCTTTAAAATTTACTACAGAGACACGAAATGAGAACTTTCCAGTGTCATTATTGCAAATTAAGCCAGATAAGTTACATAAAACTAGCCATACGAATTTCGTTGGTAAAATCATAGTATTAATATTTCGGAATCCAATTTAAAATTTAAGCTGCGTTTTCTCTGATTCCTTTCGCAAGAACGGAAAATACTATGCATAATCCATGCAACAAAATTTCAAACGCTGTTCTCAAATTCAACCAAAACGTTTCATAAAAAAGTGTATTGCAAATTCGCATACAAGCAAACGAGAACAAAATGAATAATTCAAGATGGAATCTTTATTTTTGTTCGGCGTTTAAATCTTTAATTCTTAGATTTGGTCGCGTTATTGACCACGTTTTAGTTTAGACCGCTGTTTATAAAGTGAATGATAGATAGTTTAGTAAAATTGCTATTTATAAGGACTGCCTATAGATATTCATCGAACATTGGTATTAAAGCCTTGCTGATTTGGTAGTAGAGCCTTGCTGATTTCAGCATGAATAGGCCGGCTCGACCGGGGAAGTACTACCCTCTCACAGAAAATCAACTTAAAGTAACAGTACCTAAACTGTTGCATTTCGTTCGGTGAGTGAGAGTACCGGAGGCCCTATCCCCTATTCCTTCTCCCTCAGCCCACTCCTCATCCTATCCCTTTTCCCAACCCCAAGGGGCGGCAACGCACTTGTAACTCCTGTGGTGTTGCTTGTGTCCATGGGCGGTGGTAATTGCTTACCATCAGGCGATCCGTCTGCTCGTTTGCCGCCTATTACCATAAAAAAAATGTTAAAAAAAATCGATAGTCTCCTTGGGCCTGAAAAATATTACCAAAATGCAAAAAAATGCAGCAGTAGCCTAGTTGAAACACATACTGACTTCTACACGTAATGTCCCGGGCTCAAATCCACGTCGCGCATCACTGACTTTTCGAAGTTATATGTGTAAAATATTGTAAGTATCACTTGCTTAACAGTGAAGGAAATACATATATAGTGAGTAAACCTGCATGTCTGAGAGCTCTTCGAAATGATCTTTAAAGTTTTGTGAAATCTGCCAACTAGAACCTGGTCAGCGTAGTGAACTAGCCCTTCGCATTCTTAGAGTAATGAGAAGAGACCCATGCCCAACTGAGAGACAGTTTATATACAGAATGACGAGGATGAATAGTTCCTGGAATAAAATCATCTTTGCCAGATTTATTTTTTATAGTCGATATAAGGTTGGCAATGAGAACACTGCTAACATATTGAGACGGAGGATCTCAGGTAGGATGTCGGGGTTCGAGAGAAACACTGCTAGGCTGAACAGGTTCTTTATTATGTCTCACTACCGCTTACATACAGTATGACCGAACTAGGTAAGTACTGGCCTGAGGGCTGGAGCGTAGCCTCCTGCTGCTCTCCGACGCTCGCAGGGTAGCTGCTCGTAAGGTCGCCGATGAGCTGGCCAAGGTGCGCTGCGCAGGCAGCTCTGTGGTCGAGGTTCAGGCTGAGCGGGGTCTCAGGCGGTGCAGCCGATGTGGGCCGAGCGGTCAGGCTCAGGCGTTCGTGGCCTGGCTGTAGGAGCTCGTAGGCAGGAACGGAGGCTTGGGTGGCAGCTGGCTCGTAGCGGCACGGCGCCAGCAGCTCGTGGCTTGTAGCCCGTAGAGAGAAGACAGGTGCAGTGAGCCCGTAGGAAGAACTGGAAACAGCATAGAGAATACACAACAACCGGTCAGGAACAGGCGGTCCCTAGATCGGCTGTTATGCTTAGGAGACACAGATACTACAGACAGACGTATAGGCACACAGACAACTAGAATATGCTTACCCCCAGCGGGACAGTAGAAAGAGAAGTAGGATTGTAGTTGTAGTTACTACAACCATCAGCGAGACGGTGTGTAGGGCAAGTGATCGACTTAGATCGCGCACCCATCTTATATAGATATAGGCCTATGACTCACAACTGCCTTTGGCTAGTGAACATGACCATATTTGGTAATATTGCGAACGGCTAAGCTGGCGTTAAGCGCCTGCGAGATATTATAACGGAATACGTGTAGTATTACGTTACAATATGTCTGCCTGTGTCTAGCCGAAAATTTAAAATATTAGTATAGCTGATATATGTATTTAATATTTTATGGATAAAGCAAATAACGATGGGTTTATTATGATACAAGCTGTTACCAGGAATGTGTTGTATTGAATACGTAAAATTGGGTCTATTTTAATAGATATTATTATATTGTATTATAATAGCAGCTAGAGTTACTCTGTTTTAATAATATTAAAGTATGAAATAAACGAACACTTTATTGCGTTTCGTAGAATTCATAATTGTACTATTTGTTAGAGCCATCTTCATATCAGATGTTTATACCTCCAAAACCTGGAGGATTTCTCGAACGTTATTGAATCAATATATTTTAATAGCCTCATTAAACATTCTATTCACTTGACGATGTTACAAAATTCAATTGTTACATCAAAGCTTTCCAAAGACGTAGTAACGTCCTAATGACGGGTAACATTCAAACAGTTTTTTTTTTAATATAAATCATTAGCGTAAGTTCCACTCCATTCAACAGCACATCAAAAGAGGAATAACTCATAAAACTCAATTCGAATACTTCGTCGTGCAATTTCCTTGACCTTTAACCATCAATAATACCAAAAATAAATATTATATATACGCACGATTAAAGAATAGAGCGTATGCATCGGGGTTACGTCCTCGGGTCTTTCCTTGCGTTTTCTTATATTTCCTGAGAGGAAAATTTATTTGGCGGTAGAAAGTAAGAGTAATATAGTACACTGGACCCCGAATAGCGAATATGCGACACGCGGCACGTAATAAATCACAGAAGTAAAACTTTAATCTAACCCCTTCCAAGTTACCGCATAGAGCGTAAACGAAACGTACATATGTTTGTGCCGTATATCATTATGTGAACCGCGAAATATTAACGGCGGTACACAAGTTATCTTACCAATATTATAAATAGATATGATTTTCTCGTATATTTAGGAACGGGGCCCGCTCCAATGCGCACATCTTATGTTGTTGTTAATTTATACGTCAGATGGAATTTTAAAAGGAAATAGGAAAGAAAAAGAAAAAATGAAAAGGACATTGGGCGTATTCCGACCCGGTCACGGACATTGACGAACTTGGTATAAAATGAAAGAGCATGAATGCTCTTACAAGTAAATACGAGATTTTTTTTTAATCCATGGGAGAACAAAGTTTGAGCTAGAAATATATTTATAAAAAAAGCAAAAATCTCATACTCTATTTAAGTAATATAAATTGTGGTACTGTTAAAAATAGCTACAAATCGGGTCTGTCCAGTGCATGCATGTGCCTACCTGATCATTCTTGCCATTAGATGGAAACAAACCAGATTTTAGAGATTTCCCACAGTTGCCATACGAAGAACTGATAATTTTATTATCATCAAAGATTGGACAAGTCCTACTGTCATGGGCATATGAGACTAAGATTTTATAAACAATAAAATATTGATCATCATCATCATCACCCTAGCGTTATCCTAGTTGCATCCAAGACTTACACCTCTTGGAGCCCGAGGGCCGCTTACTGGTCTAACAAGCTATGACAGAATATCAACTTTTCCACCGACCGACTGTCGTCTGACCTCCGCAACCCAAAGGCATAGCGATATTCCATGGTTTGGACCAGTATCAGTTATTTTTAGAGTACTGATTCCCGGTAACGACTGTCAAAGATCTTCATGACAGCCAGGACCGACGGTTTAACGTGCTCTCCGAGGCACGGGGTAAGCTATTATTAAAAATATACATACACACTTAACTTCGAAAGTCATTGGTGTGCGCCGTGGAATCGAAACCCTCAGCATGGCAGTCCGTTGGTATCTCCACTAGGCTATCGCTGCCTTAAACAACCAATAAAATATTCTAATATTCTAATTCTAATAATATTCTACCACATACACACATCACCATATAGTCCCAAACTAATCAAAGCTTGTACTATGGGTACTAGATAATGGATAAACATACATATATACTTTGTTTTTGTAGATACATACATATTATACATAGAAACACCCAGACCATGACAAACATCCATGTTCATGCACACAAATGTTTGACTTGAGCGGGAATCAAACCCGCGACCATCAACGTGGCAGTCGCGTACACTCCCGCTGCGCCAACCGGTCGTTACGTCAGAGCGCGAAAATACTACGTGCGAAGATATTTTGATAAACCAGGCGAGACAATGAAGACAAACAGTTGAAGATTATTACTGCTCGTGTATACATGGCCTCCGTACCATATGCAGTTGCGCGCATAGTGCCAGTATCATTTATTTTTTATCCTCGGCTAGACACCAACAAGAAATCAAAAATGTTTGCGGTATTTTTAGATAAAATCACAATAGACATTGATTACGCCGAATAAATAATGTTAAAAATATGTTTTTTTTTTAATCCCCACAACTCACAAGAAAGCGATCCTTACCATGCTTAACTAGAGATATTTACTGATATATACTCACAATTTCATGTCTGTCCGCCGTGGGTTTTTCTCCCATACTATTTGCCCAATGACCTTTGTTTGACAAACTCAGCTATGGTTTTTAATTCTTATCTGCTGTTTAAGCGGCAATGAGTTAATGATCCAAAAAACCCGGCGACTTGTCCAGTTCGTTTCTGTTGAACATAATATCACAAAACAAACACGTCAAGAAAAGAAGTACCTGAAAGAACGCACATCTGCGCTACCTACACAATTAGTACAAGCGTCCTTCATAATATTTAATACAATTTTATCATCCTATGTTAGTGTTTGTCTGATATCAACAGTAGGTTTTATATTCGTAATCAACAACGATATCGATCCAAACGAGCCTTTCCAAACTGTGTATCATGGCGCTTTTCGTGGCAAGCCAGTAGGCCTCCACCAAACCATACCTATCATTTAATAAAAGTATTCGATAAATTTTCCGTGACGTACCTGAAAAAGGTGTAAAATAAAAAAGCTTTGGTTTTTTGTAAAGCTCTTGTTTTTACTATCGCATCAAAATAACGTGAGACCTTCACATTAGCTCGGTTATATACACAAGTACCCCGTAACTACAATAAAACACAAGTTCATAAATCACAATTTTACTGTGCATATTTCTAGAGCAAACACCTGATTTTTGCATTTACTCAGTGCTGTTACGTAAAAGCGATGGATATTACCCGCGACTCTAAGTATAGGTAAGTCTTTCACCATATTATTTATTCATGGACATATTCCTAACACGCAATGCGATGTGCCCGATTTGCGTATGTATGTGATACAGAAATCTTAACGATAACAGATTTATCGCGATTTGCCATTTGTTTTTATAGGTGCGTGACTGCGTAAGTCGAGCACGTAACGACCAAACATGGATATACATCAACCGACAACCTCAGTGAATTTATACGCTTCATTATATTTATGACTACTATGAAATACTTAGTGTTTGTTCCAAATGCTAGCGTTGACGTCACACAAATAGGTATGCGCTCTCTACCGAGAGTACTGTTAGGTACCGGTCACGTATGGGGTTTGTTCTGTATGAACTCAGTCACGACAACCTACAAAGTTATTGTTATCAGTAACTCAGCTGAAAAATATTGTATAATCTACACATAACGGTATGTATATTTGCTGTTGGTTTTATCTAAAAAAATGCTTCTTATTACCATTTTAAAGTCAAAGCTTTTGGAATAAACAGGCTACAGTCTAAAACGATTTATTGCACCGAAACCATTATAGTAAGAGATCCGTAGAAGAGCTACCTTCACCCATCAGTATACTGGATATGTGCAATAACTGTGCCTTTTAACATTTTATATTTGACTAGCTGTTTCCCGCGGATTCACCCGCGTCCTGAGGAAACTACTTCGCGTACCCGGTTTATTTAAGTTACACCTTGGTACATTAGCTATCCGCCAGTGAAAGTCCCGTCAAAATCGGTCCAGCCGTTCCAGAGATTAGGGAGAACAAACAGACAGACAAAAATTGAAAAAAATCTCTTTACGGTATATGTACCGTGTATACATACATAATATGCATTTTTTTAAAAGCGGTTATTGTAATATTACAAACAGACACTCCAATTTTATTTATGTGTATAGATATAATACTTTTCATCTAGTATACAGCCTTCTAAGGATCTTAGACTATTAAGTACCTAACGGTGCAAAACCAACCATCTGCGACTGGAGATACTTATCGTTCATTACTTGATCACCAAAGAGCCTTTCGCAGTCCACTACTGGCGGCAGGCTTCTACCAATTTAGTCTCAAAGATATTGGGAGTCAATCGGTCCTCCTATTAACCCGCAATATTTTGTCTTTTATACCACGCTGGCCGGATGAGTTGGTATAGGGTTTGAGTTTTCCGTATATTCACAAGGATATTACCTGCTTCATGTATTTTAATCGTCTCTTACAGTACTCATATCATAACATAGACATTTTCATTTATGTTACTCTTTATACTTAAAACTATGCATTTATATAAAAATAGCATAGCTATGATGTTTATTCAATGTTTGACATAATTTGCCGTATGCTTTGGACGGTCGTGTAGTTAATTCGCTATAAATCGAAGAACTATTTTGTAAACTAGATACAAATCACACCTTATGTTAAACTGTAGGATAATCTACAGTCAGCACAGTCACAAATCATGTCTCGCAATGCATGCTGCTTGGCCAGGTATAGGTCAATTAACTTATTCGATTGTCATCTTCGATATTTCTCATAATGTTTTATGTATAAACAACAATTCTTTTATTGAACGGCTCCTTAAAAATCTGCTGAACTTGTAAAGAATACTGATAGACCTAAGGGTACAAACAATGTATTAATTACGGTCTTGGAGGCGTTGATATATTTATATTGTATAAATGTTGATGAATTATTATTGTATTTTATATGCAAATATAATGTAGGATTTACTGTTCTGAAACTAATAACCAGTAATATTTACTTGTTAAAAAATATAAGGTTCAATTCTACACTTATAGGTATTTGTCGTTTGTTACATCCACTTGCAATAAGACCTACAGAAAACATGGGCAGGACATGGATAGAAATGTGGCAGAGCAAAATTAAACTAATATATTCACACCTTACCGGGTTAAAAATTAATTTTATACTGAATTATTCAAAAACTCTTTAATTTTAGAGTTTAGTTAGAGTTATGGCTATATTTATATTCTGTTTAATATGACAAAAGATATAATTATATACAAATTAGTAAAATGTTGAATACTGTGCAGGACTAATTGTCTTAAAGTTTATAACATTTATTGATTCTGTGCATAAAACAAGGCGAACACGGAGTATGTCCCTCGCACCACCTGAAATGATAAGCGACTAATTAAAACAAACTGATGAACCAGTCACCAGTATCAAAAAATTAAATTAACGTACATTTCACATATTCCACCGACTATCTATATACTTGTGTAATTTAAAAGCTTAATGTGCATTTTATTATAAATTCATTTAATTTTGTTTGTGAAATTTAAGTACCGACTGCGCGTCATATGACTGTAATAAATGGTCGTTGTATTATTGAGGTTCATGGATTTCACTTTAAACAGATTATCGTTAAATTTTAAGCTCGGCTGTAGTCTGTGGAACATTATTAATAAAGCTTTTGTGACATAAATTTACTGTACTCTGTATTGGGGCAAGCCGAAACGGCTGGACCAGACAGCAATCGCAAAGTTAATTGAAATGTCACGGTGTTCTGTCGAAAATATGTATATATATATGTATATATACCTTATGTATGTGTATATATTTATTTATGTATAAATATATTCTTATGTATGTAGTTTTATAATACATCTATATTATGTATGTTTATATTATATGTAACTTTTCTCTCTGCACCACTCTAAGGTAGACTGGGAGATAATTCACGTAAGTTTTCGTCACTTCCCACCCCTAAAACAACAGTATATTATACATGCCATCCGGCTTATAAAAAGCAGCTATATCTAATGCTCGTTTCACTACGAATAATTTGGTGTTGCTTAATTTTAGTTCGAATTTATTGAAGTTAATCATATGGCTATGAGAATATTAGGTTTTCTTTTTTAGGTCTAGTTTACCTCACTAGATTATTTGTGCGATCAGCTTAATCCCTAAACGGACATTAAGAGTCTAACTTTAATAGGTAGAAATTTCACTAGAAGAAATATTGTGCTGACCTTATTCTATAGTTGGCAACCGCTGGATAATTTATTGAAGGTCTAATACACTTCTATATTTTGTCAATTACGAATAAAAATTATCTATAAGAGATAGAGTTGAGATTCATCATCATCATCATCAATCAGCCTATAACAGTCCACCACTGGACTAGGCCTCTCCTTTGAAAGGAGGAATGGGCCTACTATACCACGCTGGCCAAACGGGTTGGTACATGGTTTGTATCAAGTTCTCCTTCTCTTACACTGCTGTGCTCTGCATAATATATTACCCCTGTCGGCTCTTACGACACCCATGGGATAAAATGGGGTGGTGACATTCCGTATTCTTAATCCGTATATCTCAAAGGTTACACCCATAGTTCACTAGCAATATTTGAAAACAATAGACTCATTTCCAAACTATGTGCATAAACTAAGCAGCCTTATTATATTTAACACCAATAAACAGTCACGCTCGGGACTGCATAATTCATCGCAGGCTTACGTCCTCAGATCATTGCTTGCCATCAATAATTTTGATGTTTGAAATAGACTTGCAATATATAAAATTCTTCATCTCCAACGTGTCTCTCAGCCATGACGGCACTCAGCAGATACTTTGGGTAAATACAGCAATTTTGAAGCTCACATATTCACATCGCTTGATACTGCTCATCGCGCTGTTATCAGCCCCAACAACAACGTAAATAACCGATAAGCTTTATCCAAATCCCACACGAGGAAAGCTATAAAGAAAACTAGAATTTCCATAATTCATGATATCAACAATTCCATTTACGAGAATATAATAGAGACCATACCGTTATCATATTTGCATTATAATAAAACGAGGGTTCAATTTGTTTCTAAGAGATTTAAACTGAAACTTTTTATCAGCTTATGTAAAACCTTTTAGAGTTTGGCCGCACAAAAATATTCGCACATGTGTACCGAAAAGTAGGGTTTAACCTCATAATTTATAAGCTCTGTCTATATGATGAGTCAATATTCACCGATGAAAACGTTTTGTCGACTACGTTCCTCGTCTTTCGCTGATGGATTTAAAAACTATTATATATGTCGATCGGAATTCTCACCTAAAATACTCTTTGATAATGTTTTTTTTTTCCTTTATCGTCAAATTAGTTTGACAACTTTATCTTTCAAGACCACTAGTTTCCTTATGTTGTATAATATTCAAGGACGAGTACTGCCCGGGGCGGTCTTAGCAAAATCTTTATGCGCTAACCGCAAATCGCTATTCTGGCTCCACGGGACATCGAAAATACAACAATGGTTTTAGTGAATAAGCCTAGAACAACTTTAAGGGAGAGTCTTACAAATCTGTGTCAGCCCCAAGCAGGACTATGAAATGGCGGAGAGAACGGCACGTAAAAAGTTCAAGCATGCAAGCAGCGGGTCTGGGCCGCCCATACGAATGTATGGTAAAGATGATGTTCACTAGAAAATTCTAACCAGCAAGAACGTTGCGTAGGTAAGTTCCAGCATCTTGAACGCCTTCATGACGAGCGGACGCTGAGCCTGCACAATCGCCAGAAGCACTAGTTGTCTAATGTTTCTCTTCGGCATATTGTTTAACCGCGGTGGAGACAACTGCCAGCCACAGTAAAATATTGCGTCTGATACTAAAGCAGCCTGAAATAAAAATATAAACCATCGATCATTTTCTAACAGAATAGTCTATTATTTTCTTTCATGTACAAAATACATTTGAATAGGCTGAACTATTAAATAGAAACGTATTGTAATTTTTTTAATCAAACAAAATATTCAATCATGACCGTCAACAATATACTTAATCTTAAAATTAAAAATTATAATTCGGTATTCATCTTGCAGAGGAGGACGTAAATCTAGTAAAGGATTATGTATTTGATTTGTTTGGAGTCAAATCATTTGTGCCATAGTATCTTTCTAGGAATCTCGCAAAGAGAATGGTCGATGCCTCGTGTGAACAGAAGACTGGCATACACAAAAGCTAAGCATAGCCATGTAACGTGACAATGCTGCCATTCTTTTTTAAAATTCCCAATAGACTAGACGATGCGGAGGACTTTCATGACACCAAAGTTAAATTATGATCAAAGTACATAAACAAAGGAGCAACTTGTCTCAAATTTGCATAGTTTATACATAACAACAAGGTGCGTTATATTTTCTAAATGAAATGCGTTATAAAAGCAGAACCATAATACATTTCAAGATTATACACATTTGTGGATAATTCCGCACTGCTTTCCATACTAATCACTGTGAATTTTCTATTTTGAAATTAAGTTACATATATAACTTAAATGCATGGTAAACAACACAAAATGTATTGCAAACGTTCGCAAATATTAGGGATTTTTTTAACTATTATAAGCAGCCAAGTTAGTACATGAAAGTTGGAAAACAACCACGGCGGATTCTAAAACCAATTCATACAGGATTTGAGCTAACGTTTATTTTAAAATTATTCTAAGTTGACGAGCACGAATCAAGAACGTGAACGGAACGAATAAAGAAAACCGGCGCGTCACGATCATTGCAAATGGGACGCCGTAACCTTTACTTTATGCCTCCGGGAAACATGCATATCCCATAGTATGTATGAAGGACTAGCTACTTTCCTTCGCTTTCCCTACGTCAAGGAAATCAGTTACCGCTCTATTAAAGGTAATCCATGGGCTATTTTGATATATAGAAGCTGCAAAGTTTCATCGAAATCCATTATGTAGCTTGCCGTGAAAGAGTAACAAACATCCATCCTCAGCCACTTACACGTTTATATATATTACACCCAGTAGTAAGATTAAAACACTTTTCCAGTGCTAATACGTATAAAGCAAAACCTAAATTTTTCCAGTAAAATAAATAACAAGGGCAGAACAGTACAGAAGTTTGTGATTTATGTTGATGGCCGCGGTCTCTGACCTTATGTCGTAAGTTATTATTATATTTGACCGTACATTTCTATGAACGTTCACGGCTGTCGCATTTGGGAGTAACGCGACATATTTCTGCTTACAAAATTGTATTCAATGACGTATAAATCTGGTCTAATGTGGATGAGAATATATCGTGGCGTGGATTTTGTTACGTTTATTTATGTAGATTTCGATCCACTGGAATACGTTTTGATGTTAAATTCATGGGTCGTCGATTTATCATATTGATTCATTATCATCATCATAATGCCAGAGTCCACTACCTACTAGTTAGAGGCCTCTCCAATGTGATGCCACTGAACCCGATTTTCTGTCAAATGTTAGTCAATCCGAGAAAAAGAAGCTTGTAGCTTGAGAATTTCTATAGACCTGTTAATAAAACGTATAACCAAACATCACGTCTACTTTGTGTAATAGGTACTGTCAAAAGTAATACAATTATGACATCACATTACGCACTAGATAATCCTATGACATCAATTTCTTGCCTTAATTTACAATATAAAGGCATATGTACCGTCAGCAGAATACTCTAAATAAAATACATATTAACATACCTGATACGTAATTTCGCCAGCATTGCACAAAAATAATCCCAGTAGAAAGAATAATGCGATTACAAAGAATATTAGCTTCGCAGCAGCGCCAAATTTTAGGTTATTAGATAACTGCAAAGGTAGAAAAATAATTAAATTTGCGTAAATTACGAAACTTAATAAATATTATAAATAATAAATATTTTAGTTATCAAGAAAGATCGATAATATGGAACAAAAATATTATCTCAATAAAAGAAACACGTAGGCGCATGCATTATAATAAATAAAATCATTTTTTATGTTAAACGGTTTTATTACAATAAAGAAATATGTAGTTATGTTATGTACTAAAAGCTAAAAAATAATTCGGTAAGTCCTAACTACCAGATCGCACCAATCTTCTCATCAATCTGGGGTATTGACCAGATAAATATAAAAACGTTTGGCGCCTGAACTTTCTATCATAAGCCATACCTAAAATGTTTACTTTGGATACGCTACGCCCTAATGTTTTTATTTTATTTTATTTTCAAGTTTTTAGTTTTGATGTTAGTTCATAGTGAGCCCTATTCTACTACTCAAGCCCTTTCGTTCGATACCCATATTGAGGTATTTGTGAAAAATATGTAATCCGCCATTTTATGGCGGCAGCCATCTTGGATTTTTCATAGTGAGCTCTATTCTACCAATCAAGCCCTTTCATTTGATACCCATATTGAGGTTGTTGTGAAGAAATAGCCATCTTGAATATTTTTCGCAAACGCGAACCTTATCCGCACAAACAGAGATTCGGCGTGTGTAATACGGTGAATACGTAATCAAGACAAATAATACGCACTTTTACAAAATTCAGGAGCAAACGACGAAGGTACCTGCGCACGGTGGTGCAGGTAGTATGCGGAAAATATTATTTTTAATTCAAAATACGTTGCATATAACTATAAAACTTTATAAAATGATAAAACGAATGTATTAGTGTATCAAGACAAAGATATAATAATAATAAATAAATTTTTTAGTAAATGTTTGAGTATGCGTTCTGCATGCGCGAGCGTGCTCGAGCCGCCGCCGGCGCCACCGCGTGTCGCCCGCGCTCAGTATGCTACAGCGAGAAGACTGTGTGGACATGGTACAATTATGGTTTTACATGATGCAATACAATATAAATTCACTTGAAATTTATATTCCAATGAATCGCATTACGAAAAACAGCATAAAGTATTAGCAAATTATAAACAAATATTAATTAAACAAATAATAAATACAGAAATAAAGGTTTATAGATGGGTGCTATCCACTAATAAAACTTTGGCATCATCATGAAGTGGATAGTTTTTTTATAAGGTACTGCACGTAAACTGTTGATAAGGGGATCTGAGGTAGCTAAGAGCATATTCAGTACGTCTTCATTACAGGATAGACAAGAACATTTTCTTGAATGACCTAACCTATAATTGCGGTAGTCTTTGTTACGCGCTTTGAGCTTCCTCAGATAACATTCTAATGGGTAAGACAGCAGCACTTATTAATTGTTTGCCATGCATTAATACTTTGTGCACTATATTGTGCATATTATACTAGCTGTACAAACTAACATATAGCTTGGCAGTTTCATAACAATATGTTCCAAACTTCTCTGGATAAATTAATTTACCTCGTTAATGAGCAGCGTCAGATAATGACCTGGTATTTCCAGGATCGCAGATTTTTGCAGCTAAATTTTATGTATATACGATCTATAGGGTCTAATGAATCTCGTTAAGTGTATCATTGTCTAACGGTCGGTAACGGAGATTAGTTATAGTCTCATAATTGAAAACAAATGGTTCCATATTACCTGCTTCATTAAAAGTGTAATGACAAGTAAATACTCATTATATCATATAACATTTTTACGTTTTATTTAATAACACACAATAGAGCTACGAATTAACAAATAATTAAAGCTGAATATACTCATATTTCAGTTTCATTCATACTTGAAACAACACTATTTTTCGCACGAAATTTGTTAATTGTCGATCACCCTACTTCTTTACATCATAAAATTAAAAAGTCTGATAATATAGTCGTATTTTTTGTATGACCTGTTTCTAATAAGATCTTAGTATACGTGTACCAAATTGTAGGCATTTTAAACAAAGTTAAAAAAATATACTTTTTGCCGCCCCTGAACCACCGTGCGGCGTAACAATTCGAATACTTACGGCAATTTGAAGTAGAATAGAGACGGCAGAACCCGAGCTTTGACAAAGTTGTAGTGCCATCACCGTCCCAAACGCTTTGTCGATCTCTTTCGATAACCTTATGAGATAAAAACAAATTAGAAGTACCCTGCCGTGCCCTGAACGAGAAAAAGGTTTGCCCTGACCTCACCTCTAATTTACTACACAATTGTCTTACACAAAGATTATAATGGGATTGATTATACTGAATACGAATGCTACTTAAATAACTTAGTACGCTGTTAATATTAGTATGTTGTAAATCGAACAATGCTATGCCGCTTGGCGTTAAAAGACTTGGAAATACCACTTGATTGCTTCCTCTTATATGTAAAATGAGAGATAAGTCTCAATATAGCTGTTGTAAGAATCGACATAAGTTTAATTACATTATACAAAATAAATTAGCGGGTCTTAATCGCGTACAATTAATTTATTTAAGGTAAAAATACCTATTTGTTTCCGACCTTATTTATATCTTAAATAAATTAATTGTACGCGATTAAGACCCGCTAATTTATTTTGTATGATGTATACAAATCGCGAAAGTTTAAAATCGATTTAATTACATTGATCAGTCACTAGATGTACCGACTGATATCTTTGAATAAATAAACGTTTTAGCATCAGAATGAAGATGAAATTGTGCTTGATAAACAAAAATCATCCCAAATTCTACGAGTAAGTAACAGAATACGTATGTACAAAGCATAACTGGCAATATACCTATCGGCGCGATAGAACGTGCCTTTCAGAAGAAGGTTTCAAGGCACTTCGAAGTTCACTTTACATCTATATAGGTAAAAGTCGACTAGAACTATAGATAGTTTCTCCTTTGAGAGTGGTGTTAGTCTACTTGCATTTGTTCTATTGTACGAAGTGAAACACTTAAGATACCTACTTGATAAGTTTAACATGCATCTTAATTCCTTCAATTAACCCATTCGCCAATTTCTCCGCCGCCAAATTTTTCTCTCCCTGATTATGCAATTTTTCAACTTCTTCTCTCAAACGCTCGAAATAATGTCTGAGTGTGATAAATTTATATTTGTACATGATGATGTACACCATTGTAAAGGAGTCTACAGACACAATCATCGTCATACACATTAGGAACAGTATGAAAGTGGTGAACACTCGTACAAATATTGCTACAGCCGAGTTATCTTCAAACGATGGGTAGTATGTCACTATTGTAATAAAATGAGAGCCTGTGAAATAAAGACAAAGGTATTATACACTGTTTTTTTTTAACGTACGCCCCTAAAATATGGGTGTGAGTTTTAATAGTTATGAGGTTAGAAATGTTGTCGATTACTTGTGAAAAAAAGTGTGATGCTACTCGTCGAAACGTACATATTGCTTTAGAATTTAAGTTTTTACCCATAAACCAACTGCTCTATGAATTACGTAATAGCACATGTAAACAATATTAATTTACCAAAATGTAAAGTAGTTTCGTTCTCACAGCATCATTCCCGCAATTCACATAGTTCTTATATCGCAAAGGACAACAAATTGTCAAAGACTCCCCTTGAAACAGTGCTATTACAAAGTGATCAATTAAGTAACCAAAACGCTACACGTGTACTTAGTCCAATTTAAAGACAACAAATTCAAAATTTATGTATACAAGAAGTTCAGCGTTTATTTTTCAGTGCTAATTTTGCTTTCCCAACATTTACTATCTCAAGTTACGATCCTGCTGTAAAACAACATATTTTGGAATTTTACTTTATGGTTATAGTGAGGGCTATAGAAAACCTGGTAGAACTCTATATTTTATAGATATGAAAAGTTACAACGATAAACCAAAGAACCTATACAAACACCACATCCCAACGCACATGTTTACTGCATAAAGCCACATTATTGCACGGGATCCCACTATTTTTATAGCGTTGGCCCCTTAATATTATACGTTAGCACCCATTCTATACTATCGACATAAAAGCTCACAAAAACACGTAACTCACCTGCATACACCTTCCTAAGGCCTTCGAAAACAAAAAACGCAAAAGAGCCGTAAACGGTCACGACGTAAGCAAGCACATTTATTTTCATGATCTTATATTTCTCCGCCATCAAAGGCTCTTCTTCGTAACTCTGACAAACAGTTATCATTTTACGATTCAGGTTTTTTATAAACGATTTGTTGGTAATAACTGAGTATAGTTTGATCATAACTATGGTATGGCTGACGGCGAAAGTCATTGAGTCGCTTTTTTCGTCTTCGGGAAAATCTCCCATCATGGCTGCCATAATTTCCAATACTGTCATAAATATGTATATGAAATATATAAGAGCGCCGCCGATCCTATAAAGTATTCTTCGGTCGTCACCTATTTCGTTTTCTTCATACCAAAAGTTGCCGCTGCCGGTTATGAATATTTTTTTGCAGTAAGTTTTCAGAATATGATAGTTTTTCATTATGAGATATTTGCTTTAATGGCTTGGTGTTTTTAGTTTTATGTTGAACTGAAAGTGAAATTAAAGATCAGAAAGTATAATTTAGATAATAAATCATATTAATATGTATTTTTGTCAAACGATAACTATTATGCAGAAACGTTAGATCATTTTAGCCATACTTTACTTCACAGTTTATGAATTCATCATGCAAAAAGATTTATTCATCTCACATCTGTCTGTAACGTTTTCATGAGTAAACTGAACTACTAAATGAAAGTGAATGTGAGCAAGACGAAAGTTATGGGTATGAGGGGTATTAGTATCTACACTTATGTATGGTAGTGAAAGTTGGGTATGGCAGAAGAGTCTTGAAAGTAGAATAAATGCTGTAGAAATGAGATCACTGAGAAGCATATGTGGTGTGACTTTGACTGACAGAGGTAAAGAATTGTGTGATAAGAGAGTGTTGTGGGGTAAAAGAAGATGTAGTGACCAGCATCGAGAAAGATATGTTAAGGTGGTTTGGGCACGTGGAGAGGATGGATGACGAAAGACTGACCAAGCAGATATATAAGGCAAGTGAGAACGGGACAGGACGAAGGGGAAGACCTAGGCGGACGTTCTCTGACCAGATTGGAGACATCCTAAAAACAGGATAGGTTAGAAGTACCCTGAACAGAATAGCATACATGAGGAATCTGATGGGAGTAAATGAAGCAAGAGAGATATGTCAGGATCGTTGCAAATGGCATTCCGTAGTCTCTGCCTACCTCTCCGGGAAACAGGCGTGAGTCTATATATGTATGTATGTAGTCATTTAAATTTGATACCAGCGACATTTCTTAGATTTAAAAAACAATTCGGTGCCCTGTTTACGGATATTTTAAAAACTACAGAAACCCACGGCATTTTACTCTTAAAAGCGCTGTTCAAATGATAGCTAATAGGTATTATAAAGTATGAAATTGCGGATATGTACTGAAAATCAAAATTGATTATTTTTTTAATTTTTATCATATTTATTTAATCAAAATAGTTACCATTATCATCTATACATTGCTGCCATCTAATAGGAAGGTCATTTATGCCTTTTCGATAGAACTCTGAGGATCTAGACTGCACAAACTGTGTGAATGCATTTTGTACTGCCGAAAGAAAAAGAAAACTTCTTGTCACGTAGATAATTGTCCAAATCACGAAAAAAATGGTAGTCCGTTGAAGCAAGGTCTGGCGAATACGGAGGATGACGAATGGTTTCTAACTGCAGTTCCTGAAGGGTCAAAACGGATTTTCGTGTTGTATGAGGTCTCGCGTTGTCATGGAGCAAAAATGGTGAAGATCGATTCATGAGTCCGAGCTGTTTTACTGCTAGTTTTGCTAACATTGTTCGGAGTTCGGTACAATAGACATCTGCCGTTATTGCTTGACCAGATCGGAGAAAACTATAGTGCATAACACCATGCTGAGACCACCAAACAGTTACCATTACCTTTTTATAGGTAAGCTTTGCTTTAGGACACTGTTGTGGCGTTTGACCTGGGATCAGCCATTGCATTTTTCTTTTATGGTTATCATAAAGAATCCACTTTTCATCACATATCACAATTCGATCCAATATTCCTTCATTTCTGTACCGATTCAACAAGGCAACACAAGTTTCAACACGCGTTTCTTTCTGCAGATCAGTCGATTTTTTTATTTCATTCATCTGACACAGTGAGTCAATATTGTGGGTTTGTTTGTTTTTCGTGTGAGTGTGGCCAACTCTGGTGTCGGAGTTTTCAGACCGCCCGGAGGCCTCCGACGTGGCCTAACTATCCTTATCCTTAGACAAGAGCCGGGACCGACAGTTTTACGTATCCTCCGAAGCACGGTAGCGCTCAGATGTAAATGCCACACACGGTCACCCATCCATGTTGTGACCTGTGCAAGCGTTGCTTAACTTTGCCGATCTGTTACGAACGGCAAGTCAAGTCTCGCTATGAAAATATTGTGGGTAAGGTAACGCTAAACCATGCCGCTAGTTCCTGAGTAGTTTGACCAGGATCGGCTTCCACCATCTCTCTTATTTCATGGTTATTCACCTGTGCCGGGCGGTCTTCCTCGGGGCTCGTTCTTCAAGTCGAAGTTTCCATCGCGAAAGCGTTTAAAGCAAAATCGCACGCTGCGTTCATTAGCATACCCCTTTCCAAACGCAACATTAATATTGCGGGCTGTTTCTGCCGCGTTACTTCCGCGTCGGCAGTCGTATTCAAAAAGCACTCGAATTTTCGCAGTATCCATCTTTCTTGTCTAAGTTGAATAACAAAAACAATTGAAAGTCGATATTTAAATGTTTCACATTTTTAAAAGAAAAAAATCATAGAAATCATGTGAAAAAAGTTTCATTCAAAAACCTCAAACCATGAAGATTCTATGTCAATTCAAAGTACCTATTACAATAAAATGGCAATTTCATACTTTAACTCCTATTATTAATCCCGGGAACCCACAATTGGTGTTTGCAGGACTTTGGCAATAGCGACAAAGAACCATAATTCCAGTTACCTATCTATAATATTAATATATAATATTATACAGCTAAAGAGTTAATGAGAATGAGAGAATGGAGAATGTGGTGGTTGAAACTGTGGGGCAAGCCGAAGAATATAATAGTTCTATTAAAAAGTAAATAAAAAGAGTAATTAAAAAGTAAATAAAAAGAGTGTCCGTGTGGTGACGGACTAAGAATACGAATTGTCACCACCCCATATCATCCCATGGGTGTCGTAAGAACCGACAGAGGGAGCATAGTATGCAGAGAACAGCACTGCAAGAGAAGGAAAACTTGATACAAACCCTATACCAACCCGCTTGGCCAGCGTGGTATAGTAGGCCAATTCCTCCTTTCAAAGGAGAGGCCTAGTCCAGCAGTGGACTATCAAAGGCTGATGATGATGAAAAAGAGTAAATTAAGTATGTGGTGCCATCAAGCTAAATAAGACATTGCACCAACATTGATTTTATGACTGTACAAACATAGCATTATAGTAACTATAAACAAAAACATTTAGAAGTACAACCGGTTATTTAAATATATCTATATATTAATAGAATTTGTGTTTTATAATACGAGTCGGCCAGCCCGTTCTACCCAACCGATTGGCATGATTTTTTTTAAACTGAAAGCTCTCGCTGCATAGATTTGTCATCAAGCTTTAGAAATTACCTAACTTGCACATTCATCAAGTTATATGCAAAAACAGTTTTCTCCCACACATTTTTTACGTTTTCGTAGCCGTAGTCAATGACTTTCCGCTTCTATATATCTGGTTCTCATTGAGGTAGGCGTTTCGTTATAGGCTTAAAACACGCGTTGAAAAGAGCTCTTTCATTTAATGGTATGCTCATTTAAATTGTTTGAAGGAAGATAGGTGTGGACATTAAACTTATTTTTCAATATTTTCCTATAAATTTCTTAAGATTCCATTGCTTTTTCTTTACATGGACGGTTCTTAATTCAAAAATATTTTTATGGCATCTAATAAGTGCCTTGCGGTAACTGCCAGGAAAAAACGTTATGCCTCCTTAAGGTGACCTTGCCTTACTTTTATACGGGTGTGAGTGTGGTGGTGTGTAAAATTATACCCGATGTTGGTCAAATTATCACTACAGTGAATTTTCGCTGATGGCAAGTAATAGTCACCGAATGTTACCAGTTAACCCTTAATGTTGGGTGAACTGATCTCTGATGTTGAGGAATTTTCCTTACGTTTTATGTTAGGAAAATTTTTGTGTTTTTAAATTACAGAATTTCTTCGGGCATCATATTTTTTTTTATGTGGAACATATTACAGCGGTTCATAGTACTATTGTCATATAATTATAATTATTATTACGAGTGGTAGTTATGGTAGAAATTGTAGCTTTGGTAAGATTAGTAGTTTTGAGAGAAAAGTACTTTTGACAGCACCGGCGGCTTTGGTAGAAATGGTAGTTTAAAAAAAGTGGTAGATATGATAGTGTTAGTTAGATTAGTATTTTTGGTACAAATAGTAGTTTTGATAGGAATAGTATTTTTGGTGGAAATAGTAGTTTGGGTAGAAATGGCATATATTGTAGTTTTGGTAGCAATGTTACTTACGATTGCCACCAAAGCTACCATTCCTACCTAAAGTACAATTTTGACTAAAACTATAAACGTCATTATTACATTTCTAAATTATGATGGATTAATCACACCCATACACATAACAAAATAAATCGTGCTTCTCACAGAAATATTTAGCTGGATAACAGAAATAAAACCTATTTTCTTACATATAAAAAAAAAGTTATTTATATATTTAATTTTGATACTAAAATATTGACAGATAAAAAAAAAGTGAAGTTAGCGTAAGTTAGTTACTTAAGTTTCTGATTTAATAACGTATTTTTGGTGAGTAGTTGTGTTTTCAATTATAATGATGGTTCAATTGGAAGGAAATTGAAAAATGCTCAGAGAAAGTTTGAACAAAGAATCTTGGTCAATGACGGCCCTGTTGGAGATTTGGTACCGGATGGTCCTCCTACTGCTAAAAAATACGGGTGGAAACGGGCTCAGATTTGATTAATTCTACCATCAACAATTTTCAAGTGATTTACATTCTTGGTGACGGTAATTGCTTATTCCGCGCAATTTCTTATTGTTAATATGGAAGTGAGAATAAACATTATGAAATTCGTTTGGCCACTGCTGATAACATTGTCAATAAGTGGGATGTATATAGTAACTTCATTGTTGGGGACGAAGCATATGACCAGATCATTACAAATGCAACAGATTACAAAACGTGTGATGGGTGCCAATGGACAGTACGGAGGGCATGCTGAACTTCAGAGTGTAAGTGAGCTATATCCCGAGTGTCAATTCAGAGTTCACCTGGAAAACAGTAATACGATTACTGACTATGGTATTGGCGAAATTGTTCATAATTTGCTATTTTCTGGGCACCTGGACGAAGGACATTACAGTGTCCTAATGGAAAGAATGGTAGGGCAGCACAGTCATATTGAAGAACTTTCTTTCGTCAATGTTCAGTTATACATATTATATATATATCCCTATTGCGCGGCAAACCATTCAGTAATGCCAAGGTGGAAATTTCACGATACCTAAGGTGCAACGCAAAGCCAATGTTATGAGAAAAGAAGTTTTGTGATATATTATATTTTTGTAAGAATATAATCTTTTTACTTATTAGATAAGGCTAAAATGTACTCATCATACTTATATGTAAGAGCTTTTTTATAATATTAAAATATGCTGTGGAGCAGCACGGGTCCTCTAATCGTTATCATAATTATCTATAATTAAATCCTACACAATCATCGGCACAAATTTATTCATTAAAATAATTATGACAGATAAATTAAATTCGTTGACATTTAGCGAATGCTATAAATTAAATGTTTATTTTAAGTAGAAAATTAACCAGTTGGTGTAAAATAAATATAAATTTTATTGTTACAATATATTATATGAAAGGCTTACGTTTTTCACGGCGTATTAGAGTCTATTGGCGACTGTACAGGGTACTTTGAAAGTCATAGTTTATAACAGGCCACTTTTCGCCTCTACTCTAATTGGCTGTAATAGAGCACATGGATATTCGAAAGACATGAAAATGTAACTAAAGGAGTTGCTTGCGGTACTCAAGTCACTCAACGTGTTCTGTACCAGTTCTTACTAACAGCCTAATTAAATGTATTTGAGGGACAACAAATTGTTTTTCTGAATCTGGTGTAGCCTTTTTTGTCTTTTGTTTGTTACTGGCGGTGGCAAACCACCGGTAACGACCAGCTCTATAGGTGCAAGCAAATATTAATACAAAAAACAATACACGTATTTCATTAGAATTCTACGCAGGTTGATAGTCCAATGCAATTTTATTCTTAGCGGTGGAGATTGCTTACACCAAACTAATCTTGAGTTAATACTAGACTATGACTAGTATCTCTATAAGGGTATGGAGAAGTCGGTTTATGACATAGTATTTAAGTGAATTGACAATTATTTCATGTTCTATCCTAACTATAACAGGAATACTATACAAATTTAACATGAGTATTAATAGGAAATGCTGATACAGCGAGTGCAGGTTTAATAATAACTTTTAATAGATTTTTTTTTATGGACTCACGCCTGTATTCCCGAAAGGGTAGGCCTATAAATTCTTGGCGAATTTAGGTATTACACCTAAATTCGCCAAGAATTTTTAGGTCCCACGTAATAGGGGGCGAGACTATTGCCGTTACCGGGCACATCACCAGACTCCGTGCTGCTACTGAGAATTTGAAAAAAACCCTTTAAGTAACACTTTTGCCCGACCCGGGAATCAAACGCGGGACCCCGATCAGCAGTCGCATACGCTATCCACTGGACTACGGCGGCAGTATAGAAATACTTACATTTTCAGTCCATTAAAGTTACTATCTACAAGTAGAAATCTACTGTATGTGACATTCTCGGCGTGTAAAGTACACGCACGCACATTGACACTTCCTCAGGTTACTAAATAGTCTGCTTATCACAATTTTCATTTGCAATTTTATTGCACTTACATATGTATATACGGTCTTAGAAAAACAATAAAGTAGGTAACAATTATGGACCCTGTTGGGCATGGCAATTGTAGAAGAGAGGAGGAATATTCTTTTATATTCTAGGTATTTGTTTCTCTTGTATCACACTTAAGTAGTCTATTTCAGTCATTTAAATATTCATTTAAATGGTCATCATCGTTATCATATCGTTATCCCAGTTGCATCCGAGACTTACACGCCTCGGAGACTGGGGTCTGCTTGCTGGTCTAATCAGATTTGACAGAATATCAGCTTTTCCACAGAGCGACCATCGACTTCTGCCACTCTGATTTTCCATGGTTTAGACCGTGTGTCAGTTTATTTGAGGGAACTGACTTCCCGTAATGACTGTGAAAGTAGTTCATGACAGTCGGGACCGACAGTTTAGCGTGCTCTCCAAGCCACAAGTCTAGCGATAGTCAAAAAATTTATACGCACATGTATAAGTCCGAAAAGTCAATGGTTTGGACCGTGGATATCAACCCCATATTCGTTTGTATGGTAGTAGCAATTTTGTAGTAAGTTTTATTTTTACAAAGATGTGTTTTTCTTCGTGTTTTATTTAAATGGTTACTTATTACAGTTGAAGATGTGGGCTGCATTACCTGCCTGTCGAAAAAAGCGAATCTTCATTCTAAACTGATTTCCTGACTGTCTGTTCAAAAATAAAGCCACAACATCTCTTGACATCGTTAAGTTTTTTACGGTTTACATTTTTAATAAGTACCCGGTGTATATTTAATACGGTTCAGCAAGTGATGATGTCTTCAAAACAATAAAAAAACAGTAAGCATAATATTGTTCAAGTGTCACCATCAAAAATGTCGTAAGCCATATTAAGCCTTTGAGACCACAGCTCTCGCAAGTCAGTCGAAATTTCGGAAAGACCAACGTATTCGTACCTTTAATATCTAGCTAAGACGTAGTAGTATAATCGACGTAGTATAATCAAAATGTTAGATAGTTGACGCTTGTAAGGGCAAATTAAATACAAATGTTCTGTGCACATACAGTATTTGTTATAGATTAAATCTATAAATATTACTACATGTGCACAGAAAATTTATGTTTCTTAATATTAATTCAGTAGGTACTTTGCAATGGAGCATCCTTTGCCAGAAGTCCAGTCATCATTATTTTTCTGTTAGATAACATGCTTTACTGTATTCAGCTTTTCTTGCTTACTGACAGGAGCTTGGAAATTTTCCTCGCCCTTGCCAAGATAAAACCGCTATATTTATAAGCCAAACTAATCGCTGACCACTCGTTGTCTAATACACTATAATAAAATAAAATGACGTTTCGATCGTTGGAAATAGATTTTCATCCATAACTAGATAAATACTTGATTACTAGTTACTACTACATAACCCTAAAAATGCTAAATGCTGTTAAAATAAAGCTCAAAAGAAAGGATCTACCAAAAAAAGCAACTTATTACATTTTGTAATAAGTAGTTTCTTTTTCGGTAGATCCTTTCTTACATACTTGTGTAATATAACTACTGAACACCTGTTTTCATGTAGATCCTTCACTACTAAAAAACTGTTAAAACTTGCTTCTCATTCAACAACCGTAGTAGGTACTCAATAATTTGCCTACATCCAACAAAGAAGTTTTCCAGTTTACACGTGCGATGTTGTAGCATGAGATATATTATATTACAAAGTGACTCGCCACAGAAGATTAATATAACACACAATACTTACCACCTCTACGAGTAGAGCTTTCATTAATCCACTGAACACTCCGAGTTATAAGTAAATGCAGGTGATTATTTAACAAACAAGTTTTTCTAACAGCTCATAATAACACCAAGTTTCCAACTTGAAGAGGGTATAATAAATGTTTGATTGTACTACACGGAAAAACATACTATCGAGTTAGTTTATAAAATATACTTAATCAACTTAAATTACTTTTACCTTCACACAAAGAGAAAAAAATTTAATTACTTATATTGTTTTTAGTATTTTTCATCTCTTCAGTAGGTGATGACGATATAAAACATAAAACGAACGACTCTCGAGCGGTCGCGCGCAGTCTCTCTGAGACCGCACCAACCTTATTTTTATGAGTTAATTAAAACTTTAAACAAAAGTCAGTTGCGCTTTCAGGATATCCTCTGAGAGGGTGATGTGTCACACATCAAAAGCCTTATGTCATTCTTAGCGTGAGCACGCGGTTTCTTATTAGGGCTTGCGGTCTCTAAGACCGCGCGTGACCAAGTATGTAGGAGTAAATCTACATCTACACTAATATTATAAAGAGGAAATATTTGTATTTTTGTTTGTTTGTAATGGATAAACTCAATGACTACGAGACCGATTTTAAAAATTCGTTCACCATTAGAAAGCTACATTATCTGAGAGTAACATAGGCTATATTTTAATTTATAAAAAATAGGGGTCCATAATTTATTTGTGCTTTTCGGGTACGCGAAGTAGTTCCCTCAGGACGTGGGTGAAACCGCGGGAAACGGCTAGTAAGTTAATAAAAATAACAACATTTTGGTATGTGTTTCATGTTATTTGATTCTTATTATTTTATTTTACACGTAAGGTATAAGTTATGTAAATTTAAATACTTCTTACGATAACGAAGAGTTACAAAGACTTAGCATGTCGAATATCTCACTTATTAGCGGCGGCTGCAACAGAAGATGATTTTTCACTAAAATAAAAAAAATGAATAAATCCCTTCATTTCAAGGTATATCTAAAATAGTTATAAAAGTATATATATTTTATTTTATTTTAGCATTCAAATAATAGCTAAAGTTTCATGCATATATTTGAAAAAGTTGAAGTGTGATTTTCATATTCTTATCACTTCTTGACTCTATTGATAATAAATATAGATAAATCTCAATTAATATTATGGTTTATCGGTTAATTATTAGGACTAAAGAAGAATAAATAAACTTCTTTGGTGTTTATAGATTTACAAAGAAGGTTTGTGAAAAAAAATATTGAGCATTTGAGGACTTTTGTTTTATCATATAAAATGCTTTAAAAATAATAAAATAAAATAAAAAAAATAAAAAGTGTCTTTATTTATCTCATATACGAGTTCATACATATATTGAAGAATCCCCAGTAAGTTACTGAAGTACTTGTGTAGGGGATACTTCGTTCCTTCCCTTATATTATGACAAGAATGAGACCAATAAAAAAAACAATTTCACCTTACAAGACCAAACAAGAACAAAGTAAAACTAAAATTAAAAGGAAAAAATAAATAATAAACTAAACAAGACTTATCAAATAGTTACAGCTAGTTAATTACATTACAGCAGCTCTATAAGTGATTTGTGGTGATATAATTAAGTGTGTGTGTATGTGCGTGTGTGTGTGTGTGTGTGTGTGTGTGTGTGTGTGTGTGTGTGTGTGTGTGTGTGTGTGCGTGTGTGTGTGTGTTGTCCACGACTCAATGCTAAACAATTCTGATTAAAATATTTTCAGTTTCTTCGTATGATAGTGTGGTCAGCCATTCGAATAATATTCTTTTGCATTTGAAAAATAAAAGTGGATATATATTTAATTTTCGGTTAATTTTATTATAAATATAAGCTGATTGTACTGCGTATTGACGTCTGGCAAATACCGTTCGAAATCTAACTGAGTCAGCCACGATATCTATTCGTCGTTTGGTCAACTTAGCTGGGTCATAAGAAAGAGCCTTATGTATGTTTAGCGTCAAATTTAGGAGATAAAGTTGCCTGATTGTCAACAAATTACTTATTCTGTAAAGGTCAGTCGTAGGGTACCTGAATGGCTTAAATACATAACTTTAATCAGTGATCGCTGGGCCCTTTCAAGGTCTAAAAATTTAGTTTTTGTTGCTCCACCCCAAACCGGTATGCAATACGTTACCACTGATTGTACTAGAGCAATGTATATGTTGTTAAGAAGTTGAGAAGACATTAGATGGCGTAACGTTTTAAACATCCAGATGAATTTTCTGACTCGTTTCATCATGAGCTCAATATGCAAATGCCAAGATAGTCTCTGATCAACAATAACGCCCAAGTATTTTGTAAAGAAGACCTGTTGTATCGATGGACAGTCACAATTTTTGGGTGCATTCTGATGGTAAAATCGTCACTAGGCTGAGATCTTTGATTTGGTGTGAAACAAATGAAATTAGTTTTGTATCATAATGAATATGTAACTTGTTATTATTATTGTTTACTCGAATAAGATTTGTTTTAGTTATGTGCCAAACAATGTATTGATATATCTATTAGTTTACACAATATAGACACGTAAAGTTGCGAAATCGCAGACCGCGCGCAAATGCTCGTGTTCGGCGCAAGGGTGCTATCACTCGAGGGTTAAAATTAACAGTCATTATAATAGACTATTATTTAAAAACAATAACTATTACATTTATTACAAGCTAAAAGGGTTATAAATATTATATTATAATTGTTCTAAGAACCTTAATGTTTTTATTATATTTGCTGAAGTGATCGAAGATCTTATTCTCTTGGAGTTGTTGCTGAAATTAAGATTCTTCAACATCACTTTTGGCAAGATAACATAATTCAGATATTAAATTTATACTTCAAGCTCATTTCATAAACCTAAAGCTTCTCGATATTAAATGAGTTTTCTTGATTTTCAATATACACCTACTCTCTCGTGGCATTTACACGCACTTTCTTTCATATTTGACCGGACAACATTTAGGATATGGACTTGAAAGAAAGTGCTTATTATGAAAACGGCAGATTTATCACTTTATCTCGCTAATTGACCTTTTACTCTCTCGGGATCTAGCCAAAACCGGAGCAACTTGGCTGTTTCAGTAGGCCCCAGAGTTATTATTATGTATTAAGTTGAGTTAGAGCGAATCCTTTGGATATAAAGTGAGGCACACCTATTGGTTGTGCCAAAATGACATTAAAAAGTTACTGCTAGGAGCAGCTGCCTTTAATTATCTCTGACGGCACTCTTATTCCCATTCCCATACAGAATAAAGCAGAATCTTACTATAGAAATAAAATCTTTAATATACTTCTACATACCGCTATACCAATGACAAGTGTCTCAGCTGCATCACTTCATAAGTGACGAGGACATCGTGGAAAATAATATATATTATATATCTGGTCGCTATTGCTTGACACTCACGACGTAAACGAAAAAGTAGTAATTTCTGTGACCTAAATGAAACAATTAATAATTAAGTCACAAGAAATACAATATCAAACCCTGGATTACACCCGGACTAATTCGAAGCATGCAACATAGCGACAAATTACACACCAAAACGAAAAAGTTTCCACAAGAAACAACATTAAATTTGGTATATAAACGATATTGAAATTACTGCAATGAACTTCTTCGTAAACTAAAAACTGACCACGAAAATAAAAAACTTGCTAGCAGCGCTACTGACCCCAAAAGGTTATGGAAAGCCATAAAAACTGTATGTCACCTAGGAAAAAACATGAGGAGCCTGAAGAACTATTGAAACTTCCAGATAGTACTAACGCCAAACACTCACTGGACATCTGTAACAGCTACTTCTCGACAGTGGGCAAGAAACTAGCAGATAATATTTTAAGCAAAATGCAGGTAAACCAGGATTTATTAGCAGCAAATATCGAGCGTAAGCAGATTTTAAATTCCTTCTTTCTGCAACCAACCGATGAATGGAAGATCGACTAACTAATCACGTCTTTACAAAATGACAGGGCGTCGGGTATTGACGATGTTACAAATGACCTTTTGAAAGGTATTAAGGAGGCCATCCTGCAACCATTAAATAAAATATTTAATTCGAGCTCAGAACAGGGCATTTTTCCGGATTCTTGGAAAATAGCTTCTGTATTGCCCATACATAAAGATGGGAAAAAAGACAAAGTAGAAAACTATCAACCAATTTCGCTTCTCCCAGCTTTCTCCAAACTACTAGAGAGGATTGTGAATAAAAGGCTAGTGAAGTATTTAGAAAAGAACAATTACATCTCCCCAAGACAATTTGGTTTTAGGAGGGGCAAGTTGACGGAAGATGCTGATGCCCTCCAAACTTCTACAATATCAGCCCATCTTGATAAAAATAGAGTCTGCTTGGGTATCTTTCTCGACCTGGCCAAGGCCTTCGACACAGTGTCGATTCCGATACTTGTAAGAAAGTTGGAATGTTATTTTGGTATTAGAGGCATAGCGTTAAGTTGGTTCAGAAGTTACTTAATAGACAGACAGCAATATATCAAAGTTGGCAACGTCAGAAGTGAATTAAGATCGACTAGTTTCGGCGTCTCACAGGGCAGTGTTTTGGGGCCAACCTTATTCATCATGTATATAAATGATATACACGAAGAAATTGACGCGGAGGTTATCTGCTATGCAGATGATACAGTAATCATAAATCATGGCACCACTTGGAAAGATGTATTTTCTATTGCTGAAAAAGATATAGTACAAGTGACAACTTGGTTACAGTGAAAATCACTGTCCTTGAATGCTAAAAAAATTAAGTATATACCGTTTCATAAGACTAAAGTGTCAGCCCCTAATTTAAATCTAGGCATTAAATTACATGAGTGCATAGCTGTTACAAATGACAAAACGCAGCAAAACGGTCTTGTAACTGTGAGAAACTGATAAAGGCTAATAGCATAAAATATCTTGGCGTTCTGGTGGATCAAAATTTAAATTTTAAGGAACATATAGGCTCACTCTCGTCTAGAATTCGTAAAACGGCGAACATATTAAAATTACTTCGTTCATATGTTAATACTGACATCTTAAAGACTGTATATTATGCACTAGGTCAATCCCTGGTGATATACTGCATAAGCTGCTGGGGCAGCGCAGCAAAAACAACTATGATACAGATATAAATAGCACAACGATCGGTGTTGAAAACAATGCTTAGGAAGCCTTTCAGATACCCAACAACAAATTTGTACCAAGAATGTCAAGTTTTAAATGTTCGCCAACTTTTCATTTTAAAGTCTGTGCTTATAGTACACAAACGAGTCATTACATCACAGGATTACGCAAACCTTCTTCAATTACGAGTTTATAGATTGCCCTTGCCTAGGATCAAGACAAGTTTTGCTAGACGCTTTAGCGCCTTTAAAGACATTTTTATTTATAACAAAGCAGCGAGTGAAACTAATATAAAGCATTGCACAGTGAGAGAAGCAAAACCAAAAATTATAAAATGGCTTACTTCCCTATCATATGACTCAACTGAAAGCCTACTGATACCTTCATCGTGAAATGTTGTTGTTGAAGCAATTTTAAAAATTATATAAACATATCACCTTGATGCACGGAATGTGCATCAAGGTGATATGTTTATATAATTTACTTACTCTTACATAATTTCATTTTAGATTTATTTTATTTGCATCGAGTCCAGCGTACTTGCCCTCTTTAGTTTATTTTTGTTTTATTTATTATTTTATATTTTTGTAGCATGTTTTAGAAATTACTTATACTTAGTTATTAAATCGTCTTCAGTTTTAAGCCAATGTTAGTTGATGCTGCCCGAGCTAATAATGTATGGCAAAAGAGTGTAATTGTCGTAGGTACCCACAGGACAGGCTTGCCTAGTGTGGAGCCACTGGTTATAGCTCTAACTTGTATTTATTGTTGGCAATAAACAATTTTTTATTTTACTTTTATTCCTATGCCTAAAGACTTAGTGGTTTTTGAGAGTACAGAGATGAAAGAGTGACAGTGCCGACCCATATCTCGAGACGTTCCTCAAGAAGAGTTTTGGCCGAAGGATGTTGCGTATCGGTGTTTTTTATGGGAGATTGCGCTATAACACAAAGCGTAGCATGAAGCCACTGTAATCGACAACACCTGTTTTAATATTAGATGAGTTATTCATGGTTATCATGTCTTAATTATGTGTGTCGCTACCTGAGAATAAATTACTATTATCTTTTAGTAAGTCTTACTTGGCCCAAAGCTTCAATTAGTGTGTCTCAAATTGTTTGCTTCAGCTGGTTCAATGAGAAGGTTATGTTCCCATCGCCACCGAAATTGCACTAGCAAAGTATCCTTCTTTACTCATCACCAATTATGTAAATGTCAGTTGACTTGATCCAGCGGTAATCCAGGTATAAAACTTGAGAAAAGTCTAGGTATGTACAATTAATATTTGGATTACCTACGCTTATAGTGACTTTATTCGAACACAACTTAAATAGCCCACACAATCGTCAACAAAATGCACACATTCCCGTTTTATATATTATGCATTATAAGATATTTATGAACGTGCTTATTATTACGGTATGACCTGCATTTTTACCTTTAAAGACGTCGTCACCTCATATAAGAAGTCACACCTACGTCATAACATCTTTGTTGCTAATAGTATCTCCACCCAACGGTTGACTAGTAGAATTTGCTGTCAGTGAAAAGGCCGCCCTAGGTATTTTACTATTACTATAACATTTCTTAAATTTTGATGTTAGTGTACAATCTGTACAAATTACAAAATGAAGGCCCTCGGTCTCTGTAGAAAAACGGGTAGGCCGAGGGACATATAGATGAACTCGATAATTAATACGGTTTTAACCAATAGATGGATGTGATTCCTGAGGAAGGGTTAGGTGTATAATTCATGCGAGTGTAGCAGCTGGGCAAGTTTACCTAATAAAGAACAAATAAATACCCTAACACGAAGTGACAGTTTACTTTATTGTCACAAATTCCGAGATTTTAAAAGTAAGCGTTGTTCAAATTTGTCTCAGTTCGCAAAGCCCCTTGCGTCCGTTGGCTCAGGGCCAGCCCCGCAATGGACTTACGAAGATAACAATGTTCACTTTTACACTATACTTCATATTAAACTGCTTCTCACAACTTACTGCCGCCTCTAGCGATCACGGAAATGACTACTGTTTTCTTAAACAATGTGTACGAGTACTTTAAAACTTGGAAGTGGGCAATAAAAGCTCCACGATTTCAAAAAACACCCTAATTTCAATAGGGAAGATGGTTGGAATGTTCCTCCAGCTTGGGACCCTGTCATAAGGCTAATGAAACCCAAGAAGGACAAAGTCACCAGAAGACCTAAGGACACTGTGAGCTCATTCTGCGTAAATAGTAACACCAATCGTTGAAAAATGTTTGGGTACTTTGAGATAACTTACACATTCAAGAAAAAGACAAATATCACCTCAGTCTGCCGTGAACATGAATTCTGTAAAGAATTCGAAACATCGGCTAGTAATAAATTAAAAATATAGTTTCTAGATCTTTAGTTTCAAATGTAATAACTTAGTGAAACCAATACAACGCGATAAAATCCGTAAACTGTAGTTTAATTTCAATGTGTAACATTCGCGTAAACCAAAGAAGATACTAGTTGCATCTGTAAATTAATGCTGGCTTTTTTTAAAGTAACTTGTCTCGATTTAAATTATTATTACTAAATACTGCAAATGATTGTATTTTTTTAGATAAAATAAGGTAATCGTAACGTAACCTTTTTCTAAACACATTTGCCTATATATACGTTAAGCTTTACTGACTTGTAGAGATAGTATTATGTGTGTATACCGCGAAACCGAAATGTCGAGACAAATATAAGGTATTTGATCTTTATTTCTTAAAAAAATACACAATATAGACCGTTTCATAAATTGTAATACCTAAAATATTTATACCATAGGTACATACAGGATTTCACAAGAACCATCACCAAGCCGAAGTCTACTCGTTGTGGACATCATGCCAAGTCGTACTAACTAAAAATAATACCTGGGAAACGATATTTTTTTTAAGTTTTAACATTTTTTAACCGCAATTAAAAGCGTGTTATCCATGGGGTTATAGGGCATCTAAAGAACATATTGCTGAAGTAAGTAACAATTAAATTTTCTTCCATATTACTTAAAGAATTCAGGGCATTGCTTTACAAAGCAAAATGTAAATTTCGCTAGCTTTGAACGGATGAGATTCTTTATCTGGCTCTCGGCCGGTCCATCTACAAATACATCGATATAATGTAAACAGGTGCCAAAATTCCGTGCAATCTGTTAAGAACTGCACTCGTATTGGAACTTCACTGAATACAAATACAAATTTCGAGGATACTGGGTCTTTTAGGGATAGCTCTTTTTAGGCCCCTTACACTAGGGTTACGTTGTTTAGTATTTCAAAGCTAAATATACTCAAATATCGGGCAATTATTTATAATATAGACTATAAGATGTGCGAACGTGGCGATAGCCCAGTGGTTTACGTAACGGACTGCCGAGGCGATGGTCTCGAGTACAATCTTCAGGTACCCCGGGCACGCACCTCTTTCATTTCGAAGTTATGTGTGAATTATCGCTTGCTTAATAATGTGCCCGGCAGACGGCAATAGGCTCGCTCCTATTACATTGGGACCGAAACATAACTGGCGAAGGTGTAGGTGTAGGTGTGTAATACACCTCTGCCTACCCCTTCAGGGATAAAGGCGTGAAGTAATGTTATTATCATATGTTATAAACGGCTTCGTCCGTTTAAAAAGCTGCTCGCTATTCTGTAATACGCCGATGGCAAACTGGCGACACAATCAATTGTTACGATTTACACCCTGATTGTTATAAAGAAATATTGAAATGTAATAAGCTAAGTTGACAAGGCCCCACTAGCCAGAGCTTCTATTTTTGGGTGCAGGTTTATAAGAAAAACTAACATGACGTATTAGTTACAGTTTACTGTATAACGTTTCGGGGGGCACGGCAGTGCAATACTTGTCAAAAATACCAAGTCTCGCGACCGTAAAAAGTTGTGAAATCCATGTAATGCCAAGTCGTATTTTTGACAAGTATTGTTTTTATGGGATTACAATTTGCCGCGGCTAATTCAGCCGTCGATAGTTACAATCATTCTTTTGTGAGCTAATATATTTTAACCCGGGCTTATATTTTGAAAAAAAATTACAAATAACTATTATTAATATGATTCTACGACCCTTGTTACGTATTAGCTGCCTAGATCTTACAGATGCATTTCATAATGCAATAGCGGCTCATGACGCAGTGACCACTGCGCCGATTAATCAATTAACAAGGTTAATTATATGATGTAGGTGGATGACACATTCTCGTATGATAAGATTCTAAATCCCGAAAAGAAAGTTGCACATTATTAAATTAATAGAAATCCAAAGTGTGTTAAGAAATCATTCAGATTTACATCATACCTACTGACAATAACTTATTTTAAAGAAAATGATTGCACGTATTATGGCGTAGTGGCTAAGCGGTTGCCTTACTGTTTAGCACTGTGCCGAGTATTGCGAGTTCGATTTAAACACTATGTGTGATTCGCAAATTGTTGTTTATAAACTTGGTGTTCTTTATGTCGATAGATTAAATATTGAAAGGATTATTGAAGGATTAAGGATTATGGAAACAAATGCCAGAGAAAAATATAGTAGGAATACTAGTGAGAAATAGCTACATTGTATCGATGGCAATGCAGACCAAACTGCACAGACCACTTCCAGGCTTTGGCGTTATATCAGTTATTTATTGATACTTCGAAACAGCAAGACTCTTAAGGCCTACTTGTGCGTTTTTGTTTGTCTCTCCACAAAGGCCGTACATTTAGAACTGGTCTCCTCGCTTACGACCAAGGCATTTGTAGCCACATTTGACAGATTTGTATTCCGCAGAGGGTTGCCTTCCTTGATCCGTTCTGATTGCGGCACTAACTTCAAGGGCACTTATAATTATTTGAATGATGTTGTTAATTTCCTTGAAACTAACAAGGCTGATATAGGCAATAGGCTTGCTCGACGTGGGATAAATTGGTTGTTTTCCCCACCAAATTGTCCACACTGGGGTGGTATTTTTGAGGCCGCTGTAAAATCGGCCAAAACACACTTGCGCAGGACAATCGGTGAGTCTGTCCTTACATTTGAGGAACTCGCAAATGTGTTTTGTAAGATTGAGGCCGTTTTGAACTCTAGGCCATTGTGCCCGATCTTCTCAGATCCGAATGATTTGGAAGCCCTTACGCCGGGCCATTTTTTGATTGGTCGCCCACTTGTCGCCTTGCCTGAGTACCCCTATATATATTGATACGAGACCTGGTCGTCTCTCGCGTTTTGAATTGGTACGCCAGATTACTCAGAGCTTTTGGAAACGCTGGAATTTGGAATATTTGCACATACTAAAGCAACGCGTGAAGTGGACCGACAAGACCGATCCACCCAAGATTGGAGACCTCGTTTTGATCAAGGAGGCTAACCTTCCGCCACTCAGATGGCGCAGGGGGCGCATTCTTCGTTTGGTAACTGGGGCTGATGGAGTTCCCCGATTTGCTGAGGTCTTGGTGGACGGTTCGATTCTGAGGAGAGCGGTTGCAACGTTGACACGTCTACCAACTGATTAGCGGACCGGTAGGCCGGTCCAGGGCGGGTGGATGTTTGAGATAGAAATATTATTTATGATGGGTCAAATCGATTATATCGATTTGGTAACGTTTTGTTTAGTCTATTGTAAATTTTGACTATGGTCACACTATGAACTGTCATTCATTCATTCATTGTCGGTTGCCCGGTAAAACAAGTTGTCTTGCGAATATATACGCCTTGTCTTGCCTTAACCTCTGGAACGCTGGCGGGACATACGTATGTCCCAGGAAAATTTGTTCCGTCCAGCGCTTGCGGGAAACACGTTTGTCTCGCAACGACAGCGCCATATTTCACTACTTGAAATGACGTTAAAATAATTCCACCAATAAGATTATGACCCACTATTGCAAAGTATGAATATTCTTTTAAATTCTGCATTGTAATTGGTTGTCATTTTTATAGACTTTTTTTGCAAAAATAACGACTGAAAATTGTTTGCCACAAGTTCAACTTCGCGCGTGTTAGAGTGACGACAGCTCTGCTTTGAAAAACGTGTAGCGAGCGCAATCTCGTAATTTCACTAAATGTATTATATGTCATTATACTTGGAAACTAATCCTGTTTGCTATAAAATAAAGTTAAAATATCATCATTGCTTAAATTATAAAACGATTTTCAAAATATCATTATCAAAAATGGCGGCAAGTTGTAAATACAACCGTTCGCATTTTAGTTTTGTAAGATTAGGTAGTTAAAAGTCGGTACTTTTACTCATAACCTTGCTTATTTATAACAAACTAATGAGCAAACAATAATAAAATACTAAACTTATGATAATCATATTTACGAAAGTGTATCTAAATCGGCACAGTTTCGCGAGCGATTATGGTGGCTGTTTCGTATTCCGATGATGTGTTGAAACTTTTATTGATTTATAAAAATATAAGTGAAGTAATATTAACAGTTGATTAAATTCAATATTTAATTGAGTAAGGTATATAAAGTGCTGTGAATAATTGCTAAAATGCTAAATATTTGTAGAATAGTGTGTGTGGAAAGTTTTATTGAATAGCATTTTTTCGTACTTTCAAGTTTTATTTCAACGAACTGCAGAGAAAAAAATTATTTTTAAATAAAAAGAAACCGACTTCAAAAAACACTAAGGAACTAAAAAACAAAAAATAATTGGTTTTGGAGGATCAATTTTTGGTGTCGGTGCCAAGTCAAGTATTTCTAATCTGACTATAAAACCTCTACACATTTTTATACAACTTTTGTTGTTGATAGAATAGGTAGTTTGTAATTTAGTAACTTTTTGCGTAAGTGCTTGGCACCGACTCCAAAAATTGTTCCTCCAAAACCAATTATTTTTTGTTTTTTAGTTCCTTAGTGTTTTTTGAAGTCGGTTTCTTTTTATTTAAAAATAATTTTTATTTTTTGCTTTTTAGTGGTATACTAATAAAAAATAGTAACAGGTGGTAATTAGGTACATAGGATAGTGTAGGTGGTAAATTATGGGAAGGCCTTCATCCCATTCAATTCTGAAATGTTTGCCGTGTGGTTCACGGTTGTGGTCACCACCCCCTATCTTCCGGTGGGTTTCGTAAGAGGCGAGTAAGGGATAACACGATGCAAATACCATCTTTGCGTAGAGACGGAAAACTCGACATCAAACACTATACGACTGCCTCGTTGGTCTCGCGGCATAAATGTGCGCGTGGGATCGAGAGGTCCCGGGTTCGATTCCTGGGTCGGGCAATGTTATTGGGTTTTTCTGTCACAAAATTCTCAGTAACAGCACGGAGTCTGGAAATGTGCCCGGTACGGCAATAGGCTCGCCCCTTATTACGTGGGGCTAAACTATATCTGGCGAAAAGTGGGTGTAGAAATACACCTCTGCCTACCTCTTCGGGGATAAAAGGCGTGACGTTATGTATGTATTCTGAAATATAGAACTGTACCTTTCTAGCAATTTGAAGTATTTTTTTTGCTATCAACTAACTAGCCTAAACACGTTCGTTTCAGTTCCATCATCAGATCCCAGAAATCATCCAATACCAAAGTGTTTGCCAAGATAAAACAAATGAGCCTAAACACGATGAGATTGCGTTATTGTATTACAAAGATCCCATGGCCACCTTCCTGCTCTGTCATCAGAGTTTGGTAAATTGAAAATCTCGAGCAGCAACTATATAATTTAAAAAAACTCAAAAAAATCGTTCTATATGGGTTATCTGAGAAATACAATGAAACTGTCTTTGACCTTTATGACCGCGTTTGTCAAGCCTTTCAAGAAATAATGAACATAAACATCAATCTATATATCGAAGACATAAAGCGCATTGGAAGGAGCGGCAATAAAAGACCACTAGCTATTGTCGAGTACTCGACATGTCACATCTACGGCGGATCGTGGCTGACCGGTCTGTGAGGTTAACGACCCCGTCGCCTCGCCCCACCGCCAGCGACCGTCGGCAACGGCAGTCAGCTGACAGATACAATTTTGCACGGCCGCGCTCGCGCAACTTATACACACTTGCTTTATATTCGCACGATTATCTATCCCAAGTATTGTACTTAATTGTTATTATCAGTATACATTTCAAACTACAGTCCACTCGTATTATTAACCACGCCACTGAGATATCGTCGGCAACAAATGGTCCATCAACCGTCGTCATCAAGAACCGAAGAAATCAAATTTTGAAACTTCAACGGTCACGGAAATTTTTTTGAAGTCGAAGCCGTTAACTGGACTAGAAGTTGCATTTCATCTGTTCCTGGGATTGTACCTGCCTTTGGACTACAAGAATATCAACACGGTCACACATTCGCCGCCTTTGTTGAATTCCTGCCTTTTCCACGGGTGCAAGAACGAAGAATATTTGAAATAAGGACGTAACTATATATACAAGATCTTCACTGGAAGCCCCACATCGTCAGATTGTCGTCGTGATTTGGAATCAACACCAAGCAGTTCCTGCGCCACAATCATCATAGTGGTGTGCTACAAAACAGTGAGATCGTTCCATATTTCCTTATTTATTTTCCTTCTAATTTTTCATACTCATCTTCATATCCATTTCATAATATAATCATTTAAATTCAAATTCATTTCGTTAGACACATCAATGCAATAAGTGCATAGTCATTCAATCATCTTCAGTTTCACGTCTGATCAAACATTATCCATATCTTCATACATTCAATCATTCATTAGTTTTAATTATATTCATAGTAGTATAAACTGTTATTTTCATTATAATTAATGCTTGGTTGATAATAATTAGTGCACATACATAATTATTAAGTACCCACATTTTTGTTCTCATATTATTTTATTACTTATCATTTTCTTTGCAATTGCTAAAGCGCCTGAATTAAATAAAAAGCAACACACAGCTTTCACACTTTGTATTGTTTTCACATATTAGTCTATCACGGCAGATATTTTTTTTCGCGCTTCAATTTTAATAAAGTAGCTTAAATATGGCTGATGTTAAATCTTTTATTAAAAAGCGCGCATCTATTAAGGCTAAGCTTACGCAATTTGCTACATATCTTAACGTTTCTAAGTCTTGCGAGAAGTTAAGTGACACACAAACAATCGAGGTTGAATACCGTCTTAATATATTTGAAAGCTTATACGAGAAATACGACATGTTACAGAGTGAGTTGGAGGCAGCTATTGACGACCCTTCCGAGCAATTTGCTGAGCGTGAAGAGTTCGAGAAGCAGTACTACAATTTGGTGGCTTCTGCTCGCCAATTGATCTCTCAAGCTCGCAAGTCTATTTCGGGCGACGCTTCAAGCGAGGTGGGTTCTGGTAATTCAGACACACATAAACACAACACAATACGTCTACCTAAAATAGATTTACCGAAATTCTCGGGCGGCTATAGTGATTGGTTACCTTTTAGGGATCTTTTTATTTCCATAATACATGAAAACACTAGCATAGATAAAATAACCAAACTGCATTACTTACGCGCTTCCTTAAAAGGAAGCGCTAGCCTTGTTATTGATAACCTAGACTTTAGTTCAGACAACTACGATGCTGCCTGGAAGCTATTGTGCGAAAGGTATGACAATAAAAGACTGCTTGTCAACAACCATGTACAGGCACTCTTCAACATTTATTTTATTTATTTATTTATTTATTTATTTATTGGAGGTCCAACAGCTTGTTATAATTTTATAATATTATTGAGTAAGCAACGGTTAGCCAATTACAGGCCCTCACGTATAACATTATATTAAAAATTACACACATTCATAAATAAAAAAGATTAAAGTAACATAACATAGCAAAATACAATTCTGTAAAGTAACATAATATAGTAAACTACACACATATTCTTAAATAAAAAAGATAAAAGTGACTTAACATAGCAAACTACAATATTATATACATAGCGCACAGTACCTACAGTTCAGTTAGTAATAGTTTAGGCAAAGAAATTCTCACTCATTCGTCGTCTCGCCACTGGAATACTAGTACAAAATAAATCCAAATTTAGTTCTTTAGCGGCTGAGTTAAAGCTATTGCTCGCCCGGTTTAGAAAGAAGTTTTGGCGATAATTAGTAGAGGCTAAGGGAACATGCAAGGGTTTAATAGATCTTAATAGCTTAGGTGGTGCATTTATATTCAGCTTGCTTAGTAATTCAGGACAATTTATGTTGTTCGAGGCAATTTTAAGCATATAACAAACGTCGGCTATATTTCTTCTGTCTGAAAGGGTTAGGAGGTGAAATTTTTTACAAATATTTAAATATTGGTCAGATTTAAAAGGGATTTGTAATCTATAGCACATGTATTTGACAAATTTAATTTGAATTCTCTCAATTCTCGCGACGTACGTGTCATAGCGCGGATTCCATATCTGCGATGCATACTCCAATATACTCCTGACAAAAGTGCAATATAGAATTTTCCAGGTTTTGGCCTTTTTGAAGCATACGGACGAACGCATAATAAAACCAAGAGCTTTAGAGGCCCTTCCTATTATGTCTTCAATGTGTTTATCGAAAAGCAATTTTGAATCGTGAGTAACGCCCAGGTCACGGATAGATGCATTTCTAGGTACTGGGTGGCCCTTTACCGTGTATTGGAATAGTACATTTTCTTTCTTACGACTGTACGTAACAACAGAGCATTTGGAGGGATTAAGATCAAGTTTATTAATGAGGCAGTACTGATCAAGGCGCGTAAGGTCCGACTGAAGTAGCTTTGCATCGGATAGTGATGACACAGATGCACATATTTTCATGTCGTCTGCAAAACACAGTAGTTTAGAGTAATGAAAGCAGGTTTCAATGTCATTTACAAATACAATAAACAAAAGAGGCGCAATTAACGATCCCTGAGGGATTCCGCTGGGGATATGTACCCAGCTTGATATGTAGTTGTTTAATACTACGGCCTGTGTTCTGTTTCTAATATATGACGAGAACCATCTGAGCAAGTCGCCTCTTATTCCTATTCGCTGAAGCTTTATTAATAAGATTTCATGACTGATCCGATCGAAAGCTTTACTATAATCGGTGTATATCACATCCACTTGCTTACCAGCATCCATGTTTTCCGTCAAATGATCGTTGAATAAGATAAGATTTGAGACGGTCGAGCGACCCTTGAGGAAACCATGTTGCGTTTGGCTGAGAGAATTTTCTAGAGCCGAATAAACTTGATTATAAATAATTCTCTCGAATACCTTTGAGATCACACATAGTTTTGAGATTGGCCTATAATTTGTAATTTCGGTCTTAGGTCCCTTTTTATGAATTGGAGTGATGTACGCCGATTTCCATATACGCGGATAGGTGCGGGTTGCAAGAGACTTCTCAAATAAGAGAGATATAGGGATAGCGATAGTCTTAGCGCATGCTATAAGAAGACGAGGATGGATTTTATCAGGTCCGGCAGACTTACAGGCATCGAGCTGGGACAAAAGTTTGGTGACATCTGTAATATTTATATCCACAGTGGAAATATCCGACAAATCGGGAGCAATGGTGTCTAAGGAGTATGATGCATCCCCTGATGTAGCGGGCATAACAAATGTGGAGTGAAAGTAGGAGGAGAACGCGTTACATATTTCGTTTCCATTTGAGACAACATTGTCTTGATATTTCATGACGCAGGGTATATTGGTATCCTTGCTACGCGACTTTATAAATGACCAAAATTGTTTTGGGTTCTTTTCTATAGACTCTTCTGTGGCGCTCATAAAGGAATTAAAACATTGTTTTTCTAAGATCTTAACCCTGTCCCGAAGAAGTCTATAAGTTTCCCAGTCAGATCTATTTTTATAGATTTTATACCTAGATAAGTATTTAAACTTTTCCTTTATTACTTTTTTTAACGACGGCGAATACCACTTAGGATATTTCTCTTTCGAGACTACCTTGGACGGGATATGCTTTTTTATTAAGTTATTGAGATTGAGGTAAAAATAATCAATTGCTTCTTCCATAGATCTGATCGAGAATTCTTTATTCCAGTCCGTTGATGAGATCGAGTTGTTAATTGAGACAAAATCAGCTTTATCATAAAGATATTTGGTATGCGCTAACGGCTTCAAACCTGGTACATCGATGGTGGTGGCTGTAATCGTAAGCGCCCCGTGATGGGGGTCGACTGGTACTAATGGAGCGTCGCACTGGGCTACTAAATTGGTTACATTTGACAATACCAAATCGAGAATTTTGCCATACTTATTTAGGATACCATTGTATTGCAATAAATTATGGGTCTGCATTTCTTCGATAAATAATTGTTCGTCTTGGTTATGTATATTGGAAGCAGACAAAGAGCCGTCACTACTAGGAACCCATAAAATATTACTCATATTATAATCTCCCACTAGAAGATATTTATCAGATGGATTGCGTAAGAAGGCGTCGCTAACTTTTAATAAAAAATTGTTAAGTTGTTGCGAAAAAGTATGACCATGATTTTGTTTGCACAAATAAATGACACACAGATGTAATTTTAAACTAGGTGTTCTTAAAGTTAACCATAAGTCCTCTGCCGAAGAATGAAATTGTGGTTGTGACAGAACAGAAATATCGCTGCGTACTGCTATGAGGACGCCGCCACCTAGAGTCTGTCCTGTGACTTTGTAATCCCGGTCCCGTCGCCATACCGTGTACCGGTTATCAAAGAGTTCATTATTGGATATACTCTCCACAAGCCAAGTCTCCGTTAAAATTACAACATCATAAGAACTGAGAGAAAGATTGCGATAGAATTCGAAAGTTTTGGAACGTAACCCTCTGACGTTTTGATAATAGATATTTAATTTCGAGGTCTTATAATGCATTATTAAACATTAACATAACATTAGAAGTAATTTTCAAAGTATGAAGAAACAGCAAAATACAACAATAAAGCAAGCATACACCTACGATAAATAATATCCTTGCAAAACAAAAATAGTCCGTCATAAAAATAATAAATGCGGGTGAACAAAAACAATTATAAAATAAACGGCTAATGAATGCATAAGCGAGTGAGCAATACACTTTTATAAGCACGAGTGTGAGTGAGATAAATATATTTATACTTAATGCGTAGCGAAAGCAAAGAGAGCGGTAGCAGCGGTAGTGGCGCAAACGAGTTCGAGCGTAGGCAGGGATTAAAAACATTTTGCATACTGACAGCAATTTGGTTGATAGAATAATGAACAAAAGTAGATTAAGTAAATATGCGACTCTAAAGGTGAGAAATACATTTAGATATACAGGTATAATTAAGCAAAAAGATAATGATTTCGACTCACGGTACCAGATTAAGCAATTTTGTTTAAATCGTTTTCATTGTTGATCACTGTAGTACGCGATTCAACGTTCTTGCGAATATGAATTTTACCGTATTTCACCCATACGAATTTGTACATCTTCTCTTTAGCTATAGTCTTCGTTGTATTCAGAAGCTTTTTCGATGCAGCATTCAGATGGTCGTTGACATAGACTCGCTGTCCAGATTCATATCCCAGGTCACTTGTTGAGAGACTCTTGCTAGCTCGCGCTGCAGCAATAAACTCTTCCTTCACGTACCTATTAATAAAGCTAACGATGATATGCTTATCCTTTGAGTTGTACGTAGGTACTCTTGAGATGTAATTGATCTGGGGTTTTGGTATTGTGTACTGCACTGCATTTCCGATAGAGTCTATGATTTTAAAAAGGTTCTCATCTTTTTTTTCGGGTATTCCTCTAATCTCCACGTTGTTAAGCCTGGATTTCTGATCGTAGGTGCTGAGTTCCTTCTGGATATTGGCAACTTCGGACTGCAGAGAAATAACTGATTCTTTCGTCCTTTCGAGTTCAGCGAGTCGGTTTTCTATCAGATCCATTCTTGCATTATAGTCGTCTAATTTAGCACTCATAAACTCGCATGACGTTTTAACCTCCAGGATCTCACTTCGCAAACCCTTCATCTCGGTTATGAGAGTAGGCAGGCCAGACAGTTGTTGTTTCATGTCCCGGATTTCGGTCATAAGTACTTCGAGGGTTAATGGGTCCTTTTGGCCGGACGGCGATGGTAGCGGAGACGACCCGCGACACGAAGAACATCTCCATGCTGCTCTGCGCTCGGTGCCCAACTTTCTCCAGCCCACTTCAGTTATATTGGCACATGAGAAGTCCAGTTGTTTCTTACAGGAACCACATTGCACTCCGTCATTGAATTGGTTACCGCATGCGCTACACTTCATCATGGCTATGGGCGACGACAAAAGGTTTACTTTCCCTGCAAGTTGCTTTAGGTGACGTATGGATGTGTGTTGACAGTGCAAGCGCTCAGGCGCGACTGATGAACATACCGACGATCAACACAGAGTCAAGTAAGTCATTACGTCACGTCATCGATACCGTCAATAAAAATCTTAGGGCCTTAGCAAGTCTTGGACAACCCGTTCAACACTGGGATACACTTGTTATCTTCATAATTACCAGTAAACTCGATCAGGTTATAAGCCGAGAATGGGAAGAACACAGAAATTCTTTCACTGAACCTCCAACATTAAATATTTTTGTTACATTTCTCAGCAACAGAGCGGATTTATTAGAGACACTTGAGGAGTCTATTTCATGAAGATACAAGCGTGAAGGTCACCTCACAAATAATAGCAAGCCTAGTTCGAGTCTCTCTGTTCCTTCACTCAGTAATTCCAAATCAAATAAAAAATATACATGTCCAGTGTGCCTACAAGACCACTATTTGTACCAGTGCACGAAATTTGCTAATTTACCTGTACAGGCGCGTATTAAAAAAGCCCATAACTCTAATGTTTGTCTCAATTGCCTGCGACCAGGTCATGATGTTGCCAAATGCAGATTGTCACATTGTAAACACTGTTCTGAGAAACATAATAGCTTGTTACATGTAGATACCACTTCTGTTTTTCCTACTACCACACAAGCACTCGCACTATCTGTTAATCAGCCTGTTACATCTCGACTTATTTTACTTTCCACAGCTCGCGTGAAAGTGATGGATGCTGAAGGAATTCTTCATCCCGCACGAGTCTTGTTGGATAACGCAAGTACAGCAAACCTTGTCACTGAAGAGTTTGTTGAAAAGCTTCAATTAAGTACCTATTCTACCAAGTCCAAGGTGGTAGGTATAAACCTTCATACATCAAACTGTGCCAAAGGATGCTCGATTTCATTAAAATCGTGCGACGGTGATTACGAAATTGACATCCAGTGCTTAATATTGCCAAAAATATCATCATGCGTTCCAAATACGTACGTTGATATTAGCAATATTCACACGCCTTCAAATGTACGTCTTGCCGATCCACAATATTATGTGCCGGCTTCGATAGACATATTAGTCGGCGCAGAAGTCTTTTGGAGTATTGTGGGCAATAGTCGTATAGCCTTAGGTAAACATATGCCTATTTTATTAGAATCCAAATTAGGGTGGTTAGTTTCCGGTGAGATATATCAGTCAGGCTCCTCATCTCATGTGTGTGTGTTCGCTGACAGCTTAAATACAGATTTAAATCGCTTTTGGGAGCTAGATTCGGTATCCCCGAAACACAAGTTCACCTCTGAAGAACGATCATGTGAACAGCTGTTTACTGATACCACCTATCGTAATTCGGATGGGCGATTCGTAGTTCAAATACCCCTAAAAGAATCACCTACCGTATTAGGTAATTCGTATAAGATGGCAAAGCTTCGCTTCCTGGCTATTGAACGTAGATTTGAAAGAGACCCTTATTTTAAAAAGCTATATACAGAATTTATGCAGGAGTATATAGACTTAGGTCATATGTCTGAGGACAACCATGAAATACAAGAATCCACAGTCAGTTATTTTATGCCCCACCATGCCATTTTAAAGGAGTCAAGTTCGACTATGAAGTTAAGGTGTGTTTTTGACGCCTCGGCCCGTACAACATCTGGCAAGTCCTTTAATGATATTCAGATGGTAGGACCTACGGTACAAGACGATTTATTTTCGATATAACTTCGGTTCCGTCAGCATAAAATTGCTGTGTGCGCGGACATCGAAAAAATGTACCGCCAGACCCTGGTCCATGATAGTCACCGACAGCTGCAAAAAATTCTTTGGAGAGCACAGCCTACTCACCAATTAAAATCTTACAAATTAAATACAGTGACGTATGGCACCGCGTCTGCCTCCTTTCTAGCTACTAGGTGCTTACTGCAGCTTGCTGAGGAATGCTCTGAGTTGTCGACAAGGTTCACAATAGCACATGACTTTTATGTCGATGACTATTTATCCGGTGGGTCATCGGTTCCAGATACAGTAAGCCAGTGTCGAGAAGTGATTGCAGTTCTTCGGTCGGCCAAGTACAATCTTCGTAAATGGCGATCAAATTCTAGCGAACTTATGCAAATTCTTTGTAACAGTCATAATACTTCTGAATCCGTCGAGCTTAGTGACGGTGGAACTTCAAAGACTTTAGGTCTCAACTGGCATTGTGCCAGTGATACATTTTCATTTTCAATTAATTTATCTTCCACCGGTGTGGTTACAAAAAGGCGCATCTTATCTGTCATAACCCAAATCTATGATCCTATTGGCTTGGCTGTAACTTGCATCGTGGAAGCAAAAATAATTATGCAACGTCTTTGGCTTGCGAAATGCTCATGGGATGAACCAGTTCCTGAGGATATTCAACATGCCTGGTGTAATTTCCAAAATACAATCGTACATTTAAACAAACTTAATATACCAAGGTGGGTCTTATCAAAATCGTGTTCCCATATATCTCTTCACGTGTTCACAGATTCATCTGAAAGAGCTCTAGGAACATGTATTTATGTTCGCAGCATTTCGGATGACGGTGACATAAAGGTTCAGCTTCTTACTGCTAAAAGCAAAGTTGCTCCTGTTAAATTTGTGACAATACCGCGACTTGAGCTCTGCGCTGCGTTACTTGGAACTCGTCTCTACGATAAGGTTCGTCAATCTCTCACTCTGTCATTAGATGGCGTAACCTTTTGGTGCGATTCGACCATAGTTTTAGGTTGGTTAGCTACTCCACCGGTACAACTAAAGACTTTCGTACGTCATCGTGTTACAGAGATTATTGACACTGCCGCTGGCAACGTTTGGCGTTACGTTCCATCACAAGAAAACCCGGCAGACCTCGCTTCGCGCGGACTTAGCGCTGATAAGCTGCTGTCTTCTTCTTTGTGGTGGTCGGGACCTACATTTCTGTCTAGTCAAGAATCGTCATGGCCGGTGTTTCCTCAATCAAACCAGCAAAATTTGTCTAACTTACCAGATATAGCAATATCATTACACGTTGATACTTCAAATAACACTATTAATAATCTTATATCTAACCTAACTTTGAAGTATTCACAACTTTTCAAATTACAGCGCGTAGTAGCATACATTTTGCGATTTGTTAGTAAATGTAAGAGACAATCATATGAATATGGTTCTCTCACATCACATGAATATAATAGTTCATTAAACATATTATTAAAATTAAGTCAACAAGAGGCATTTCCTGAAGAATACAATTTATTATTATTAGGAAAACAATTGCCAGCAAAAAACAAATTATTGTCATTATCTCCCTTCTCCGACACAGCTGCCAATTTAATTCGTGTTGGCGGTAGATTACATAACTCCTTCTATGATTACAATATTAAACACCCAATTTTACTGTCAAGCAGACATCATATTTGTAAATTAATTTTCCATATGTACCACCTTAGACTCATGCATGCTGGACCTCAGCTCTTATTGGCCACTGTACGTCATCACTATTATCCAATTGGAGGTATAAACTTGGCTAAGAAAATCACCCATCAATGCGTGAAATGTTGCAGGATGAAGGCGAACACCATACAACCTATCATGGGTAACCTACCAGAACAACGCTTACACTTAGAGTTTCCATTTTTAGATACCGGCGTAGACTATGCAGGGCCTATCATGATAGCTGACCGAAAGGGTAGAGGATGTAGACTTATCAAATGTTTTATTTGTGTATTTGTGTGTCTAGCTACCAGAGCTCTCCACCTTGAACTTGTGTCAGACCTCACTAAGGACGCTTTCTTAGCTGCTTTATCTCGGTTTATTGCTCGAAGGGGGAAACCACGTAACATATTTTCTGACAATGGCACTACCTTTGTAGGTGCCTTCAATGAATTAGCCAATCTTCTGTCACAGGACATAGTACTAAGTAAAATCGATCCAGGAATTAACTTTAACCTTATTCCCGCGTACTCTCCACATTTCGGTGGTTTGTGGGAGTCCGCCGTAAAATCCACAAAACATCATTTGCGACGCGTCTTAAGCCTGACAAACTTGACGTTTGAAGAAATGGCAACGTGTTTGATTCAGATAGAGGCTATTCTCAATTCCAGACCTTTGACTCCTCTTTCACAAGATCCTTCTGACCTTACTCCCTTGACTCCGTCTCATTTCTTAATAGGACGCTCACTTGTTATGTTGCCACATCCACAGATACAACATCTCAACATTAGCAGTCTCCAGAGATTTAGACGCATAGAATGCATAAAGCAACATTTCTGGAGTCGTTTTTCTCACGAATACATTCTTTGGCTTCAGGAGAGAACCAAGTGGCGCCGATCCACGGGAGAATTGAAGACTGGAACACTAGTCCTCATAAAGGATAAAAGCTCACCCCCTTTGATTTGGTCTTTGGGCCGTATTGTTGAGGTCCTGCCTGGCAGAGATGGCATCGCAAGAGTCGCCGACATCCGCACCAGCAAGGGAGTCATCCGGCGCGCCTTCAACACGATCTGCCCCTTGCCAGTCAGCGCTGTTGAAGATTCTTCAACGGGGGGGAGTATGTCGAGTACTCGACATGTCACATCTACGGCGGATCGTGGCTGACCGGTCTGTGAGGTTAACGACCCGGTCGCCTCGCCCCACCGCCAGCGACCGTCGGCAACGGCAGTCAGCTGACAGATACAATTTCGCACGGCCGCGCTCGCGCAACTTATACACACTTGCTTTATATTCGCACGATTATCTATCCCAAGTATTGTACTTAATTGTTATTATCAGTATACATTTCAAACTACAGTCCACTCGTATTATTAACCACGCCACTGAGATATCGTCGGCAACAGCTATAGACTTAATTAGCAAGCGCAAATCAAAATATATCATTGATAACGCAAAGGAATTTAAAGATACTGGACTAGGAATTGGACGATTTATGGACAAACAATCCTTAAAACAACATCATGAACTTAAAAATAAACTTATAATGGCCAGGAAGAACGGTGATCATGCAATCATAAAGGATAATAAATTATTTGTGAACGGAAAGGAACAGAGATTTTCTACAACCACAACAGATATACTACCACAGTATCTCAACACAAGCTTTAATAATACGATAAAAACACATACTTCAGGATCTTCGGAGCAACAAGCGAGTTTAGAAACACCATCACCTACGGGACAATCTAAATCACCAGACGTAGAGCAGGATACGAAAAACAATGAGACTTTTCGTTAATAAATTGATCATTGTGTTCCGAAACATCCAAAGTGTAGGAAACAAGGATTATTTATTTGAACGTTTGTTATTAGACTGTAAAATTGGCATATTGTGCTTATCAGAGTTATGGAAAAATGAACATTATTGCCATTCAATTATGCCTAATGATTATAAAATTGCCTCTATTTTTTGCCGCAAGATTCATGAAGGTGGAGGAGTTTGTATAATAGTAAAACATAGCGTAGAATATATCGAAAGAGTGGATATCGTGAACCTGTCAAAAGAATATATTATAGAGCTCAGTGCAATTGAAATTCCTAAAATAAACTGTATAATTATAAGTTTGTATAGAGCCGATCGAAATATTGATATATTTTATAACCAAATGGAAAAAGTTTTTACAAAAGTTAAATATGAAAAATTCCCAGAAATACATAATTATAGGCGGCGACTTTAATATAAATGTACATAATAAAAATAAACAAACATTAAATTTAATTAATTTCATGAAAACGCACAACCTTAAACAAATAGTTCGTGATCCAACACAAGTCACAAAAACCACATCTACTTGCATTGATTTATTGTTTACAAATTACCCAAACGTAATTGACACATTATCCAATGTAGATTACGGTCTCTCAGATCACAAAGCTATAAATATAAAACTTAAATTAGAAAACATATCAAAACTAAACACAGTACAAAAATGGTATATTCAAAAAAGGATTTTCGGCCCAAATCAGATTGAACGTTTTAAAAACTCTTTAAAAAATGTACATACATACATACATAGACTCACGCCTGTTTCCCCGAAGGGGTAGGCAGAGGCATATTAAACGCCCACTTTTCGCCAGAGTTTTGATCCCACGTAATAGGTGGCGAGCCTATTGCCGCTTATCGGGATATTTTGTTTGCCAGTGCCTCGTCCGTTGATCGGCAGGTGCACCACTTGCAGGTATAAAAAATGTAAATTGGAATAATACAATAAAAGATGACCAAAACATAAATCAGAACTACGAATGCTTCAGTAATATAGTAACAGAATACCTACATAAATTTATACCAATACAGAAAATCAAGATTTCAAATAAACCCAAAAAGGGATGGCTCACAAGTGGTTTAAAGAAATCATGCAAACACAAAAGAATTTTAAAAACTATCCTAAATGAAACTAAAGACATTACTATAAAGAAATACTACACAACATATACAAATATTCTAAAACGATCAGTTAAAATTGCAAAAAAAAACGAATACATTAGGCAAATGAAAAACTCAGATAATAAAATAAAAACTATGTGGAAAGTCATTAACACAAAAACAGGCAAGCTAAAAAATAAAAAGCAGGAAAACATATCTTTAAAAATTAATAACAGCATCATCAAATGCCCGAAAAAGGTAGCTAACACATTTAATGATTATTTTGCCACAGTAGGTCACAACCCTAATCATACATATTCAAATAAACCCATTGGCCGAAGTGTTGTAAACCCGCCAGTATGTTCCATGTACCTGCCGCCAGTAAACCAAAAGGAAATCGTAAGGATCATAAATTTAACCAAAAACAAACACAGCTACGGTATAGATGAAATACCGCCTATATTACTGAAAAAATGCACAACCGAACTTTCTATTCCATTGACCGTATTAATTAATCAAAGTTTCCAAGACGGACACTTTCCAGATTTATTAAAAATTTCACTGATTAAGCCCATACATAAAAAGGGGATACCTTAGTGCCTAGTAACTATAGACCTATTGCGCTATTACCCACGTTTTCAAAAATATTTGAAAAAGCTATGTTTAACCGACTTTACACATTTTTAGAAAAATATCACATATTAGACGATAGCCAAAATGGGTTCAGAAAATTTAGATCAACCACTCTAGCGGTTTATAACTACATACAAAGAGCGCTCCAATACTTAAATGATAAAAAACACGCCATAGGATTGTTACTTGATATGTCTAAAGCGTATGACAAAGTACTATATGACATACTTTTAATGAAACTGAATGGCTGTGGAATCAGAGGGCCTGCCTACTCATGGTTTAAGTCATACTTAAGCAACAGAACGCAAATAGTCCAAATAGAACATATAAATGAAGAAATGACAGAAATAAAATCAGTTAGGTCTCAAGTAAAACATCTTTCATGTTCCATCCCCCAGGGCAGCGTTTTGGGATGTATACTATTTCTGATATACATTAATGACTTGCCAAAATGTTTAGACCCAGATATCAACCTACCAGTTCTATTTGCTGACAATGTCCCAATTCTAATCCAATGTGACAACTTAAACTATAACAACCAACTACAAAATACTCTGCAAACTATTACCCAATGGCTTCAAGAGCACAACATGGAAATAAACGCGACTAAGACCAAGATCATGCAATTTAGATCGTACAAGAAGTCACCCTTAAATCTACACATAACTTATCAGAACACACAATTTGAAGAAGTTAACGCATTTAAGTTATTAGGTATAAACATAGACACGCACATAAATTGGAAAACTCACATAGAACAAGTCAAATCCAAATTATCGAAATTCATTTACGCACTCTTCCAAATTAAACAAAGCACAGACACACAAACAGCGCTATCAGCATATTACGCTTATGCATTCTCTTGGCTAAGGTATGGTATCATTATCATGCTTTGGGGAAATAGTGTCAATGTCGAGGAACTTTTTATAATACAAAAAAAATGTATCCGGATTTTAGCACAAGTAGACAACTCAACGTCGGCACGTTAAAGGTTTATAACATTTTATTATTACGTTTTCTTACTAGAATTAGTAAGCCTCTATTAAAAGATTATCATAACTACACGAGACAATATAAAACTGACAAAATATAATGTGTATTATCCTTACATATCGTCTTTGTCATTAATATTATGATCCTTATTCTCAGCTCTTATTTATATGGGTTTGCAAGCGCTAAAATGTTTGAATTGCTTATACCAACATAATCCATATAGTCTAAGAGCCCGTGAACCCCAGACCTACGTTATTTTATAAAAACTGAAAGTTTGTCAGCGGATGCTCCCAACTGAGGTAAGAACGATTTACCAATAAGGAGTTTGGGTCATAGTGGCTTTGGCAGGTAAACGGTACTAAAGGTGTCTAAAATACCGATCTAAATACGTCAAATAATAAAGTCCAATTTTTCGGTATTACCTTCAGAACATCATTAAAAATCACGTTATTCATTGCCAGAAACTTAACATCGTGGCAACCTCTTGCCAGACACCCTTGATGTTCATGAAATTATAATTTTACTTACGTTATAGTATAAAAGCTGATTTTTATATATAATACTTGGGTAAAAAGTAGATGATGTTTCCTCACTAGCCAGACACTTTTGATAGTTCCAACCCCTTGCCAGACAAGCATGTAGGGTAGCTGTAGGAGAGCGCTAAGTTAAAACTACATTTCCTTTACATGTCAAAACATTCAAATACTGCTCATCTTTATAGTTAGGAGGCAAATACACGACACAGCATAATATTTTTACATTTTTATATGACACAATAGCAAATATTATTTCTTTGCCATCAGCCATATCATCAATGACCGTATCTATTTTTACATTATAAGAATCACGAAATGCGAACAAAACTTCTCCCCATCCACAGTCACCTGATCTATCATTACGTATCCACATGAAAGCCCGGAGGGAAAAGTTCATTGTCTGACACGGAGCTCGTAAGAAAAGTCTCAGTTAATGCTATTAGCCTATTACCTATATTATTTCATTTTCACTTTGCGTAACATTATTAAGGTAGGTACTAGTCTTCGTCCTTAGACCACGAACATTTTGATAGCATATTTTCACCTCACGGGATCGCGGTCGACACTTGATAGTTGTTCTTAGCACGAAAGTTCTGCCGCCATGGCTTAACACATATGTCTTTAGCCCAGTTATCTAAAGACATAATATTTTCGGCATATTTCAATGGTACTCTAAGCTTAAATGAAGCGAAGTGCCTACGAGATTTCAGTTTTTCAACAGTGCATTCGTCACTGCCACATATTGACTTAAGATAGTCGCGTACTTGCTCGACTGTGGTGCCCTCCTGCACGTAATATAGGTGCAAGTATCTTCGCCTCTCAGCGGCATGTAGCATCGTGGAGCCAGGTTCAGCGGTACCCCTGAGTACCCCGGGAAGTGATGATCGAAAACGTCTACGCCCCACTTTTTCTTAGTTTCCTTTATCAGTGTCTTCACAGTCATGGCTATTGATCGTTGAGACCGATGTAGAAGTTTCAGCACGGAGGACAGGAGCCACAGACGATACTTTAGTTGTTTGGTTTAGATTTCCGATTTGGAGATTTATTTCCTGAGGTTAATTTATTTTCAGGAGTTGGACATGTTGGGATGCCGTTACACGTCGACGTTGAATTTTTGGGTATCGGCTTTACTTCGCAAGTCTTATTGATGTTTGATTTATATTGTTCTTCTAATTGTAAAACCTTCTTTTAATCTTATCCATGAATGAATTCAGTTATAAATGACAATTATCAAATTTATCAACCTGAGAATAATGGATGGGTACTCAAAAATAATCAGTACCATTTTAAATGGTTCGAAGGTGATCAGTTACCAAATTACGTTAGAGATTCACTGAAGACTGAGACTCATTTTTTTATACTTTTAATCCCATTAACCTTTATATATATTTACAGAAACTGACGAAGAAGAAAGAGATCACGATATCAAATGGAGTAACTGTGACGAAGAAAATGATAATATTGGTGACAATGATGATAATGAATGAAATAATATTATCTTTTATGGTCTATAATAAATATGTAATGTCATCAATCTATTTTTTTATCCTTTATAATAACTTGTATCATTAACCAATTTTTAATTAAATATTTGAGGAATATTTTATTTTCCTACTTTTTTAAACCTGTTGTATGACAGAATATCGCAAACATCGCAGACGTATCGTATACCATCAAAAAATGCCAATGGGCAGGACATCAGATGCGTAATAAACAAAGCAAATGGGCAAAGATAGTAACGGAATGGTAACCTAGAGAAAGAAAAAGACAACGGGGAAGACCATGCCGAGGGTGGAGCGACGATTTGAAGGAAACAGCAGGTGTTATATGGACTAGATTATGTGACGACCGTATTCATTGGAAGAGCCTGGGAGAGGCCTATGCGAAAGCAAAACAATCTGTGCCGATGTCATAAGAAATTATTATTGTAATTTATTTAAACTAAGATTGTAGATTGTTAATAAAGGCTATTATTATTATTATTATGACAGAATAAATTAAAAATTTTAACAATTTAAGTTAGTTGTAGCATCGAATGTCTTTTCTTAGAACGTTTTCAAAATTAACATAGACTATCAGTTATATAAGTCTGCGCCAAAAAGTTTATTTGCATACGTCATTCTAATCACGAATCTCTTCTTACGATTTACATTGTTTGTCTGGCAAGGGGTTGGAACTATCAAAAGTGTCTGGCTAATGAGGAAACATCATCTACTTATTACCCAAGTATTATATATAAAAATCAGCTTTTATACTATAACGTAAATGAAATTATAATTTCATGAACATTAAAAGTGTCTGGCAAGAGGTTGCCACGATGTTAAGTGTCTGGCAATGAATAACGTGATTATTAATGATATTCTAAAGGTAATACCGAAAAAATTGGACTTTATTATTTGACGTATTTAGATCGGTATTTTAGACACCTTTAGTACCGTTTACCTGCCAAAGCCACTATAATCCAAACTCCATAATGGTCCATCGTTCTTACCTGTGTTGGGAGCATCCACTGACAAACTTTCAGCTTTTATAAAATAACGTAGGTCTGGGGTTCACGGGCTATTGCTCTATTGATTACATACACATACATACATAAACTCACACCTGTTTCCCCTAAGGGGTAGGCAGAGGCATATTAAACGCCCACTTTTCGCCAGTGTTTTGATCCCACGTAATAGGTGGCGAGCCTATTGCCGCTTATCGGGATATTTTGTTTGCCAGAGCCTCGTTCGTTGACCGCCAGGTGCACCACTTGCAGGTGAGGTGGGCTTGGGACCCTAAGTTCTTGGTGGGAACCCTATGCACCCACACTATAACTTGAAACTCCATAAAAGAGCATCAAATCCCTGTTAAGAACTCGATTTTGCCAAAACAGGTGGAAACAATGTAAGAACACGGGATAATTTTGACTGACTACCTGGTCAAGTGGTCACTTTATTCATCTAGAGGTTGCAAAATATTTGCTGTGTCCACGGAAATATTTACCCTTCCAAAGCTAATGGTAAAAATATATGTGCCGCGTCATTCGAAGTAAGTGCTGTACCGTGTACACTATTTTGAACCAACGAATAGTCAGTCAGAATATTATGAGGGCGAAGTGCTGCAGAAATGTTCAAGCTCTAATACTTTGAAGTTATAATAAGGATTTTTATTTGTAATGTACTTTTCTACCGCAGCTTTATTGTATAAGTTTAGATGTGTCATGTTTCGTGTGGTGCCAGTATAACCTTGAGGTATGGACGTGTAGCCTCACAGGCCGCGGACCAATGTTGGTTTCTAGGTTTTGTGAACTGTCACTTGCTCCTCATACCTGAGCTGCTCAGTAGCTTCAGTTTTAGTAACGAAACGATCAGTAAAGGATGAGGTTGCGTCATAGTTAAAAATCACAGCCTGTCAGGCTACACGTCCATAACTACGTTGTAAAATATGTACAATAGGTGATATGATAACAGATGAACAGTCACAACCATTCCTAAAAACCCGGCCAAGTGCGTGTCGGGCCACGCGCAATGTAGGGTTCCGTAGTTGCCCATAATGACTTGCTGCAAAGGGTATTAATGTACAACAAATCCGACTGTTTATTTTGCTGAAAAAATAATTTTAATAACACTATTATAAGAACCTAAGTTTTGTATAGAAAAATACTAGGTATGTATCCAGTTATGTATTGTAAACATAAAATGTGGTTTCCAAGATATACTACTACTATACATAGGTAGTACTGTAGTACATTACATACCAAAGTACGTATATCTTTAAGATTCAGCCAGCGCGCCCAATGTAAACTCACAGAAATAGGTATTTATAAGTTAACCGACGATTACACGTAAACTAGTGATATCTACTTAGCCGTGATAGTTTTCCTTTTAAATTCGTTATATTTACTACATTTGTGATTTTTTTCACCTCTTCCAAATTAATAGTTTAGCTGGCAGAAGGGGGGGACACTTGAGTATAACAATTTTTTTCACTTCAAAGCTTGATATTTGACAAACCAATCACTTGATCGAAAAATGATTTGAGCAACTAATAATATTTTTTTAAACCTACCCAACGATACCCCACATGATGGGGTACTCAACTAAAAAAATTCAACCCCATTATATATGTAGGAGAGATACCCTTAAAAAAATATTTTCCTAAATTTTATTCTACAGTTTTGTTGCAATATCTTATGTCTATATTCATTTCAAATATCAGCTTTCTAGCACCAGGCGTCTTTGAGCTAGGCTGCGGACGGACAGACGGACGGACATGACGAAACTATAAGGGTTCCTTGTAGACTAAGGAACCCTAAAAAGGACAGGAAATTTTAGTAGAATTTGCCTTAAAAAGAAGCTTAGAATAACAACTCAATTTGTGTATCATACAACAATGTTCTCATTCTTAGAGAAAATCCTGCTAACAAACAGCGTTAACAGTAGTTTTCAGAATTTTTCTTATTTGTTGTCTGAAGTGGTGTTTTTTTGTTGTTTTTTGAGTTCCTTTTATGTTAGAATTCCATAAAAATAAGTTTGATTTTGTTTTCTTTAATTATTTTAATTGCACAATATAAAAAATGTAGCTACACTTAAAACTACCAAAAGACTGTTCAAATGTTTTGATTTTGTATGTTCCTCGATATTTAACGACAAATGTAGATTATATTACTTAAAGTTAAATATAATTTTGAAGCTCTTTTACATAATCTTCTTAAAAAATACAGTAAGAAGGAGCCTGTGAGACTACACGTCCACGGTAATGTTATAAAAATGTGATGTCCATTCTTAAAGGTAAAAAATACGTATAAAATGTCAACACCCCATTTAATTACTACAGATACTTTCTAGGTACCTTATTCAACTTAAAATTCACATGAAATGTAAAGAATGCAAAGGGCAAATTCATCTCGTAGGGCAGCTATAATCATCAATTATAAAACAACACTTGTATGTTTTTACTTGCAAAATGTCTTCAAAGTCAAAATCAAAATTTGACTTTGACTTTGACGAACGACTTTGAAGACATGACGTTTCTATTAATTCGTATCTGTTGCGACCTAATTACGATATTTATAGACTTGAGGCAGTTTTAGGAGCTTCTCATAAGATCCGTTTAAATTATTTTGCAGGCAAAAACATAAAAGTGATGTTTTATAATTGATGATTATAGCTACCCTTCGAGATTAATTGGCTCTTTGCATTCTTTACATTCATCTAGGTCAAAAGGTGATGCTTGTGAATGTCAATTTTTTAAATCGAATTACTTAATGCTTCTACATTTACTGCCTCGTTCGCAAAGCAATAGGTAGAACCACGAGAAAGAACGGGCAATAAAACTCGTGGCCACTCTTTTGAATCACCAACATTAGAGTACTTATGTATTTTATTTTTGTAAGGAGCTGCAACTGTTTCACATTATACTTAATTAAGTATAATGTGAAACAGTTGCAGCATTACTTGTAAATAGTTAATAGTTACAGACATAATACTTAAACAATTAATGCAGTTACTAAATGAAGTGCCTCAGTCAGCCTTGGTGAATGTTGTGTAACAGGAGCATCCACTTACGTCTTATAATGTAGGCAACTCGCGACCATGTTCAGAACTATGGTGGAAATGTATGTTACAGAAGTGACTGTACATGAATACACAAAATTACAAAAAAAAATAGTTTACAGCCCATGATCACGAGTAATCTTCATCTTACAGTGAAGTCAAATTTTAATAAAATTAGTGGAACAACAATGCAAATGTAAATGTAGTAAGTTGAATGATCTAATAATACATGAATCGTCATTTAAAAGAACTAGAAATATTATATAAACTGAAAAATGCAAAGTATCTACATATATAATTCTAAATAAGTATAAAGATCGTGATTTGTCTAGTGTAAGTGACCAACTATCCTTATCACTGAAATAATCATTAATAGTATAATAACCTTTCTTAATAAGGCAGTCTATTATTTTAGTTTTAAATGTACTAAATGGTAATTCTTAAAGACTAATTGGTATTTTATTGTATACACAAATACCTAGCCGTACGAAAGAATTATTAACTTTATGTAAACGACGATAAGGGGCATATAACTTATGTCTGTTTCGAGTATTTATATTATATATTATTACATCCCTTTTTGTGGTCAATAAACCTATATTTTGCCTAATGTACAATATATCAGCAAATAAAAATTGCGAGGCTACTGGAAGAATTCCTATAGACTTAAAGCGTTCCCTAAGATTATCTTTTGCACTTAACATGTATATTGCTCGTACCGCTCGTTTCTGTAGAACGAAGATATTCTGAATAATAATAATAATAATAATAACCCCTCTGGGGCAGTCGTTATCTCACTATGAGACTAACGCAAACTCAGAGGGCAGAGTAACAGCTTTCAAACATCACCTCATCTTGTGATATAAACAAAAAATGTATTACAAGATGACAAGAAAGCTTACAAACCGCAGGGCAGCTTTGTGGCGAGCTGAATGTGTGTGGCGACACTGCGGTCCCGAATGCTTCGGAGAGTCGGTCAGGGCCTCGTCTCCGGCTTGCCTTTACTGGCTGGTTGGAGTGGATGCCCAAGAGCGCCCGCAGGACCCTTAACTTGCCTTGGTCGGCCGGTCAGAGGGAAGCCGCAAGAGCTATTAGCTCGGGGGTGGAAGTGTCATTTTCAAGGGCGTAACTACGGGGAAACCCACTCCGGGTCTCCGTTGTCACGAGACCCGTGATGGCGAAACCGGTGCCGCACCGCTTGACACCCCTAGCCACTCGCACCGGTGTTGCCATCTGGCTGCCTTTAGGGCAGACTTTGCTTGCCTTGGCGGCTAATAAGAGAGGGCCCATCCAGTGAGTTGGCGAGTCACCACCTGCCTCGCGGATGGATGCTATAAGAGTATCAGGCAGGTGCCGTCTGTAATCCATAGTTTTTATCATACCGGTCCATTAATCACCCATCCTCATAACCTTATTCTAGTAGATTCCACTTTCAAGCAATAGTTCTGCACGTGCTGCGGCTAGTCCATAGCTGTACTTAATAGTGCAGTTGTGGAGGCTCCGCTGCACGTGTCCCATCACATTTTAGATTAAAACTCTCTATGGGTCTCTGCACGTTGGATCCATATCCCCGTGTAAGCCTACCAAAGGTCCGGTTATTCTTTTAATACCAAATGTTAGAAGAATAACCGTGTAAAGAGAAACATAATAATAATAATAAATATTGACCTAACTATGTTATGGGACGGACAAATTCGAAAACTTAGAGACTTTTTCTATGCCAAAGCCATAAATAGTAAAATTCATGCATCAATTACTGAAATTGATAATAACTATACTCCTTTAAATTTAACCAATAGATATATAATTTTTAAAAATGTAGATGAACATAGACAGGAAAAGATTTGTAGATGGCGAACTAAAGAATTACATGACCGACATCTACACGATTTAGAACAAGTGTATATAGATTCGGACAGTTCAAATAAGTGGCTAAAATTAGGGTCCCTCTTTCCTGAAACTGAAAGATTTATGCTGGCAATACAAGATCAGGTTATTAATACAAAAAATTACAGCAAATTCATACTTTAAGACCCAAATACACACAACGATAAATGCAGGAAATGTCACCGCTCACCCGAAACAATCCAACATATCACTGGCGCCTGCCCAACCCTAGCACAAACAGATTATACCCACAGACACAATCAAGTGGCTAATATAGTCCACCAAAAACTAGCCATTAAGTTGGAACTCATCACAAAAGCTGTCCCTTACTACCAATACACCCCAAAACCAGTGCTAGAGAACCGTAACCACAAAATATACTTTGACAGAGCAATACTCACAGACAAAACTATACATTACAATAGACCGGACATAACAGTGATAAATAAACTAAGTAAACTTGTCTATTTAATTGACATAGCAGTACCCAACACCCATAATCTACAGAAAACAATAACAGAAAAAATACACAAATATACTGAATTAAAAGAGGAATTAACTAGAATCTGGCAAATGAACAAAGTATTTATTGTACCCCTGGTACTATCTAGCACGGGTGTCATACCGAAACACCTTATTCACTATTTACGACAAATCGAACTACCCACCAACCTCTACATTACAATGCAGAAAGCTGCCATACTCAACACTTGCCGTATTGTTCGTAAGTTTTTGCAGGATGAGGCCTTATCGACAAATAATGTCCCAAATGATCTCCACTTGGCCATGGGGTCTCATTCCTTAGAACGTTTTCCGTCATTCTTAACTCTCTCAACAGATGGCTTTACAAGTATCGATTGTTATTGATGACGTTCATGCTTATATGATAAATAAGAAAATAAAGTTCTAAAATATGATATTCATTAATAAAAAAATCCCTTTATTACGATTAAATAAAAAAATGAAACATTTAATTGAATATGAATATTTTTGAAAAATATGATGTGCACTTCGTTGCTCTGGTGGCCAAAATACGTACTAGCTTGTAGTAAAACGTTACAATGAATTAACTTTTACTCAGCATTCATAGATGGCGCTTTTACGTATGTATATATTTATTTTTATTTAATTTGGTATTAATCTGTAGATGGTAAAATAAATAAATATTTATTAAATAAACATCAAATATTTGAAAAAGTAAGATATTATGTTAACCAATGAACGGCCATGAGCATTTATTTTAAAAAGTACCTGTATAGGTACCTAGTCGAGCGATTGCGTTTTGTTTTTACATTTAAGAGGCCGTTCCAAAATTCACGGACTGCGTGAATAGGTATTTTACGCCAAGCGCGCGGGCAACGCGATCGAGGTGTCAATGTGTGCGTCTGTGTAGCCCAACAAAATCTACCTTGCAGTGAACTCACGGAGACAAAACAAATTGATACTTTGACCAATAAATTTTATGATCGTAATACAGAATTATTTTGGCTAACGTATTTTGATGTTTGAATGTAATAATTCCAGGTAGATTCCATTGTTGTTGTTAAAAAAAAAAAGCCGTCTTCAAACAGTCGTAGAAACATGCAATCTCATTTACCTACTTAGATTACAATAAATACTAATTCTAGTTCTTCTGTTATAAAATCCAAAATACAGAACCGATTTCGGAAATCTTTCTATGAGACCAAGCTGGAAGTAATATCATTATATCCTATGAAATAAAAATAAATCCAAATCGGTCCATAAATGATGCATTAGTGAGGTAACAAACATTAAAAAATATGAAAAAATAATACAACTGAATTGTGAACCGCCTCCGTTTTGAAGTCGGTTGAAAATATTAATATAAAATATAAATGAGATGTTACTTGAGCTGAAAAAGTAGCCGAAATTTTTCTGGGGTATCCATCTCCTCATTTATTGTACTATTACAAATCAACTGATAGCCATCATCGCCGCTATGTACTGTTTTCTAAAATAAATAAGAAAAATTGGGCAAGTGCGAGTCGGACTCGCGCACGAAGGGTTCCGTACCAACATTTATAAAAGAAAATCACGTTTGTTGTATGTATAGTTAAATACTTTTTAAGTTTCTACCTGTTTATTAAGATCGAGTAACAAATTGCTTAAAAATTACGTTTGTTGTATGGGAGCCCCCCTTTATTATTTATTTTTTTAAATTTAATTATTTATTTTGAAAGGTAATATACAACTACATATTCTGTGAAAATTAAAAGCGTCTACCTGTTACAGTTAGTAATTTTGAGCAAAAAATACGAAAAAAAACACGTTTTTTGTATGGGACCCCCCCCTGAATATTTTCATTATTTTTATTTTTAGTATTTGTTGTTTTATCGGAAACCAAAATACATAATTTGTGATTGTGCTTTCTAGCTATCACGGTTTATGAGATACAGCCTGGTGACAGACAGACAGATAGCGGAGGCTTAGTAATAGGGTTCAGATTTTTACCTTTTAGGTACGGAACCCTAAAAAGTAACGTCTTAATGTTTTGTCACATGTTGTTTTCAGTACCATGCTGTCACCATTTATAACTAGTGATCGATGTTTATAATACAAGAATCATATACCTACGTACCAACATTTCAATGTTTTTCTGGCAGGAAGTATTTAATAATCAAACCTTATAGTACAAACCTCTTAGACGGTGATTGAGTCATTATTAAAAACAAAATTTTAGCTGGAACCATAGTATTTGTATACTCTTTGGCTGGAACTTTATAAAAATCTTGCAAAGGAAATCAGCTGTTCCATACAAAATTGAACTTTGACATTGATAAGTAGTTATTTCGAGTATAGCACGCACGCACTTTTAATTACGGTTTAGAAAATGTGAAAACTTAAAAATATTCGTTTCCCAGGTATCATTTTTGGTAAGTATGACTTGGCAGTCATGTACACAACCAGTAGACTTCGGCTTGGTGATTACACAATATTCTTAACTAATCTGCCATAAGGCGCTAAAACTATCAAGCCATACCCAATGGCTAGATGAATAGCCTATCGTGGGTCGTAATTGAAAACTTGCTCCAGTCATTAACCACATATGTGACAATGTCTGAACGCACCATCGCTCTATCTTGTGTTCCGTACATTAAATAAGAGAGAGCACGAAACAAACATGCACCGTCACCAACAATAGGGACGACAGTACATTCTTCAACTTCTCAACGTTCAGATTTTCTTTAGCCATTTTAAAAAAGTCTAACCGACAAAACCTACGCTCAAACTAAACGAAAACAAAATAAATACCAAATACAAAGCTGAGTCTATAACCAAAACTACTTAACCGAAACAAAGCAAATGCAATCCAATACATTCCAAGAAAAGAACAGCCAAAATCGTCAAATATACTTAATCCGCTAGAAATATTTAGGTATGGTATGTGCTATACAGCAACCAACACGATTTAACGACCAACAAAAACCGGTTGGCGCAGCGGGAGTGTAAGCGACTGCTACGCCGAAGGTCGCGGGTTCGATTCCCGCTCAAGTCCAACATTTGTGTGCATGAACATGGATGTTTGTCTTGGTCTGGGTGTTTCTATGTATAATATGTATGTATTTACAAAAAAAGTATATATGTATGTTTATCCATTATCTAGTACCCATAACACAAGCTCTGCTTAGCTTGGGACTAGATGGTGATGTGTGTATGTGGTAGAATATTACTATTATTATTATTATTATATTGTCAACATTTATAACTAAAATTATTTTGTTCGTCTTAATTTATTCGTTCCACTAAGTACTGATAGTTCAAAATAATACATTTACATCCTCCATCATCCCTTAGTATATTCCCATGGGGGTTGAATTTATCAAAATCTATTTAAACGGACGTCTTCATCATAGTAGCTCCAATCTTTAATTTCAGTTCAATCAGTCGAAAATCTATGAAAATTTATACAAACTTTCATCCCCTATTTTATCCCCTTAGGGGTGGAATGTATCAAAATCCTTTTTTAGGGAATGCCTACGTCATAGTAGCTATATGCATGCAAAGTCTCAGCCCGATCAGTTTAAAATTGACAAAGTTTCATACAAACTTTCATCCCCTATTTTATCACCTTGGCGGTAGAATTTATCAAAACCTTTTCTTAGCGGATGCGTACGTCATAACATCTACCTGTATGCCAAATTTCAGTCCGATCCCTCCAGTGGTTTGGGCTGTACGATGATAGATTACTATGTCAGTCAGTCACCTTTGAGTTTTATATATATATTCAGATACAATTTCTGACATTCATAAGAGTCACCTTGTGACCTAAGTGAATATAGTATTTTTAAATTTTGCGGTATTTATTTTATAGGAGCATCTATTTCGTTACCATTATTTTATTATACAACTCAACAATAATAACTCACATCAAGAAGGGTTTGTCGCGCTATAAATTCAGTGGTGTTTACAAGGCACGCACACAGACGCAGTGACAACGGCAAACGGCACACGTCCTACCTCGATGAGCGCTCAGCGCGGTCTAAAGTTCCGTAGACGCGTACAGAATTTATATAACGATTTCTGGCTTCGTTTAAAAATTAATTTAAAATATTTGTAATCACATTCAGAAGCTGATTTTTTTTTCCTAGCAAGGTATGATATCAAATCTTATTAGAGACAATTTTTTTTTTTATTTCTTAGTGTATTTTATGTGATAAAAAATAATCCATTTAGATGTAAACTGACAATTTAATGACATTTTACGTAACATTTTTTGGTTTATTTCTGAATGAAACCTAACATTCTGGCACAATCATACCAAGGAGCAGGATCTTGTTATGTCGTAGATGCATTTAAAAGTTAATTACTCACATTATTTTCGATGTCATGGACCATCGCGTAATGCTCATAAAATTATTTCTTCAAAACATGCTTTGCGGAAACTTGATTTTTCTGTTGTAGGTAATCAAACACTTATTTTTACTACAGTCATACAATAGTAAACGAAGTGATCTAATAGTATAATTGTTAATTTCTTAATTTGTTGCTGAGTCACAATCACGTATCTCCGCGCGTGTTAATCGCCAAAATGGCTTAAAAAACGGGAACGGCCTCTTAAGTACGTAAAAGTAGTGTAATTTAAATTTTATACATAATAAAAACTTACTGTGTTTGTAGTAGTATTATATAATAAATTTTCATAAATTATGTTAATCTATATGCGTCTTACATTTACCTACTTACCTATAGTCTGTTCAAGATACAAAAAAATAAAATGTAAACAAACCATAAAATGGTTCTTTTAATGTCGCCTTCGCAACAAAAGTAGATTTAAGTTAAATACTCCAAGCGAAAGATGCAGTTAGTTTTACAAAAATACGCCTGTCCCTTCAATTCATAAATGATACTGTATATTTTTTACCTTTTATTTTTTTCGTAGGTATCTTGAACAGACAATAGTAACTAATAAACAGTTAATGTTGAGTATGTTGTAAATCAAGCTAATGAAAAAAACAAAACGCATTTTTAAACTTTGATAGCCGACTTCTCTAGAAGTCTAGAACTCATTCGCTTGGTTCCTGTTAGGTATAGTATTAAATTTATCTATGCCGATAGTCATGACTTCATGAGTCGCACAATTGCAAAATCGCCTACCAAGTACACCAAGTGCGTCTCTATAAAAATACCAGGGTCGAAAACCAGGTATCAATATACTTGCAAGTTTTTGGGCACTCGAGTATAGAAAACTTCGTGTGACGCCCTGGTAATGCAAGTTTGTATTGAAAAATAAACCTTATCTTAATATGAGTAAGGATGTTTATCGCAAAATTTGGTAATGGACTTTTCTAAATACTTTCATGGAAATGTATTCCTTACTATCATATATTTAAGGCGCTGTCCTAAGCGACTGTTTTGGTAAATGAGGGGGTGAAGCAGGGGAGGTGAAGGGAGCTTAGCTCCGTCTACTGCGGGGCGCCCCCCTTCATTCTCGTCGAGTGCGGCCGTATTCTGGCGACATCCGTATTCCAATATTTCAAAATCGCAAGCAAAACGTTTTAGCATATTGAATTGAGATACTAATATTAAAATTTATATTACATACATCAAACTGTTTGTACAATATAGGCATAGCGCAATTTTTGTTCTCAGTGCAGCCATGAGCAAAACTGGTTTACTTTAGACGTTATAGGTATTAAATGTTGACGAAAGTAGGTAAATACCTACGTGCCGAAAGATGATAAAAATAATTAAGTCAGTTCCATGTATGGAGAGGCCATTATTATGTTTGTTTTTATTTTGTATAAAAATAGTGAAGCAGTTCATAGAATACCTACATCTAATTCCATTCCTGCCAGTTTTCAAATCTGTTTTGCAATAAATTGGCTGTTACATACGGGCGGACAGACAGACAGACATTGCGAATCTATAATGGTTCCGTTTTTACAATTTTTGGCTACGGTACCCTAAAAAACACAATACTGCTCTACTAAGCGCAAAAGCCGTATCTCAACTAAAGCGAGTTACGAGATAATTGAAGTTTAATAAAAGTTGATTTCTTTTATTTATTTATGGATGTTTATTGTTATTATAGGTATAATTATTATGGCAAAGGTTTCGAAATACGTCGCCGTTTTTAGGGGTTGTGAGTGATTGGAGAGGGTGCAGGGGAGGTCTTGAAACCCCCCTCACAATTTTCACTTGCCGGAAATACTTGGTTTCCTCTGAAAAAAAAAATCCCCAAACATCGGTGTGTATGGCACTGCCAACTCCCACATTCATCACACTAGTTTAATAAACTAAGGTTGTCGGAGCCCTGCGAAGGGCTCCTTTTTTCGGATTAAGGGTCAAAAGAGAACCTAACATAACCTATTTATTTACTTATTACAGTCGTACGGTCGCACCTAACCCAAGGCACTCGAAAGCAATGACGCACAAATTTGACATTAACTGTCAATATGATCATTCCAAGATGGCAGTTTTGCGTTTCGTTTCACGTTTTTCACATAAAACCTAAAAATTACATTTGCAAAACCGTACTAAAGTATAAAAACTATGTTCCGTTTTGCATAATTGCCGAAGTATTTATGAAATTTTGGAAATTGTTTAAAAATATTTAGACGCAACTCCGGCAGCCAAAATTACTTTTAGGGAATTAAAACAAACTACCTTAAGCCCCCTACACTACCAATACCCTCAAATTCAGGCGACTCGTTTCGAAACCCAACCCATTATTATTTTTCAAAATAGATGAAACATCAATAATATATGTGGATATACCTTATTCATGAGATACAGCTATTTCGCTTAGAAAATTATAGAATTAGAATTTGAGTTACTGCTTTTTCGTTAGCTCTCGTCATACATGTTTGTATGGAAAAATATAAAAAAATTCTTTCGCTTCAAATATGTGTTGTTTCAAAGAAAATAAATATTAGAAGATATTTATTTATATTCATTTATAATTTATTAACGAAGTACAGAGTTTACAGCTCATCAAAAGTTAGCTGTCTGCTACAACCCGGCAGGTTTTCTTTATTCTCATCGAAAGTTAAAGGCAGTGTGTGAGGTGATAAGGCTTCAATACTTATTATTTGCTGTTGTTCACGAGGCACAGTTTCGTTTACTTTCCTTTTACGGCTTGGTATTGTAGAAATTTCAAGCACTGATGAAACATTTTCCTCTCCGTGATCTCGCAATGCCATCCCTTGAGCTTGACGAGAATCAACAATTTAGGCAACTGCCAATTCATATAAAACGCCACAAGCTTCTCCCAAAAAACATCACCTCTTTCTATAATTTCTATTTTTAGTGGTATACTTTCGCCACTCCACACAGCAAATAAACATTTTTGTTTGCGTGTAACGTGGCGTTGCCCCTGAATTTGGTAATAACAATTACAATATTTGTTTAGACTAGTCAGTTCACTTTTTTATCATGTTTCCATATTTGTATTTTATTTGCTCTTATACTATTCTCCAGGCCATTCTTATAGACAACTTTAGAACATTAAAATTCCACAATCGTGTTTGGACCTATTAATCCATCTGGCGTGGCACCAATAATCGAATAATCCACAAGGCCCGATTGTTACATTTTCTTGCTTCGCCAGTTGTTACAAAGCCAGTTATTCATTTTAGATTCCATGCGCAACTGATTTTACATTGCAAATATTTTATTTGTACAAAATATTTTTTACTGAGTTGGCTTTACTGCTGTTATCTCTTCTTTTTACCACTATACAAAAATTTCAATCTGTCAACATATTCTTACGCAATTCGAACCAGTCACTGCTATCCCTCTTGTAATTTTTGCTTATCACTACGGAATTTGAGTCAAATTTGTTAAAAAAATTGTTTGGCATTTCTTGGCTAGCTCTTGAACAGATCGTGTTAGGAATGACTGAAGTCAAATGTGTGTAAGACGTTTCAGAACTGTTATCTTTAACTTCACTGTAATTACAATAATGATAATTAGTTACGTACTTTATTATTAAAAAAATACTATATCTTGTGTTATAGCAAACAGAGAAGTTACCTTCTTACTTATAAATGATTGATTTTAGAAATTAAAAAGATATTAGATGTACTGAGACATACCTAATAGTTTATGAATAATCAAAGTTTTACCCGATGTACCTACAAAGGTTTATGTTCAAAACACAATAATACAACATTCGTTACCGCTTGTGTGCGGATTGCGGAGCGCCATATTAGCGCTGTCATCATTATTGTTCGCCGTGGCGGCATCTTAGCGCTCTAGGCGCTCTGACAAGCTAATGAATTTGAAATATACGGAAATATAGGTACATAAAATGATTCGATTTTATGTTATTACTCTTTCAAAACTTGAAAACTGTGGCAGCTGTGTATTGTGAGAATAATTTATATAATTATATTATGCATAATCGATAATATATAAGTAACATAGTTAGTCATAAAAGACTCTTATGAAAATAATTAGTGTAAAAATGTTACATATTTCATAATCACTTGGCCATGGATGAATTTCTATTTTATTACGACGCTTTCTTGTACAAATCCTTCGTAGAACTTCATTTCTCTAATTGTCCATATTTTATTCTTCTAATTATATATTTATAAGCACAGAAACAATAACACATTAAACGCAACAAGAGTATAAACTTAGGTCCTAATTATATGTACCCATAGTTACATGAAAAGCCTATTTGATTCAAAGTATTCAGTCTATAACATAAAACATGAAATTACGAACTCGAATCGGCGTATTATAATAACAAACAGGCTTACGTAAAATTTCGTGCAGCGGAGACGCAAGCGACATGACCTATCTCTCACAGGGCTCATAGCCGAATGATGAGGTCTGGGCGGGGCGTAAACTAGCAACTGACACTCAGTACACTGCTTATGCTAATAAGGTTTGAATTGCTGAAGCGTTTGATATTGATGGGATCTACCGAGCGTCAAAATCATAGACGTTTGGCAGATTTTATTTAATTTTACAAAATATACACGTATAATATGAAAATAAATAGGGTAATTCTTTAGTTCATTAGATTTCCTACAATATTATCAAAAAAGATATGACAGCTTACGATCAAAATATTGCAAACAGTGAGACGAAAGATTATTTTCTGCCTCGATTTTGTGATTTTTTTACCGTGATTCTATTTTACGTACATGAAAAATTCTTTCAAAAGTCTTTTGTTGAGACTTTTGACTTTAAGCTCTAATTTTTGCTAGTTTGTAATATGTACCGTTATGGCTAGATGCGCGACGAAAAATTAGGTGTTTCACGGCTTCGGAGGTATAACAGCGCCTTAAGGAACTTTGTCGCGCAAAACCTTGCAATTTTTATATTCCTGAGTACTCAAAATACTTTCAAGTATTTTAGTGTTTTGTGCGATAAAGTTCCGTAAATGTATGGCAGTAAGGAATATTATTTCATAAAAGTATCTGTAGGGTAAATACGCCATACATCGGCCCCTCCCCAAACTTCGGCCGTCTGCACATTTTCGGCTTGCGTTAATTTAAAACGTATTGAAGTTACAAATTTGCCACTCGAATTACAATCTTAGTTCATAATCTATATGTACAACCGTTACTTTCCGATTACGTTACACACTCTTCGCACACTGAGCGTCAGTAGCGATTGCGCCGTCGAAGCGTCAATTTCATATTTAAAGTACCTTACTTGCTGTGAATACCCACACTTCGGGGATTGATATTAGAACGGTCAGACATTCCTTTTTTATTGTTTTAAGCATTATTATTAGTAATTAGTGATTTTTACTATATTTTGAGATAGACTTTTCAATGTTTAACGTATTGTTTTAAGGAAAAATAGGAGGCCGCCAATAGAATACCAATTTTGAATTAAAACCGGATTCTCGGTCGTGGCCGACTAAAAGTAAATGCAGTCTGTTTTATAATTTCCAATTGTACTAATTCCATTGCATACATATAGGCAAATAAATCTATTTTACGTTTAATCGCCAAATACCGGCCGGGGTGATATTAGTTGAATCTCGAGAAATAATGTACACAAAATAGAGGCTGGCTTTATAAACATTAAAGATCGTAATGTCGACCAGCCTCGAATTCGAGCCCAACTATACAGGCTGATTACTTTTCTTATTTTCTCAAAATTAAATATTTATTATACGTTTATTTATTTATAATATAAAGAGTTAAGTTTAAATGTAGGAGTTGATATTATTGAAAACATTTATATTAGCTTATTATGGTATGGAAATATAAGATATAAATTGCTCTTTGGAACTTGCTACCTTAACCCATGTTAATTACGTAGCTTAAAAATATAAATATATTCAATAATGATACTCTGGGCCAAAAATGGTATGAATTATTTTTGAACAGATATCCAGAACTAATTATAATTATTTTGATGTTTACTTTGTTATAAATTGTAATACTTACCTAACGTTATTTAAGTGCAAATAAAAAAATACTTTACCTACTATTAAACAAATACGATTAATAACGTATACTTAGTGAGACTCCTGCCAAAATAAATCATATTAATAATATTTATCCGTCTTAATTTAAAACATCCTATACCCGGCCGATATTTGGGAAAAACGCGACCGACCATGGCCCGTGAATGGCCGACTAAGGGATTTTTTGTTCTCGACGCATATAAACCTTAGTACTTTTTCCTTGTAGTAGAAATGTCAACCTTATGCCCATAAACATGAAATAGATTTATCAAACTATCCAAAACCGCATCGGAACCTATCCTTTCGTTGCAAATTGATGGTGCCAGACCGATTCCAAAACAGAAAAACCGTAAGGATGCCGACATTTAGCGTATTTAACCTACTACGTTTCGGTCGGGAGTCGGTAATACGCGAAACGTGTTCGCGTACGTTCAAGTAAAAAATACTTTGAAAGTGTTGCAAATATTTTAGTGTTTTGCGCGACAAAGTTCCGTAAATGTATGGCGGTAAGGAATAATATCCCATGAAAGTAAAAGTACTCCGTTACGATCGTGGATCGGCAAAACGCGAGACGCGATCGCGTACGTTTAATTCAAGTAAGAAATACTTTGAAAGTGTTGCAAGTATTTAAAAAAAATCGTTACAATCAGCTTCAAAATTACGAATCCTACAAAATAAATGATTTTATAATAGTTAAATTTAGTTTTTTATCTAATTCTGTTTATCCACTTTAATGGCGGAATAAAAAACGACCTAATTTATCAATTTAAAAATATTAATTTGCCAACATCTGGATTTGAGTTAATTATCTAAATAACTAACTTGCACGTTTGCATAACTTGCTTGTAAGGCCGAATTAATAAACCAATTGTAATGACTAGCTTTTGCGCGCGACTTCGTTCCCGTGAAAGTTGAAGAGAAAAAATTCCAACGTTTTTGCAAGATTTTTTGTTAGTTGACGAGGTATCATGGTTTCATAAATAAAAAAATAAAATGAACTGTTGTTTCACTTCTACATTTTAATAGTTACCTACCTATTCCCCTTTTGCAATCTCGACGTTCGCTTCGCCAGGGGTTCGCCATTTAGGTTACATTAATTTCGCCTGAATACCAATTTAATTAAGAATATAATAATACAAATAAAGAATAACAATTTTCACGAAGCAGAACTCAAAGGAAAGCACCACCTAGTATAGTAATGTACCTATTATATTATCTGTAGCATGCACCACAGACCCTGGGACCACCGACCATCAGACCAAGGCAACCTCACAAGGTCATAGGTTTTGTCAAGTCTATTCAAACTAGCCCAAACACTACAAGTTTCTCATGTGTAGTTTAGGAGTTTCTGTGACCACCTTCCGGCTTCATTATCAGACCAAGGCAACCTCACAAGGTCATAGGTTTTGTCAAGTCTTATCAAACGAGCCCAAACACGACTAGTTTATCATGTGTAGTTTAGGAGTTCCTGTGACCACCTTCCGGCTTCATCATCAGACCAAGGCAACCTCACAAGGTCATAGGTTTTGTCAAGTTCATTCAAACGAGCCCAAACACTACTAGTTTATCATGTGGAGTTTAGGAGTTCCTGTGACCACCTTCCGGCTTCATCATCAGACCAAGGCAACCTCACAAGGTCATAGGTTTTGTCAAATCTATTCAAACGAGCCCAAACACTACTAGTTTATCATGTGTAGTTTAGGAGTTCCTGTGACCACCTTCCGGCTTCATCATCAGACCAAGGCAACCTCACAAGGTCATAGGTTTTGTCAAATCTATTTAAACGAGCCCGAACACTACTAGTTTATCATGTGTAGTTTAGGAGTTCCTGTGACCACCCTCCGGCTTCATCATCAGACCAAGGCAACCACACAAGGTCATAGGTTTTGTCAAGTCTTGTCAAACAAGCCCAAACACGACTAGTTTATCATGTGTAGTTTAGGAGTTCCTGTGACCACCTTCCGGCTTCATCATCAGACCAAGGCAACCTCACAAGGTCATAGGTTTTGTCAAGTCTTGTCAAACGAGCCCAAACACGACTAGTTTATCATGTGTAGTTTAGGAGTTCCTGTGACCACCTTCCGGCTTCATCATCAGACCAAGGCAACCTCACAAGGTCATAGGTTTTGTCAAGTCTATTCAAACGAGCCCAAACACTACTAGTTTATCACGTGTAGTTTAGGAGTTCTTGTGACCATCTTCCGGATTCATCATCAGACCAAGGCAACCTCACAAGGTCATAGGTTTTGTCAAGTCAATTCAAACGAGCCCAAACACGAGTAGTTTATCATAATATGTAGTTTAGAAGTTCCTGTTACCATCTTCCCGGCTTCATCATCAGACCAAGGTGCATTCACAAGGTCATTCATCACTGCACCATTTCAATGTTACCGTAACATAGCCACCAAACTTACGTAAGTATGTCAAATATCAGCTTAATGGAACAGTGTACAAAGTGCATTCCAAATTTTGAACGGAAAGACACGAAGTCATAAAAATATCGCTAGATGTTTTAACGCCACCGGTACATACGTAAAATAGGTACCTACTAGATCGGTTGATCGTGTTATAACCTTGAAATGAGGCACACTTGGGTGACAAGGTGAAATATCATAATATTTCTACATTTTAAACAGAATGCTTTTTTATTATAGCGCCATCTCTTCTTTTTAATTTAAAATAACATTGCTTACAAAATGAAACGTAAGATGTCGCTACCATCGACTCCCATTTTGTTCGTCGCTAGCGCCATCTGTTGTATTATTTACGGTATTAACAAGTACTTATAAAAATAAAGGTCTAATATTAAGGATCTAACGTGGCCAATTTTTATGGACGACTTGCGGCATCTGTACTGTAAAGTATATATTTATCTATGACTTGGCATAGACCCGTGGTTTTCATTATATACCGAATTTATTCGAGAATAAAAAATCAAACCACAAATAATAATAATAAAACCTAGCAACACGTCAACAAAGCAACATACAGTTTTCCTTGAATTTTTATATTTGCAATTTATACCATATTTTTGTGTTTATATTGATATTTTCGACTATGTGCAGGACCTCTTTATTGGATAAATATATAATTGATATGAGGTTCTTATAAATATGAGGTTCTTATAAAGGAGTAAACTAAAACACGTCCATCTCAAGCAAAACCCCGTTTATTACTCAACTACACAATTATTACATGAATAGAATACATGTTAATACAGTCGCATACAATATCATTCATTATAGGGCTGTACCATACCATACGCCCTTCGCAAAAGAAAAAAAATGAATAAAATAGTTTTTTTTTTCAACTATGAAACGGCTTTGTACGATTTGGGTTTTTGACACAATTTTGACACCATTTGAACTTGTATTTGGTAAAAAATGTAATATATCTAGTAATTTAAGAATAGAACGGAATGGAAAAACTGAAGTTATCCACGAAAATCGTACTTTTATCACGATATAATTTTATCACGATATATTGGTTTCACTTGTTATTACATTTAAACCAAATGATCTAGAAACTACATTTTTATTACTAGCCGACGTTTCGAATTCTTTACAGGATTCATGTTCACGGCAGACTGAGGTGGTATTTGTCTTTGTCTTGAATTTAAAAGTTATCTCAAAGTACCCGAACATTTTTCAACTATTGGTGTTACTATCTACGCAGAATGTGCTCACTGTGTCTTGATGTCTTCTGGTGACTTTGTCCTTCTTGGGTTTCATTAGCCTGATAACAGGGTCCCAAGCTGGAGGAACATTCCAACCATCTTCCCTATTGAAATTAGGATGTTTTTTAATTTCAATAGCTTCTCGTATCATTCTTGGAATAAAGCGGTGTTCTTTTGCGAGTATCTGTGGTTTATCAAATCGCAGGTAATGGTTGGTTCCTTGTTCTACATGTTCACACACAGCAGACTTCGTCGAGCGTTTGTGTTTAATGTCAGCTATATGTTCCTTTAGTCGAATGCCTATGCTTCTCTTGGTTTGGCCAATGTATGAGAGCCCACACTCACAGTCTATCTTGTAAACCCCGGTCTCTTGTAAGGGTAACTGACTCTTGACAGATGGTAATAATTAGCTTATCTTCGTTGGCGGCTTGTAGAAAATTTTTATTGAAGCTCGCTTCAAGATGTAGCCAATCTTGTCGGTCACGCCCTTGATGTATGGGAGGACAGCAGGTTGTCTCTCTACTGTGGCTGGCTTGTTCTTCGGGGATCTGTGACGTTGGCGCGGCGGTCGGAGCTTGTTGTCTTGCAGAACTTGCTTGACATGTTGAAGCTCGGCGTCCAGGTGTTTCTTGTCACAGATCCCCCGGGCTCTCTGAAACAAAGACATTCCTACGGTAGCTAACTATTTAGGATGGTGGTGAGATTCACCGTTTAAGTACCTATTTGTATGTGTCTTTTTCCTATACACAGTGTGACTCAAAGAGTTGTTTTTGTTCCTGATAACAAGTACATCTAAGAAAGCTAAAGAATTGTTTGCCTCTAATTCCATTGTAAATTTTATCTGGTTGTGAATAGAATTAAGATGGTTTAGGAATACATTAACACTATCTGTTGGTAAAATTGTAAAAGTGTCATCTACATACCGCTTGTAGAACCTCGGTGTGATGGTGGCAGTCTGCAGGGCTCGCGCCTCGAAGTCCTCCATGAAGATGTCAGCAACAACAGGCGATACTGGAGAGCCCATTGCCAAACCGTCTACTTGTATGTAGTAATTCTCATACCATAACAGATAGCCAGCTGTTAAGCAGTGTTTCAATATTTCTGCATATTCCTCAGGCAGGTTATTCTCTATTAGCTTCCTTCTAGTTATTTCAATACAGTCATGTGCTGGTAAGCATGTGAATAATGACTGTACATCAAAACTAACCATAGTTTCCTTGTCAGAGAGATGTAGGTGTTTTATTTCACTGACAAAATGGTAGGAATCCTTTACATGCGCTCTCGTCTTGCCTCTGAGTGGCGAGAGAATCTTTGGAAGGTGTTGAGCCAATCTGTAGGTTGGTGCCCCTATTTGACTGACTATAGGGCGCAGTAGAGCATTTTCCGCGTGTATTTTCGGTAGACCATAAAATTGAGGAGGTTTTGCACACGATGGTATTAAGTTTTTCACGTCCAGATTCAGTTGTTCGGAGTATTTCTTCACAATATCACTCGTTTGCTTGAGTATTTTGTTGGTAGGGTCCGTCTTAACCAATTTATATGTACTTTCATCCGACAAAAGATTTTCCATTTTTTGTTTATAATCGGACGTGTCCATCACTACCGTTGCATTTCCCTTATCTGCTCGGAGTACTGTTAGTTCAGGTCTAGCTCGTAGGTTCTTCAGTGCAAAATACTCAGGTTTTGGTAGATTCCTTTTCGGCACTTTCGACTGGCGCAATACAGCAGAAACGTCTTGACGTATCTTCCTTACTCACATTGATCTTGACTAGACAATCCTCAACGTTGCAAATAATGGTCTCATATGGTATTCTGGATGGAGTTATCGCATAATTTAAACCACTGTTCAGTACCTTTTCAGTGTTTTGATCTAACGTGTGTTTTGACAGATTGACAACTGTTTGTCTATGGTCGGCGGACGGTAGCGTGTGATTGGTCCGTGCAAAAACGTTAAAATATTGTACATTAGGCAAAATATAGGTTTATTGACCACAAAAAGGGATGTAATAATATATAATATAAATACTCGAAACAGACATAAGTTATATGCCCCTTATCGTCGTTTACTTAAAGTTATTAATTCTTTTGTAGGGCTAGGTATTCGTGTATACAATAAAATACCAATTAGTCTTTAAGAATTACCATTTAGTACATTTAAAACTAAAATAATAGACTGTAAGAAAGGTTATTATACTATTAATGATTATTTCAGTGATAAGGATAGTTGGTCACTTACACTAGACAAATCACGATCTTTATACTTATTTAGAATTATATATGTAGATACTTTGCATTTTTCAGTTTATATAATATTTCTAGTTCTTTTAAATGACGATTCATGTATTATTAGATCATTCAACTTACTACATTTACATTTGCATTGTTGTTCCACTAATTTTATTAAAATTTGACTGCACTGTAAGATGAAGATTACTCGTGATCATGGGCTGTAAACTATTTATTTTTGTAATTTTGTGTATTCATGTACAGTCACTTCTGTAACATACATTTCCACCATAGTTCTGAACATGGTCGCGAGATGCCTACATTATAAGACGTAAGTGGATGCTCCTGTTACACAATATTCACCTTGGAAGGCTGACTAAGGCACTTCATTTAGTAACTGCATTAATTGTTTAAGTATTATGTCTGTAACTATTAACTATTTACAAGTAATTAAGTGTAATGTGAAACAGTTGCAGCTCCTTACAAAAATAAAATACATAATTATGTACTATAATATTGGCGATTCAAAAGAGTGGCCACGAGTTTTATTGCCCGTTCTTTCTCGTGGTTCTACCTATTGCTTTGCGAACGAGGCAGTAAATGTAGAAGCATTAAGTAATTCGATTTAAAAAATTGACGTTCATAAGCGTCACCTTTTGACCTAGATGAATGTAAAGAATGCAAAGAGCCAATTCATCTCGTAGGGTAGCTATAATCATCAATTATAAAACATCACTTTTATGTTTTTGCCTGCAAAATAATTTAAACGGATCTTATGAGAAGCTCCTAAAACTGCCTCAAGTCTACAAACATCGTAATTAGGTCGCAACAGATACCAATTAATAGAAACGTCATGTCTTCAAAGTCGTTCGTCAAAGTCAAAATTTGACTTTGACTTTGAAGACATTTTGCAAGTAAAAACATACAAGTGTTGTTTTATAATTGATGATTATAGCTGCCCTACGAGATGAATTTGCCCTTTGCATTCTTTACATTTCATGTGAATTTTAAGTTGAATAAGGTACCTAGAAAGTATCTGTAGTAATTAAATGGGGTGTTGACATTTTAGTACGTATTTTTTACCTTTAAGAATGGACATCACATTTTTATAACATTACCGTGGACGTGTAGTCTCACAGGCTCCTACACTTCTTACTGTATTTTTTAAGAAGATTATGTAAAAGAGCTTCAAAATTATATTTAACTTTAAGTAATATAATCTACATTTGTCGTTAAATATCGAGGAACATACAAAATCAAAACATTTGAACAGTCTTTGGGTAGTTTTAAGTGTAGCTATATTTTTTATATTGTGCAATTAAAATAATTAAAGAAAACAAAATTAAACTTATTTTTATGGAATTCTAACATAAAAGGAACTCAAAAAACAAAAAAAATACCACTTCAGACAACAAATAACAAAAATTCTGAAAACTACTGTTAACGCTGTTTGTTAGCAGAATTTTCTCTAAGAATGAGAACATTGTTGTATGGTACACAAATTGAGTTGTTATTCTAAGCTTCTTTTTAAGACAAATTCTACTAAAATTTCCTGTCCTTTTTATGAATGGTTGTGACTGTTCATCCACTGTTATCATATCACCTATTGTACATATTTTACTTTGATTTTTAACTATGACGCAACCTCATCTTTTACTGATCGTTTCGTTACTAAAACTGAAGCTACTGAGCAGCTCAGGTATGAGGAGCAAGTGGCAGATCACAAAACTTAGAAACCAACATTGGTCCGCGGCCTGTGAGGCTACACGTCCATACTTAAAGGTTATTCTGGCACCGCACGAAACATGACACATCTAAACTTATACAGTAAAGCTGCGGTAGAAAAGTACATTACAAATAAAAATCCTTATTATAACTTCTAAGTATTAGAGCTTGAACATTTCTGCAGCACTTCGCCCTCATAATATTCTGACTGACTATTCGTTGGTTCAAAATAGTGTACACGGTACAGCACTTACTTCGAATGACGCGGCACATATATTTTTACCATTAGCTTTGGAAGGGTAAATATTTCCGTGGACACAGCAAATATTTTGCAACCTCTAGATGAATAAAGTGACCACTTGACCAGGTAGTCAGTCAAAATTATCCCGTGTTCTTACATTGTTTCCACCTGTTTTGGCAAAATCGAGTTCTTAACAGGGATTTGTTGCTCTTTTATGGAGTTTCAAGTTATAGTGTGGGTGCATAGGGTTCCCACCAAGAACTTAGGGTCCCAAGCCCACCTTACCTGCAAGTGGTGCACCTGGCGGTCAACGAACGAGGCTCTGGCAAACAAAATATCCCGATAAGCGGCAATAGGCTCGCCACCTATTACGTGGGATCAAAACACTGGCGAAAAGTGGGCGTTTAATATGCCTCTGCCTACCCCTTAGGGGAAACAGGCGTGAGTTTATGTATGTATGTGTATGTAATCAAGTTATAGATTGGTCAATCGTGCAGCATGGTTTTTGACTATTTTATTTTTAATTTATGCAACCAGGTACTCTAGTAATTGGTTTACTCTGTATGGGTTATGTTGGTATAAGCAATTCAAACATTTTAGCGCTTGCAAACCCATATAAATAAGAGCTGAGAATAAGGATCATAATATTAATGACAAAGACGATATGTAAGGATAATACACATTATATTTTGTCAGTTTTATATTGTCTTGTGTAGTAATGATAATCTTTTAATAGAGGCTTACTAATTCTAGTAAGAAAACGTAATAACAAAATGTTATAAACCTTTAACGTGCCGACGTTAAGTAAATAAACTTCTTAGATTCAGAGACAATAACTATATGTTAGCCCATGTCAAGTTTCAGTCTGCTTATGTACGCTATAACTTACGCGAATAAACAAGAACACCTCTGATTTTGCGCAGAAGATAGATATGGCTCCTATGGCTCCCTTGCATTAAGTTGATATATCCTAATACACTCCATGGACACGGCACATATACACAAGTGCTTTGTGGACTGTCTTATTCGTTCAGAGTAGGTGAAGGGTTAAATTTACAGTGAACATACTTGTAGTAGGAATTTAACAGACCAGTGCGTTTAGACACGGCAAAGGCTTTCGTGGTCGTATTAACGGTCTACCGACTATGCGAGTCCGTCAAATGTGTTTGCAGATCGACGACGGTTTTATCGGGTTGGGAAAACTGTGTTTCTAGGATACAAAAATAAATTTTACGACCAAATAAGGATAGTCAGTAGTTTGTGTTGCCTTGATTGTAAGATATAGTTGATTGAATCAGGCGTTACTTGGCCGAACTCCATTGTTACCTAATGGAAGGATAGATGAACCCACCACGCACCCTCGGATTGACCACCCCAACTTTTGCAATTGAAAAAGGTTGGCAATACCGAAGTCCTCTAAAAGGATAAGTGATATAGGAATGGTAGGGGTTCCAGGAAGATACCTGACTTGCAGTATCCCGCTGTATGCGCCGACTATTCTTCGACACGTGTTTCGCCTCTGCACGAGGCATCCTCAGGAGCGATTGCCAACGACTGAGCCTTGATTTTAAGATGTATCGGACATTTCAACAAAATTTTTCACAACTTTATTATTACTATTATAAGTTCAGAGTACCTTAAAGAACTGATTAAAAATGATAAGTACCTTATTTATTTTCAAAGGAATTGTGTAACTCATGCTATTAATGAAATCCTCAGTCACACAAAAGTTTAATGTCGTTGCAATTTAAATTTGTTTAATTCAAATTTGCTGCAATGCTCTTCGGGAAATTATAGTATGACTGTTACACGATTAGTCTTAACTAAAATTTAATTTTAATTCTCATGACGCGAGAGCGGTTAAACTGAACTTTTATATACAATAATGCATGTGCTCCATTTTAAAGTAACTGATTTTAGCAACGTCGGGTTTTCAGTTTTTCGGGTTTTCTTGTCTTCAGTTTATGTATAACAGACTGGCAACAGTATTTAGGTAACCTGCTTATAGATAAGATAAGTAATTTCGTTCCTTGAAAATTCTGGTGAAACAGAATGCGTGCTAAACGTTCTCAAAATAAATAACAATAAAGCTAACCTTATTTAACTCATCAACATGGATATTCCTTTTAGTAGGAGTGATAGAACACGCCGCTCTCCACCACCGACCCCGACACCGAAGACCTCTCAACATCAGAGACAAGAATATGAAGAGAGAAGAGAAATGATTTCAATACCGGAGTTACAGAACTGGTTGGGAATTATTGAGCAGAGTCTGAATGAGGTTTGCGCTATCGCCTCTGAAGGTAAGCTGAACACCGAGCAAAAGTTGAAAATCTATCTCAACTGCCGCAATGTTGCACAGGGTGTGTCTCGAATGATCATCCAATACCAATCATTGAAGCTAAAAGCCTTACAGAACCACCAAGCCCTTACAGCTATGACAGAAAAGCAAGACCTAATGGAGGCGCTAACCCAGATCAAGCAGTCCATCCAGGAATCGAGCACCAAACAAGCTGGAGCTTGTTGTAGCCAGCACTTCGTTTGAGGATATGGTGAAAAAGGGAGCCAACAAATACATTCGGCCGAATAATCTGATCTAGCTAGCGGTAGCTATTTACCCTAGCGATGCTTCAAAAACAAGCAAGGACACAAAAACTATGGTTCAGAAAATCATAGAGCCTGAAGAAATGAAGCTACGAATTCGCGGAGTACGAAAGACCAGGAATGGAGTAGTAATAATTAGCACAGAAACAAAAAAATACATCGAAAAATTGAAACAATTGGTGCATCAGGCCTAAAGATCGATGAACCATACAAGCGCAAACCGCGTATTATTATTATTGGTTTCCCGACAACAATGAGTGAAACTGAGGTCTATAGATGTATTTTTGAGCAGAATGTCGCTGAGAAATTACCAGGGATGACTCTAAATACATTTTTGTCTTCAATAAAATTTAGTCACAAATCTAGCAATAGAGACTCTGATTTCTGCAATTTTATACTAGAAGTAACAGCCGTAATCCGTAAAGCCAAAATCACTCAGAACAGGATATTTATCAACTGGACTTCCTGTCCGGTGAGGGACTTCACCCTGGTAACCAGGTGCTGAAAGTGTCAGCAGTACGGTCATGCGGCTAAGTCTTGCAAGAATGAGGCCTCTACGTGCGGACATTGTGATGAAGAAGGACATTCGATCCAGAACTGCAACAAGAAATCGCAAGCGCCAAAACGTGGGACGTGTCTGCGCTTCAACAAACCGAGTAATCACTCAACGGGTGTCGTCGACTGCCCGGCCAGAAAAGCTGCCGAAATCAGGTACATTAATACAATAGACTATGAAGGCGCCTAGAAGCGCTGCAATATAGCTATATTATTAATACCATTGACGCCTACGTTCTGTGCCTGGTACATAACACATTTGGTGAGAGACTATGTGTTTTAATCATCCAAGGAGCCCATCCAATCATCCATAAAGCAAGGAGCCAGAAAGAAAGATGGGTAGTTTGGCGTTGTAGATGATTTAGATACAATAATAAACAGATAGCAAATATAATATACACATACATATACTAGTGTACAAAAAATACAAACATATAGTCACCAAGTACATACACTATATAAATAACTATATACATAAAAATAATTCTAAAATACATAAATACTAATAATATATACTAATAATATGAATACTTAAACAAATGAAAGTAGAAGGAAATAAAATAAGACAGTCTTACTAGAATATCAAGGTTAAAGAGGTAAGTAGTAATCTTTTAGCATCTTTGAAATGATGTAATAGTTTGAGCTTGTTTGATGGATAACGGCAGTGCATTCCACAAGCGTGCAGCTTGGACTGTGAACGAAAGATCGTAAAATCTGCTCGAATGCATTGGGCTAGCCAATCTCAAATTCACCGATGACCTCAGAGACCTAGAATTTGTGTCCGTAAGGAATTCGAAGCGTTCTTTTAAATAAGGGGGAGTAGAAGGATTGAAGAGAATATTATAGAGTAAAAACAGTATAACCGTCGAAGGCGAAGTGGTAGCCACTTGAGCAAATTGCGGCAATTGAAAACATGAACATTTATTTGTGTAATAAGGCATGAGATTTAACTATGATTATGATAACATACAAAGTAAGCAGATATACTTATGAAATAAAGGATTTTATTAAAATGATGCCATTTTTACTAAGATTTCAGGTTATATATTGTGGCAAAAACATAGAATTAAATCCTAGAAAAACTTTCTAACAATGAACACAAAAAGAATCTGGAATCGAAACAAATACATATTTATGCATTCATAATGTTTTGTGCCCGTTTAAGCTTCGATTATTACATGAAAAAGCGGACTTACATAGTACTGTTACGCCATCTATCGGTGAATGGGGGTACTAGAGGAGATTGAATGTATGAGTGGTTTAAAGATAATTCAGCTATTCTGTACTAGACGGCGTTGGACTATGTCGACTGTTCCCGACTTACTAGAATGTAGCGGCCTAGCGGGAATGTTCGGGAATATGCTAGAAAGATCTCGTTGCCTGTCCGGCCGGTATAAATATACGGCGGGCGAGCGAGTTCACACAGTTACAATTGAATATCGAAGCGATCAACAAGAAGCGAAGGAAATAAGTCGGAAGTGTTTAGTGTTGTTCTAGTGGTGTGAATAGTGTGTTTTATTAGTGAAGTGAAAATAAAGTGTGTTTATCTAGTGTTATTGTGTTAGTGAATAAAGTGCAGTTTTTCTGGCATAGTGTATATAATTTATCACGAACCCCAGCTCGTAACAAATTGGTGTCACAAGAAAGGGATAAATTATGCCGGTTATGCCGAAGGAAGAAACTGAAGGAGTTCGTACTAGAAACCAGCGCCAGCAAGACCTGGACCAGAGACGCTTCGGAGACGTTCCTTCTCCATCGTCTGGTGGACCAGGCGACTCCGCGGCTGCAGTGGAGCCTGCAAGCGCACACTCCGTGACGGTGTCCGACATCGCGGCTCTGATGGCGTTCATGCAGGAGCAGGCCCGCCGTCAGGAGGAGCAGGCTCGCCGTCAAGAGGAGCACGCGCGCCGCATGGAGGAACAGCTACAGAGCAACAAGGAGGAGCAGGCTCGCCGTCAAGAGGAGCACGCGCGCCGCATGGAGGAACAGCTACAGTGCGACAAGGAGGAGCAGGCTCGCACGAAACATGCCACAGGAGCAGGCTCGCCGTCAGGAGGAGCAGGCTCGCCACGTGGAGGAACAGCTACAGCACGACAAGGAGGAGCAGGACCGCCGTCAACAGGAGCAGGCTCGCCGTCAAGAGGAGCACGCGCGCCGCCTAGAGGAGCAGCTGCAGCGCGACAAGGAAGAGCACGCCCGCCGTCTGGAGGAACAGCTGGTGCTCATGAAGGACCTAAGCGCTGCGGTGGGGAAGGACTTGAAGGCGGTCAAGGAGGAACTCCAGCAGCACGAGGCCCGTATCAGCGACATTGAGAAGCGTGTACATGACCACCACGAGACCTGTGTTGCTGAAGTGGAGAAGAAATTGCGTGGGCTCGAAGTAACACCAGCGGCTGTAGCGCCCTCACCTCGTGGATTTAAGATTCCACCATTTGATGGCTCGTCATCATGGTTTGCATACAAGATCCAATTTGAGGCTGTGATGCGATCGAATGGGTGGACCAAAGAACAGGCCTTAACCGCCCTAACCTTGGGCTTTCGTGATAGGGCCTTGACAGTGTTGGAGGCACTCGGGCAAAACGTCACCTACGAAAAGCTCCTGGAGAGGTGCTGGAGGCAAGATACGGTGACGCGCACCTTGAACATGTGTATCGTGCTCAGCTGAAGGACAGGACACAGCGCACCGGAGAAACTCTGCAGCAGAGGGCTCTGGAGGTGGAAAAGCTGGTCAGGAAGGCATACCAGTCGTCGCCTGCGCTTATTGACGGGAACCTCGTACAGGCGTTTACGGATGGGATCCGGGACCTGGAGGTAAGGGCAGCAGTGAGGCTTGGGCACTTCAAGGACCTCAAGGACGCCTTAGCCCACGCTCTGGAGGTGGAAGCAGTGCGACGCGACGACCAAGGTCACCGCATCAGGGAAGTTGTGTCGCCTGGTGACACCCTGTCTCCACCAACGGGGTCGCCTGATGTGCCTTCCAGGCAGCGAGAGCAAGGAAACGAGTAGAAGACAGGACTGCGGGGCGGGTGCTGGCTGGTAATGGAAGAGCCCCAAGTATCTCGATCTCGCAATCATTTGACGGGAACAGCCTGACCATCGAAGGCGAAATTAACAGAACACCATGCAAGCTGACATTAGACACGGCTGCTTCTCGGACAGTCGTCGGTTTCCATCTGGCAAGACGGGTTCTTCGGGGCTGCTTCAGGAACAATGAATAAGTGAATCTGAGAACAGCTACCGATCAGCACATAACCGTCCGAGGTGAAATGGAGGTGGATCTGAAGCTAGGCAACAAAGTTTACCGTCACAAAGTCATCGTGGCCAATATAGTGGACGACTGCATCCTGGGTCTAGACTTCATGCGGGAGTATCGCTGCGAGATCGATGTTAACCAGGGATTGTTGAAATGTGGCTCGGAAGAGGTCTTCATTGAAGGCGCAACTTCAGGAAAAGTGTACTGCCTGAAGAATGTCACACTTCAACCGCGGTCGGAAACGGTTGTACCGGTTTGTTTACCCGGGAGTTCTGGTCAAGGGAACCGCTGCGTACTTATCGAAGGCCTAGAGAAAGAGGCATCGTGGAAGATTGCACGAACCTTGGTAAGGGGTACCAAAGTTTCATCAGTACGCGCACTAAATGCAAGTGACAAGGAAGTGTTGCTCAAGAAAGGGACGGAATTGGGCACCTATAAAGGAGCGGCTTGTATGCGTAGATGTCAGGAGCAACCTACCAGCGCCAAGGTTCAGGCTGCACGATTCGACGTGTCTTCACTTTTGGAGGACTGCCAAAGTACCCTGTCAGAAGAAGAGAAGACCAAGGCTAAGAGGATGTTGAACCGGTTCGCCGATATTTTCTCGACCAGTGATGCCGACATAGGGAAGAGAGCACTAGTCCAGCACAAAATAAACACGGGAAGTGAAGCACCAATTCGCCAGCGACCAAGACGTGTGCCAGTGGCACGGGAACGTGAAGTGGAAGCTATGATCGACGGTATGGTGAAGGAAGGCGTAATCGAGCCTTCGTCCAGCCCGTGGTGTTCTCCGGTGGTGCTAGTTAAGAAGAAAGATGGCAGCATGCGCTTCTGTGTAGACTACCGCCGATTAAACGACATCACAAAGAAGGACAGCTACCCGCTGCCAAGGATCGATGACACACTGGATACGCTGACGGGGATGAAGTGGTTTTCTACCTTAGACCTAAAAAGTGGCTACTGGCAGGTGAAAATAGATCCTCGAGACAAGGAGAAGACGGCATTCTCCACAGGGAAAGGATTATGGCAATTTAACGTCATGCCCTTTGGATTGTGCAACGCTCCGGCTACTTTTGAGAGACTGATGGAGCGAGTGCTCATGGGACTGATTAGAGACGCCTGCCTGGTCTACTTGGATGATATGATCATCGTGGGGCGCACCTTCCAGGATCACCTTCGAAACTTGGAGCAAGTGCTGTCAAAGATACGAGGAGCTAATTTGAAGCTGAGTCCGAAGAAATGCGCGTTATTCAGAAGGCAAGTGAACTTTCTAGGACATGTGGTCTCGGAGAACGGTATTCAAACCAACCCAGATAAGATCATTGCCGTGAAGGAATGACCAGTTCCAGAGAACAAAACGCAGGTCAGAGCATTCCTCGGATTATGCTCCTACTATAGACGGTTTCTGAAGAACTTTGCTGACATTGCTCGACCTCTTCATAAGCTCACCGAAGACAGAGTACAGTTCTGTTGGAATGAGAGCTGTGACGTAGCATTCCAGAAGCTCAAGGAACATCTGTGTACTGCACCTATTCTAGGCTACCCTGACAATGAGCATGAATTCAAAGTTGACACAGATGCCAGTAACACCGGAATTGGCGGCGTGCTGTCACAGAGAAAGGGTGACCAAGAAGTTGTTATAGCATACTTCAGCAAGGCCTTATCCAAACCCGAAAGAAACTACTGCGTCACCCGGCGGAAACTCTTGGCTGTAGTAAAGACATTGCAGCATTTCAACAAATATTTGTTGGGGCGTAAATTCCACCTGCGAACCGACCACGCTGCGCTAAAATGGCTACTTCAATTTAAGGACCCAGAAGGACAAGTAGCCAGATGGATTGAACTACTGCAAGAGTTTGATTGTGTAATACAACATCGCAGCGGCAAGTCCCATGGTAACGCAGATGCCCTATCGCGTAGGCCGTGTCCCGACCAGTGCAAGCACTGTAGCCGACAGGAATCAAAGCAGGCAGCACTAGTGAGGACGTTAAAGACGGATCTAAGCGACGAATGGAGAGAAGCTTTGCAGAGTGCTCAGCAAGATGACAAGGATGTACAGCCGATTCTTGAATGGAAGAAATCAGGCGCTCCTAGGCCCAAATGGAGTGATATCGCAGCAATGAGCCCTATCACCAAGAGTTATTGGGCACAGTGGAGAAGCTTGGTCGTCCAAGATGGAGTTCTGTGCCGCAAATGGGAAAACGCTCGAGGTAACCAATTCCATCTGCAAATGGTAGTGCCCAAGACTAAGGTGCCGGAAGTACTGCGGCTCTATCACAATGGTGCTTCGGGAGGTCACATGGGTGTTAAGAAGACGCTTACTAAGGTCCGAGAGCGGTTTTATTGGCTCCACTGTCGGAATGACGTCGAGGATTGGTGCCGCAAATTCACAAGTTGTGCGGCTGTCAAAAGGCCACACACTCGTAGCAGAGCTGCATTGAAGGTGTACAATGTAGGAGCTCCAGGGGAATCTGGACAACAGATGTCTGAAAAGATGAAGACTCGCTACGACTGGAAGGCAAACAACAAAGGCTCCGATGAGGGATCATTTGTGTGGCTTCATAACCCAGTACGAAGCAACGGTAAATCGCCTAAGCTACAAGCCAGGTGGGACGGGCCATATCGCATAATTCTCAGGATGAACGACGTCACCTATCGAATCCACAAGGGGTCGCGAGGTGCACCGAAGATAGTTCAGGTGGACCGGTTGGCTCGTTACCATGGGTCCAACGATGTTCGAGACGAACACGTTTAAGAGGGGGGCAGTGTTACACCATCTATCGGTGAATGGGGGGTACTAGAGGATATTGAATGTATGAGTGGTTTAAAGATAATTCAGCTATTCTGTACTAGACGGCGTTGGACTATGTCGACTGTTCCCGACTTACTAGAATGTAGCGGCCTAGCGGGAATGTTCGGGAATATGCTAGAAAGATCTCGTTGCCTGTCCGGCCGGTATAAATATACGGCGGGCGAGCGAGTTCACACAGTTACAATTGAATATCGAAGCGATCAACAAGAAGCGAAGGAAATAAGTCGGAAGTGTTTAGTGTTGTTCTAGTGGTGTGAATAGTGTGTTTTATTAGTGAAGTGAAAATTAAGTGTGTGTATCTAGTGTTATTGTGTTAGTGAATAAAGTGCAGTTTTTCTGGCATAGTGTATATAATTTATCACGAACCCCAGGTCGTAACAGTACTATTAGATGTTCTGTGGCGTAGCGGGAAGCGGCAAAGTGACTGCTTAAATTAATTCACCATCGGTGCTGTCAAATTAAATTTTATTTTTATTAAACGTAGTGACTTTCGATAAAGTATTATCTTACGAACTCGGTGTCCAAATATCCAAGGTGAGGATTTAAAGTATTTTAAAAGATTATATTCTGATACAAAGTATTTCGTGTTAAATCCAAATAAAGATAGACTAAAACACAAAATCCCTTCTAGCTCCTTAAATAATATGGTGAATATCATGTGAACAAAGCTTATCTGCGTTGATCGATTCTCTTTATGCTCGTTGATCGGTCACTCAACCCTCGTATCAGATTAGAGCGACACCGTCCAAACGATTTTTTGTCAGCTTCAAGTTAGATAACGCCAGACAGTATGATAAGAAACAAAGAAAAGTAAAGTAAAAAATTATATTTATTCAAAATAAGTAGAAATATTAATTTTGAGGACCCACCTCTGTTGCCAGTAAATGCCGATTTACCGTCTACTGAATATCTCGCAATCTCTCGCTGCTAATGGAGCATAATCAGTCGCGCCTGAGCGCTTGCACTGTCAACACACATCCATACGTCACCTAAAGCAACTTGCAGGGAAAGTAAACCTTTTGTCGTCGCCCATAGCCATGATGAAGTGTAGCGCATGCGGTAACCAATTCAATGACGGAGTGCAATGTGGTTCCTGTAAGAAACAACTGGACTTCTTATGTGCCAATATAACTGAAGTGGGCTGGAGAAAGTTGGGCACTGAGCGCAGAGCAGCATGGAGATGTTCTTCGTGTCGCGGGTCGTCTCCGCTACCATCGCCGTCCGGCCAAAAGGACCCATTAACCCTCGAAGTACTTATGACCGAAATCCGGGACATGAAACAACAACTGTCTGGCCTGCCTACTCTCATAACCGAGATGAAGGGTTTGCGAAGTGAGATCCTGGAGGTTAAAACGTCATGCGAGTTTATGAGTGCTAAATTAGACGACTATAATGCAAGAATGGATCTGATAGAAAACCGACTAGCTGAACTCGAAAGGACGAAAGAATCAGTTATTTCTCTGCAGTCCGAAGTTGCCAATATCCAGAAGGAACTCAGCACCTACGATCAGAAATCCAGGCTTAACAACGTGGAGATTAGAGGAATACCCGAAAAAAAAGATGAGAACCTTTTTAAAATCATAGACTCTATCGGAAATGCAGTGCAGTACACAGTACCAAAACCCCAGATCAACTACATCTCAAGAGTACCTACGTACAACTCAAAGGATAAGCATATCATCGTTAGCTTTATTAATAGGTACGTGAAGGAAGAGTTTATTGCTGCGGCGCGAGCTAGCAGGAGTCTCTCAACAAGTGACCTGGGATATCAATCTGGACAGCGAGTCTATGTCAACGACCATCTGAATGCGGCATCGAAAAAGCTTCTGAATACAACGAAGACTATAGCTAAAGAGAAGATGTACAAATTCGTATGGGTGAAATACGGTAAAATTCATATTCGCAAGAACGTTGAATCGCGTACTACAGTGATCAACAATGAAAACGATTTAAACAAAATTGCTTAATCTGGTACCGTGAGTCGAAATCATTATCTTTTTGCTTAATTATACCTGTATATCTAAATGTATTTCTCACCTTTAGAGTCGCAAATTTACTTAATCTACTTTTGTTCATTATCCTATCAACCAAATTGCTGTCAGTATGCAAAATGTTTTTAATCCCTGCCTACGCTCGAACTCGTTTGCGCCACTACCGCTCTCTTTGCTTTCGCTACGCATTAAGTTTAAATATATTTATCTCACTCACACTCGTGCTTATAAAAGTGTATTGCTCACTCGCTTATGCATTCATTAGCCGTTTATTTTATCATTGTTTTTGTTCACCCGCATTTATTATTTTTATGACGGACTATTTTTGTTTTGCAAGGATATTATTTATCGTAGGTGTATGCTTGCTTTATTTTTGTATTTTGCTGTTTCTTCATACTTTGAAAATTACTTCTAATGTTATGTTAATGTTTAATAATGCATTATAAGACCTCGAAATTAAATATCTATTATCAAAACGTCAGAGGGTTACGCTCCAAAACTTTTGAATTCTATCGCAATCTTTCTCTCAGTTCTTATGATGTTGTAATTTTAACGGAGACTTGGCTTGTGGAGAGTATATCCAATAATGAACTCTTTGATAACCGGTACACGGTATGGCGACGGGACCGAGATTACAAAGTCACAGGACAGACTCTAGGTGGCGGCGTCCTCATAGCAGTACGCAGCGATATTTCTGTTCTGCCACAACCACAATTTCATTCTTCGGCAGAGGACTTATGGTTAACTTTAAGAACACCTAGTTTAAAATTACATCTGTGTGTCATTTATTTGTGCAGACAAAATCATGGTCATACTTTTTCGCAACAACTTAACAATTTTTTATTAAAAGTTAGCGACGCCTTCTTACGCAATCCATCTGATAAATATCTTCTAGTGGGAGATTATAATATGAGTAATATTTTATGGGTTCCTAGTAGTGACGGCTCTTTGTCTGCTTCCAATATACATAACCAAGACGAACAATTATTTACCGAAGAAATGCAGACCCATAATTTATTGCAATACAATGGTATCCTAAATAAGTATGGCAAAATTCTCGATTTGGTATTGTCAAATGTAACCAATTTAGTAGCCCAGTGCGACGCTCCATTAGTACCAGTCGACCCCCATCACGGGGCGCTTACGATTACAGCCACCACCATCGATGTACCAGGTTTGAAGCCGTTAGCGCATACCAAATATCTTTATGATAAAGCTGATTTTGTCTCAATTAACAACTCGATCTCATCAACGGACTGGAATAAAGAATTCTCTATCAGATCTATGGAAGAAGCAATTGATTATTTTTACCTCAACCTCAATAACTTAATAAAAAAGCATATCCCGTCCAAGGTAGTCTCGAAAGAGAAATATCCTAAGTGGTATTCGCCGTCGTTAAAAAAAGTAATAAAGGAAAAGTTTAAATACTTATCTAGGTATAAAATTTATAAAAATAGATCTGACTGGGAAACTTATAGACTTCTTCGGGACAGGGTTAAGATCTTAGAAAAACAATGTTTTAATTCCTTTATAAGCGCCACAGAAGAGTCTATAGAAAAGAACCCAAAACAATTTTGGTCATTTATAAAGCCGCGTAGCAAGGATAACAATATACCCTGCGTCATGAAATATCAAGACACTGTTGTCTCAAATGGAAACGAAATATGTAACGCGTTCTCCTCCTACTTTCACTCCACATTTGTTATGCCCGCTACATCAGGGGATGCATCATACTCCTTAGACACCATTGCTCCCGATTTGTCGGATATTTCCACTGTGGATATAAATATTGCAGAAGTCACCAAACTTTTGTCCCAGCTCGATGCCTGTAAGTCTGCCGGACCTGATAAAATCCATCCTCGTCTTCTTATAGCATGCGCTAAGACTATCGCTATCCCTATATCTCTCTTATTTGAGAAGTCTCTTGCAACCCGCACCTATCCGCGTATATGGAAATCGGCGTACATCACTCCAATTCATAAAAAGGGACCTAAGACCGAAATTACAAATTATAGGCCAATCTCAAAACTATGTGTGATCTCAAAGGTATTCGAGAGAATTATTTATAATCAAGTTTATTCGGCTCTAGAAAATTGTCTCAGCCAAACGCAACATGGTTTCCTCAAGGGTCGCTCGACCGTCTCAAATCTTATCTTATTAAACGATCATTTGACGGAAAACATGGATGCTGGTAAGCAAGTGGATGTGATATACACCGATTATAGTAAAGCTTTCGATCGGATCAGTCATGAAATCTTATTAATAAAGCTTCAGCGAATAGGAATAAGAGGCGACTTGCTCAGATGGTTCTCGTCATATATTAGAAACAGAACACAGGCCGTAGTATTAAACAACTACATATCGAGCTGGGTACATATCCCCAGCGGAATCCCTCAGGGATCGTTAATTGCGCCTCTTTTGTTTATTGTATTTGTAAATGACATTGAAACCTGCTTTCATTACTCTAAACTACTGTGTTTTGCAGACGACATGAAAATATGTGCATCTGTGTCATCACTATCCGATGCAAAGCTACTTCAGTCGGACCTTACGCGCCTTGATCAGTACTGCCTTATTAATAAACTTGATCTTAATCCCTCCAAATGCTCTGTTGTTACGTACAGTCGTAAGAAAGAAAATGTACTATTCCAATACACGGTAAAGGGCCACCCAGTACCTAGAAATGCATCTATCCGTGACCTGGGCGTTACTCACGATTCAAAATTGCTTTTCGATAAACACATTGAAGACATAACAGGAAGGGCCTCTAAAGCTCTTGGTTTTATTATGCGTTCGTCCGTATGCTTCAAAAAGGCCAAAACCTGGAAAATTCTATATTGCACTTTTGTCAGGAGTATATTGGAGTATGCATCGCAGATATGGAATCCGCGCTATGACACGTACGTCGCGAGAATTGAGAGAATTCAAATTAAATTTGTCAAATACATGTGCTATAGATTACAAATCCCTTTTAAATCTGACCAATATTTAAATATTTGTAAAAAATTTCACCTCCTAACCCTTTCTGACAGAAGAAATATAGCCGACGTTTGTTATATGCTTAAAATTGCCTCAAACAACATAAATTGTCCTGAATTACTAAGCAAGCTGAATATAAATGCACCACCTAAGCTATTAAGATCTATTAAACCCTTGCATGTTTCCTTAGCCTCTACTAATTATCGCCAAAACTTCTTTTTAAACCGGGCGGGCAATAGCTTTAACTCAGCCGCTAAAGAACTAAATTTGGATTTATTTTGTACTAGTATTCCAGTGGCGAGACGACGAATGAGTGAGAATTTCTTTGCCTAAACTATTACTAACTGAAGGTAGTACTGTAGGAACTGTAGGTACTGTGCGCTATGTATATAATATTGTAGTTTGCTATGTTAAGTCACTTTTGTCTTTTTTATTTAAGAATGTGTGTGTAGTTTACTATATTATGTTACTTTACAGAATTGTATTTTGCTATGTTATGTTACTTTAATCTTTTTTATTTAAGAATGTGTGTAACTTTTAATATAATGTTATACGTGAGGGCCTGTAATTGGCTAACCGTTGCTTACTCAATAATATAATAAAATTATAACAAGCTGTTGGACCTCCAATAAATAAATAAATAAATAAATAAATAAATAATCTCTGCTATAAACAAAAGCAAAGAAAGATGTCATGGCAGTCATGTAAGGTCAAACTTATGGTATTTCAAATATTTAGCTGTAACGGCCACAGCATAATTTAACTTACCATTCTTAACGTAGTGGCGGAGTTAAGCAACGTTTGCAGAAGCTAACGCTTGGATGGGTAATCGCTCGTAGTGGCATTTACATCAGAGCGCTGTGCTGGAGCACAGAAATATGTTGGTTCCAATATCTGTCCTAGTACAATACTCATTAGGCCATGACCGAGGTCTTCGAGCCGGTCCATAAACTTCGATACAAGCGTTGACTGCATGCTCACACAAAAAAGAATAAAAGAAGATCATTTAGTTGCTTGACCAGTTATCCTACTTCCTACTAATGTTATAAATGTGAAAGTTTGTGAAGATGGATGGATGGATGGATGTTTGTTACTCTATCACGCAAAACTACTGAACGCATTTGGATAAAACTTTACAGTAATATAGTTTATACATCAAAATAACACATAGGCTACAATTTATAAAAAAATGTATAATGTTGCCATACTATAAGGAAAAGTATCAACTAAGTCGGCGAAAATCCTGTATTATCTTTATTTGTTTGCTTGGGTTGTGATTACGAAATCTATAATCAACACAGTAGCACCGGAACTGGCAATGATTTTCAATAGATGCATTGACTGTGGTGTGTTTCCTGATCAAATGAAAAGTAGTAAAGTAATTCCTTTATTTAAATCAGGTAGCACATCTGACCCCACAAATTATAGGCCAATATCTGTGCTACCCACGTTTAGTAATATTTTTGAAAAATTAATTCTAGGTTAGCTTCAAATTCATTTCAATAACAATAAGCTGTTACATGAAAAACAATTTGGTTTTACTAGGGGTCGCTCAACTACCGATGCTGGAGTTGAGCTTTTAGACAGTATTTTTGATGCCTGGGAGGAGTCGCATGATGCTCTGGGAGTCTTTTGTAACTTATCTAAGGCTTTTGATTGCGTGTTTCATGAAACATTGATCAGGAAATTACATTGCTATGGAGTTAAGAACACTGCTTTGAATCTTCTAACATCATATTTGAGTAATAGGATACAGAGAGTTGAGGTAAATGGAAAAGTTTCTATGGGTTCAGTGGTCACAATGGGAGTGCCGCAAGGTTCAATTCTTGGTCCATCCCTTTTCCTTGTATATATTAATGATTTGCCATACATTATGCAAAAAAATGAAGAGATAGTGCTATTTTCTGATGATACATCACTTATTTTTAAACTAAGACGACAACAATCAAATAATGACGATGTAAATAACGCTCTCTCTAAATTAGTTCAATGGTTTACAGCTAATAATTTACTGTTAAATGAAAGAAAAACAAAACGTATACGATTTTCAAGACCGAATGTAAAACAAGTTAAACCTAATATATGTTTGAATGGAGAAGAGTTGGATCTTATAGATAACACCGTATTCTTAGGCATAACCTTAGATTCTAAGCTACAGTGGGGCCCACATATAGGTCAGTTGTCGAATAGACTTAGCTCTGCAGCATACGCGGTTTACAAAATTCGTCAGTTAACTGATATAGATACGGCCAGATTAGTATATTTTAGTTATTTCCACAGCATAATGTCATATGGCATTTTATTATGGGGCAATGCAGCTGACATTCAAACTGTGTTTGTACTGCAGAAGCGGGCTATTCGTGCAATCTACAGTCTTGGTTCAAGGCATTCACTGAGGGAAAAATTTAAAGAAATTAAGGTAATGACTGTCGCATCTCAATACATTTATGAGAACTTGATAAATGTCAGGAAAAATATAAATATGTTTTCTAAATTCAGCGACATTCATAATTTAAATACACGAAATAAAAACAAACTCGTTCTACCTTCAACTAGCCTACAAAAAATAAGTAACTCATACAAGTGTCAAAACATACGTTTTTACAACAAAATTCCAGGCAATATTCAGGAACTAAGTATTAATAAATTCAAAGTATTTATTAAACAGAGTTTGTGTTCAAAAGCTTATTACACAGTTAAAGATTATTTAGCAGACAAAAATGCCTGTAATTGAGTTTAAAAATTATGAATTTTGACATTTTGAAATTAGTGACATGATATTTTTATTTACATTTGTAATACTTATATTTTTTACATTTTGACATTTTTAATTTGACATTTGTAATTTTATTTATTTTGTTTTGACATTGTTTGATTTGACATTGTCATTTTATTTATTTTCTTTTGACATTTAAAATTACTTAAGTAATATATTATTATTCATAAATTGACACTCAATAATATTTTCTGACATTTAATAATATTTTTTGACATTTTAAATATATGACATTTTATTGTTTAAATTTTTATTATTTTTACTTATTGTTTGCAACATGTATTTTACTGTGTATTAGCATGTAAAGTTGTGAGTACGATGTGGGCATTATTAAACATATAAACAAATAGTTGTGGCAACCTGTCTGATGGCTTAGGCTGACATGCTTATGCATACACCTTCTGATGGCGTGGAGTGATACAGATCGTGCTGGCTCCCTCAATTAAGGTTGAGCCGTACGATTGCTGTTGAATGCGGGCCATCAGTGGGCCGAGTCAGTCAAAAGCGTCAGATAATTTCCTGCATTGTACTTGCATACTAAACCCTTTTTTTGTCTGGACTTTAAAAGATGAAGAAAAGACTAAAGAAATTGAAGTGACAAAAAAAACAATGACTCTGAGTTTGTTTCGGCCTTTCTTCTCAAGAAGTCATTTAGCTAGGAAAAGCCGGCATCATCTAGAATAGGGTTTTGACATGTATAAGTGTTGTAAACAACCAAAATGCAGAAATAAATATGTCTTTATGTCTTTATGGGTCAAATTTAGTAATTGGAATTTTACCCCCTACCTGATGATTGATCTGATATTTGGTATACATTCATATTGTCATCGAGATTAAAAGATAATATTTAAATGATTGTAAATCCAAGATGGCCACCGATACAAAATGGCGAATCACATATTACTTCACAACAACCTCAATATGGGTATCAAATGAAAGGGTTTGATTGGTAGAATGGAGCTCACTATGAAAAATCTAAGATGGCCGCTGACACAAAATGGCATCTTATTTATTTTCCACAAATACCTCGATATGGGTATCAAATGAAAGGGCTTGATTCGTAGAATAGAACTATGAAAAATCCAAGATGGCTGTCGCAGCAAAATGGCTGATTACATATTTTGAATATTTTCCACAAATAACTCAATATGGGTAACAAATGAAAGGGTTTGATTGGTAGAATGCAGCTCACTATGAAAAATCCAAGATGGCCGCTGCCACAAAATGGCGAATAACTTATTTTCCACAAATACCTCAATATGGGTATCAAATGAAAGGGCTTGATTTGTTGAATAGAGCTCATTATGAAAATTCCAAGATGGCTGTCGCCGCAAAATGGCGTATTACATATTTTCCACAAGTAACTTAATATGGGTATCGAATGAAAGGGCTTGATTGGTACAATAGGGCTCACTATGAAAAATCCAAGATGGCTGCCGCCACAAACTGGCGGATTACATATTTCCACTAATACCTCAATATGAGTATCTAATGAAAGGTTTTGATTGGTAGAATGCAGCTCACTATGAAAAATCCAAGATGGCCGCTGCCACAAAATGGCGAATAACTTATTTTCCACAAATACCTCAATATGGGTATCAAATGAAAGGGCTTGATTTGTTGAATAGAGCTCATTATGAAAATTCCAAGATGGCTGTCGCCGCAAAATGGCGTATTACATATTTTCCACAAGTAACTTAATATGGGTATCGAATGAAAGGGCTTGATTGGTACAATAGGGCTCACTATGAAAAATCCAAGATGGCTGCCGCCACAAACTGGCGGATTACATATTTCCACTAATACCTCAATATGAGTATCTAATGAAAGGTTTTGATTGGTAGAATGGAGTTCACTATGAAAAATCTAAGATGGTGGCCGCCACAAAAAGGTGAATTACTTATTTTCCACAAATACCTCAATATGGGTATCAAATGAAAGAGCTTGATTCGTAGAATAGAGCTCACTATGAAAAATCCAAGATGGCTGTCGCCGCAAAATGGCGGATTACATTTTTTCCACAAATAACTCAATATGGGTATCGAATGAAAGGGTTTGATTGGTAGAATGGAGCTCATTTTGAAAAATCCAAGATGGCCGCCACCACAAAAAGGTGAATTACTTATTTTCCACAAATACCTCAATACGGGTATTTAATTAAAGGGCTTGATTCGTAAAATAGAGCTCACTATGAAAAATCGAAGATGGCTGTCACCATAAAATGGCGGATGACATATTTTCCACAAATACCCCAATATGGGTATCAAATGAAAGGGCTTGATTGGCAGAATAGAGCTTACGATATAATTGACCTAAGCGCAGCGTTATTAAAAGCGCTAGAGTATGATGATGGTGCGCTGAAGTGCAGTGGGGAGGAGGGGCGGTCTGATAATGTACTTTCTGGTAATGCTTTCAGTTTTTATTTTTGCTGCAATTCTATTCAGAAGGTATATAAGCTCTTCAATAACTTTAATAATATACACTTCATAATAATCTTTACCTGAAGTTTGGCGACTATAAAAACAAAAGTAATTTTAAGTACTTATTATCTGTTTATAATATATGTATGCTACACGGCTAATGTGCAGATCCGTTTATAATGAGATTCGATATGGATAGTCTGAAACCTGGGGAAGTACAAAGGCTACTCTTTATTAAAATTTCATGCGGGCGAAAGCTAGTACATAAAATAATACAAGGAGTATGACAACGCAGGCATGTCAACAAACGCTGGAACTTCGCTGCTTGAATTTTTTTTAATTGTATAAAATACCTTAATGATATTTTACTTCTATTACAATCTAGCCTTGAAGCTAATGAGTAATTTTAAATTAACCTAAATTGCTACATAACATTATTATCTAAGAATTGTCCAATAACATAATTTCTTAGTTAAGGCGAAGACACTTTGTTCATGTGTTCTTTTTCACAGTGCACTTATCACTACACTCTTATTTTAACGTCATTATACTATACTAACTCAAATGGTTTTGTCCGTTTCAGTCTTCTCACTAATTCAGTGTTGTCGAGGAGATGAATCGCCTCGACATTCACGTGATTATGAAAACGCCGTTCGTGTGCTTCTGAATATTTCTGTATAACTTTATCGACGTCGTCCATATTGAGGTCTAATATACCTGGGCGCATTGACAATATACGCAGTACTTTATTCTGGAATCTTTGGATGGTTTGCTGATTGCTCTTACTGGCACACCCCCATAACTGGATGCCGTATGTCCACACTGGCATGAGTATTTGCTTATATAATATAATTTATTATATACTGACAATGAAGAATGTCGACCCATCAGCCAGTACATTTTTTTATACTGTATACCAAGCTCTTCTCTTTTCTTTTTGACATGTGCTCTCCAGCGTAGTTTGGTGTCAAGTGTCATACCAAGATACTTGGCAGTGTTCGCGTATGGTATCGGTTGACCGTTTATGGTTACAGGATGATACTGGCCTTTTTTGTTGGTGAAGTCAATTTGAGTCGACTTGCTTGCATTAAGTTTGATTCGCCATTTCTTTGTCCAATTTAATACTTCATTGACAGCTACCTGAACATTTTCAGCGACTTCTTCGTGGATTTTCCTATTGCCATGATAGGTGTGTCATCCGGAAAGGTAGCTATGAAATTATTATTAGTTACTGGGATATCACTGGTATACATTGGGTATAGGACCGGCTCTAAGACACTACCTTGTGGCACACCAGCTTTTATTGGCCTTATTTCAGACTAGGCATCTTCTTGTCTTATTTGAAAGACTCGGTCTAAAATATATGACTCGAGGATATCCGAAAATTGTTGTGGCAGCATCATTTTTAACTTATATATTAGGCTTTCATCTCTCTCATGCCAGACTTTGTCAAATGCTTGAGCGACGTCGAGAAATACCGTGGAACACACTTTTTTTCCTCTAGTGTTTTTTCATTTATGTTGGTTATTCGGTGCACTTGATCGATCGTGGAGTGCTTTTCTCTAAAGCCAAATTGATGGTCCGGTAAAAGATTGCTATTTTCTATGACTGGTATGAGTCTCTTCAATAGTAGCTTCTCAAATAATTTAGACATTACTGGAAGCAAATTGGTCTATATGATGTAGGTTCATGAGTTGGTTTTCTTGGTTTTGGAACTATGATAACTTCGGCTACTTTCCACAAGCTCGGTACATATTTCAAACGAAATGCGGCATTGATGAGAGTGGTAAGTTTTACGATCGCTTTGCGTGGTAGGTTTCTCATAATCTCTCCCGTGATTAAATTGTACCCGGGCGCTTTCTTTTTGTTTAAATTATGTTTGATTTCCTGTAAGACTTCTTAAGGACTAAGTAATTTTATTTCTAAGTTTTATTGATCTAAGCTAGCTGTTTCTATTTGGTAATTCGTGCATGCTAAATTGGATTGGAAAGTGTTTTCTAGGTGCTGGGCAAACAGCATAGCTTTTTGCTTATTGTCTATGGCCCAGCTTCCATTTTCTTTTCTTTTTGGAGGAATCTGATTGATGGGTTTCTGCATATTTTTAGTCATTTTCCATAGTGAATATCCGGTCTGGCTGTCATTGGTAAGTTTGCTTAAATAGTTACTTGCTAGAGTGTCAGTGTGAGCAAGTATTGCCTTTTAAGCCACTTTTTCATATTGTTCAGCAATCTTTTATCTTGAGGACACCTAGTCTGGAGCCATTTTCTTCTCTGCGTACATTTATCCGCTATGAGTTTCCGTATCTCGAAAGGATAAACAGGCCCTTTCATTTTCCTTAATTTACTGGGAGTGTTATTCCACGATGCCTGTTATATATAATCTATAAATATCTTTACTTTTAAATCTAGTTGCTCTGCAGCTTTAAGCGAAACTCTTAAGTCTATTCTATTATCTAGATTTCTAAGACTTTCCCAATCAGTGTGATTATTAACTAGAGACGGACTATTCTCTTTGTAAAGAATCTCTCTCGGCACAATTGTTAGGATGTAGTCCATGATACACATTGTATCCTTGTAGACTGATGTAAGATTGTTTCGTGAAGTGAGTTTCTGAAATCAGTCAATGTTTTCTTTGTTTAAGACGACTTGAAGCTCAGGTTGATGTTTAAGTAGTCCATTAGTATTCCATGCCATACTTTTGAGCACTTTATTCATTTTTGGGATTTCTTTTCAGAGGTTACTTTGCCAACAATCTCTAACTTTTTCAAGCGACTGTCAAAGCCGACATTAATTTAATAATTTCATCCAGTTTACCGTTCACATCACTACGTGGCGTCACCGGCGTCTTCGCTTTAGTAACGATGGTTTGGTTTGATTCCGCAGCTGTTTGAGCGTAGGTGCGTCATTGGTCACCACTGGTACGAGTTGGGCGGTGGTTAACTTGCTGACGTTCAGACATGTTCCTGTTAGTATTATTTTTAATTTTTTGCATCTCCTTGGCTACTACACATCCTCTGTAGTTGGCTGGATGCGCTTCACCACAATGCACACATTTTGGCTTCTCGGTAGCTGGTCTTTTGCATTCATGAGTATGCTTACCTGTGCACTTCACACACCTTGGCTCTTTGGAGCAATACTTTTGTGTATGCTCATACGCCTGGCACCTTGTGCATTGAGGAACAAGACGTGAGGTTTTTATGGGATTTATCTCCACTTTACATCCTAATATAGATTTAATGTTATAATTTTATTTATGTCCTCATCGTCAACATATTTAAAGGCTTTTATTCCTCCAACTCAATTTGTTGGCCGCATCCTCTATTCCATAACCTTTCTTTTGCAAATCGTCTATACATGCGAGCCAGATAGAATTATCTGGCTCGAATGTATAATGCAGATTTTTAGCCATAACCCTTATTGGTCTCTTTTGGTTGTTCTCATAAAAGTGCCATAGCACCTTTGAAAGGCACTTATACAATGCCTCATTAATGTATTAATTTTTACGGATTTACCATGGTGCGTGAATGTTTCAGCGGATTGTTTACTGGATAGCATGTCGAAGGCTTGATAGTTTTCAACGCCATCAACGATTATTGGTAGAGGAGATGGAACCTTTTTTCATTTTCGGGTTTGTGGTTTGGCTGTTTTCAGTCTCACGAGTTTGTGCTGTTTGAGTGGGTGAGTTGCTCATTTTTATTTTTTTGTTTCTTTTTGCCTTAACTCGTATCCACTCAGTTTCTTTCGCTAGTTCTTCTTCATCCGTGATGTACTCAATGGGTTCAGAAAAAAAATTCTTAGAAGTAGCCTCGATATTGTTTTGAGGCACTTCTTTAGGCTGTGTGAGATTACTCACTTATTTCTGCAGATCGTCTATCTGAGTCTGTATTTTCTGGATTATTTGCTTCAGATTTTTATTTTAGACTTCTCTGCCATAAAAACTTTATACAGAAAATGTTCTGTTTCGGTTTTTAACTGGATTGTACTTTGTGTAGCCATATTTGTAGCGAGTTAATAACTTCGCCTTAACAAATTATTCAAATTTGGTCAGTCAGTACAATACGTGTGCGTTATCGCGACGAGCGCTCGGCCGACGCGCGAGGTTTTCTGCGTCTGCACTTAACACTTTCAATTAGATTACGCGGCGACATATTAGAATAAATTTGCTATAATAAGGTGGTTGATCCCAACTACATCGCTACTGAATTCACATTTAAATGTACCTCGGTGATTGCCGCACCAATTTCAATGTTATTTTCACGTATTGCTATTTTCGTAAGTTTATAACTTAGCGGTTGACGTGTGAATAAGGAAACGTACAGCCTAATGAATTGAAGAATTAAGGGTTCTGTCACACTAAGTTTTTAGGTCTTGACCTAAGAAATTCCCGTTTTCATGAAATAAATTAAGCGTATTTTTTTTCTTTATTTTTTACTTATATTCATCAAAGTAATCACCCATGCAATCAATGCATCTTTGCCTACGCGTTGGTATCACTACTTATTGATGCCCTTCTTGAAAAAATCAGCTGGACGTAGGCAACAAATTCTTCAAAGGCCTTTTGTACTACCTCTCGGGTATTGATATTTTTTCCAGCCAAGAAGTTATTCAAATTCTGGAAAAAGTAGAAGTCTCTAGGCGCAAGGTCTGGTAAGTACGGCGGATAACGGAAAACTTCCTACCCCAGAGACCGTCTGCTGTGCAGTATGAGGTCGTGCGTTGTCGTGCAGGAGCAGTGGAGCCGAACGATCGAGCAAAGCTGGTTGGAGACCTGCGAGTTTCTCCATCATTGTGATCAGTTCTTCACAGTATACATCTGCAGTAATGCTCGTACCGTTTGGTAAGAAGCTGTGATAAATTATACCGGCGTTAGACCACCAAACAGTCACCATCACTTTTCAAGGGGTAAATTTTCGTTTAGGGCATTGTTTGGGTGCTGAACCAGGGTCCAACCAACTTGCTAAGCGCTTACGATTGTCGAACAGAATCCATATCTCGTCACAAGTAACAATGCGGTTCAAAATTCCTTCATTTGTATGCCTGTTGAGCAATGCAAGGCACGTCTCGACGCGTACTTCGCGCTGGCGATCATCGAGTTCATGGGGTACCCATTTGTCAAGCTTTTTTACCTTGCCGATTTGAAGCAAATGGACCAATATTGTTTTGATGCTAACGTCGAAAGCTGCTGCTAATTCAGCCGTAGATGGAATATCATCAGCTTCCATTATTGCCTTTAATTCGTCATTGTCGACCAAAGTTTCTGGACGACCACGGGGTTCATTTTTCAGGTCAACATTTCCAGAACGGAAGCGGGCAAACCCATAGCGGGTGGGGCGTTCGTTTCTAGTGTTCGCTCTGTGCGTCGTTGATGTTGCGTGCCGCTTGTGCCACTTTACTGCCACGATGGTACTCATACTCATAATTATTCGAATTTTAAACGTATCCATGATGACGTTAAATGTTCGAATGCGATGAAAACGTAACACTATTAAACAAATGACGACTTTAGAAAAAAGAATTCCATGTTTTAAAATAAAATTAAAAATATCTATTATATCAGACATTCCTAATTGAAAAAATATCCCGATAAGCGGCAATAGGGTCGCCACCTATTACATGGGATCAAAACACTAGCGAAAAGTGGGCGTTTAATCTCTGCCTACCCCTTCGTGGAAATAGGCGTGAGTCTATGTATGTATGTCCTAATCAAAAATAAACTAGAAATATCAGCCAAAAGATTTTTTTATGGCCTGTACGGCAGAACGGCAAAGACCTATTATTTTGCTATTAGTATTGACCGAGAGCATGTAATAGTTCGTATTCGTTCGTATAATATATATGTATAGATACAAGGTATACGGCCTATATGTATTATTATAGTTCTATTTGTCAGGTGTTTGGAAAATAAAAGATACAATTATTGTTACTTTCATTTATTCAGGTTCTCACAAGCGTATATTTTAAGATCTAAAGTTCTGATTCTACATTTATATTAAGCGCCACGTTCGCAAAGCAAGGCCATAGAACCAAGAGAAAGAACGTGAACGAACGCAAGAAAACTCTTGGCCATTCTTTTAAAAGTTAAAGTTATCGTTTATAAAATCGGTACAAACAATATATATATATATATATATATATATATATATATATATATATATATATATATATATATATATATATATATATATATATATCGGATATTAAGGTTGTGGGTAGTTCAATATTTCAAAAGTACCTATGACCTTAATGCAATAGATTAGCAACAACATAATTAATTTTTAGTAATATTCTCTACAGCAGATATATCTACTATAGGTGTATTCAATATGTACCACTAAATGATTTACTACAAGTTTAGTATATAATATGACATGATTTGTTTCTCAGCATATAATTCGATTCTATACTATATGATATCCCAATTTCTGAACTTTAACATCTCACAACTGACGGAACCACCCGCAATATCAGTTATACAATTGCTACGCTATATTATTACATTAATAATACATTTTCTATATTGACAATATTCTAAACAACACCACTAAAGCAATAAAGAATTGTAAAACACATTATTAGTTAAAACACAATATAAAAACACAATAATATAATAGTCAGAATTATATCGTACCTTAGTTAGGCGTTGCCGGGGCGGAACTGAACCTGAACAGAGCCTGTTCTCCTTTTATATCCTATTTACACGTTTGACAGTCATCTGCCAAACGTCAGATCAAATTGTATATTTATTATTGGCAACACTATAAATTTAAAACATAAACTCAAACTCAAAATCATTCAATCAATCATAGAAAGCTGGAGCACCGACCGAGTACCTTATGACTGGGCCACAACTGCAGTTGTGCCTCTTTATAAAGAAAAAGGCTCGCAACAAGACTGCAAAAACTATAGAGTAGCCTTCTCAGCATTGTTGGCAAGTTGTATGCAAAGGTACTGATTGAAAGTGTTATGAAAGTAACCGACAAGAAAATATGGGATGTACCAGCGGGATTCCGTAAGGGTTTGGGATGTACGGATCAGGATTTTTCCTTGCGAAGCATAGCCGTAAAGTTTTTGGCCAAAGGTCAAAAGGTCTATTGCGCATTCGTGGATTTGGAAAAGGCTTACGATAAAGTGGTGAGGAATGAAATGTGGTCGCTGCTGTCAATGAATGGGGTGCACAGCAGCCTCATTCGAGCTCTGAAATCCCTTTATGAGGATTCTAGAGCATGTGTGAGGATAAACGGGGCATACACTGACTGGTTTACCATCGAGAAAGGTGTTAGACAGGGATGTGTAGCCTCGCGGTGGCTGTTTAACCTCTTAATGGACAGTTGTTTGCAAGATTTAAAACATAGTGACTGCGGATTAAGGATGAATGGGTTACTCGTCAAATGCCTCCTTTATGCTGATGATCAGGTAATACTTGCATCTTCAGCGGAGGATTTTCAGGAGATGTTCACAATCATGCATGGTGCTTTAGAGAGGAAAGGAATGAAAGTGAATGTAAGTAAAACGAAAGTTATGGTTTTTGAAAAGGAGGAATGCGTTACGGCTTGTAATGTTTTGATCGATGGACAGCGATTGGAACAAGTGAATGAGTTTGTTTACTTAGGTACGTTGTTTACAAGAGATGGTAAGAATGAAGAAGATATTGAAAGAAGAGTTACTGCAGGTAATAGTGTGAATGTAGCTCTGAAGGCGTTTATGAACAGTCAAAACGTGTCCAAAAAGGCACGTTTGGCTGTACGTAGCGGGGTGTTACCCTTATGTATGGTAATGAAAGTTGGGTATGGCAGAAGAGACTTGAAAGTAGAATAAATGCTGTAGAAATGAGAGCACTGAGAAATATGTGTGGTGTGTCTTTGACCGAGAGAGAAAACAATTGTGTGATTCGAAAGTGGTGTGGGGTAAAAGAAGATGTAGTGACAAGCATCGAGAAAGGCATGTTAAGATGGTTTGGACACATGTAGAGGATGGATAACGAAAGACTGACAAAGAAGATATATAAGGCAAGTGTGAATGGGACAGCACGAAGGGGAAGACCTAGATGGACGTTCACTGACCAGATTGGAGACATCCTAAAAAAAGGACAGGTCAGAAGTACCCTAAACAGAAGAGCATGCATGAGAAACTTGATGGGAGTGAATGAAGCAAGATAGGTATGTCAGGATCGTTGCAAATGGCGGTCCGTAGTCTCTGCTTACCCATCCGGGAAACAGGCGTGAGTCTATGTATGTATGTATGTATGTATGTAGAAACCATTAATACTATATAACTATATACGAAAGGTTGCTATACATGAATACAAGATGCTATACATAATTACTGATACAATATATTTAGTTTTATATTGTTTGATACATATATAAATAACCCTAAAATCTGTCTTCTAGTAACTTAACCTAAAACCTAACCTACAAGTAACAATGATGTAAATTCTAGCCAGATTTATAACAGTTTGATATCCGAGCTTTTGCTAGGATTATAAATAGGTACTTACAAATGAAACACACATATTTTAAATGTAATTATTTTGTTATTTTTGTGGATTAATTTTCAAAATATTTATAATAATCTATCACACGCATGAGAAACTTGATGGGAGTGAATGAAGCAAAAGACATATATTAAGTCAGGATCGTTGCAAATGGCGTTCCGTAGTCTGTACCTACCCCTCCGGGAAACAAGCGTGAGTGTATGTATGTTTGTAGTATTAACTGCGTGATATAATCTAACCGGTGGTCCGTATTCCGGTGCAGGAAATGCCATTCTATTCTGTTCATAGTTGCTAGTGCGTTTAGCAATAAGATTGACTAATCATTAAAAAATATCTGCACAGTTAGTTGTTCCGAGTTTAGTCATGTGTATGCCTATGTTTTAATATTTATTTTGTAACACTTAATCTAATCGAACAGCAACATACGCGTATTTGCGCTCATACCTAATATATGTTTACTGTTTCATACTAAGTCATTCGGCGCGTGGTTAACGAAATGCAGTGGAGAGTATTTTTCATTGTCATATATTAAAATAGATTAAAATCAATAATATTTAATACCACTAACTTCAATATTAAAAGAAGTAATATACGCTCTGCGCTGCGTTTCGCTATATGTACACCGGCCTTAAGGCATAAGAAGACGAGCCTAACGTAGGTTAGTCTTAGTCGTACACGGGACTCGTAGAATGGATAGGAGATTATAGGGGTGAGCCTCCATACACCTCCTCCGCCAGTCCCAAGCCCGGTCGAACACACTCTGGCCGGGTTGGCGTCGAGTTGAAATGGCTCAAGTAGAGTTTCCACCGTTTTCAACATAAAATAAAAGCCTAGTCTTAGTCAGAATTATTTCCAGATTCGCTATCAAGGATTAGGACATTTCCAGAGCTGCCTATTAGATATTTTATACAAGATATTTAATGATACACAAAAATTGGTAAAGGTATTTGTCTGTCCATCATGAAGAAGGTATTTTTCTTTGTCCTGCTGATTGCTTTTATATATATCATGCTTTCTTATACGAATATATAAAGCTGAAGAGGTTGTTTGTTTGTTTGGTTGAACGCGCTAATCTCAGGAACTACTGGTCCGATTTGAAAAAATCTTTCAGTGTTAGATAGCCCATTTATCGAGGAAGGCTATAGGCTACATAACATCAAGCTACGAGCGACAGGAGCAGAGCAGTAGCCTTAAATAACGCGAGTGTAATCGCGGGCATCCTTTAGTAGCTTATAATACATGACGGGCTACCTTTTGTCGAGCAACGAATGAGGTATATTAAAACAGTAAATATAGTGAAGGGCAAAATAAATTATGCACAAACCACTTTGATCAAAGAAAAGCTTTGTATTATCTATCTATACTATAATAAATCTCAAAGAGCACTTTGTCTGTACATTGAATATTTTTGCGAAATTTCAATTGGATTGTGACATGTTATCGATATAGAACACAAAACAATTTTTTTTGGAATTATTGTCTGTCTGTATGTTTGTTCAATCATCACGCAATGACCAGTGAACGGATTTTGATGCGGTTTTCACCAATATACCTATTGCCTGAAGACCCGATTACAATCTTGGACAACAATCATCACTCTATCACCTACGGGAGCCTAGCAGTGTCGTTCAATAAATGTAAGAGACTTGAATTCAAGCAACACACTAAATTGTTTGTATCGAGATAGAGGAAAACGTATAGTTTGTGTCTTTGGTTAACATGAGGTCTTTAGTTTATCAGAATCCGTTTATTATATCAAAAGTTATCGCAATTTAAAATATACATATAATTATCCGCATGGGTTATTAAGTGATTCGGACTCAATTTGGGCAAGAATTAGTTACAACTTCTTTTCTAATATTTATATTGTCAGCGCTGGATCTTAACAGCGACGTTTAATTTTGCTAGTGGTGCCATCTAGGGGTATTACTTAAAATTATTATTTTAGCGGTACTTTTGCCGACTTGCTCACAACACACTACATTGTTTGTATTTAGTTTATCAGAATCCGTTTATTCTTTCAAAAGTTATCGCAATTTAAAATATACATAATTATATCCCCATTGGTTATCAAGTGATTCGGACTTAATTTGGGCAAAAAAATATTTTAAATTCTTTTCTAATATTTATATTGTCAGCGCTGGATCTTAACACCACCGACTTTAATTTTTTCCAGTGGTGCCATCTATGGGTATTACTTAAAATTATTATTTGTTAGTTTGTTTAGATGCTTATCTTAATCTTAATATATAAAATCCTTGCGTTACTGAATGACTGACAGACACGCTACAGCCAAAACTACTGGTCGCAAGAAGATGAAATTTAGCATGTATGTTCCTTGGGCCCCGTAGGGGTGCACTAAGACGGGATTTGCCGAAATTTCCACGGGATCGGGCAAAACGGGAAATTCGAAAATATGTGCGTGCGAAGCCGCTGGCGTCCTCTAGTATTACATACAGGAGCATCGTAGACTTACTATTCGAGTGTTACTTTTTGAGTACAAAGATTCAAATTAACTAATAATTATGTAATCCGGCCAGATAGTATTTATTACAAGAAAGAGCTACGAAAGAAACTTAAATATGAGTGTGAGTTTCATCAACCGATCATTATGTTATTTTACATTATCAAGGCCACAGAAAGGGATACTTAAAGGATACCGACTTCCACGCGGGCGAAGCCGCGGGCGCAGCTAGTTCATAATAATATTCGATCACATCTACAATACGTTCTTAATAGGTACTCAGTGAATGGGTAGGACGCATTTTCATGTCTTCAAAAAGCATTACTGGTTATATTTCAACCATAGTTATTATATTTGTGGTTGTATTATACTGTTTGAATTTAAATAAATCGTTTCTGTGAGTTACTTTAAATGCAATCTCTTTCATGATTAATATAATAATTAATTAATAAATAAAATGGTTCCTTTTATTAATGCATCAGATTAATAATTGCAATTAAATATTCTTGCAAAAAAGGCTTTTATTTATATGATGAGGTTCATTCTGGTTTTGGTATAGTTTATCGTTCGTATCTTTATTTTTTTAAATCAAACTTCCCGCGGACGGCAAACAAATACATTTGTTTGTTGTACATAAAATACAAATAACAATGCTGTCGAATACTATATTTTATTATTGAAAACCATCACAAAAACCGGCAAAACTTCAGACAGTCTTATGAATATCTTTTGTTCGATATAAGCCGTACTTAATACCAATGAGTTACAAAAGGCTGGATGCGTAGGTATATAAAGAACGGATAAAAGTTTTACGAAGCATAAAAGGAGACATGTCGAAAATCTGTGGTCATAAAACATGGATCCACCTAAGCGGATTACCGTTGCAATATATATCCTTTACCGCACTTTCAATATGGCTACTCTAACCACCACGGTCAGTAAGGTAAATACCGCCACTGATCGGTTTTGTTAATCCCTGCGGACGGTATTGACAAATCTAATAACCTTACCAATATCTGAATTAAGGCATAATTTATTCATTCGTATTGGGAAATTGATATTCTATCTTCAAGTGGGACTTAATATCTTGAGCGGTAACGTAACATATATTATACTAGAGGACGCCAGCAGCTACGCCTGCATTTTTTTTAATTTACTCGTTTTGGCCGATCCCGTAGGAATTTCGGAAAATCCCTTCTTAGTGTACTCCTACAGTCCCCAAGGAACATACATGCCAAATTTCAGCTTCCTGCGCCAAATACTTTCGGCTTTAGCGTGTCTGTCAGTCAGTCAGTAACGCAAGGATTTTATATATTAAGATAGCATACATTTGTAATTCGTCTACACATTAGGATTATTAAATTATGCATTACGTATTGGAATACAAATGAAGTGGTTTTGCGATATTACTAGCGAACTAAACTGTTTAATTAATAAGCGATAATAAGCCTGGTACGTATGCAAATATCTTTGAATAGAAACGGATTTGATACTAACCGAATGTCATCACTCACGAATACATCCCTATTATATGAAAAACTTCTTCTACACACTTACGAAAAGAGAAAATAAATTGGTATGTATTTATGAACCAATTATTGATAAACTAATAATTAATTAAAAAACAAATAATAACTACCAATGTTGGTGCGATATTATTAACAGTGTAATTTTAAATACAGGTTCATACAATGTAATGGTTCGGGTTCCATCACATAATTTTCTTTTACGAGAGCAAAGGTGATGGGTTGACTCCCTCGATGACTATGGCTAGTATAACTCATGCCGAAACGGGGCTAATAGATAGTATATTTACACCTTTATTTTCGAATAAGTATAATTATGATTGAGTCAACGTTACATACCTATTATTAGTAAAATATCGTAGAAGTTGAAAGTATTTATCATTGATTAAATTTTATACATGCATGAAGTATTTCCATACCTTTGCATACATGTAGCGCTTACTCACTTTGCCACTAAATTCTATTACAGGTAAGTAAATACTTTAGAGGTAGAGTGCGTGCGTTCGTTGTCATATTTGAATATTACTACGTTAGTACTATTAATTATTCTGTGATATTACTGACAGTCTACGTAGGCGCTATGAAGTGTGCTACGGGTTTGTTACGTCATAACCCGCTAGTGCTGTCTTTGTCTAATGATAAACGATGAAGGCACTTACGGTAATGGTGTAAATAATACCAATGAAATTAACATAGTGAAGTATAATAAGTACATAGTATGCCAGAGATAGCCTAGTGGAGGGAACGACAGACTGCTGAAGGGCTCGCGTTCGAAACCACAACGCGCATCAATAACTTTTGGAAGTTAAGTATGTATGTAATTGTTAATTATCGCTTGTTAAACAGTGAAGACAAACAGCGTGGGTACGCCTATATGTTTGTGAGTTTCGTAATTGTTTTAGAGAGACGTGTGAAGTCTGCCAGCCCGCACTTGGCGAGCGGGGTGGTCTATGGCCTTCCCTTCTCATAGTGAGAATAAGCCCTTGCCTCACAGTGGAATAGCATGCATACAAGGCTAATGAGGATGATGATAAACCTAATAAAATTATTTAGTTTGATACACAATTTGTCTATTTATATCTTTGCAACTAAAATAATTTGTAGCCCTTCCAAACCGAATGTTAATCAAATGAATGAGTTATCGATATCGATTGCATTTTGTACTCTTCAATATTTATAAACGTATTCTATATTGAGCAAAACATGTTCACAATTGGAATCGCTATAATATATTTTCTTCAATTACTTTATGATTGAGTACAATGAAATAATAGAGCATTATTATACTCGTATTTCATATTGGTTTTAAATATAGTTGATTCAGAAACTACAGTTAAAATCATTTCAATTAATAAAACTATTATATTTTTACAGCTTCTCTTATATAATACTTAAACTGTTAAACCATGATATTTTTAAGGCATCTCCTCATAGACATGAAGCAATAACACAAAGAAAACTCGAACTCGAAATAAAATAATTATTTTGTATGACACGAAGTATTGTCTCGTATGGAAATCGAATCAACAACACTCTAGATATAAGTAAGCGATCATCATCAGCCTGTAACAGTCAACAGCTGGACTCGGCCTCTCCTTTGAAAGGAGGAATTGGCCTACTATACCACGCTGGGCAAACGGGTTGGTATAGGGTTTGTATCAAGTTTTCCTTCTCTTATAGTGCTGTTCTCCGCATAATATGCTCCCTCTGTCGGCTCTTTCTACGCCCAATGGGATGATATGGTGTGGTGACAATCTATCTGTATTCTTAATCCGTCGCCACACGGACGAGTAAACGATAAGACAACCGTAACTACTACGCCATACGTGTAGTCATAGTATCAAAAATATTTTCTTAATAAAACCGGCATACGTGCATAGCCCGCCGTATAATTTTATCAGATAAATGCATGTCGAACAAACATTACTTAGGGTAGTTAGACGTAAGAATAGCGTTGTAAAGCACATATCACGAATGTAATAAACATTTTCAATTTATGACTGCACGGTTGGCGTAGTAGTTTAAGCGGCAGCCTCGCCGCTTGACACTGCACTGAGTGTTTTGGGTTCGATTCCCACACGAGGCAACACTTTGTGTAATTCACAAATTGTTGTTTCGTGTCGTGGTGTTCATTGTATCCGTTATTTGTATGTTTGTAAAGTCCCCCGCGACACAGGATTTAGTCCTAATGCGGGAGTAGTCTTTTTAAAGAGGAAAAATAAATTACAATTCTGACCAACTTGTTCTAGTAGCCGTTACGAACAATCTTTATATGGAACCACAATGGAGTGGCGTGCGGACCGTAACTTATTGTACTAAATTGTTTGACTATAAAATTAAATATAAGATCCAATAAATTTTTGGGTTACAAATTATTTTTATATAATATCGATATCTCTCAGGCTTATTATTGCTACTATATTGGGCTCTTCATACAAGATGAAGAGGGCTGAAACCAATAACGTAGAAATAATAAACTATTACCTACTACAATAAGAGCCCAATATTGTAGTAATATACTAGTTTGTAATCTAATACACTCGCTTGACGTATTTAAGTAATTTTGAGAACAAGCACCATTTATTGTTCTGTAGGTAATTGTTATAGTTAATATGTACTTAATATTTTATAAGTATGTGGCACAATAGTGTGTTTTCTATATCTAAAGTATAAGTACTTCACAGTTATGCTAGATGGCTCAAAAGCATAATTCGCTTAGCACACATATATTAAAAACAAAGTAATTTTATCGATTCATCACTATCTTCATCACTTTAATTTTGTCCCAGTTGCATCCAAAACTGGAGCTTGAGATCTACTTATTAGTTTAGCCAGATAATATGACAATATGCGCTTCAAAATAAATTAATAAGTTATATTTTGCTCTTAAAATGACTTCTGATTCCAGTGAAGCAAGGTATACATAGAGTAAGAATAGTAACCCAATATAAAAGTAAAAATAAAAAGCTACTTATACCATTGTTCTATGTGCTTACAGGCTACTTTCAAAATTTGTCTATATCTTACGACCAATCTAAAAGACATTTTAAAAGCATAACCAAAAGTACAAAAATCTGCTCTAAAAATGTCTTTAGCCAGCAGTGTCAAATTAATTATGTTCAATATATACCTAGTTATTTTATTACAAAAGCATCAAACTAATCTATTTGAGAAAATTCTATTTGGAAAGCTCATCCAATATATATATATATCCAAAAAGTATTTGGATTACTAAACTATAAGTTCATTAACTATCGAAGTTTATACGCAATATGTAAGTGCTTAGACATTGAAATTATTGATTTGTTATTTATTCCACGATTTAAAACCTAAGTTAAATGCCCATTCTTTGAATGCCACTTGATGGCATAAAGGACAATGGCAGAATTTGGTCTGGGTTTGTTGTGGCAATCTTAAACTATATGGACAAAACAAATTGTTTTTTTTTCTAGGATTTTACATATGTTCACTTTGTCTCGTTAAAGCCGGAGTATTTTATGATGATAAAAAGCATTCCAATTGATTACGAACTACTTTATTATTTGATTGTTGCCATAGATAATGGTGTGACAGGAATAGACGTTTGACATGGATCCGTATCTATTATTTTGAATTATTATGAATTTTATTATTATAATTGTATGTATGTTAGTCTTTAAGGTATATATCTATATGGGTTATTGTTACCTGAAATAAATGAATATTATTATTATTAAATAAGTGATCGATACGATCGACCTATATAGGGTTGGTTTCGTTTAAAAAATAATTATTAAAATGCAGTTATTTAATCTTTAATCAACATTATATCAATAAACTAACATTTTTGAAGCAAAACAACTTTTATATCAAATAAAAACGTCACAGCATCGTTTCAATGTTGTATCGATTTTACATAATATCAATTTAAAATGTGCAGCTCTGCTTTTGTCTTTGGCTGTGACAGTTAGATGCTACAGAATACTTCTGCGTTTTGATGTCAATCTGACATAATTATGTCATTTGATAATTCAAACGTACCTACATCATTTATTCTTAACTAAAAATTAAAACACCGATATCTTCTTTTTCCAGGTTTCCCGAGTGAAAATAGAATCATTTATAGACTCTGTTACTTACGCCGATTTTTTTGATATATTTTTTATTACTGTACGTTTCAATTTAAATCCAGACATTTTGATGTATGGAGATCTGCCATTGTCCTTTAATATCGTAACCGAGAGCCATCCAATGGAAATTTGTAAAAAAAAACATTTATCTCCTCCCGAAAAATTTCATTAAATCGATTGTTATCAAGATGATATAAAGTTAAAATTTAATGGAATTTACTTGTTCGTTAGTCAGTTGTTATCAGTATTCACATCAATCAGTTTTTAGACTTTATAACAGGTACCTATGATCGACATGTGTCAATTAACAAAAAGGCATTTTTTATTGAATATTATACAATGAAAATAAACGGAAAAAATCGTGTACCTGATAACTTGTTGCCATTGCTATATATATGTTGTCGAAATATTTCAACTATTGACATGAATTTACACTTTTTCGATATCAAAACAACGATTTGTGTTGTTGAAGTGGAATTATATCAACAATTTTAGTTATGGTTTCATTCAATATTCATTACTTTTATAACAAATTAAAAAATAGCTTTACCGAAATCCATATAATTATATATAGAATATATATATATATATATATATATATATATATATATATATATATATATATATATATATATATATATATATATATATATATATATATTTGTCATCAATTCATTCAATGCAGCTAATGTAAAAATAGATTTTCAGTAACAGTGTACTAAGCTCGGTAGATCGCTGACTATCTAACTTTTTCACTGCAATAAGTATAATAATATATCGCTAAATCTTTCGATTTCCGTTAAGTACCTAAAATCAGAATCGGAAATGTAAAGCACACAAACCGGGAATAAAGCTCACAATTAGTTCCATCTCTATGTTAAATATTTGCTTTGATACCAAGAATCACTCTGTAGACCCGTTCAATACCGTCTATGTGAATTTATTACAATGATAATTATGTATTTGGAGAGCAGCTATTTTTCTTTTATCTATGCCTACTTATTTTCTCCGAACCTCTATGTATTATGTTATCGACACGAATAATCGGTTTAACGCGTCATAAATCGCCGATGTAATTAATCATGGGCCTGACCATGGCGGACAGTGGTCCCCGTCAGTGTCGCGACGGCAAAATCTTAAGACAACGTTTTTCTCGAAGCCCTTTGTTTTTTGTTCATAGCTGTCTACATTTTGGATAATTGCGTCTAGCTTTACTTTGCTTTGTGATTCTTAAGTTAAATTAAGTTATCTTTTAAGTGTAGAAGTTACTCTTTTGCTTCTCAAAGCGAAATTTTGGACAAAATTTCGACATTGCAAAATTTGGTCGAACAATTTTCGCATAAGTCATAATAGTGTCGTTTTTTGTTGAGCTCGTGGTTGGTAAGTGAAGCGGCCGTAAATATATTCTTTGGCATTGGGATAAATCACACGCCATGATCACTGACCAAAAGTTGGCAAAGTTTAGCTTTTCGGGACATTCAAATAAATCAGTGCCGTCGAGCGTGAAATTAAAACGAGACCGAAGTAATTCAAAATCTATCAAGTTAACAAAAACTACGAATCGGTACACAGGCTGTCGTGCCGGTATCGCCACTCAATCAAATATGTAATATAACATTCTATCGGATTCTTTTTTGATGCTAATGTACACGTATTTTCATCGATAACTACTATTATGATGAATGCAAATATAAACGTACGTATTGAATTTAAAAACATTGCCTGATTTTCATGTGAGATTAATGGATGTTTTAATTCTACATTATGTTGTATTTAATAATGTCAAAATAATGCAACACATTCAAATAAAAAGTTAAGTGTCAAAAGTTTTATTTCTGTACTATGTTCACGTACGCAACAAAATGCCGTGTGGTTGACGGCATAGAATACAAGTGTCACCACCCCCTATCTTCCTGTGGGTGTCGTAAGAGGCGACTAAGGGATAACACCATGCAAATACCATCTTTGCGTAGAGACGCAAAACTCGACATCAAACCCTATACGACTGCCTCGTTGGTCTCGCGGCATAAATGTGCGCGTGGGATCGGGGGGTCCCGGGTTCGATTCCTGGGTCGGGCAGTGTTATTGGGTTTTTCTTTCACGAAATTCTCAGTAGCAGCACGGAGTCTGGAAATGTGCCCGGTACGGCAATAGGCTCGCCCCTTATTACGTGGGACTAAAGTATATCTGGCGAAAAGTGGGTGTAGAAATACACCTCTGCCTACCCCTTCGGGGATAAAAGGCGTGACTTATTAAAACTTACAACATTCGAATCTCAAAATGTGTAATTTAGTTTGCCTTTTGCCTTCCGAAACAATAGTTGAATTTTCATTCTGTATTAGTGTAGAAGCCCTGTATAATATTTGCGTAGATACATGTGGAACAATCGGTTTACAAATCCGGTGAAAAGCAAGTGGGAAGATTGGGGTGGGTGGGTAAGGTATGGGTGACTTACGGGATTTTATTGCCTGACAAACGATTATTATGAAGACGGCTCACTTTCCACACGTTTCGCTTTTGATTAACTTCTCTGAATTTACATTATATTTTTCGCACTGTATAATGTTGTATAAAGATGTTATTTGATAAAAAGTAAAAGATAATATATAATTTATTTTCCTTTTCAATATAAAGTTTGTGTTGCGAAAGTAGTGAAACAAAATTGGCACCGTTCTAAGAATTTATTGTTTTATTTTGAGATATTTTGTACAGTTCTTAAACCAGTATTGCTTACTAACTCATGGCATGAACTCCACAAGAATAGTTTAATGAATCCATAACCTACTTAGTTGAGAACTTGAAAAATTTTACGCATTCCTTCTGTAATGAAGTATATGATTAATCACTTCGTTAACTACTAAGTTGCGAGAATGTCTCCTTCTATGTCTACATTATATTAAATTACCCGCTTACGTAATTCTAAGATCGAGCAATTACTAAGTTAAATGTTGTAATGAAAGAAATTCAATTAAGACATATTTTAGACACGAAATCTGACCTACGTGTTCATTTTCACGTACAAGCGAGCACTTAAATACTTAAAACGTCTGTATTTAGAGGTGCTATGTAAGAGTAAATCTTCTCAAAGATTTGTCAAAAAAGAACAGAGCGCTAAGAATGTTGAAATGATAAGAAGCTGAAGTCAGCAGTAAAGTAGAGCGTACTGAATAATGAGGGGCGGAGGAGGCGACGCCGTCGCTTCTCTTCAGTACCCGGCCTGCACCTACGTATACAACTTTATATAAATTATGTACTTTGAAGGTAACGCAAAATCTGTAATTATTTTGTTCGAGTACTCCTTTTGGATTACTTGCGCAATTTGTAAAAGAGCATATAATTATGTCGTTAGGTATCTGAGCATGTGAACACACGATTATATTTGAAGTTTTCCTATTTTGTATGATGAATGATGTAGTGCGTACTAATTTAATTTCCAGAATTAACAATAATTTGTTTTTTATAATTAAAGGTATATTTTCCTTGAAATTTTCTCGACCACGGATTATCTTATGGTTCTATAATGGCTTTGTGCCTAACTTAATAAAGCGGCAGGCTAAAGTGAACAGTTTAAATAATTACGAGTGCATTAATATTCATAATACATTTATTTAAATGACTGTACGTGCATGCAACTGCAAAGTGACAAATCTATTATACTCTATTTATTTTCCAATAAAAGTAAACGGTTAGTGACGTACCTATTCACGGCCAGTCGCAACTACTTGGTGAGGAACATATCATGACGTAAACGGCAATTTATGTGACGACGGCCTTCCATTAAAACGTTGGTTCAGCAAAAATTTGTTAGGACATACATACGACTTGCGCGAATTTACAGCGCAGTCAGACCAAAGTTAGTCGAAAAGTGGCGCTCACGTCCCACTTATACTGTTCTATGGTTCCTTTCCTGGATGGAAATGGATCGCGTAATTTATGAGAATAATCATTTGAATTTTCCGTTTATATTTGTCGAATACAAGAAAAATTGCATTCCACATATCGAATGTAATTCTTTTTAATCAAAGTGATATCAATTCGAAGGGGTCCGAAAAATATTGCTTTAAGGGAGCATGTTAAGGCAGGTGAATGAAATCAGGTATTTTTATAATAAAAATATGATCGGAAAGTTATATAAATTAATTTCTCCCCACGAAAAATTTATGCGCAGGTAAAAATAGGTAAAGTTATGAGGGAGCTCCGCTTGTCTATTCTTTCCAACACGAATTGATTTGATCGGATCCGCGTCGAGTCTTGCTGAACTTAACGAAACTTCCAATAATCTTGCGGTTCGGGAATAGGATTAACTAAAGATGAAAGAAGTAGTTTTGAACTGGAATCATTCTTTACGGAGGCCAGATCCCGGTTATGGAAAATGACATTGATTCATAACGTTACACTCGATTCTTTTTTAAAAGTGATATTTTGATTTATTACTTTGTAAACTTTGTGTAGGAGTTTGATCAAATAAAACCGTGTACCACGCGGAAGAAGTTAGTTTAGACGAATAATATTCGATGCGATGTATATTACTTGAAATCGTTTTTATTTAGTAGTAATAATTATAAATTAATGTAACGGCTGCTTATCTCCAGATTATAAAATATACCCTTAATTCAACGACTTTAATAAATTAGCTATGCGCATAAGAATGAGCAAAATGTTAAAGCTGGCTGGAAAACATCGCCCGGTTCTCAATGATGGGATATCTCTTTGCTTTTTTGGCGAAAATAAACTTTACTTTTTTGTCTTTGAACCTTTTGGGCCCATGTGTGGATTGAACCATAAATCAAAGCCCTCTCAATAAATCTCGACTTTATGAGAATTTGCCAAAGACGTTTTGTAGTTTTTTAAGCTCTGATAACATTTCACGTCACTGATACCGCAAAAAATGTTTACTCATGTTCGAGATATCAACCGCCACATTTCATTGTCAAATAAATTATAACAAAAACCTATAAATACAGTTCTGTTGATATTTTTGGGTGTAGGTATTGTGCAAATGTGTCAAACGACATTAAAAGCTTTAGGTGCAAGATTTATGTATTGCTTAGCTGTCAAACGAGTATGTATGTTACGCGTAGGTATTACAAAAACACAGTGAGCGTGAGATATTTTTGGCGTGCTCCTCTTTGATATATATGTTGTTCTTGAAATAGCGTCGCGCTTTAATCGTGTAAGAATGCCTTAATCTTACTCAACGATATTAAACCATTTGTAAACGTTACGCGACACACTACAGGGGAGTGGAGAGGTTGGGAGAGGGGTTAAGTAAATCAATCCATACATTGAATTAGTTGATGTTGAACGGTCGATTTGGGCAATATTTTAGAGGAGACAGCAATAGAATGAGGCATTTTGCACTCAGAGCACGTTCTAGTCTATTCATCAAGTCGCTGAAGCCATTACCGCTCACGCCACCTGCACGATCCCTAGCTTGTATTACGTTAAGTTATTTTCTGACTTTCATTCACCTATAACTTGTTGGATTATAATTAATGTCACTCCATGCCTGATATTAAAATCAGGCAATGCGATGTTCGCGCGACACTGCGATCTCTCGATGTCCGGAAAGCCAGTGGACCTGACGGAATTCCTGCGGTTGTGCTTAGGAAATGCGCAGCCGAGTTGTCTCCAATGCTTACACGCCTGTATCGCCTATGATATGCCTCTGAAGTAGTGCCGCAGACTTGGAAAGAGGCGAACGTACAATCGATTCCCAAGAAAGGGGATCGTTCTGATCCGGGCAACTATCAACCCATTGCTATCACCCCTATCCTCTGCAAGGTGTTTGAACGATTAATCAACAACCAACTCGTTCGCTACCTAGAAGATCACTCTCTCATCAGTGATGGTCAGTATGGCTTCAGACCGAAACGATCAACGGGTGATCATCTAGCGTATGTCACTCACCTTTGGGGTGAGGCTATGGACAGGCATGGGGAGTTGTTGGCTATTAGTCTCGACATCTCCAAAGCCTTCGATAGAGTCTGGCATCGTGCGCTTCTTTCCAAGCTTCCAGCCTACGGCTTGCCGCCTCGATAGTGCATCTGGGTTGCCAGCTTCCTGCATGAGCGCCGTATACGAGTCCTTTGTGACGGTGAGTCATCGAAGTTTCTCCAGGTGAATGATGGTGTGCCTCAGGAGTCCGTGTTATCGCCCACACTTTTTCTTGTGCATATCAATGATATGCTCACTTTTGGGGGCATACATTGCTATGCAGATGACAGTACTGTACATGGGCGATATCTCGGTCACCCTGCGGCTAAGCAAGCCGATACTGAGGAATATAGGCGAAAACTTGTTGCTGAGCTTGACTGGATTCTGAATTGCATCTCGCATTGGGATGATGAGAACCTGGTCGATTTCAACGCCAAGAAAACACAGGTGTGCGCATTCTCAGCCAAGGTATCTGCATTCCTTCCCTATCCCTCTCTTCTTTCTTTCTTTCTTTTCTTTTTTATATAAGACAACTCCCGCATTAGGACTAAATCCTGTGTCGCGGGGGACTTTACAAACATACAACTAACGGACACAATGAACACCCAGACTCGAAACAACAATTTATGAATCACACAAAGTGTTGTCTCGTGTGGGGATCGAACCCACAACACTTCGGCGCAGTGTCAAGCGGTGAGGCGGCCGCTTAAACCACTACGCCAACAGTGCAGTCAATCTTAACACTCCATTACCGATTCAAGACAGCCTCAATATCCTGGGTATGGACATACGCAGAAATCTCAACCAGAAGAACTACATCGAGGGTGTCATCAAATCCGCATCTCGGAAACTCGGAGTCCTGAACAAGGTGAGGAGGTTTTTCACGCCGGAGCAGTTGTGTCTGTTATACAAGACCCAGGTTCGCTCCTGTGTGGAATACTGCTCTCACCTTTGGAATGGCTCCGCTCAGTACTTATTGGACGCCCTCGACAGGTTGCAGCGGTGTGCTGTCCGTATCATTGGGGATCCAGAGGCCACTAAGACTCTTGAAGTCACTGCAATTACGCAGAGACGTGGCCTCAATGGCTGTATTCTACAGCATTTATCGCGGTGAGTGCTCCGAAGAGCTCTTTCAACTAATCCCACCCTCTCCTTTCCTATCCCGAACGACACGTGCTGGGTTAAGGTGCCACACTTACACGGTAGAACAGATACCGTCATGCACCAAACGGTTCGGCGCCTCTTATCTATGCCGTACCATTTAGATGTGGAATCTTTACCAGCCCACGTGTTTCCCTCCACTTATGATCCTGGGTCCTTCACTGACTGCTTAACATCAGGCAGCATGGAGTCAATTTGTTAGGCAGAAAAAGAAATGATTTTGTTTCGAACGGTCGCTATTGCGCATTTGAAGTGCTTTCTGTGATTTTAAATTGAATGAGTACAGAATTGAATTTGTGAAAATTTGTTTTCAGATTTATTAAAGGTGAGTCAGTTTAAAATAAAGCGGTCTTTATAATTACTGACAGGTTGTTAGCCCGTTGTTATTGGATTTTTATATACTTAATTGAGTAAATAAGTATTGGAGCAGTATAAATAGCAGTCTTAGTTTATCACCATTTCAGTGGTTAAATGATTATTTTGTGCAGAGAATTATTTTATTTTATTCAATAGACTGCCTCGTTGGTCTCGCGGCATAAATGTGCGCGTGGGATTGGGAGGTCTCGGGTTCGATCCCCGGGTCGGGCAAAGTGTTACTGAGTTTTTCCATTAGGAAATTCTCAGTAGCAGCACGGAGTCAAGTAATGTGCCCGGTACGGCAATAGGCTCGCCCCCGTGGGACGTTTTTCGACGACGACGATTACGTGGGACTAAAATAAATTGGGCGAAAAGTGGTTGTAGCAATATACCTCTGCCTACTCCTTCGGGGATATAGGCGCCAATAAAACATGCAATAAACTTAATTGGCGTGGCACAGAATCAAGCTGTCTTTAACATCACAGTTAATAGCAAATAGTCTGGTTAAATTAAAAAGCGCACCCCGGGCTCTAAGGCGGCAGTCTTGGATGTAACCGGGATAATCTCTAGGACGATTATGATGAATATGATGAATTCATCCACAGCTGGCTAGATTTAGGTCTAAACATATAAGTCCGAACAAGCACAAAGGTGTGGTTACACTCAAGTAAGTCTATATACAATAAGACGTCGTGCATTTGTTTTGTAGATATGCGATCTAGTCGTTAGCTGGCATTCGCTCGAAGGAATGAAAGTGAATGTAAGTAAAACGAAAGTTATGGTTTTTGAAAAGGAGGAATGCGTTACGGCTTGTAATGTTTATACAGTGGTGAGGAATGAAATGTGGTCGGTGCTGTCAATGAATGGGGTGGACAGCGGCCTCATTCGAGCTCTGAAATCCCTTTATGAGGATTCTAGAGCTTGTGTGAGGATAAACGGGGCTTACACTGACTGGTTTAACATCGTGAAAGGTGTTAGACAGGGATGTGTAGCGTCGCCGTGGCTGTTTAACCTCTTCATGGACAGTTGTTTGCAAGATTTAAAACATAGTGACTGCGGATTAAGGATGAATGGGTTACTCGACAAATGCCTCCTTTATGCTGATGATCAGGTAATACTTGCATCTTCAGCGGAGGAGTTGCAGGAGATGATCTCAGTCATGCATGGTGCGTTAGAGAAGAAAAGAATGAAAGTGAATGTAAGTAAAACGAAAGTTATGGTTTTTGAAAAGGAGGAATGCGTTACGACTTGTAATGTTTAGATCGATGGACAGCAATTGGAACAAGTGAATGAGTTTGTTTACTTAGGTACGTTGTTTCAAGAGATGGTAAGAATGAAGAAGATATTGAAAGAAGAGTTAATGCAGGTAATAGTGTGAATGTAGCCCTGAAGGCGTTTATGAACAGTCAAAATGTGTCCAAAAAGGCACGTTTGACTGTACATAGCGGGGTGTTAGTGCCTACCCTTATGTATGGTAGTGAAAGTTGGGTATGGCAGAAGAGACTTGAAAGTAAAATTAATGCCGTAGAAATGAGAGCACTGAGAAATATGTGTGGTGTGTCTTAGACCGACATAGTAAAGAACTGTGTGATACGAGAGTGGTGTGGCGTAAAAGAAGATGTAGTGACAAGCATCGAGAAAGGCATGTTAAGATGGTTTGGACACATGGAGAGGATGGATGACGAAAGACTGACAAAGAAGATATATAAGGCAAGTGTGAATGGGACAGGATGAAAGGGAAGACCTAGGCGGACGTTCACTGACCAGATTGGAGACATCCTAAAAAAAGGACAGGTCAGAAGTACCCTAAACAGAAGAGCAAGAGAGGTATGTCAGGATCGTTGCAAATGGCGTTCCGTAGTCTCTGCCTACCCATCCGGGAAACAGGCGTGAGTCTATGTATGTATGTATGTATGTAGAAACCATTAATACTAAATAACTTTATACGATAGGTTTATGCTATACATAATTACTGATACAATATATTTAGTTTTATATTGTTTGATACATATATGAATAACCCTAAAATCTATCATCTAGTAACTTAACCTAAAACCTAACCTAAAAGTAACAATTATGTAAATTCTAGCCAGATTTATAACAGTTTGATATCCGAGCTTTTGCTGGGATTATAAATAGGTACAAATGAAACACATTTTTTAAATGTACTTATTTTGATATTCTTGTTGATTAATTTTCGAAAATATTTCTAATAATCTATCACACGCATGAGAAACTTGATGGGCTTCAATGAAGCAAAAGACATATATTAAGTCAGGATCGATGCAAATGGCGTTCCGTAGTCTCTGCCTACCCCTCCGGGAAACAAGCGTAAGTCTATGTATGTATGTAGTATTAACTGCGTGATATAATCTAACCGATGGTCCGTATTCCGGTGCAGGGACTGCCGTTCTATGCTGTTCATACTTGCTAGTGCGTTTAGCAATAAGATGTTCCGAGTTCAGTCATGTGTATGTCTATGTTTTAATATTTGTAATACTTAATCTTATCGCACAGCAACATATGCGTATTTACGCTCATACCTTATATATGTTTATTGTTTCATACTAAGTCATTCGGCGCGTGCTTAATGAAGTGCAGCGGAGAGTATTTTTCATTGTCATATATTAAAATAGATTAAAATCACTCATATTATATACTATATTCGGGGTTATGGGCCTCGTTAGCCTTGGATGGCAACCCGTCTAGGAGAAGGAAAACTCCGAAATTAAACCACTCTCTTTGAGGGGATGGGCCTCGTCAGCTTTGGATGGCAACCCGTCTAGGAGAAGGAAAACTCCGAAATAAAACCAACATTCAGGGAGCATACCCGAAAACAAACCCCAATCCAAGGTGTCAACCGACCCGTGGCGAGGGATTCGTGGCCCTCTGGCCACGAATCCCTCGGCACGGGTAGGTTGAGCAAGCTGGTCGCAAACGGAGGGTGCATGTGTTGGTGGTCACAGGGCACAGCTGGGATTCCACCTTATCCCCGTAAAGGGCTCTCCGGGGATGGACATTTTAAATCCCTAATGCTCGTGGGAACGCTATGAGAACTGAAAATTATATTTCTCCAGACGGCGGCGACGCGGTTCGCAACCCATCACGTCTCGTTTCCCGCGAGGGCGAAAAGCGGCCTACGGAAAGCCGGTTTGCAACATTAAATGTTGGAGGAGGAATGGATGGTAAATTGAATGAAGTATGCCAGATGATGGATGATAGAAATATTGATGTTCTATGTGTGAATGAGACGAAAAGGAAAGGTTGTGGCTCCACCAAGCATGATAGCTACACGGCTTATTGGTCTGGGGTAGACAGTACCACCAGAGCCTGCAAAGGAGTTGGTTTAATACTGTCTGCGCGAATGAATGAGTGCGTTAAGGAATTTGAATGTGTAAATGCTAGACTATTGTGGATGAGAATGAAAGTAGGACTTACTCGTCTCTTTATTGTAGGGGTTTACGCCCCGGTCAATATAGGAGCGGGTATGTCACAGCAAGAACAAGACGAAAGCAGGGATTTTGGGAGAACTTAAGAGCAATTTTGAGGAAATGTAAGGATAACGAAAGATTGATCTTGTTAGGTGATTTCAATGGATGGGTGGGAGTTTAAAGAGATGGATTTGAAAGGGTTTTAGGTGGATTTGGTGATGAGAGTGTGAATGAAAATGTAAAAATTTTGCTTGAGGTTTGTTTAGAGTGGAGCCTTTGTGTGACAAACACCATGTTTGATCACAAAAGGATACACATGTATACGCATGAGGCTAAGTATGTTAGAAGAAGTATGATTGATTTTGTAATTGTAGATGAACGTTTGAGAAAGAATGTGTTAGATACAAGGGTGTATCGAGGGATCGGCATCCACACAGACCACTTCTTGGTGATGAGCCGGATAAGTGGACTCTTTAAAGAATGGCAACACCGAGAACATCATGAAAATAGGGTCTTAGAAAGAATAAAAGTAGAAAATCTGTAAGAAAAAGATGTGAAAGATGAGTATAAGCGAAGATTGATAGCAAGATTTGAGAGGTTTGATGGCATAAATGATATGGAAGAATTATGGCAGGCCTTTAAAGAAGAGCTAGTATGTGTAGCGTCTGAAGTATGTGGTGTGATCAAGAGAAGGAAAATACGAAAGGTTAAGAATACATGGTGGGACAAGGATGTACAATCAGCAGTGTCAGAGAAGAAGAAAGCTTGGTTAGATTGGTAGGCTGCCAGAGAAAATGAAAGAATGGAAAAGGCAACGATGACATAGATGAAGCAAGAAAGGAATTTGTTAAGTCAAAAAGAATTGTGAAAGAAATTGTTAAAAGGAAAAAAGAGGAAAAGAAAGATGAGTTTGATAGCAGACTATCTGAAGATTTCCGGAGAAACATAAAGTTTTTCTGGAAATCCGTTCGTGCAGTTCGAGGAAGAACTCAATCTTCAGAATACACGTCAATCAGAGACAAGAATGGAAAGATACTGAATGGTGAATCATGCGTGCTGTAGAGATGAAAGGAGTATTTTGAAGGTCTATTTGAAAGAACGGTGATAGAGACATCGATCGACGAAATGAATGGTAATCATAGCAATGAGAAAGCGATATTGGTGTGGATGAGATTGTGAAGGCGTTGGGAAGTATGAAATTAGGTAAGGCTGCAGGATATGATAGGATTACAGTTGAAATGCTGAAGGCTGGACAGGGCATCATAGTTGGTCAGCTGCAGCGCTTATTTAACTTGTGCTACCTGATGACTGGGCCACAGCGGTGGTTGTGCCTCTTTATAAGGGAAAAGGCTCGCAACAAGACTGCAAGAACTATAGAGGCATTAGCCTTCTCAGCATTGTTGGCAAATTGAATGCGAAGGTACTGATTGAAAGAGTTATGGAAGTAACCGACAAGAAAATATGGGATGTACAAGGAGGATTCCGAAAGGGTATGGGGTGCACGGATCAAGTCTTTTCCATGCGGTGCGTAGCCGAAAAATTCTTGGCCAAAGGTCAAAAGGTCTACTGCGCATTCGATTTGGAAAAGGCTTACGATAAAGTGGTGTGGAATGAAATGTGGTCGGTACTGTAGATGTATGGGGTGAACAGCAGCCTCATACGAGCTCTGAAATCCCTTTATGAAGATTCTAGAGCTTGTGTGAGGATAAATAGGTCGTACACGGATTGGTTTACCATCGAGACAGGTGTTAGACAGGAATGTGTAGCGTCGCCGTGGCTGTTCAACCTCTTCATGGACAGTTGTTTGCAAGATTTGAAAAATAGTGACTGTGGATTAAGGATGAATGAGTTACTTGTCAAATGCCTCCTTTATGCTAATGATCAGGTTATACTTGCGTCTTCAGCGGAGGAGTTGCAGGAGATGGTAACAATAATGCATGGTGCGTTAGAGAGGACAGGAATGAAAGTGAATGTAAGTAAAACGAAAGTTATGGTTTTTGAAAAGAAGAAATGCGTTACGGCTTGTAATGTTATGATCGATGGACAGCGAATGGATCAAGTGAATGAGTTTGTATATTTAGGTACGCTGTTTACAAGAGATGGTAAGAATGTAGAAGATATTGAAAGAAGAGTTAATGCAGGTAATAGAGTGAATGGAGCTCTAAAGGCGTTTATGAATAGCCAAAACGTGTCCAAAAAGGCACGTTTGGCTGTCCATAGAGGGGTGTTAGTACCTACTCTTATGTATGGTAGTGATAGTTGGGTATGGCAGAAGAGTCATGAAAGTAGAATAAATGCTGTAGAAATAAGAGCACTGCGAAGTATGTATGTGTGGTGTTTATTTGACTGACAGAGTAAAGAATTGTGTGATAAGAGAGTGTTGTGGGGTAAAAGAAGATGTAGTTACAAGCATCGAGAAAGGCATGCTAAAATGGTTTGGGCACGTGGAGAGGATGGATGACGAAAGACTGACCAAGCAGATATATAAGGCAAGTGTGGAAGGGACAGGACGAAGGGGAAGACCTAGGCGGACGTTCTCTGACCAGATTGGAGACATCCTAAAAACAGGACAGGTTAGAAGCACGCTGAACAGAAGAGCATGCATGAGGAATCTGATGGGAGTGAATGAAGCAAGAGAGATATGTCAGGATCATTGCAAATGGCGTTCCGTAGTCTCTGCCTACCCCTCCGGGAAACAGGCGTGAGTCTATGTATGTATGTATGTATGTATTATATACCACTAAGTTCAATATTAAAAGAAGTAATATACGCTCTGCGCTGCGTTTCACTATATGTACACCGGCCTTAAGGCATAAGAAGACGAGCCTAACGCAGGTTAGTCTTAGTCCTACACGGGACTCGTAGGATGGATAGGAGGTTATAGGGGAGAGGCTCCACACACCTCCTCCGCCAGTCCCAAGCCCGGTCGAACACACTCTGGCCGGGTTGGCGTCGAGTTGAAATGGCTCAAGTAGAGTTTCCACAGTTTTCAACAAAAAAGAACTTAGTCTTAGTCAGAATTATTTCCAGATTGGCTATCAAGAATTAGGACATTTCCAGAGCTGCCTATTAGATATTTTATACAAGATATTTAATGATACACAAAAATTGGTAAAGGTATTTGTCTGTCCATCATGAAGAAGGTATTTTACTTTGTCCTGCTGATTGCTTTTATATATACCATGCTTTCTTATACGAATATATAAAGCTGAAGAGGTTGTTTGTTTGTTTGGTTGAACGCGCTAATCTCAGGAACTACTGGTCCGATTTGAAAAAATCCTTCAGTGTTAGATAGCCCATTTATCGAGGAAGGCTATAGGCTATATAACATCAAGCTATGAGTGACGGGAGCAGAGCAGTAGCCTTGAATAACGCGAGTGTAACCGCGGGCATCCTTTAGTAGCTTATAATATATGACGGGCTACCTTTTGTCGAGCAACGAATGAGATATATTAAAACAGTAAATAAAGTGAAGGGCAAAATAAATTATGCGCAAATCACTTTGATCAAAGAAAAGCTATGTAATATCTATCTATACTATAATAAAACTCAAAGAGCACTTTGTCTGTACATTGAATGTTTTTGCGAAATTTCAATTGGAATGTGACATGTTATCGATATAGAACACAAAAAAACTTTTTTTGGAATTATTGTCTGTCTGTCTGTCTGTCAGTATGTTTGTTCAATCATCACGCAATAACCAGTGAACGGATTTTGATGCGGTTTTCACCAATATCTTGCCTGAAGACCCGATTACAATCTAAGACAATAATCATCACGCTATCACCTACGGGAGCCTAGCAGTGTTGTTCAATAAATGTAATATACTTGAATTCAAGCAACATACTAAATTGTTTGTATCGAGATAGTGACAAACGTATAGTTTGTGTCTTTGGTTAACATTTATTCTTCAGTCAGAATCCGTTTATTCTATCAAAAGTTATCGCAATTTAAAATATATATAATTATCGGCATGGGTTATCAAGTGATTCGGACTCAATTTGGGCAAGAATTAGTTACAACTTCTTTCCTAATATTTATATTGTCAGCGCTGGATCTTAACACCCACATTTAATTTTGCCAGTGGTGCCATCTAGGGGTATTACTTAAAATTATTATTTTAGCGGCACTTTTGCCGACTTGCTCACAACACACTACATTGTTTGTATTTAGTTTATCAGAGTCCGTTTGTTCTATCAAAAGTTATCGCAATTTAAAATATACATATATCCACATTGGTTATCAAGTGATTCGGACTCAATTTGGGCAAAAATTCTTTTAACTTCTTTTCTAATATTTATATTGTCAGCGCTGGATCTTAACACCACCAACTTTAAATTTTTCTAGTGGTGCCATCTAGGTGTATTACTTAAAATTATTATTTTGTACATGCTTATCTTAATATATAAAAACCTTGCGTTACTGACTGACTGACAGACACGCTATAGCCGAAACTATTGGGCGCAGGAAGCTGAAATTTCGCATGTATGCTCCTTGGGGACCGTAGGGGTGCACTAAGAAGGTATTTCTCGAAATCCCCACGGGATCGGCCAAAACGGGTAAATAAAAAAAAATGCAGGCTTAGCTGCTGGCGTCCTCTAGTATTACATAGTAGAGCATCGTAGACTTACTATTCGAGTGTTACTTTTTGGTTCGGCGTTACACTGAAACCGTATGTTACTAGTCGATTTGGAGAAGGATTAATATTGTGGACTGTAGGATGGCGGTTCTTCGGCGACTAGGAAGTGAGGAAGTGAAAAGGTGTTGTGGTTAAGAGCCTCTTACCTTGCTCGGCAGTCCCTTTCCTTGCAAATGGCACCCTCCTGGTGTCTTCGGGAATTCTGAAGCTGCTTGAATCACTCCACTACACAAATCACTTTCACCCGCGAGCGGGTTTGTTAGGTTTTTTGGTATAAGCGGTAATAATTTTATATAGCGGTGCGGATTGCGGTATACGACGGATATGAGATCGGCGCGTCTCGAACCTTCTATTCTTTTTTCGTCGCCGTTGAGCAGGGCGGCCAATAGCGAGGCGTTTTGGGAGGGGATTTATGAAAAGAGCGCTCGGATTGGCCGAGCAGCGACGAACCATTGACGTTGACATAATTAACTAGCAATGAAAAGGATAGATGGCGCTACCATATCCCCCCGGCCTTAAAGGGTTGCCTTTAAAAAAAAATAAAATTGAACTTAGCTATGTTGGGTGTACTACCGCATAACCCATCAATAGGCTAAGACAGCGATATGATAATAAAATTAATTTAAATTAACTTTAGCGAAAACTACAAACGCAATAATAGCTAAAACTTAAACTAAGAGGTAGATCCAACTTCAGGCTAGATCTCACTGTGTTGGAAGCGGACAGAGACGTACAACGGGGCGCACGTAGCTCCCCTTCGCGGTTTTCACGGTAACAACGCGGGTTGTACCGTCCTTGGAAGTATGCAGTTTCTCTACGATGGCTAACGGCCATGAAAGCGGCGGAGTATTATCGTGTATTATGACGACCAACATACCCTCCTGTATGGGGGATGCAGGACTATTCCACTTGGATCTAGCCTGAAGCTGGTGTAGATTTCCGCACGCCAGCGCCGCCAGAACGACTGCACGAGTTTATCCAGCAGAGTATGTCTCTGAAGCAAGCTTGATGAGTCTGCATCAGGAGCCGGAAGAGACTATAATGGCACTGTGTTCAGAAAATGTGCAGGGTTTAACGCGGATGGTTCTGCAGGGTCACTACTCAATGCCGTGAGCGGACGCGAGTTGATCAGTGCCTCGACTTGTGCAAGGACAGTTAAAAGCTTTTCGTAAGAGAGGATCTGTTGGCCTATAATGATGCGTTTTAATTACTTTGACCATGCTTTCCCAACTTCCACCGAAATGTGGTGATGCTGGTGGAATAAACTGCTAGTCAATATGATCTATGGAAATTTCTTCCTGAAGACGAGTACGATAACCCGCGACGTGATTGAAACAAGTAGCGGGAACAAGTTCAATCAATTTACTAACGCGGTTGGCGACAAAGTCTGCCAACTGTGAGAAGATGAATAAATCCAAGCGAGCACTACTTTGGAGTCAGAAAATGCGTATATTCTATTAATAGGGTAGTGGGGCAAAACTGTGTCTTGAACCTTGCGGAGCAACGGAGACTGCAGAAGGGCTGCGCACAACTCCAGTCTTGCAACCGAAATGGTTTTAACAGGCGAGACCTTAGACTTGGCACAAACTAACTGCACCGAGTAGTTAGAACCAATGCGGATTTACGACTCCGCCGTAAGCACGCTTGCTGGCGTCAGCGAAACCTATTAAGTTGATGGTACATCCATCTACCAACCCAAGATGACGTGGATTAGTAATTTGATTGAGCGCGGTAAGCTCAATACAAAACTGGTCCCAAGCGGCGACAATATGGTCAGGGGGTGTTTCATCCCACTCACACTTTGATAGCCAAAGTTCTTTGATGAAGAGCTTGGCGTACAAAATTGTGGGAGCCACAAAACCCATTATGTCCCATAGTCGAGCCACTGTGGACAGCATAGTGCGTTTGGTGCACTTATCGTCTGGCGGTGAGACGTCAAACCGAAAACTATCACAGGATTTGTCCCAGCGTAAACCGAGAACTTTATGCGGTACAGACTTCTCAAACTCAATGTCTGGAGAAGCTTTATGAGACTCTGGTATCCGTGCGAGAACCTCCTTAGAGTTGCCTGTGAGTTGCATTTGACAAGATCAAACTGACCTCGCTTGAAAAGCTGAATAAGCTCTTCACAAAGCGAAATTGCTAGCGGAGCGGATATGACACTACAGGCAATGTCATCCATATACAAAGCGGAAGTGTAGTATAGTATAGTGTAGCGTAGCGTAGCGTAGCTTAGCATAGCATAGCGTAGCATAGCATAGCATAGCGTAGCATAGCATAGCACAGCGTAGCACAGCGAGGCATAGCGTAGCATAGCGTGGCATAGCGTGGCAAAGCGTGGCATAGCGTGGCATAGCGTGGCATAGCGTGGCATAGCGTGGCATAGCGTGGCATAGCGTGGCATAGCGTGGCATAGCGTGGCATAGCGTGGCAGAGCGTGGCATAGCGTGGCATAGCGTGGCATAGCGTGGCATAGTGTGGCATAGCGTGGCATAGTGTGGCATAGCGTAACATAGCGTGGCATAGCGTGGCATAGCGTGGCATAGCGTGGCGTAGCGTGGCGTAGCGTGGAGTAGCATGGAGTAGCGTGGCGTAGCGTGGCGTAGCGTGGCGTAGCGTGGCGAAGCGTGGCGTAGCGTGGCGTAGAGTGGCGTAGCGTGGCGTAGCGTGGCGTAGCGTGGCGTAGCGTGGCGTAGCGTGGCGTAGCGTGGCGTAGCGTGGCGTAGCGTGGCGTAGCGTGGCGTAGCGTGGCGTAGCGTGGCGTAGCGTGGCGTAGCGTGGCGTAGCGTGGCGTAGCGTGGCGTAGCGTGGCATAGCGTGGGATAGCTTGTCATAGCGTAGTATAGCGTAGCATGGCATAGCATAGCGTAGCGTAGCATAGCATAGCATAGCACAGCATAGCATAGCATGGCGTAGCATAGCGTAGCATAGCATAGCATGGCATAGCATAGCATAGCGTAGCATAGCATAGCATAGCATAGCATAGCATAGCATAGCATAGCATAGCATAGCATGGCATAGCATAGCGTAGCGTAGCATAGCACAGCTAATTAGTCCTTTATTTTACACACAGTTTTAGCACCCACCTTGATTTCTTGAGGAACAGAACAACAACAAGACGTTATACAATGAGAAGTATGTAACAGAGGTACGGTACCCATAATCACATACCCAAATACCGTCTCAATAGCGGGCGGTAAATCATATCGCTCACAACGTACTATTTTAGTGAGTAGCAAGTGCGGAAATATTGAAGCTCCGATCAAAAGATCAATGCCTGCCGGATTCGCAAACTCCGCGTCTGCCAGCGGCAATGACTCGAGGTGAGTGAGTGATGCTACGTCTACATTAGCGTTCGGCAATGCGTCCGTGATACGCTCCACGATACGCGAAGAAATGTTAAAATTAATATCCCTATCAAAACGCGAATGTATTTTAATATCTACGAAACCCTTGCAATGTTTTTCTGACCCGCCGATTCCTTTGACCACTGAACTAGTATTTCTAAAGTTATTCCTCCATCCGAGGCGTTTGAAACATTCCAATGTTATTAAATTGGTCTGAGACGCGCTATCGAGTAGAAAACGTACCATGTGCGGCGACCCATTAACATCATAAACGATAACTTGCGCTGTCGCTAACAGTACCGTCTTAGACACCGTACACTGCGTTTTGGCCCTGCGCGGATCATTATAGATGCGCGAGTGCCGTCCTCGCGTGCGCGTCGCCCACGCGATGGACGTCGTACATAACGATATTTCATTCTGAATCGTGGGAGGCGCAGTTATCGTAGCCTGCACCTGCGACGTAAGTGTGTCGAGGTTAGCGGCTTGGCTTGACAACGGACTACTTTTATCAAAGTGCAACAATGAGTGGTGTCGTTGATTACATGAACAAGTGGACAGAGGAAGTGAAAAGGTGTTGTGGTTAAGAGCCTCTTACCTTGCTCGGCAGTCCCTTTCCTTGCAAATGGCAGCCTCCTGGTGTTTTCGGGAATTCTGAAGCTGCTTGAATCACTCCACTACACAAATCACTTTCACTCGCGAGCGGGTTTGTTAGGTCTTTTGGTATAAGCGGTAATAATTATATATAGCGGTGCGGATTGCGGTATACGACGGACATGAATCTCGAATCTTCCATTCTTTTTTCGTCGCCGTTGAGCAGGGCGGCCAATAGCGAGGCGTTTTGTGAGGGGATTTATGAAAAGGATCGCTCGGATTAGCCGAGCAGCGACGAACCATTGACGTTGACATAATTAACTAGCAATGAAAAGGATAGATGGCGCTACCACTTTTTGAGTGCAAAGATTCAAATTAACTAATAATTATGTAATCCGGCCAGATAGTATTTATTAAAAGAAAGAGCTAAGAAAGAAACTTAAATATGAGCGTGAGTTTCATCAACCGATCATTATGTTATTTTACATTATCAAGGTCACAGAAAGGGATACTTAAAGGATACCGACTTCCACGCGGGCGAAGCCGCGGGCACAGCTAGTTCATATTAATATTCGATAACATCTACAATACGTTCTTAATAGGTACTCAGTGAATGGGTAGGGAGCATTTTCATCTCTTCAAAAAGCATTACTGGTTATATTTCAACCATCATTATTATATTTGTGGTTGTATTATACTGTATAGGGTTCCCGCCAAGAACTTAGGGTCCTAAGCCAACCTCACCTGCAAGTGGTGCACCTGCCGATCAACGGACGAGTCTCTGGCAAACAAAATATCCCGATAAGCGGCAATAGGCTCGCCACCTATTACGTGGGATCAAAACACTGGCGAAAAGTGGGCGTTTAATATGCCTCTACCTACCCCTTCGGGGAAACAGGCGTGATTCTATGTATGTATGTATGTATTATATTGTGTGAATTTAAATAAATAATTTCTGTGAGTTACTTTAAATGCAATCTCTTTCATGTAATAAAAAAATAAAAAAATATTATAATTCATTAATAAATAAAATGGTTCCTTTTATTAATGCATCAAATTAATAATTGCAACGAAATATTATTGCAAAAAGGCTTTTATTTATATGATGAGGTTCATTCTGGTTTTGGTATAGTTTATCGTTCGTATCTTTATTTTTTTTTTAATCAAACTTCCCACGGACGGCAAACAAATACATTCGTTTGTAGTACACAATAAACAATAATAAACAATGCTGTCGAATACTATTTGTTATTATTGAAAACCATCACGAAAACCGGCAAAACTTCAGTCAGTCTTATGAATATCTTTTGTTCGATATAAGCCGTACTTAATACGAATGAGTTACAAAAGGCTGGATGCGTAGGTATATAAAGAACGGATAAAAGTTTTACGAAGCATAAAAGGAGACATGTCGAAAATCTGTGGTCATAAAACATGGGTCCGCCTACACGGATTACCGTTGCAATATATATCCTTAACCGCACCTTCAATATGGCTACTCTAGCCACCACGGTCAGTAAGGTAAATATCGCCACTGATCGGTTTTGTTAATCCCTGCGGATGGTATTGACAAATCTAATAACCTTACCAATATCCGAATTAAGGCATAATTTATTCATTCGTATTGGGAAATTGATATTCTATCTTCAAGTGGGACTTAATATCTTGAGCGGTAACGTAACATATATTATATAGTATACATTTGTAATTCGTCTACACATTAGGATTATTAAATTATGCATTACGTATTGGAATACAAATGAAGTGGTTTTCCGATATTACTAGCGAACTAAACTATTTAATTAATAAGCGATAAAAAGCCTGGTACGTATGCAAATATCTTTAAATAGAAACGGATTTGATACTAACCGAATGTCATCACTCACGAATACATCCCTATTATATGAAAAACTTCTTCTTCACACTTACGAAAAGAGAAAATAAATTGGTATGTATTTATGAACCAATTATTGAAAACAAATAATAACTACAAATGTTGGTGCGATATTATTAACAGTGTAATTTTAAATACAGGTTCAAAATAAACTAATGTAATCATTAATTACGCGATTGAGACTCATTACATCAATACAATTTAATGGTACGGGGTCCTATCGCATAATTTTCTTGTACGAGAGCAAAGGTGATGGGTTGACTCCCTCGATGACCATTGCCAGTGAAACTCATGCCGAAACGGGGCTAATAGATGGTATATTTACACCTTTATCTTCGAATAAGTATAGTTACGATTGAGGCAACGTTACATACCTATTATTAGTAAAATATCAGAGAAGTTGAAAGTATTTATCATTGATTAAATTTTATACATGCATGAAGTATTTCCATACCTTTGCATACATGTAGCGCTTACTCACTTTGCCACTAAATTCTATTACAGGTAAGTAACTACTTAAGAGGTAGAGTGCGTGCGTTCGTTGTCATATTTGAATATTACTGACAGTCTACGTAGGCGCTACGAAGTGTGCTACGGGTTTGTTACGTCATAACCCGCTAGTGCTGTATTTGTTTAATGATAAACGATGAAGACACTTACGGTAATGGTGTAAATAATACCAATGAAATAAACATAGTGAAGTATAATAAGTACATAGTATGCCAGGGATAGCCTAGTGGAGCGAACGACAGACTGCTGAAGGTCTCACGTTCGAAACCACGACGCGATTCAATGACTTTTGGAAGTTAAGTATGTATGTAATTGTTAATTATCGCTTGTTAAACAGTGAAGAAAAACAGCGTGGGTACACCTACATGTTTGAGAGTTCGTAAATGTTTTAGAGAGACGTGTGAAGTCTGCCAGCCCGCACTTGGCGAGCGGGGTGGTCTATGGCCTTACCTTCTCATAGTGAGAAGAAGCCCTTGCCTCACAGTGGAATAGCATGCAATCAGGGCTAATGAGGATGATGATAAACCTACGTAAATTAATTAGTTTGATACAAAATTTGTCTTTTTATATCTATGCAACTAAAATAATTTGTAGCCCTGCCAAACCGAATGTCAATCAAATGAATGAGTTATCGATATCGATTGTATTCTGTTACTCTTCAATATTTATAAACGTATTCTATATTGAGCAAAACATGTTCACAATTGGAATCGCTATAAAATATCTCTTCTTCAATTACTTTATGATTGAGTACAATGAAATATATACTCGTATTTCATATTGGTGTTAAATATAGTTGATTCAGAAACTACAGTTAAAATCATTTCAATTAAAAAAACAATTATATTTTTACAGCTTTTTGCTTCTCTTATATAATACTTAAACTGTTTAACCATGATAATTTTTTAAGGCATCTCCTCATAGACATGAATAAATTACACTAAGAAAACTCGAACTCTAAATAACATAATTATTTTGTATGACACAAAGTATTGTCTCGTATGGAAATCGAATCAACAACACTCTAGATATAAGTAAGCGATCATCATCAGCCTGTAACAGTCAACTGCTGGACTAGACCTCTCCTTTGAAAGGAGGAATTGGCCTACTATACCACGCTGGGCAAACGGGTTGGTATAGGGTTTGTATCAAGTTTTTCTTCTCTTATAGTGCTGTTCTCCGCATAATATGCTCCCTCTGTCGGCTCTTTCTACGCCCATGGGATGATATGGTGTGGTGACAATCTGTATTCTTAATCAGTCGCCACACGGACGAGTAAACGATAAGACAACCGTATAAACTACTACGCCATACGTGTAGTCATGGTATCAAAAATAGTTTCTGAATAAAACCAGTGTACGTGCACAGCCCGCCGTATAATTTTATCAGATAAATGCATGTCGAACAAACATAACTTGGGTAGTTAGACGTAAGAATAGCGTTGTAAAGCACATATCACGAATGTAATAAACATTTTCAACTTATGACTGCACGGTTGGCGTAGTGGTTTAAGCGGCAGCCTCGCCGCTTGACACTGTGCTGAGTGTTTTGGGTTCGATTCCCACACGAGGCAACACTTTGTGTAATTCACAAATTGTTGTTTCGTATCTTGGTGTTCATTGTGTCCGTTAGTTGTATGTTTGTAAAATCCCCGGCGACACAGGATTTAGTCCTAATGCGGGAGTTGTCTTTTTAAAGAGGGAAAAAAAATTTCGATCCTGACCAACTTGTTCTAGTAGCCGTTACGAACAATTTTTGTATGGAACCACAATCGAGTGGCGTGCGGACCGTAACTTATTGTAGTAAATTGTTTGACTATAAAATTAAATATAAGATCCAATAAATTTTTGGGTTACAAATTATCTTAATATATAAAATCCTTGCGTTACTGACTGACTGACAGACAAGCTACAGCCAAAACTACTGGTCGCAGGAAGCTGAAATTTGGCATGTATGTTCATTGGGGACCGTAGGGGTGCACTAAGAAGGGATTTCCCGAAATACCCACGGGATCGGTCAAAACAGATAAATTTAAAAAAATGTGCAGGCGTAGCTGCTGGCGTCCTCTAGTATTTATATAAATTCGATATCTCTCAGGCTTATTAGGTATTGCTACTATATTGGGCTCTTCATACAAGATGAAGAGGGCTGAAACCAATAATGTAGTAATAATAAACTATTACCTACTACAATAAGAGCCCAATATTGTAGTAATATACTAGTTTGTGATCTAATACACTCGCTCGACGTACGTAAGGAATTTTGAGAACAAGCACTATTTATTGTTCTGTAGGTAATTGTTATAGTTAATATGTACATATTAACTATATATTAATATTTTATAAGTATGTGGCACAATAGTGTGTTTTCTTTCTAAAGTATAAGTACTTAACAGTTATGCTAGATGGCTCAAAAGCATAATTCGCTTAGCACATATATATTAAAAACAAAGTAATTTTATCGATTCATCACTATTGTCATCACCCTAACTTTGTCCTAATTGCATCCAAAACTGGAGCTTGAGATCTACTTATTAGTCTAGCCAGATATGACAATATGCGCTTCAAAATAAATTAATAAGTTATATTTTGCTCTTAAAATGACTTCTGCTTCCAGTGAAGCAAGGTGCATAGAGTAAGAATAATAACCCAATATAAAATTAAAAATAAAAAGCTACTTATATATATAGCCATTGTTCAATGTGCTTACAGGCTACTTTCAAAATTTGTCTATATCTTACGACCAAACTAAAAGACATTTTAAAAGCATAACCAAAAGTACAAAAATCTGCTCCAAAAATGTTTTTAGCCAGCAGTGTCAAATTAATTATGTTCAATATATACCTATTTATGTTATTACAAAAGCATCAAACTAATCTATTTGAGAAAAATCTATTTGGAAAGCTCATCCATTATATGTATATCCAAAAAGTATTTGGATTACTAATCTATAATTTCATTAACTATCGAAGTTTACACGCAATATGTAAGTGCTTAGACATTGAAACATTATTGATTTATTCCACGATTGAAAACCTAAGTTAAATGCCCATTCTTTGAATGCCACTTGATGGCATAAATTTAATATCGTAACCGAGAGCCATCCAATGGACCTTTTGTAACAAATTTCATTTATCTCCTCCCGAAGAATTTCATAAAATCGATTGTTATCAAGATGATTTAAAGTTTAAATTTAATGGCATTTACTTGTTCGTTAGTCAGTTGTAATCAGTATTCACATCAATCAGTTTTTAGACTTTTAAACAGGTATGATTGACATGTGTCAATGAACAAAATAGGCATTTTTTTAAATTGAATATTATAGAATGGAAATAAACCGAAAGAGTCGTGTACCTCATAACTTGTTGCCATTGATATATTGTCGAAATATTTCAACTATTGACATGAATTTACACTTTATCGATATTTCATCTAAATGTTTTGACAAAACAACGATTTGTAGTTCTATTGAAGTGGAATTATATCAACAATTTTAGCTATAGTTTCATTCAATATTCATCTATATATAAAATTCTCGTGTCACAATGTTAGTTAAAATTCTCCTCCGAAACGGCTGGACCGATTTGTATGAAATTTTGTATGTATATTTGGTAGGCCTAAGAATCGGTCGTAATCTATTTTTCAAACCCCCAAGTCATAAGGGTAGCCAACCCAAAAAAATATTTATTAATTTTTTGGACATTATTTTTTATTTTTATTTTTTTATTATGTGGCATTAAAAAATACATACAATTATTAATTTTCAGCCTTTTAGCATAAACCCCTATTTTTTAATAGATATATTTGTAATTTATTCATATCACTAGATCAATTCTTTTGTCCACGCCACGCGCATACCGGAGTCAAAATAAGTCGTTTCTCAGTGTTAGTTACAATACTCCTCCGAAACGGCTGGACCGAGTTGTATGAAATTTTAAACGTACATAATATATATTCTTTAGGTCTGAGAATCGGCCGTAGTTTAGTTTTATCCTCTTTTTTAAACCAGTAATAAGGACGGGCCAACCCAAACATAATATTTTTGAAGTTATACTTCATTAAGCGCGTTATGAAAAAATTATGAGAGTCACATTTTACGATGCGCGCGCATGTGTGATACAAAATTCTCACGACATTTTTAATAAAATTAATATGTGTATCATTTTCGGAGCTTTCATGCATTATCAGCACGAAAATGACATCTATTTGGGAATCCACGGTGGCGGACGGGACATTTTTAATAAAATTAATATCTTTAATATCATAATAGGTCCAATTATCATTTGGCATCGTTTTACTGTGTACATTTTTTGAAGTTATACTTCTTTAGGCGCGTTATGTAAAAATTATGAGAGTGAAATTTTACGCGAGCATCTGTGACACTAAATTCTCACGGGAAGAGTTTTTAGTTTCTACATTCAAAACACATGTTTTAGTTTCTTACAAGTTGGAAGCATAAATGTGCTGATAAATTATTTGCAGTAGTGATTTAAACTGAATATTTTGATTAATATTAATTCATCACCAGCCTTTAACAGTCCACTGCTGGACTAGGCCTCTCCTTTGACAGGAGGAATTGGCCTACTATACCACGCTGGCCAAACGGGTTGGTATAGGGTTTGTATCAAGTTTTCCTTCTCTACAGTGCTGTTCTCTGCATAATATGCTCCCTCTGTCGGCTCTTACGACACCCATGGGATGATATGGGGTGGTGATAATCCGTATTCTTAGTCCGTCACCACACGGACCACCATAATATTAATTACTGTTCGTAAACATAAGTGAAAAATTGTACTTATATACTACTTCAAGTGCTCCAATATAATTATTATTAGATACTCGACAGTTGAAACCCATCCTCTCTATTGAAATTAAAAAGTTCAGAAATTTTAATTAATATTAGTTATTTATTATCTACAAAATAAAGAAATAATAATCTAATAAAAAATTGTGATAAATATTAAAAACCCATCAAATTAAAATATTAATTTTTAATATTTATTGTTAAGTATGAAATTGAATAAATAATAAATATTTATAAAAATAAATAAATAAATGGAATGAAATTTTTTATATTTTATATACGCGCCAGAAGCAAACTGGAGTCGAAAAATCGTTTCACAGCGTTAGGGAAACAATTCAGCAATTTCACAGTGTTAGTGACACAATAGGTACTCCGAAACCGTTATACCGATTTGTATGCAATTCTATATACATTTGGTAGATCTGAAAATCGGTCGTAATTTATTTTGCAAACCCCTAAGTCATAAGGGTAGTCATCCAAACCAACTTCTTTTTGTTTTTCGGCATTATTTTTTATTTTTATTTCTTAATGATGTGGCATTAATAATACAACCAACCACACTTAATTATACACTAACCCCTATTTTTAATAGCCGTATTAGTAGTTGAATTATATCACTAGATCAGTTGTCCAGGTGCAAACTGGATTTAAAAAAATCGTTTCACAGTGTTAGTCACTATACTACTTTGTAACGGCTGGACTGATTTGCATGAATTTTTTATGTATATTCTTTAGGTCTGAGTATTGGTCGTAATCTATTTTTCAAACCCCTAAGTCATAAGGGTGGTCCAACCTAAATATGTACTAACTTTTTTTTTGGTCAATTTCTTAAGCCCTGACGGATGGATGGATGGATGGATATAACAAAAAGGAATGAGAAAAAAGACCTTAAAAAGGCGATACGGAGTTCGCCGGGTCAGCTAGTTACTTTTATAAAAAAATTAAAAATAGCTTTACCAAAATCCATATTTCTATATATATATTAATTTTCATCAATTTATTCAATGCAGTTAACGTACATTTATTAGATTTTCAGTAACAGTGTACTAAGTTCGATAGATCGCTGACTATCTAACTCTTTCACTGCAATAAGTATAATAATATGTCGTTAAATCTTTCGATTTCCGTTAAATACCTAAAATCAGAATTGGAAATGTAAAGAACACAAACCGCGAGTAACGCTCACAATTAGTTCCATCTCTATGTTAAATATTTGCTGTGATACCAAGAATCACTCTGTAGACCCGTTCAATACCGTCTATGTGAATTTATTACAATGATGTCTATTTGGAGAGCAGCTATTTTTCTTTTGTCTATACCTACTTATTTTCTCCGGACCTCTGTGTATTATGTTATCGACACGAATAATCGGTTTAATGCGTCATGAATCTCCGATGTAATTAAACATGGGCCTGACCATGGCGGACAGTGGTCCCCGTCAGTGTCGCGACGGCAAAGTCTTAAGACAACGTTTTTTTCGAAGCCCTTTGTTTTTTGTTCATAGCTGTCTACATTTTGGACAATTGCGTCTAGCTTTATTTTGCTTTGTGATTCTAAAGTTAAATTAAGTTATCTTTTAAGTGTAGAAGTTACTATTTTGCTTCTCACAGCGAAATTTTGGACAAAATCTCCACATTGCAAAATTTGGTCGAACAATTTTCGCATAAGTCATAGTAGTGTCGTTTTTTGCTAAGCTCGCGGTTGGCAAGTGAAGCGGCCGTGAATATTTTCTTTGCCACTGGGATAAATCACACGCCATGATCACTGATCAAAAGTTGGCAAAGTTTAGCTTTTCGGGACATTCAAATAAATCATTGCCGTCGAGCGTGAAATTAAAACGAGACCGAAGTAATTCAAAATCTATAAAGTTTACAAAAACTACGAATCGGTACACAGGCAATCAGGCAATCTGAACATTCTATCGGTTTGCTTTTTTGATGCGAATGTACACGTATTTTCATCGATAACCACTATTATGATGAATGCAGCATGTTCAACGTACATATTGAATTTAAAAACATTGCCTGATTTTCAAGTGTGATTAATGGATGTTTTAACTCTACATTATGTTGTAAATGATATATTTAATAATGTCAAAATAATGCAACACATTCAAATAAAAAGTATACTTCACGAAAGTTAAGAGACAAGTGGCTAAAATTATAACGCTCCAGTTGTATCTTCATAATACCTGAACATAGTACAGAAATAAAACTTCCCAACACCTTATTAAAACTTACAACATTCGAATCTCAAAATGTGTAGTTTAGTTTGCCTTTTGCCTTCCGAAACAGTTGTTGAATTTTCATTCTGTATTAGTTTAGAAGCCCCGTATAATATTTGCGTAGGTACATGTGGAACAATCGGTTTACAAATCCGGTGAAAAGCAAGTGGGGTGATTAGGGAGGGGTGGGTAAGGTATGGGTGACTTACGGGACTTTATTGCCTTTCTCGTGACAAACGATTAATATGAAGACGGCACACTTTCCACACGATTCGCTTTTGATTAACTTCACTGAATTTGCATTATATTTTTCACACTGTATAATTTTGTATAAAGACGTTATTTGATAAAAAGTTAAAGATGATACTTGTATAGTTTGGGAATATACTTACATATCATTTACCAAAATGCATCTAGTTTATGACAGAGAGTGAATGATTTACGATTGAAATCATATATTTATGTACTCATAAAATGTGTTTCAGATATTACGTTAACTACAAATTAATACTCTCATTTGATTCATACTAATTTAAATTTATACTTAGTTGTTAGTTCCACAAATTTATTTTCCTTTTCAATATAAAGTTTGTGTTGCGAAAGTAGTAAAATAAAATTGGCTCCGTTGTGAGAATTTATTCTTTTATTTTGAGATTTTTTGTACAGTTCTTAAACCAGTATTGCTTACTAACTCATAACATGTGCTCTACAAGAATAGTTTAATGAATCCATAACCTACTTAGTTGAGAACTTGAAAAATGTTTCGCATTCCTTCTGTAACGAAGTATATGATTAATCACTTCGTTAACTATTAAGTTTCGAGAATGTCTTCTTGTATGTCTACATTATATTAAATCAACCGCTTACGTAATTCAAAGAACAAGACTTTCTTATTCTAAGACAGCAATTACTAAGTTAAATGTTGTAATGAAAGAAACTCAATTAAGACATATTTTTAGACACGAAATCTAACTTACGTGCCCATTTTCACGTACAAGCGAGCACTTAAATACTTAAAACGTCTGTATTTAGAGGTGCTATGCAAGAGTTAATCTTCTCAAAGATTTTTCAAAAGGAACAGAGCGCTAAGAAAGTTGAAATAATTAGAAGCTGGAGTCAGCAGTAAAGAAGAGCCTACTGAATAATGAGGGGCGGGGGAGGCGACGCCGTCGCTTCTCGTCAGTACCCGGCCTGCACCTACATATACAACTTTATATAAATTACTTTGACGGTAACGCAAAATCTGTAATTATTTTGTTCGAGTACTCCTCTCGGATTACTTGCGAAATTTGTAAAAGAGCACATAATTATGTCGTTAGATATCTGAGCATGTTAACACACGATTATATTTTAAGTTTGCCTATTTTGTATGATAAATCATGTAGTGGGTACCTACTAACTTAATTTCCAGAATAAACAATAATTTGTTTTTATTATATATAATTATATAATTAAAGGTATATTTTCTTTAAAATTTTCTCGACCACGGATTATCTTATCGTTTCAAAATGGCTTTGTGCCTAATTAAATAAAGCGGCAGGCTAAAGCGAACAGTTTAAATCATTACGAGTGCATTAATATTAATAATACATTTATTTAAATGATTGTACGTGCATACAACTGCGAAGTGACAAATCTAATATATTCTATTTATTTGCCAATAAAAGTAAACTGCTAGTGACGCACCTATTCGCGGTCAGTCGCAACTACTTGGAGAGCAACATAACATGACGTAAACGACAATTGAAATTAAACTACAGTTTACGGATTTTATCGCGTTGTATTGGTTTCACTAAGTTATTACATTTGAAACTAAAGATCTAGAAACTATATTTTTAATTTATTACTAGCCGTAATTCTGTAAAGAATTCGAAACGTCGGCTAGTAATAAATTAAAAATATAGTTTCTAGATCTTTAGTTTCAAATGTAATAACTTAGTGAAACCAATACAACGCGATAAAATCCGTAAACTGTAGTTTAATTTCAATGTGTAACATTCGCGTAAACCCAAGAAGATACTATGTAAACGACAATTTATGTAACGGCCTTCCATTAAAAGGTTGGTTCAGCAAAAATTTGTTAGGACATACTTACATACGACTTGCGCGAATTTACAGCGCAGTCAGACCAAAGTTAGTCGAAAAGCGGCGCTCACGTCCCATTTATATTGTTTTATGGTGCCTTTCCTTCCCTCATGGGTTCCAACTCAGCCAGAAAATGTGGATCCGTTTCCTCGGTGCGGTTTTTATTATCCCGTTGGATACACCGACGTATCTATCACGGACGTCGATCGGCCCTAATGTGGGTGACCGATGACACGCATTCTGTAATACGAGAGAGCTCTCTACGTGAAATGGGTTTTAATAATGTTCGTCCGCACCGCATGGACGCAAACATTCCTTATTTTATATTGAAATGGATCGCGTAATTTATGAGAATAATTATTTGAATTTGTCGCTTATATTTGAAGAATACAAGAAAAGACACATTCCACAAATCAAATGTATTTCTTTTTAATCAAAGTGATGTCAAATCAAAGGGGTCCGAAATATATTGCTCTAAGGGAGCATGTTAAGTCAGGTGAATGAAATCAGGTATTTTTATAATAAAAATATGATCAGAAAGTTATATCAATTAATTTATTTCCTCGAAAAACTTATTTCAAGGTAAAAATAGGTAAATTTATGAGGGAGCTCCGCTTGTCTATTCTTTCCAACTCGAATTGATTTGATCGGATCCGCGTCGAGTCTTGCTGAACTTAACGAAACTTCCAGTAAACTTGCAGTTCGGGAATAGGTTTAACTAAAGATGAAAGAAGTAGTTTTAAACTGGAATCAGTCTTTACGGAAGCCGTATCCCAGTTATGGAAAATGACATTGATTCATAACGTTACACTTGGTTCTTTTATAAAAGTGATATTTTGATTTATTACTTTGTAAACTTACTTTGTGTAGGAATTTGATCAAATAAAACCGTGTACCACGCGGAAGAAATTAGTTTAGACGAATAATATTCGATGCGAGGTATATTACTTGAAATCGTTTTTATTTAGTAGAATAATTATACTATAAATGAATGTAACGGCTGCTTATCTCCAGATTATAAAGTATGCCTTTAATTCGACGTCTTTAATAAATTAGCTATGCGCAAAAGAATGAGGGAAACAAAGCAAAATGTTAAGGCTGGCTGGAAAACTTCGTCTGGTTCTCAATGATGGGATATCTCTTTGTTTTTTTTTTTTGGCGAAAATAAACGTTTCTTTTTTGTCTTTGAACCTTTTGGGCCCATGTGGGGATTGAACCATAAATCAAAGCCCTCTCAATAAATCTTGACTTCGTGACAATTTGCCAAAGACGTTTTATAGTTTTTTAAGCTTCAATAACATTTCACCTCACTGACACTATATTCCACAAAAAATATTTACTCATGTTCGAGATATCAACCGCCACATTTTATTGTCAAATAAATTATAACAAAAACCTGTAAATACAGTTCTGTTGATATTTTTGGGGGTATTGTGCAAATGTGTCAAACGACATTAAAAGTTTTAGGTGCGAGATTTGTGTATTGCTGAGCTGTCAAACGAGTCTGTATGTTACGCGTAGGTATTACAAAAACACAGTGAGCGTGAGATATTTTTGGCGTTCTCCTCTTTGATATATACGTTGTTCTCGAAATAGCGTCGCGCTTTAATCGTGTAAGAATGCCTTAATCTTACGCAACGACAGGGCAGTGGAGAGGTTGGAAGAGGGGTTAAGTAAATCAATCTATACATTGAATTAGTTGATGTTAAACGGTCGATTTGGGCAATATTTTAGAGGAGACGGCAATAGAATGAGGCATTTTGCACTCAGAGCACGTTCTAGCCTATTCATCAAGTCGCTGAAGCCATTACCGCTCACGTCACCTTTTTTTTTTTTTTTTGTTCACTACGGTGGTAAAACTCTCCTTATGAGTCATCTCAACTCCGCCAACCCAGCCATTAGAACGGCTGGGCTTGGGACTGGCGGAGGAGGTATGTGGAGGCTCTCCCCTAAAGTCGTTCGGGGCATACCCACTAAAAACCACCGCGGTGTCCCTACGGGTCCCGTGTGTTGGCGGGGTCACGCGATTCGCGATTAGCATACTTTCTCGCGACCCCACCCGGGATTGGCCCGCCGTTTGTGTTGGCGGACCCCGTCTCGTTATGATCTCGCAATCATCCATCAAACTTCTTGCATCCATCAAACTTCTCGCATCCGCGATCATCGGCGAGGACACGCGCCGCCTCCCGCCTTTTGGCGGACAGGGAGCAGCCCCAGCGCTCACCGTCCGCAGGCACTGAATTTAGGGTGGTCGGAGGTCGTCTCTTGTGCGACGTCCCCGACGCCCGGACCTACGGTTGCGGAGAGGGCGATGTATTTCCCTCTCCCGCTCCGCCGCCTCCTTGCTCAGCATGACTGCTTCGCAGAAGGAGGCGACGGCGTTCCAGGACCTCTCACTCCGGACCATAGACAGAACTACGGTCGGGAGCGAGAGGACAACCGTATTCAGAGCCGCGACCAGATCACGGCGCTGCGATGCCCAGGCTGGGCACTCCGCCAAAGTATGCAACGCCGTGTCTTCGACAGGGTCGCGGCTGCTGCCACAATGGTGGCATCCGGGCGTTTCCTCCCGGCCTATCCTCCACAAATACCGGCCAAAACAACCATGGCCGGTAAGGATTTGAGTTAACCGGAAGGTGAGGACGCCGTGACGTCTCTCCGACCACTCTTCAACCACGGGACTTACCGCCGCTATCGTGGCGTGCCCGGCGCTGGGGTGCACAAGTCGTGCCTTCCACTCCGCCACCAGGACCTAGCGGAGCTCCGACCGACGCGCCTCGATGTCACGGTGCGCCGGTCTCTCGCCCTGCTCCAGGGCTTGCTGGCGCCATGTATAGAGTGACGCTAGCAACGCAGCTTCCAGATCCCAGGGCGGTGATCCGGCTAGGAGGCTCGCTGCCTCAAAGGAGACCGTGCGGTAGTTGATACGAGGCGTATCAACCTGACGGACATGGCGCGCTGCGGTGCGCGAAGCGCCTTGATGTTGTGCGCCGTCAGGTCGTGCGCCCATATCGGGGCCCCATAAAGGGCCATGGACCGCACGACTCCTTCATAGAGCCTCCGGCAGGAGGCGGTTGGTCCCCCAAGATTGTAGAGTCAGACAGCAGTCTCGATAAGCCTGCCGCTGCCCCGAGAAGTTTGGGGGCCAAGCGTCCAAAGTGTTCGCGGAAATCCCATCGGCTATCGAGTATGAGCCCCAGGTATTTTAGGCTCTTCCCGATGCCGATGCGGACCCCTCCTACCATAATGTGGGCCCCTGCGGGTGGCCGTTTCCGAGGCCCGTGGAAACAAATGGCCTCGGATTTAGAGAGGGCCACCTCTAGGCCCAAACGCCGGATCCTTCCAACGACTTGTGCGACCCCAGCGGTCGCCCTTATAGCCGCCGCCCGGTACGTCTTATCACTCGCAGTGACGAGGGTGTCGTCGGCGTAACAAGTGACACCCACGCCAGGGAGGAGCGTACCGCGCAGCACCCAGTCGTAACCGATGTTCCACAGAAGGGGGCCGAGGACCGACCCCTGCGGAACACCGCACGACATAACTCGCCGACTTCATTGAGATAATCCCCGACTATACGGCGGAGGTATGGAGGCACTCGATGGTAGGTGAGTGCCTCTAGAATACAACTCCAGGGCAGGGTGTTGAAGGCGTTGGCGATGTCTAAAGACACCGCCAGGACCACCCCGCCCCTTGAAACCTCTTCCTCCGCCAGACTCCTCACTGATTTTATCGCGTCAATTGTTGAGCGCCCTCGGCGGAAACCGAACTGCACGTCCGCCAAATCCGGGCCCACCGTGGAAAGGTGGTGAACGAGGCGCTCCGCGATGATGAACTCGAAAATCTTCGCGACCTCGTCCAACAACACTATGGGCCGATAGGCGGACGGGCTGTCCGCCGGGCGCCCTGCCTTTCTGATGAGGACCAGTTTCCCCGTCTTCCAGGCTCGTGGAAACTGGCCCCCCTCAAGGCACGCCGTGAGGAGTCTCCCCAGTCGGGGTCCGAGCTCCTCCATTGCCAGGACCCACGCTCGGCCAGGAATGCCGTCGAGTCCTGGGGCGGTGTTTTTTATCCTCAACACCGCCGCTCGGAGTTCTACCCGAGTCACCTCGGGAACGTCGTCTATGTCCGCGTTGGCTGCCTCGGAAGGCGGCGCCGTCATGGGCGGAGGCATATGTTCCGCCCGCGACGGGAACAGAGCGGCCACAACATCTTCGACCAGCTCTGGCCGGAGACTTTCCGTTAGAGGGGGCGCCCAGGAACGTAACTTGTTCCTGACCATCAAATATGGGCGCCCCCACGGATCTCGATTGAGGGTCTCCAGCAATTCCTGGCGGGCGTCTTGCTTGGCCCGCCAGATGGCCTCTTTCAAATTATTCTTGGCCGCTCTGTACTCCTCGTACAATGCCGCCTCCCGGACAGTGGAGTCGGGAGGGCGGCGACGCCTCCTGCGAAACCGGGCGTACTGGCGGCGCGCTGCGACGCAAATCTTGCGCAGGCGCGCGATGGTGTCGTTCCACCAGTACACCCGGCGTGGCCCAGATGTTCTACGGACTCTAGGCATCGCCGCGTCACAAACTTGTGTCATTGCCCCCCTGAACCAATCGGCCTCCATATTGATATCGTCAGGCCTGGTAGATGTTGAAACCCAGGCCTGAACTATGGAGGCTTCCAGGAGGGCCTCCCGATTCAGCCTTTTTAAGGCCCAACGCGGACCGCCCTCAATCGGGCCTCTTCGGACCGGGGCGTCGGAGCTGACTGTTTCGGCGGAGACGTCGAACCGAATATAGCGGTGGTCCGACAACGTCTCCACCTCCTCGACGACGTGCCAGTCTCGGATACGGCGTGCTAGTGCGGGGCTCGCAAATGAAACGTCCACAATGGAACCGCCCCGCTGACGCACGCACGTATGTACCGACCCACGATTGAGGACGAGCAGGTCGTTCTCAACGGCCCACTGCTCCAGCAGCTCGCCTCTAGCGTCCGTGGCCGGAGAACCCCAAGCCGTAGACTTGGCGTTGAGGTCCCCGGCGAAGAGCACGGCGCGAGGACGGCTGCGAGCGACGACGACGTTCAATTCGAGGAGATACTCCTCGAAGTCGGCGAGGGAACGGTTGGGTGAGAAGTAGCCACCCACCACAACCGTATCCTTTACGAGTGCTGCGACGCAGCCCCGCCCTCGGTAGATGTTCTCGAAGGACGGGGTGCGGGCGGCGGCTAAGGAAATTAGCGCCACCAAGCCGCTGAGGTTCCCCACCCAATCATCACGGGGGGGGATAAAATACGGCTCGGCGACGATGGCGACGTTGATTGACCACTGCGCCATGCTTTGGAGAAGAAGATCCTGAGCCCTAGCGCAGTGGTTTAAATTCGCTTGTAGAAGGCGTAGTGGAGCCATTAGTCCTGCTCCATATTGCCCGGCGCTTTACTGGCCACGGGAGTGGCGCCCTTGTTGGCCGATTGGCCGTCCTTTGCACCCTTTTGTATTTTGGGTGCAGCGCAACTCTTTGTGCCGGCCCTGTGATCGGCTGGCTTGCCCGCCGCCGCACACAAAACGCAGTGCGGCGGGGCCTCACAACTGCCGGCCAAGTGGCCGGGCTGGCCGCATCTGAAGCAGCGGCCGCTGCAGTCCACCGCAGAGGTGCACTTGACACCAACGTGGCCACCGCTCAGACAGCGGAAGCACCTCTGCGGTTTCGGCTCCAGGAGCCGCACTTGCGCTGACACCCAACCAATCAAAATTCGACGGCCATCGGCCAACTTTTTGGCAATCGCCACGGGGCAGGTAATGATTGCCGTTCCCATACCGGCACGGCCCGGACGAATAGGGCCGCACCGGATCTGGTCCAGGGGACACTCCCCGGCCTTGGCAACGGCGGCAACAACCTCCTTAGCCACAATCGAGTCATCTAGGCCCCCGATTCGCACCTCGGCGCACTTTTGGGGCCTAGAGATACGGACATCCTCCGCTGGGAGGAGGTCGCGGAGGCTCGAGGCCAAGGCGTCTGCCTGCTGGGCGCTACCAGCCCCAGGCACCTCGATTAGGCGGGCCCCGGTCTGTGTGATCTTACACCTGAGGCCCGTCGTTATTCCGAGCGTGGTGGGGTCGATAGCCCCACGCGCCTTCTTTAAGAGCTCCGCGTAGGTGGTCCCCCGCTCCAAGGCTGCTGGTTGCAGCGTTAGAACAACTGCTGTGGAGCTGGGGGTGCGGAGCTTCTTTGCCGCCTTTTTGGCCGCCTTCTTGGCCTTTTGGTTGGCCTTCCTCTTCGCTTTCGCCGCCTTTTCTTTTTGGCCGGCAATTTCCCAGCCATCCTTTTTGGAAGCGGTGGCTGCAGGAGCACTTTGTGGGACAGCAGGGGTGGGCTGGGCCTTCTTCTGGCCCCTTTTCCTGCCTCTTTGGGCCTTACCGCTCACGTCACCTGCACGATCCCTAGCTTGTATTACGTTAGGTTATTATCTGACTTTTATTCACCTATAACTTGTTGGATTATAATTAATGTTTTTGTTTTGAACGGTCGCTAAAGCGCATTTGAAGTGCTTTCTGTGATTTTAAATTGAACGAGTACAGAATTTAATTGGTAAAATTTTATTTTCAGGTTTACTAAAGGCTTTGTCAGTATAAAATAAGGCTTTGTCAGTATTATATAATTATAATTACTGACACGTTGTTGGCCCGTTGTTATTGGATTTTTTATATAATTGAGTAAATGAGTATTTGAGCAGTTAAGCAGCAGTCTTAATTTATCACCATTTCTAAAGTGGTTAAATGATTATTTTGTGCAGAGAATTATTTTATTTTATTCAATAAACTTGATTGGCGTGGCAAAGAATCAAAGGGCTGTCTTTAACATCACTGTTAGTAGCAAATAGTCTGGTTAAATTAGAAAGCGTACCCCGGGCTCTAAGGCGGTAGTCTTGTATGTAACCGGGATAATTCTAAAAGGATGATAATGATTATGATGATTTCAAGCACAGCTGACTAGATGTTGGTCTAAAACATATAAGTCCGTACAAGCACAAAGGTGTGGTTATACAAAAGTAAGTCTATATACAATAAGACGTCGTGCATTTGTTTTGTAGATATGCGATCTAGTCGTTAGCTGGCATTCGCTCGACAGAAGTATTCGTTTGTGCTGGTGTTCGTGTTAGATTCCATTCTCACCAGCCGTTTGCGTGCCAGCTTTTGGGCAAGTCGTCTAGCTAACTACTTGTATAAGTAACTGAAGCGTTATATAGCGTAGAATATTTATATAGACTTTTGCTTGTCTGAATAAGAAATGTTATGCTGATATACTGTCCGATGTATTTATTGGATACAATTATGGATAAAGAACTGAATCTCGAGCACGTTACCAGCTTTATGAAAATAGTACCGAACGTTATTGTTTTAATATTATGTAAAGTATGCAGGAATGATCCCTAACGCAAATAAGTTCTCCAAATATAGATAAAGATCTTCTAAAAATATCTGCACACTAAGTTACTTCAGCGAAGAATTTATAAATTGTGAGATTATTTTCAATAGCCATTTTATTTGACTACGCAAATATCGTGAGAGGCGTAGGCGTAAACGTTGTTACCAGGAAAGCTCGTTCGATTTTGCTAGTAACCATTTTAGTAGAAAATCGTTCAAGCTTTTGCTGTTGGGATCATTCTTGCTGAAGTCTTAGAGTTTAAATTGAGGGACAAAATGGCGTTTGCACCTGATCGTAGATCATGAAGAGGGTCATAGAAAGCCGGCTTGCATCCTGGCCGAACGATATATCAGCGAGCGGTAAAGCCATTGAGGTTCCCGCGCGCCAGATTAAAATGTTAACTAACCGCCCTTTGTCTTCACCACGTTTACAATGGGAAACCGTTGTTTTGCTTTCAAATGTTTACTGCGATCTCAGCCGCTGATTGTTGCTCCTCGCGTGCTGCTTTATTTTAAACGGTTTTGGTACGTTCATGTTTAATAGCTACCTTCCTCTTTAAGGAAAATAAAGGATTGCTTGGCTGTACAAAGTATGTTAGTAACGCGAGAACTATATCCGTTAGTTTCCAAGTGCGTCTTGAACGTACTAACTGAGAATAATACCTATTCATTTTGTACAGTTTTTTATGGTGGTTGCGACGTAATCATGATCGGTCCTTACAAATAAAATTAGGTCTGTGATATTTTACTTACTTTATTTTGACTATCAGCTCCTAGCAGAATTATTTTTTGTCATGAATATAACTTGTTCAGTGCAGTAATAAGATCATACTATACAGGTGAAGATATGACACAATTGTTAAACTCAACATTTTCACAAAAAGTATATACAGCATGGAATAAATTGAGATCAATTAACAAATTAACTGCAGTAACACCTTTTCAGGTCGTTTTTACATCCATAGAAAGTTGCACTGTTTTTAGATATAAATCCAGGTGTTTGCAATACTTTTGTCGCAAGCAGATTTTTTTAAGCTGCTGAAAATATTATCCTAACCTCATGCATTTCTTAGCCTATTCTAGTTATAGTACCTAGCATATAAAGTTAAATTCGTATTATCTATGAAGCGATTCCCCAGTTTCTTAGCACCGAGAGTATAATATATTATATACATAACTATACGCCCGGGAAATGTAGAAGACCTGAAATGTAGGATTGTAGCTGAAATGAAATGCAAAAAAGAAAACGACCGATAAACGTATTTAAATACTGTACGCATTTCAGGCTGGAGCGTCACAAAAAAATGTTCTGTATAGTAATCGAAGAACAATGGCCACTTCTCATACATTGATTGACCTGATAATGAATTATTGTGTATATAGATAAAATGTACAAAAACAAGTAGCTCTATGATCAAGAAATTATACTGTAAAGACAGTTTTTCTTATAATGGTCTAGGAATTACATAATACACCGAAATTAGTTCGTATTAATTTGACAGATTCACCCATGTCCAATGTCACCAGCGGCCTCTTTACGTCAAAAACGTTCCGTTGCATATGTTTTCAACGGCAGAAATACATTTATATTTATCTTTTTATATCTTTTAACATAAAAAATACATTCATTTATGATCAGCTTTTAACAACTTGATTCAATTTATATATAAAATTAAGTTTTCTCGAGGTTTTGACAAAACCAGTTGTTAAAGATGTGGTATAAGTGAAATGGAACGTAGCTAAACAAGGAAGTATTATCGGGCACAGATAATATAACAGTGCAGCGAATAAAAAATATTTTGATAAGGATGCGTTCACGAGTTCTAGAACATCTTTACAACCCAAAAGTTTTCTTTTTACCTAGACTTCTATAAAATATAATTGTTAGTGAAATCATTACACTAAAAAATAACCTTAATTTTGAAATAAGTTTTAACTCTATACATGCTTAGTTCAAAAATGGCCATTGTTCTTAACGACGTTCGACTTTGTTTTAAAGTTTTTAATGGTTTCTTACACTGTTCTTTTAGTATTTTTATTTTATTATATATTTACTAGCTGACCCGGCGAACTTCGTACCGCCATATTTTATTTCTCTAGATTTTTTTAATTTTTTTGGGCTAAATTGTGAATCTTTTCTTTAAACCATTCTCAAGTCCCCTTGAACACAGACAAAAAATTTCATTAAAATCGGTCCAGTCGTTTAGGAGGAGTTCAGTGACATACACACGCACACAAGAAATCTTAATATATAAAATCCTTGCGTTACTGACTGACTGACAGACACGCTACAGCCGAAACTACTGGGCGTAGGAAGCTGAAATTTGGCATGTGTTCCTTGGGACCGTAGGGGTGCACTAAGAAGAGATTTCCCGAAATTCCCACGGGATCGGCCAAAATGGGTAAATTAAAAAAAAATGCAGGCGTAGCTGCTGGCGTCCTCTAGTATTATATAAAGATGTAAAAGTTAGCAGGCTTACGGAGACATACGACATTCTTTGTATTGTTAAACTGTTGATTAACACTAGATAAGAAGATATTTATGTGTCTACACGGAGACTATAGCACAACTTTTAATTAAACTATTGCTGTAGAATAAATAACTGTATCCAGTGGAATTTTTTAAACATAAAACGGTCACAATGACCCAGACTTAGAAAATTATTTGATGGATAATACATAGTCTAGTTCAGTGTGAAAATCGAACTACGGTACTTGATACCCACCGGCAGTAGTAAGGCGATACTTTAAACCAGAGCGCCAAACGTGCAGTAAGCAGTATATTAATTGAATTGAGTAAAATAGTGGGTACTTCAAAGTATGACGGAATCTAAAAAAAGACTTGTGTAGAAACAGAATATATAACGCCTCAGAGTAGCTGAAAAATGTTGGCACGTTTACGACTGTCCAAGGCTGGGGTATAACGGCCCGGCCGCGGGGACCGGCGACGCGACCTGCAACAAGCGATTTCGATGTACATGGCGCGCTTAACTACGCCGCGGCGACCGATGTCGCAGATCGCTTGTCGCAGGTCGCGTCGCCGCACGGTGGGCTGAAAAATCAAAATGTGGACTTAGGGGCTAAGAGACTTGTTTTTGGATTCTACTAATGAAAACAAATTTTTTTTATTCTTTGACTTTTTTTGATAAAGTACATACTTACCGAGATAAAATTGTTTGAAGTTTGTATGAAACTAGTGGAAAATAAAAAAAAACGAAATCAATTTTTTAATACTACCACTGTTATTACATAATATATTTTGTACAACGCAATTTTTTCGACGCCATCACATCTAAGTCAAAATTGTGTCAAAAATTTTTAACTGGGCTCAATACAACAAAAATGAAACAATAAAATATCCACACCACCCATTACAGGTACGACATATTATGCTTTCTCGGAATTTTGACAAAATCAGGTAAACTACTAAATTTTTAAAGTTTCAGATATATGACTAATGATGATTTTTTCAAGTGTAGCAAGTGGATTAGGCCTACTGGGGATAACACATAAAAAAACGCGCCTAATATTTAACCTCTCTGGGAGGTGTCGAATAAAAGATAAAAAAAATATTACCGCCAAAACGCAAAAAACGCAGTTCGCGACATATAGTGCATAAATAGCCAAAAAATATCTTCTATCATAAACTTTCATTGTTTTCTTAAGATAGTTTAAGAATTACGAGCAATTCTCATTTTACTGTTTTCTTCCATACAAAAAAATCTTTAAAATTAAATAACTCAAAAAACACGCGTTTAATCAAAAAAATTGTGTTAATGATTTTGGGTTGTATTTGATCATAGAATCCAAAAATAGAATTAGTTTATTTATATTCCACGTTAGTTTTTTCGAAATCCCTAAGTCCACTAGCGAACTTTTTCAGCCCACCGTGCGCCGGTCCCCGTGGCCAAGCGGTAATATGACGTCTACTGATACTCGTTTCATATGTACTGTGTTAGTTCAGTGTCTCATTTGTAGTGGTGTCACCTATTAATACTACTTTATAAATGGTTGACTGGCTCTCTTTATTGGTACAAACAGAGAAAGAAATTACCCCTTATTGCCTTTGTATTTATAGAGGACGTAAATACATCTATATATAACATAGATATAAGAAATAAAAGCGCAGTTACTGAATCTAAATTCAGTATTTATAAAAGTAAAGTTGTTTGAACTTCTTGAAATTATTATAACTAAGTCCATTTACAATGTCTACAAAAATACCTACCCTTGTGTACATTTAGACGTAATAAATAAAGTTTGTTAAAGTAAAGGTATGTTATTTTAACTAAATTATAAATACAGTCAAAGTATACGTTCTTAGTTCTTGTCATAATAAAGCAAAAACACAACTAAATAAACCTTTAAACAAACTCTTTCCAGATGATCCATAAGGGTATTTTTTTTCACGTGTAGAACTTCGACATAAAAAGAATGCATTAAAACAATCGAAACAGCATGCATATTAATGTAAAGCCCACACAATACACACATTTTCTCGTACAAGTATTATATTATGTTTGAGGTAAAAGGAAAAATCCAATATTTTCAATATACCGGGTATAGAAACACCTCGTTTAATATTAAGTAGACATTCGTGTCGAAATAGTCGTTTACCTTATTAGTTTGGTAGTGGCGATCTTTACCCTTATTTTCTAGGCTAGTTGGCAACCGTTCCACGTACTAACCTATTCATCACGAACCAAGGCTACCGAAAATATTCCGTAGATACCTGCCCCAACAATTTCTCACACCGACTTAATCTCGCCTGTGGTTTGCAAATATTCTTCTAATACTATATTGCTAGGCACCACGTAAAGGATTATTGAAATTTTATTGTAACGCAAAACATTCGCTTTAAACGTAGAATGCTTTTGATATTAGATGAAAGGAACCTAAAATATTTACGTAAACATGTCTAGAGAATTATAGTTAAAAATAGTTATATCCTCAATTACGAATAATATAATAAAATAATTGAATGAATAGTAAACAATATTACTATTTATTTAATGGTAGTACTGTAACGCTTAAATTAAAGTGCTTGAAATAATGGAAATATTTGTGAGTAAAAAATAAAATAACGAAATACACCATATTTGAATTTAAATATTCATGAAACTTTTGACTGTGCCGCAACGTGTTGTGCAAATGTCCATGTAACTACATATCTTCATATTTTAATCTGACCCCATAAAAAGCTATCTATGGTAAAAAGACACAAACCGTTGCACATTTACGTTCAAGAAGTTATTTGTATTGCATAAAATGTTCATTACTTCGCTTTATATGTGTATAAGAAAACGTATTTGGATATACGCACGCACGTTTCAGACTCATTATAATGTAAATGACCCGATCGGCCGACTTTACGTCACGCCCAAAATGTGTCCTTCGAATTGCATTTCGCATTTGTAGGTTTAACATCCTGGGGGCATTTGATGGCTCACCCATCAAATTAATCGTCTATTAATGTACTTACGATTAAGTCCACCCTACGTGATGTCAACTTCTAAAATCTAGCTTTGTATTCACAATTCGAGAATAGCTTTCTACCGACGAAGTTTATTTCTTACACAAAGGCTTGTGACACCAATATATTTCAGTGCTGTCACGGAAGCGCTACACTATGACGAATGCAGCTATTTTTCCGGCGTTATCATGTATGCAAGTCCGATTTTTATTGCTTTTTGTACGGCAGTTACAAATCGATTTGGCTTAAAGCCAATGGCGTCATTTTAACAGTTTCTCTGTGCGGCTGACAGTAACATTCACATACTTTAACATTACGTATGTACACATCCATGAAATGAGTAATGAAAGGTTACTACGCAATCTCTTTGGGGAAAATCTTAATCGGAAATGAGGGAAAGAAAATTTGATATTCATTCATTCTTCAGATATGTGCACGGTATCGCAATTTGATTGAACGAATATTTATGATGAATTTCGTTTTCATATAGTGAAGTATTTATGATTCAATATGTAACATTCTTCAACAGATATATGGCATTTACGTAACGATAATATAATTTATAATTTGTTCAATAAATATAAACTTTACGCTAATATTTTTTGTCTTGACGTTGATTTTATACAGTAGATACTTGTTATTGCCGACATTTTTCCGATTTTCAAACATACTTTCAATATAACTCCCTTGAAGTGAAATTAAAAAAGAAACTACGTTGTGGTTGCCCTTGTCGTAAAAGGAACCCACTGTCCAACCTTCATGTTTCCAGTTCCACTAGTTTGGCGCTGCCATATGTCAGTCAGGAGAAGTGATTTCTTTTTTTTCTTTCTGATGTATAAACAATTTAAAATTTTAAATGCATAAAACAACACCATAGCATTATTTATGATACATTAATATAGATAAGCTGCCCCTTATCCGGCTAAGTCCAATTTCGTAGGCACTATACCTTGATATTTCCTCTTACTTGGTATGTACAACGATCTGATAAAAGGGGCGATTTGTAAGAGAGATACAATAGCTGGGATAAAAGGGAACTCCTTTACAATCATCTCTATTCATTGGCAAATCATGAAATACAATTCCTTACCCTTATTGAATGGTTTACCATATTGGGAGGTTACCTGAGAAATAACTTATATTATAATAGCTATACTGGTACTCGTGTTTATTGTACGAAAAGTTTCCGGTCCAGTGTTTGTACTTGAATTAAAGATTCGGACCGATATGTTTAGGAAAAATGTTTATATTATGTTTAGGAAATATTCTCGTTTCGCTGTTGAGCTTCTCTATTGTAAATTTGTTTCGTAAATGTAAGATAAGGCTGAAGAGTGAATTATAGTGAAATTATGTGAAACCTTTATGTATTGTATTGGCGCATAGGGTATGTAGTAGCTTTAGGATTATATTTGCCACGATCCAGGATATGTAAAGACACGTACATTGATGAGCAAGGGTCAGTACTGGATTTTTCTGTTAGGAATATTTTTTGACTGTCAACAGTCAGTACAGCGCATGGATGACGACATCTCACTTTCGTCTACTAGACATAGTAATATAGCCAAGTCTATACAAAACATTTCAGTTCACCTAAAACAGTGACAATGTAAACAAAGACGATTGTTCCAATTCGTGAATAATCTACCATCACAATATACTAAACTGTGTGTATATGAAGAATGGTTGAGCTGAGCCTAGAACAAAGCTTCAGGCACGTCGGATAATGTCCCCTCATATAGCCTCACAGCCTAAATACAAAGACCGGTAAAGGGATAAGACACGGTAGCGATGTTTACCACAGGCATATAGCTTACGAACTAGTTTCTAGTGTAGGTATAAGGCTTTGGAATGTGGTGCCAGACATGCAATGTAACGGAAAAGTTTATAGACACGTAGGTACAATGTAATAAATAACAGTTTCATTGGTTTCAGGAAAACCCGGCAAGCTGTCATATAGGAGACGGCATACCTAAATCTGTTTTAATTTACTTGATAAAAACATTGTTTCGCGAAAGACATTTCGTGGCTTTGATCCCTGCTATGGACATGTCTTACGCTAGGTTTAAAAGCTTTGACAAAGAAATTAGTGGTTAGCCAAAAAAATGAAACACCAAATAGCAGAAAAAAATCAATATTTTAAAAGTTATTTTCCTGTTTATGGTTTTACCGTTCAATTAGATCAACAGAGCAACAATTCTCGTACACAGTTTCTTCTATGCTTTTAACAACAAACATATTGTTTGTCTGTGAACTCAGATTACAAACTAAGTTTCCTTCTGGTAGAAAATAATACGTTCGAAATATATCCACATCGACAAACCATGCAAGATTTCTAGAAAGATTTTCGCTTGATAAACACTTACACGTCAACATTGTATTATCTTCTAAACGGGGAGTCCTAGGTATTTTCGGCTTATTTTATTCATAAGATCACTGTACCACGTCATTTTATGAAACGCCGTACAAATGCGCATCACTTTACTTGCCAGACATATAAATATTCTATTCTATTCCATTCGAGGTAATGGAGCATATAACGTAAACAATGTGAAAAGTGTTACCACGGTTCTAGATAAATTTGTTGCACTCTAAGAGAAATTTACTTTGAAAACAAACGGCGCAAATTATCAAAAGATTTATGAGAAAACTCCGCTTTGGAGTACATCTTGATTTTGTTTATTTCGATTGATGGTTGATGTCAGCTGTAAAGCAATTATGCTATCAATTATAATATCATAATTTTGAGGAAAATACGTGAAATTGTGTAATCTCTTGTGTCGATCAAGAGAAAAATTTTGAAGATCGTTCCGCGAAAATGTAATTTGAAGTTGAATAAGTTCATTTCTACAACGTGAATCTCCCGCTTGGGTGTGTTTTGTCCGTCTATCTGTTATCAAGTTCTAGCATTTAAGGCGTTACATACCTATTTATATTTCAGCCTGAGAATGTCGTGACCGCACGAATATTAAATTAAACCATAAAGATTTTATCAATCCTATTACACTGCTCAGTGTGGTGTTGTGATTTTTAAGGGCCCTTTCGTTCGTGATAAATTGGAAGAGAGGTTCTCGAAAGGCTACGTTAGCTAAGCGTAGCTTGGCAAAAACTTTGTAACGTAGGGTGGTTGGCGACGGAAACAACAATGCAAAGCTCGAGTTAGTAAGGCTGGTTTCAGAGTGACGCGCGCGGCACGCGCCGTCGGCCAGCGCGTCTCAACAGCGCGTTTGGCGCGCACACCACTGTGAAACGAGTTCGCGTTTCTCATTGCAATGTATGAAGCTTCGGCAGCGCGGCCGGCGCGCGCGTCTCACACGCGGCGCGTTTGAACTGCGTGACTATGAAACGCTACTACTAGTTTTAGTGCAATTGTAAGCGCGCGCGTGTGGCCGGCGCCGGTCAAACGCGTGACTCTGAAACCAGCCTCAGTGGTTAGTGAACTGTACAAATTAATGCACAGTATATACATAAATTCAACATAGAATAGGTAAAACAGAAAACCCTAGTAGCTTGAATGACAGTATAGCATAGTATGAGATATATTTTATTGTTCATCGAGCTTAAGTTATTACATATTTGGACATATTTTGATAATATTTGTGAACAGACCTTAAAATGCGTAGATACTTATTTAATAGGTATAAAGACATGTTCTCCGACAATTTGGCCTTCCTTCATTGACTGTGATTACGATAACTAAGTCAGTTTTCCCGTTTCCACTGCCAAGTTTGGAAGAGTTGATTGTGCGTTGAGGTGCTAACAATGTAAGAAGAAATAAAATTATAAGAAACAAGTAAGGTCGGTTTTACACCAGTCACGCTGACTCGTAAACCGTAGAAACGTCGAGAGAAAATATTTATTTACACCTTTTATTAATTTTACGCAATTGCGATCTGTTACGTTTATTGTATTGTATGATTTATCAGTTATATTTCTAGTGGAGATAATATAATAGAAATAAATGCTTAAGGTTCCATATAATTCAACATCAATGAGATTTGTTTTCTACCAACAGAACTGATCTTCAAAAGAATAAGTCCTTATTAGAATGTTAAACAGAAAACATATTTAACGCTCGAGCGTATTATAATAAAACATAATATATAAAACTTTTGCATTACTGACTGACTGACAGATACTGCACAGTCGAAACTACTAGGCGTAGATGCTGAAATGAGGCATATATTTTTTTCTTAAGGAGTGTGCACTAAGAGAGGATTTTTGGAAATAACGCTAGCAAAGGTTCAAAACGTCCTACGCAGGTGGAGGCGAGGGAAAAGTCTAGTATATAATGTTATCCACATATTTTAAAAGGTCTCATATAACTGCTCACATAATTGACACCTAACCCTTTATAAGGCTCTGGCCATATATTGGACATCATACATTAGACGAAATATCTTAAAAATACTTTGGCAACACAGTTTGTTGTTAGCAGTGATTTATTCTTGAATGTTTTGAGAAACGGAACGTAGAAAAAAAATAAAACGCCAAGTTAGTTCAAACAGATATTTGATGTCATCTGATAAAATTGTGTCGGTTTTAATAGTGCTACGTGAATCCCCAAAAACCTTCGAAAAAAAGAGTGGACGGGTAAGATTTGAATTAAAATTTGTTAGATATATTCTAATCTGATGTAATACAGTATATTTTTGCGGATACGAATCTTTTTTATACTAAATGGGAATTTTGTTATGACGTCCATATATTGCCCAGAGCCCGTCTGAGTCAAACATTTGTTTTTTTGGTTACAGAGAAAAGTGATTCCTTTAGACAAAATTGAGGAAACTTTTGAGAGTCTTTTTGCGTTATCGGATGGCGAGGAGTCTGAAGATGGTGACGAAAGTGATGAAACGGAAAGTGAGGCCATATTCTTGCCACCAAATTCATCAGACCTTGAGGATATTTTTGCTTCTTCGTCATCTTCGAATAACGGGAATGCCGCCAATTTTGAACCACAGGATTCCGTAGTCCCTTCAGTAAGCGGACAAAATCAATCAGAAACAGCTGATGGTCCAAACATCAATGTGCCGATAAACAATAGTCCTGTGTCGTTATGCATTTCTGATTCTGAAACTGATTCTTCTGAAGATGAAGATTGGAAGAAAGAACTTTTCCCTCACGATGTACCAAGAAACAAGTTTGATGATATTCCTCTAAAGTCTCACCAGAATATTCCCAACAAAAGTGGACCTCACGTTTATTTTCGTTTTTTTTTACTGACGAAGTTTTATCTCTAATTGCAGAGCAGACAAATTTATATGCCCAAAATAAACAAAAAAACTGGTTAGATGTCTCAAATGAGGAAAAGCAAGCTTTTTTAGGAATGTTGGTTTTGATGGGGGTGCACCCTCTCCCCAATATTGACTTGTATTGGTCAACAGATCCATTTTTTTGTGTGAGAGAAATAGCAGACGTAATGACTGTAAAAAATTTAAAATGATACTGAAAAATCTACATCTAAACGACAATACGAAAATACCTCAAAGAGGAGAGCCTGAATACGATAAACTGTTTAAGATTCGGCCCCTTATAACCTCAATGAACACGGCTTTTCAAAAGGGAGCTAGGAATTCGTCATCCCAAAGCATTGACGAATGTATGGTAAAGTTCAAAGGGCGCAGTACATTGAAGCAATATTTACCAAACAAGCCAATAAAAAGAGGCTTCAAGATATGGGCTAGATGTGACAGTACCACCGGTTATTTATTTGAATTTGAGGTGTACACGGGAAAAAAAGATAATGATACTGAATTTGGTTTAGGAGCAGCTGTGGTGAATAGTCTTTGCAAAGTACTTATTGAAGAAAAGATAGAAAACGTACATGTAACATTGGATAATTTCTTTGCCTCCACACAACTAATGCAAAGCTTGTATGAGAATAATATATATTCTACAGCAACAGTTAGATCCAATAGAACTACCTTACCCCGGACACTAAAACATCTGATGGCCAAGAAAGGTCAACCTAAACTTTCTAGGGGTCAATATAAGTGGCGGGTTAACCGAAATGTAGCATGCTTTACATGGATGGACACAAAATTAGTCAGAATTCTTAGTACCGCCTTTCATCCTAAGGAAAAAGTAACATGCATGAGAACGCAAAAAGACGAAAGGAAGCAAGAAGTGCCTTGCCCTCTGGGTGTTGTGGAGTATACCAAAAGGATGGGGGCTGTCGATCGCTTTGATCAAAAGCGAGGCACCTATCCTGTAGCTAGGAGGAGCAAGATGGTGGATGCAGCAATTACGAATGCCTACATTTTGTATACTCAAAAAGTGCGTTACCCAATGTCTACTTTACAGTTTCGTACACTTCTTGGAAGAAACTTGATTGGCACTTTTACGAGCAGAAGCAAGAGGGTATCGAACTTGCCATCTTTTGTATGCAAAAGACCAAAGTTGATAGCCGGCAGAAGGCAAAGTATGGTCTTCCAGATGATCTACGGCTTTCAGACGTTGGATCCCACCTCCCCGGTCTACTAGACTCTTACAGACGATGCAGGGCTTGCAGCAGCAATGCTAACAGCAAAAAATCGAAGATACAATGCATACGATGCCAGGTGGCCCTATGTATTGTTCCATGTTTTGCTAACTTCCACAAGCCGTAGTACGACTCTATCCAAATAATGGACACCATGTACCGTTTTATATATATATACTTTTTTTTCCGAAATTTCAATAAAGTGCTCATACATGATGTATACCACTAAGTTTCATTTCTGTACCTTCAGCCGTTTCTTCTGCCTTACAAAGGCCTAAGTACACTAGAGGGTACCCTTGACGTGTAATACAACTTGGTTCTCGCAGCGCTCATACCGTGATTTTGTCTTGCCACTGTAACTGGTGGGCAAAGTCAATGTCGCCATGTTATGAACTTTAGGTCCCACGTAATAGGGGGCGAGCCTATTGCCGTTACCGGGTACACTGCCAGAGTCCGTGCTGCTGCAGAGAATTCGGACAAACTCAGTAACACTTTTGCCCGACCCGGGAATCGAACCCGAGACCTCCCGGTCAGCAGATGGATACAATATCCACTGGACAACGAAGGCAATCTAGAACTATCTTCTCATTATCTGTATAAATGTATATTTTTCAACAATATTTTCTTGCGTTACATATCAACGAATCTACACCAATGTATAATAAGTCATTGCCATATCCATTATAATTTCAAGCTTCTATGTGTGCGGTATATTGAGTCGCCCACTGCGTTCTAATAACAGCATACTGCGTCCACTAATCGCCTGCCAAGTGACGTGAATTATAGCAGTATCTACGCGTCGGAACACGGAATGATAGTTTATGAGGACAAAGATATTTATTAATGGCGCTTGTTTTGGTTGTTTCATTTATTACTTGATAAGAAAATGGCGCAGATGCGATAATGATACTCATAAGTATGATGTTTTATGTATGTCCACCACACATTTTATAATTTGAGAGTTAGAAGTTATTTGATTGATACAAAACGCGGCTGACTTGATAATTATTTATTGATATTGAATTGAGTGAGAACTATCCGATTTGAATTATATGAGTGTACTGAATGTGAGGAGCCGCGGCTCATGTAAAGTGCTGACAAATCGGTAACGAATTATTGTGAATAGCTTGCACTGTACATGTACATAATGTATTGATGATAGCCAGCAATAGCCTAGTGTGACTGAAAGACTGCTACGGAGAGAGTCTCAGATTCGAATCCACGCGGTACACACTAATGACATTTAAAAGTTATGTGCGTATTAAATTGTTAATTGTCGTATAATTACATACCTACTCGTTCAAAATAATATGTCCAGTGAGTTATTAGCTGTTAAGTTGCATTATTTGTTCATAGGCAATTAGCTTCACATACTTAACTTTCAATAGGCATAATTGCTTTCAATACTAACCGCACAACAACAAATGTTCGGCACTGCCCACATGGGACTTTAACTTCTGTAGGTGAGGCATTTCCTAAAATCCTCTCTTAGTGCTACTACACTTTCGAAGGCACATAGATGCCAAATTGCAGCTTGTTCCCAGTAGTTTCGTTGTGCGTTGTCTGTCAGTCAATCAATAAAGCAATATTTAGGGTTTTAGGGTTCCGTACCTAAAAGGTAAAAAACGGAACCCTATTACTAAGCCTCCGCTGTCTGTCTGTCTGTCTGTCTGTCTGTCCGTCTGTCTGTCACCAGGCTGTATCTCATAAACCATGATAGCTAGAAAGCTGAAATTTCACAAATTATGTATTTCGGTTGCCGCTATAACAAAAAATACTAAAAATAAAAAAAATAAAAAATTAAGGGGGGGTCCCATACAAAAAACGTGTTCTTTTTCGTATTTTTTGCTCAAAATTGCTAACTGTTACAGGCAGACGCTTTAAATTTTTACAGAATATGTAGTTGTATATTACCTTTCAAAATACATAATTAAATTTTAAAAAAGTAAATAATAATATCCCATACAACAAACGTAATTTTTGAGCAATTTGTTACTCGATCTTAATAAACAGGTAACAGGAAACTTATAAAGTATTTAAGTATACATACAACGATCGGTGTTTTCTTTTATAGATGATGGTACGGAACCCTTTGTGCGCGAGTCCGACTCGCACTTGCCCAATTTTTTGGGTTAGGGTACAACTCGCCCGGTCGGAAACTCGCCTGCGGGCGAGTTATCCTGTTTGAAAAAATGTTGGGGCCGCACTCGCCCGAACGTATTTTTATGACTGGGCCAGTTATACCCCTGAAAAATAACTAGGTGTCAAGTGGCCCACTGATGTACATTCTTATATAGATCTGATAGATGCGTAATTTTTCGTGGTTGCAAATCGTCAGGAGTAAAAAAAAACTAGATTTTTTCACAAATTCTATACTATACTCCTAGTATGTAAAACATGTGTATGTTGCAGTCAAAACTCTTAACCAGTCAAAAGTACTATTGAGTACCAAAATCAGTCAAAAGTACTTTTGACTGTATGCTTTAGTGCATTATACTTTTGACTTAAATAACAATTAAAAGTACTTTAATATTATATTAGGTTCTCTTGTGACCACGCACTCGAAAATAGGAGCCCTGCGAAGCAGGGCTCCGTCTACTAACCTTATTGGGCGACAGAACTTTTCATAATAAGTAGATACATACATACATAAATAGACTCACGCCTGTTTCCCCGAAGGGGTAGGCAGAGGCATATTAAACGCCCACTTTTCGCCAGTGTTTTGAACCCACGTAATTGGTGGCGAGCCTATTGCCGCTTACCGGGATATTTCTTAATATAAGTAGATAGGTTAGTCAAAAGTACTTTTAACCAGCTCCATTGGGCAAAAGTACTTTTAATTGTTATTTTAGTCAAAAGTATAATGCACTAAAGCATACAGTCAAAAGTACTTTTGACTGATTTTGGTAGTCAATAGTAGTTTTGACTGGTTAAGAGTTTTGACTGCAACATATACATTACATGTTTTACATACTAGGAATATATTATAGAATTTGTGAAAAAACTAGTATTTTTTTTACTCCCGACGATTTGGAACAACGAAAAATTACGCATCTATCAGATCTATATAAGAATGTACATCAGTGGGCCACTTGACACCTAGTTATTTCAGGGGTACAACTGGCCCAGTCATAAAAGTACGTTCGGGCGAGTGCGGCCCCAACATTTTTTCAAACAGGACAACTCGCCTGCGGGCGAGTTTTCGACCGGGCGAGTTGTACCCTAACCCAATATTTTATATTGACATTCAGTTACATGTTTAAACGACATAGTGTCTTACGTGTAAATAAAAAGAATTTAATACTGATCTGTGTCGCTAAACATAATTCGAATGAATTCTTTACGCAAGTAAGGCGGGGAAATGTAAATAATACTTCAATAAAAGAATTGCGTGAAGTGACTGTGACGAACGTAATGATATATGAGAAGTTCATAGACTTACACTTGCTCTCATTAGGCGTAATGTATGATGCTCACTATAGCAATGTTATAAGATTCAGCTTGATATCTAACAAGGCAGCGAGAGCCGAGTGGAGGTACCAACAAAAGGCCATGCAGAGGGCATCGGTTTCGAAGTTATGAGCGTATTAAATTGTTAACCTCTGCGGCACGGAACAAGCCATAATTAACAATTCAATACACACATACCTCCGAAAACGTCAGCTGTGCGCGCCGTGGATTATAACCCGATACCCTCTGCTGTTGTCCGTGTGGTGACGGATTAAGAATACGGAATGTCACCACCCCATATCATCCCATGGGTGTCGTAAGAGCCGACAGAGGGAGCATATTATGCAGAGAACAACACTGTAAGAGAAGGAAAACTTGATACAAACCCTATACCAACCCGTTTGGCCAGCGTGGTATAGTAGGCCAATTCCTCCTTTCAAAGGAGAGGCCTAGTCCAGCAGTGGACTGTTAAAGGCTGATGATGACCCTCTGCTGGCAGTCTGTTGGTATCTCCATTAGGCTATCGCTCGTCGGACTACTGATGACTTTAGCAATATACTTAATATACTTATATTTATAATAGGTTTAGCGAGGCAGTGTTGTGTCAGTTGGTTGAATGTTTGTAACCTCTTCACGATACAGTAATGTATTGTCAATAAAACAGAAAGTTTTTTTTTTAATTTACTGTCTGAGCCACCATAAAAGTAATCTAGTATACCATTAACAGGTCTGTAAATCAGGTTTTTATATATTACTAGCTGACCCGGCAAACGTTGTTTTGCAAAATTTTTTAGTTTTTTTTTTTTTTTGAAAAATAGATGTTGGCCGATTCTCATAGATACCGGATAAGCACAAAAAATTTCATCAAAATCGGTCAAGCCGTTTCGGAGGAGTATGGAAACGAAAACTGTGACACGAGAATTTTATATATTAGATTATTTTATTTTAATGACCGTTTGTAAGTTAATGTTATGTGAAAATGGTCATGGAATTAATGAGTACACGTTTATGGTCAATTTAAATTTGTCATGGTATATGCAATCCCATGCAACCATTAAAAGAAATATAAAGTTTTAATCTGAATGTTAAAAACATTCAAAGTTTCGAAATAATTGCCTAGATTTAAATAACTGCAACGAAATTATATTTATTACAGTGCCACTGTTTTTCGTAGAATATAAGCCGTAGGATTCACATACGCTAGAAGGTGGAATATGCAGCGCACATTTGGTTATAAGTTATAATATGTACGGCACGAGTATGCTATTTGCTCAGTAACCTAATTCCTTAGGTCCAAGACGCATACGCTACATATTGACGGCACATTCATATAATGTCGCATAACGGCATTCAAGCCGCGATCAAACATTTTACCAACTGAAAACGCACCCTAAAAAGTTATCATAAAAAGCACATTAAATTAAGGAGCTCAGGGCGTTGAAAGAATATTCTTACCTTACATTTGTGTTTTATGTAAGCTTGCTTATGTTTGTGGAATAACAAGCGTTTAACTGCCCATAAAGAGGAATTTATTGCACTGTCAACATATGAAATACCCGGAATTTGGCTTTCAAAACCTTCCTATCCCTTGTCTCTATTAAGTTGCGTTTGAATAGATGAATACACATGGCGGCTTTTGATATTTTATGAACATTTACGACAACTTACTACACATATTTAGAGTTTTAGTAGCATTTAGAGATAACGTCTTGTTTTCAGGCTTCCTATAAGTGAAAGCCGCCCAATAAGAGAAATTAAAGCATAGGCAGGTTGAATATAATTTGAAATTAAGAAATCTTTAAAGAAAATACAGATGAATGTTATAAGGGTGAATGAAGCAAAAGAGATTGACGATATAGGGTAAGATGGTAAGGGTACTGGATCGCAGCTCACTGAGTGCCTCGATCCCAATGGAAGAAAATAAACAATAATGAGTCAATCATTATTGAATTACTCTACAATTACAACAAGGATTTATACTTGCACTCACGTTTATTATTTAAAATATTAACTCATTTTGTCGCCGACCATTTTCTTACAGATGTCATCATGGTCAAAATGCGCAAACATTGTCAGAATATTCATGTGTGTTAATATTCATAGCCACGGAGACACCTACTGCACTTCAGTTAAGGATCGCAGTGACTACTATCACCGTCTATATACGCTAGGGTTCAGCAACGCGACTAGATATAATAATAGACTCCACACAAAATTTTGTTGCTAGATTTTATTTATTTATTTATTTATTAACTTTATATACACACATAGCGTATAAAGGTGGACTTAATGCCTTAGGCATTTTCTGCCAGTCTACCTTAGAGTGGTGCAGAGATTGATGGTAGGTGTATTTTAAAAAGCGGAGTTTGACTTATACATATATTAAATAGATATGATGGACGCGCATACATTAAACAAAATTAAATCATAATAATAATACATACATACATAGATAGAAATGCATAAGTACATATACTTACATACCCATACTTACATATACCTACATACACATACTTATACCTTATACTTAAATACACATACATAATATGTATACCTACATATATAAATAAATATGTACCTAAAATATATTTAGATATTATGATACTTCTGCTAACTTAGCCAATAAAAGCTGCTTTACCTTTGTCTTAAAGCGATACCTAGTAGTGGACGTCCTGATTTCGAGAGGAAGGTCATTCCAAAGAAGAATAGCTTGAGTAGGAAAGGAAGAATGGATGAAAGAAGATCTATGTGAAGGACAGAGAAGGAGAAGGTTATTAGATGAACGAAGGTTACGATTGTGGTTGGTGCATAAGTACTGAAAGTAAGAACTTAAATAGTTGGGAGTATTGGGAGACATAAGAATGGAATAGAGAGTAGTGAGAGCACGCAGACTGCGTCTTTGACGAATAGGAAGCCACTTCAACTGGGAACGATAAGTAGACACGTGGTCATACTTGCGAAGATTGAAAATAAATCGAATGCAGTTATTGAGAAGACGGTCAAGTTTGTTAAGAAGATCTGCATTCAGGTCATAGTAGCATACATCACCATAGTCGATCAAGGGAAATACCAGAGTTTGCACAAGCATTGTCTTAGTCTTAGGTGGTAGGAAGTTCCTTAGGCGATTGATAGCACGTAGAGTACCGGTAATCTTTTTGCTGGTTTGAGTGACGTGGTTTCGCCAGCTTAACGTAGAGTCCATATGTAGGCCAAGGTTTTTGACAACTGGGCACATGTCTATGACGTTACCATCATAAACTAGTGGTGGCAAAGTTGAGACGTCTAATCTTTTAATTACCCATTGGCTACCAATGACAATTGCTTGGCATTTGCTAGGGTTTACATACAAACCAAACTTGTTTGACCAGTTTTGAATGGCGCTTAGATCTCGGTTAACTTCAAGAATTGCGGAGGAGACGTCTTCAACGGATGCCTGAGAGTATATCTGCAAGTCATCGGCATACAGGTGATAAGCGCATTGAAGATCTTGAGTTAGGAAATTAATAAAGATAGAAAATAATAAAGGAGAGAGAACACCGCCTTGAGGAACACCAGAGTTATTGTCACGCCACTCCGACGATAACTCGTCGAGGCGGGCAGACTGCTGGCGTCCTCGAAGATAACTTGAGAACCAATCCAGAGCTTCGGATGAGATCTTAAGATGGGTAAGGAGGGACAGTAGGACATCGTGACTGACGGTATTAAAGGCATTCGAGAAATCAACCAAGGCCAACACAGTGACCTTGGTGTTCTCCATGCCCTCCTTAATATCGCCAGTCACTTTGAGAAGGGCCGTTGTAGTACTGTGTCCAGGCCTGAACCCAGATTGGTAGGGGCTTAATAAGTTATTGTTGTAGACAAATCTATATAATTGCCTTTGGACACAGGACTCTAGGACTTTGGACAAAAAAGGAAGAATGGAGATAGGACGAAAGTGATTCGGATGAGAAGGGTTTTGGACTTTAGGCAGAGGAATGATAAAAGCTTTACGCCACAGGGCTGGAAAGCTGCCAGAAGTAAGGGAAAAGTTTATGATGTGGGAGATGGCGGGAAGGAGTTGGTCTACGATAGCAGTGATCATGCGCCGGCTGATGCCGTCGCATCCCACCGCATTAGACTTTATAGAAAGGATTATCTTCTTGATCTCATCCTGGGCTAGTGGAGAAAAGTGAAATGATTCCATGTTGGGTCGGGTTAAAGAAGCTAAGTAGCTCACTGTGAGACACTCAGTCTGGTGATCCAATGTGGTGGTGGTTGTGAAATGTGTATTGATGTCATCCAGACTGAGTGTCCCAGGACAGCTAACACGTCGCTGTTTGCCGATACCTAAAGTTCCAAGGAACTTCCAGATATCGGCAGGGGAAGAGGAAGAAATATTATTCAGAATGTATTGGCGTTTAGCGTTGCGTACCATCTGATTACACCGATTCCTTGCAGACTTGAACAGGTTCCAGTTATCATCGCTGCGGTCCTTTTTATAGATACGGAAGGCCCGGTCCCTACGCCTCATTGCCATGCGCACACCCCTTGTAATCCAGGGTGCCGGTGGGCGTTTTAATTTAACTTTCCGTATAGGGGCATGGACATCATAAAGTTGACAAACAGTATCATTAAAAATGCGCACTTTTTCGTCTATCGTAGAGGAGCCATCCATAATTTCCCAGTTAAGATTAGCCGCGTCCTCACAGAGTTTGACTAAATCCATACGACCAAAACAACGCCTGTGCAAAACTTTAGACAAGGATTTGGGGGGTTTTAGGCGGTATGAAAGGAAAACAAGGTCGTGACGGGAAAAACCGGGAGCTGGGAATTGTCCATGGAGGGAAACTAGGGCAGGTGTAGACGTGATTATCAAGTCGAGCCACGTATCCTCCCCATCAGTGTTGTGGTGAGTGGGTTGTAGTGGGAGAATGTGGAGGTTGGCCGACTCGGTGATATCAAGGAGTTTTCGGGAACGGCTGGATTGGAGCAACTGGAGATTGGTGTTGAAGTCGCCCATGATGATGTGATGTTCATACTCTGACCCTAAAGATTCCAGTATCGGTTCGATACTGGAGAAATAATCGAGAGCCGGTGGACAATAGACAACGCCAAGAATGGCTTTAGCCCCTTTAACGTTGATTTCCAGGAATAGGAATTCTGCAGGTGAAAAAGCCGGTGAGGACGCAATAATTTTAAATGGAATGGCACTGCAGAGATAAATAGCCACACCACCCCCTCTCCGGTCAGGACGGTCATTCCGTATTAAAACGAAGCCGGGTAGAGAGTAAGATGTAGAGAGTAGTTCAGGCTTTAGCCAACTCTCCGAAATCAGGACGGCGTGTACATTAGTACCGGTAAATGTCTCCAGTAAGTCATTGTGATGACTAGGTATGCTTTGCGCATTTATATGGCAAACATTTAGCAATGGCTGGGATTGCTGGGCAGCAAAGGATTGTCGCAAGCAGTCACCCAAAGTGCCTTCAGTGGAACAAAAACTGTCATTATTGCTTAAGTCAGCTGATTCATTGGCGGATATATATGCATCGTCATCCGAATAATAATCCATTGAATAAATAATATAAAATATATAAAATTATTATACTAATATACTTAATAATATATACTAATATACTTAATAATATATATCACGAATATAAAAAGAAAAAAAAAACAATGCTAATTAACAAGTGAACTACACATCTCTGCACCACCCGCCAGCTCACACAAACTAAACGCAATAAACAAAAGTTCCTTGAACAAAAGTAACAATAACATTTCCGAACGCAGAATGCATTCATTACCTTTCACTCACGTCGAATTGACACTATTGACAGTTGTTGTCAGATATGTCATGTCACTCTTGTCAATACACTAATACAGCGGTATAAACACAAAATTAATTATCAAATTATAACAATTTACAAAGTATAATTGTGGGTAACGGCGGCTACTACGTAAACAAACCAAAGTAAATGTAAGATTGAAGGAGGGAAACACGCGTAAATGAATATGACTAACGTTTACACATTAACTAAGGACGTAACGAGACTAATTTATTATTTACGCTGTTTTGCGTTTGTGTTGGACGTACCAGCACTCGTTGTTTCGCTCCTGCTCGCCGATGAAGAACCGCTTGCATCCCCGGAGTGCTTCATCATCACGGAGTTTAGCTGCTCCATGGTGGTTATCTTGAGGCGGCTACCATCGGATGCTTTGGCCACGATGACGCCGTCTTGTGTCCAACACGCCCGCATCCCGAAGTGTTGACGGGCCTTTGCGAAGATTGCCTGCCTTGGTTTTGTCAGGAACTCCTTGACTGATATAGATGTTCCCTTGAGTTTGGTCTTGGCCTTCCAAACAGCTGTTCTGACATCCCCATTTGTGAACCAGGCTAATATTGGTCGACGGTGATCCTTCTTGAGCGATCCAATTCTATGGCAGACATTGATGTCCTGTGCCGCCACAGTGGAAAGTGCCAGACTGTGAACAATTTTTAGAACCGAAGCCCTGCAGTCCTCTTTCTCGTCCTCTGGCACCCCGAGAAATACAAGAGCCTTGCGCCTGTGCCTGGTCTCTATAGCATCAATGCTATGGCAACATTCGTTAACTTGCTTGCGCAGGAGGCTGAGCATTGAGAACATCAGCTCTCTAAAGGTGCGAAACTCTTCGGCTACCTTCGCAACCGTTTCCTTTGCCGGACCAGCAACCTGAAGTTGTGCCTCCAGCTCCGCCATCCTCCTTGAGAAGGACTCCTCAAGACTGTTCTGAGCCATTTTTATATCATCTAGCTGTGACATTGTAGCTTTACAAGGATTCTTCAAAATGATTTTGAGAATGGAAGTGTGTATGTGAAGTGCTGGCAGGTGGTGTATTTTATTGGATGTTTATTACATAAACAATACTGTCTATGTAAGTACTGTATTTTGTCAACTAATACAAGAATAAAAACTCAGTTTTAAGCTTTAAATTAATTTAAAAACTTACTTTACTTTAAAGATTTTCTCGCGAAGAGTGCGAGAAATTGTGCCTAAAGAAATATTTTATAAAAAGTAAAATGAGATATAAAAAAATGGGCAAGTGCTAGTGGGACTCACGCACGAAGGGTTCCGTACCATCATCTTTAAAAGAAAATCACGTTTGTTGTATGTATACTTAAATATTTTTTAAGTTTCTACCTGTTTATTAAGATCGAGTAACAAATTGCTTAAAAATAACGTTTGTTGTATGGGAGCCCACCTTTATTATTTACTTAATTTTATTTAGTTATTTATTTGAAAGATAATATACAACTACATATTCTGTGAAAATTTTAAGCGTCAACCTGTTACCATTAGTAATTTTGAGCAAAAATTCGAAAAAAACACGTTTATTGTATAGGACCCACTCTTAACATTTTCATTTTTTTATTTTTAGTATTTGTTGCTATAGCGGCGACCGAAATACATAATTTGTGAAAATTTCAGCTTTCTAGCTATCACGGTTTATGAGATACAGCCTGGTGACAGACAGACAGCGGAGGCTTAGTAATAGGGTCCCGTTTTTTACCTTTTAGGTACGGAACCCTAAAAATGATGTCCTCTAGAACAAATTGAGCGCAAACACATGTGCACTCGCTATTCCCTCACTCCCATAGTCCGAACGGACGCCTCATGCGACACGACTAGAGAGAGATTGGGCGCAGGACCAAAAGCCTAACAAGCCTTCCGAGGGGCTGTAACACCGTGAATTTCCTGATTCCGAACTTCTATTGAGAAAAAGCCAATGTGATTTTTTGTTCGACTCGGGAATCGTACCCAAGAACTCATGATCCGCAGTCACTTATACTACCGCAGAGGCAGTCAAAGATAAGAGATAAGAAGACTTAAGGTCCTCATTTCATCATCATCATCCTAGCGCTGTCCCGATTGCGTTCCAAAGCCTACGCCTTGGAGCCCGGGGTCCGCTAAGGTCTCTGTCTGATAAATAAAAACTTCGAAGAAATATTTGTATGTATAACCCGACAAAATAATTTAACAGGAACTTATCAGTTCGTGGTGACACTGGCCGTAAGGGTACATGATTAGGACTAATATTTGCATTTTAACATGCAATATCACTAGTGTGGATCGATAACATCGGTTCACGCACACATGTTTTTGTCCTTAGCGATGAGATTTTAGTGATTATTTATGAATGTGTGCTAGCTAAATTGGTAGGTACTTCATTTGTCTTATACATTGTCATTATGCGTTATTTTTGTCAAACGCAAGAGTCTATAAATATTATAATCTGCCATAAAGAAATTGTAATAAAGAAATTACAACAATATAATTATAACCTTCGGTGGACATTCACGAGATAAAGACATTAATGAAGTAAGTTGTTTGTGAAAATAAACATGAAGTAGGGCAATGGAATGCGGAAAAGCTCATAACATTTGCTCATAACATTTTCAAACACGGTATAAAAGTAATGATGGTTGAAAACAGAGGTCTTGGGGTATCCTGTATACACTTCACCGTTTATACAAGTGAGTTCAAACTTGCAGACAAGGTTAGTAAAGGTCAACGTTTCTAGCTAGGCGAATACTGCACGTTTGAATTTCAGATTGCGTTTAGGTGTTTAGGGACCGTCGAGACGGTGCCACATTACGTATTTAGGCGTTCCGTGACTTGCTTAATTTAAAGTTGTAGTAGAGTTCAGCCGCTTCGTTAGGCTGTTGGGACTGACCCACAGCTGTGGGTTTCTGTTTATTTATGCTAACTTTACTAATATTCCTCGAAGTTTTGTTTGTTTATTTGTTAACGTGAAATTAATCACCCTATTGAGAAGTGTTTACTTTGTAAATTATAACTATTAAAATCGTTGTTTTGCATAATTTAAGTTTGTCACTTGCTCTGTGAGAAATTATTTTAATTGTGTTTTGGGCATTTAAAAGCTGTAGCAAACTTATTACTAAATCATTAATAATTTAGTTCTAAATGAATTATCATTTGAATATAAATAAGGGTGTAATTTAAATGGTTAGCATAGTATTGGTATTTTTGTGATCAGAAAAATATAATCTGTGAGCAGAAATAGCCAATTGATCAGCAACTCATAGCCAGCAAACATTTCAAAAGCAATCAGCAATTTATGTCATTCTGGATGGTTGTAATTATTTTTGTAAAGCACGTTAATTATATAAGCTGCAGTGAGCTGCTCCTGTTCGATAAAATTTTGGTAAGCACTCAGAGAGTAATCAAACAAATATATTGTAACTAGACATTATGTCCAATTACCTAGTTTAATAAGCTAAGTTGACTTGAATAAAATCGCAAAAAGTTTAATTGCTAAACCATTTAACCAGTAGAATGTCGCCCAACTGGATCAGCACAGACATTTTAAAATTCATAGTAAGAATAAACAAATACCTTTCAGTTTGGACACAATATTACCTAAAGAGCTTATGAAACTTCTTGCTTCGGCGTCGAGAGATGGCCGCCTAGACGATTATGGTGACAAGTTGCTTGTTGTCGATCGTTTGCATACTCCTCTGTGCCTTTGAGTGCATCACTTTGTTGTGACGAAGGCTTTGAGGTCAGAATGACCGTATGTGTCAATAGACGTAAATTACTAACGACGACAGGTGAGCGCTAAGCAGACAGAGAATGTTTGTAGACAGCATCAATGGTTTGGGTGAATATACTTGTGTTGCATTTTCTAGTTACTAGCAAATAAGATGTTAAGAGGGCAATTGGTTTTAATAAACCTGTACAGATTTAGGCAACCCAGCAAAAATAAAAGGTTTGTAAAGTAGATAATTCATGACTTGAATTATATAAACCTTGATTCAACGTCAATAGACGTAAATTACTAACGACGACAGGTGAGTGCTAAGAAGACAGATACAGACAGAGAGTTTGCAGGCAGCATCAATGGTTTGGGTGAATATACATGTGTTGCATTTTCTAGTAACTATCAAATAAGATGTTAAGAGGGCAATTGGTTTTAATAAACCTGTACAGATTTAGGCAACCCGGCAAAAAGAAAAGTTTTGTAAAACGTAAAGTAATAGTAAAAACACAGTAAAACTTGTAGTAATTTACTTTTAAAATTATAGATAATTCATGACTTAAATTATATAAATCGTATACAAGCTTACATAGAAGGCACACTCGCGACATGACTAGTGAGTTGTCATACGCTTATGAAGACAGTAACTGTATTCATAAAAAAGGTATGCCTACAAATTCTTGCCTCTGCAAGGATAAAAATACCGGTTATTTGAAAATATGATTTGATTTCTTGCTTTGAAATTAATAAGCCTGCCTGCCTAAAAGGGAAAACATTTGAACATTTTTAATATGTGTCGAACCTGTTGCTGGTTCTAACTATTTATATTTTACCTTTGATCTATATAAGTCTTACCTTTTACTGAATTGGACGAATGAAAGTAATGATGGCGGATGAATTGCGTGAATCAAAACAATACGTAGGCCGGCTTATACCTTCTTGGTACAAACTAAAAATACGTAGAATTTTTGCGAAAGCTTTTCATAGTGAAATCTAGAATGCCTTTTCTGCTTATTGAAATGTAATGCTTTGTGCCTCGTTATGTTTCAATTTATTCGGGTGTGTGCCTTTACAAACCTAAGAAGGCCAAGAATGAACATAATAGGTATATATAACAAAACAAAACTAAAATCAGTGACATCGATTATGCAACAGTAAAGTTACCTTGCTCCTACGACTACGTCACATCAAATCTTTTTTGAAACAGTTTGGACAATGGACATTGATTTCATTATTTAACCAGTGCTGTTCTTTTTTTTAATAAACTATTAACCAAAATACCAAGATCGGTCCAAACTCACAACAAAACAAGCTTCCGCAAACTTTGATGTCACCAAATTATCACAAAGTGCCGCCTAGATTAGCATTTGTTAAGTTTGTTTGTGTAACGGGACCTAACAAATCTTCTTCAACGGTTGCTTGATTGCAAAAGCACTTAAAACTTAAATGCGCTTGTCTGGACGGGTGTAACATAAATAACTACATTGCACAACTTTCCTCCGTAGAAATACGAGTAAACTTTTATGATGATCGGGAAATATGTTGAATTCTTCAAGTTCTTGCCCTGTTCAAACTCCACAGACAAGGTAGGCTGCTTGTTTGGACAATACTAGTATTTTTGGTCGTTCAGCTGCTTAGAAATATACATACAGTGCAATGACAAATTTAGTTGCAACTTCTGTCAGACGAACCGTAATTTTGAAGGTGAGACATTATAACCATTAGGAGACAGAAAATACAATATTTGGGCCATATTAAATTTGCCGACAAGTCATCGGCTTACGGAGCTTCGTCCACGAATTCCTACTATTAACTCGCATGATCGTATCTAATACGAGCACTTCGATAGTTCTTGAAAGTGCGGAATCCTTTGCTCGTGTTCGTACGTGGCCGCACGTACGCTTATAAAATCGCGTACAAGGTGCAGGCGCTACTTTACGTTGAGATAGAAGGTGCATCAACGAATAAGCAGGCTCATTCAAACTGAAGCATGCGAGTTTATATTACGTACTGAGAACATAATTTATTTGTAGTTCATTCACCATAAATTAACATCTGTTCATCAATTCTTAAAATCTCTGCTCATATAAGGTCGAACAGATTCCAATAATAGTGAATATGATAAGCGCTTTCATATTGTTAAAAAAATACCGATATCGGTGCATCAGCCAAAATGTGAAAATTTTATTTATCAATATTATATTGTACTTATTTTATCTTTATAGAACCATTGCGTGTATACTCAATATTGCCATTCAATATAGATTTTATTTATATTTTGAAAAAGCTATTTGGAGTAATGTGAGATACATACATATATTGGCTCTTCGTTTAAGCGTAATGTTGCTTTCTAATTCGATAGAGCGATGGTTTTTATACACCTAGGTCTGATATACTTTTTACAATAGAAGGCTTTATAAAGGCTCTCATGTTATGAGCTGTACATTATGCTTTAGTATCTTCATAAAGATTGCTTTCGTATAAATTATGTGTATGCAGAATAGCTGAAACATTTACGTTGAAACGTTGCATGAAAATAAATTATGGTAAACATTTTCTGCTATGACCGGCTGGGGTAGGACCATGATCTGTGACTTTAGTTAGGAACTCGAAGCGGTTTATCTACTAAGCTGTCCGTGATCCTACGCAGTTGTAGAGAGTTTATAGAATATTCTTAGGGTTTCGTGTTGATTTACATTACAAAAAGTTTTAACAAAATCTAATTACAATTATGGTATGAAAGTGAATGTAACTTATTACCTGGTGCTTAAAGAGAAGAAAATACTTTGTGTTTATTGGAGGAAAATGAAGTTAGTACATTCTCACATAATATGTATTTGAGACACATAAAATTAATATGTTACTCACCTGAATTTAAAGAATCCCTGTTTATTCGTAATGAATTAATTCCTATGTGAGAGTACTATCATATTTTTAAAATAATTATTATAGGTTTGTACAATTATGACAACTAGTAAAGCACAACACAACATGTCTAGGTAAAATCTATCCATCCTCTATGAGGCCGATGAACGCACCGAAGTACGCATATTAAACCGTAGCACAAATGTACCTGGTAGTCCAAAATTACATTCTGTTAGAATTTAATCTGAACTTATCTTCCTATTTTAAAAGACTCGTTTTAAGGTTGACTGCCATTATAATATTTTCAAGCTTAAGTGAAAGTCATTCAATAAGAAACATTAAAGCATAGACAGGTTAAATAAATGGTATTTGAAATTATGAACTCCATCAAGAAACTGGAGAATAATGTAATAAGAGTGAATTGGGAAGCAAAATAGAAGAGCAAAAGAAATTGACAATCGATCGTAAGAGTGCTGTAATCAGTGTGCCTCTATCACAATGAAAGAAAAATAAACAGTAACCATTCTATTATTAAGTAATTACATTACAATAATATTACAAAAAGGACTTATACTTGCACTCACGTGTAATATTTAAACTATCAACTTACCTTGTCGCCAAACATTTGCTTATAAACGTCATTGTGGGCATAATGCGCAAACATTGTCAAAATATTCATGTGTGTTAATATTCATAGCCACGGAGACACCTACTGCACTTCAGTTAAGGATCGTAGTGACTACTATCACCGTCTATATACGTTAGGGTTCAGCAACGCGACTAGATATAATAATAGACTCCACACAAAATATTGTTGCTAGATGTATAGAACGTAAAATGAGATATAAAATGATGTCCTCTAGAACGAATTTCAGTCACGGCAGTCAGTATCATTTCAGTTATGACACTGTCCGCCGTGTCGTGTCCCTAGCCAACTACGCGGGACATATTATAGTGGACAAGTGCGTGCGCAAACACAAGTGCACTCGTTATTCCCTCACTCCCATATCCCTCCACTCTTGTGACATGACTGACAGAGGCCTAACGTGCTTTCCGAGGCTCGGGGGTGTAACACCGCCAACTTCTTGACTCAGAACTTCAATTGGGAAAAAAGCCAATAACATTTTTTGTTCTACTCCGGAATCGAACCCGAGAACTCATGATCAGCAGTCGCGTACACTACCGCAGGAACACAGATGGAGTCAAACATAAAATAAGAAGACTAAGGTATTCATTTACCTGTCTGATAAATAAAAAAAAATCGGACAATTGCGAGTCTGACCCGCGCACCGAGGGTTCCGTACGCATTTTACCTTATTAGAGGTAGGTGCTAATTACGCTAGTCCTCTAAATCTGTATGAGCGCCCATACAACTTAGAGGACTATCTTAAACGGAGTCTACTATGTATGTATGGGGACACCCTTAAATTTTCCACTTTTTATTTTTTGTAATTTTTCCTTTATTTGTGCTGTAAGACCCTGCTTTTGGCCAAATTTCGTGATTGTAGTTCAACGGGAACTGCCATATAGGTTTTCGACCCAAAACCTATAGGGCACTTACAGTTGACCTAGAATTGTCAATTTTGGTTAAAACCAAGGTCTTACAGCACAAGTAAAGGAAAAATTCCGAGAATTAATTTGAAAATAAAGGTTAATTTTGGTACTAACAAGTTTTCGCAATAATCTGATTTAGACCATTTCTTTTTATCGGGTTGACCCAGGACCTTGATTTTTATACACCTAATAGGAACCATAGACCTCAGTATCTGGCATAAATTTCAATGTGCTAGGTCTACCCGTTCCTGAGGAAATCGGTTGTGATACACGGACAGACAGACGGACAAGAAAGTGATCTTATAAAGGTTCCTTTTTTACCTTGATAGGTACGGAACCCTAAAAAATGCAAGAAAGATTTGTATGACTTATCTGAAAATTAATTTAACAGGAACATATCAGTAAATGGTGTAACTAGTCATAAATATGAAACGTTACTAGGACTGTTATAAGCATTTTAACATGTAATAACACTAGGGTGGATCGAAAACATCGGTTCACGCACATGTTTTTGTCCACAACGATGTGTTTTAGTGTTCATTTAGTAACGTTTGCTAGGTAAATACATACTCTATTTATCTCATATTGTAATTATGCGTTATTTTCATCAAACGCAAAAGAATATAAATATTATTATCTGCCATAAAGAAATTGTAATAAAAGAAATTACAACAATAAAATTATAACCCTCGGTGGACATTCACGAGATAAAGACATTAATGAAGTAAGTTGTTTGTGAAAATAAACATGAAGTAGGGCAATGAAATGCGGAAAAGCTTATAACATTTGCCACTGGACAAACACTGTATAAAGGTAATGATGGTTGAAAACAGAGGTCTTGGGGTATCCTGTATACACGTCACCGTTTATACAAGTGTGTTCACACTTGCAGACAAGATAAGTAAAGGCCAAAGTTTCTCGCTAGGCGAATACTGCATGTATGAATTTCAAATTGCGTTTAGGTGTTTAGGGACCGTCGAGACGGTGCCACATTACGTATTTAGGCGTTCCGTGACTTGCTTAATTTAAAGTTGTAGTAGAGTTCAGCCGCTTCGTTAGGCTGTTGGGACTGACCCACAGTGGGTTTCTGTTTATTTATGCTAATTGTATTAATATTACTCGAAGTTTTGTTTGTTTATTTGTTAACGTGAAATTAATCACCCTGTTAAGAAGTGTTTACTTTGTAAATTATAACTATTAAAATCGTTGTTTTGCATAATTAAAGTTTGTCACTTGCTCTGTGAGAAATTATTTTAGTTGTGTTTTTGGCATTTAAAAGCGTCCGTAGGCCAATTTATTTCCAAATCATGAATAATTTAGTTCTATAAGAATTTTAATTTGAATATAAATAAGAGGGAGTTTCAGCAATATTTTATCTACTAAGTTTGAATTTGTGTCAACTGTCTACTGTAACAGTACATTGTCGCCCGAATAGACCTGCACAGACATTTTAAAATTCATAGTAAGAATAAACAAACACCTCTCAGTGAGGACACAATATTCCCTAAAGAGCTTACGAAACTTCTTAGCTTCGGCGTCTAGAGATGGCCGCCGAGACGATTATGGTGACAAGTTGCTTCTTGTCGATCTTTTGCATACTCCTTTGTGCCTTGGAGCGCATCACTTTATTGTGACGAAGGCTTTGAGGTCGGAATGACCGTATGTGTCGGTACCTTTATTCAACGTCAATAGACGTGAATTACAAACGACAACCGGTGAGTGCTAAGAAGGCAGAGAATATTTGCAGACAGCATCAATGGTTTGGGTACATGTGTTGGATTTTGTACTTACTATCACAACATGATGTGATAGTAAGTAAGCTCTTCAGATTTAAGTCTACAGTCTAACTGTGTATCCTATGAGTGCCTTTCCTTTTATTGCACCGTTAACAATCGTAAAGACATAGTAAAACCTGAAGTAAATTACTTTAAATTAGGTAATACACAACTAGAATTGTATAAATGGTATACAAGCTCACATACAAGGTACACTCGTGACATGACAAGTAAGTTGTCATACACTTTAGAAGACAGTAACAGTATTCTTTTTTTTTAATGTGATAGGGGGCAAACGAGCAGACGGATCGCCTGATGTTAAGCGATTACCGCCGCCCATGGACACCCACAACACCAGAGGAGTCACAAGTGCGTAGCCGGCCTTTTAAAAAGAAATTCGCTCTTTTCGTGAAAGTTTAAAAGTCGTATTGGTTCGAAAAAACTGCAGGCGACAGATCATTCCACAGTTTAGATGTGCGATGCAGAGAGTTTCTAGAGAAACGCACCGTTGTGGATTGCCAACCATCTAAATGATGGGGATGGAAATGCTGTCGCGTAGAACGATCGGAAAGAGGGGGCAGGGATTAATCTGAACCATTCTTCAAAGCGATAAAAGATGCATAGCGAGGCTACATCTCTACGCAGCGCTAATTCGAATGGCTCTACCTTTGAATTCGGTCATATAAAAATTATGCCTAAAAATCCTTGCCTAAACAAGTATAAAAATACCGGTTATTTGAAAATATGATTTGACTAGAGGACGCCCGCAGCTACGCCCGCATTTTATTTTATTTTATCCGTTTTGCCCGATCCCGTGGGAATTTCGGGAAATCCCTTCTTAGTGCACGCCTATGGTCCCCAAGGAACATACATGCCAAATTTCAGCTTCCTGCGCCCAATAGTTTCGGCTGTAGCTTGTCTGTCAGTCAGTCAGTAACGTAAGGATTTTATATATTAAGATTTCTTGCTTTGAAATTAATAAGCCTACATGCCTAAAAGGGAAAACATTTGAACATCTTAAATATGTGTCGAACCTGTTGCTGGTTCTAACTATTTATATTTTACCTTTGATCTTTATAAGTCTTACCTTTTACTGAATTGGACGGATGAAAGTTATGATGGCGGATGAATTGCGTGAATCAAAACAATACGTAGGCCGGCTTATACCTTCTTGGTACAAACTAAAAATACGTAGTTTTTGCGAAAGCTTTTCATAGCGAAATCTAGATTGCCTTTTTTGCTTATTGAAATGTTAGGCGTCGTTATAATAAATTAGAGATACGTTTCAATATATTTTAGTGTGTGCCTTTAAAAACCTAAGAATGCCGAGAATAAATATAAATATATCTAACAAAACAAAACTAAAATCAGTGTCAACGATTATTCAATAGTAAAGTTACCTTGCTCCTATGACTACGTCACGCCAAATGTTTTGCCAAACAGTTTGGAAAATGGACATTGATTTCATTATTTATCTAGTGCTGTTCTTTTTTTAATAAACTACCTATTAACCAAAATACCAAGTGCGGTCCAAAATCACAGCAAAACAAGCTTCCGCAAACTTTGATCTCGCGTTCCAATTATCAAAAAGTTCCGCCTAGATTGTGTAACGGCACCTAACAAATCTCCTTCAACGGTTGCTTGATTGCAAAAGCACTAAAAACTTAAATGCGCCTGTCTGGACGGGTATAACATAAATAACTACATCGCCCAACTTTCCTCCGTAGAAATACGACTATACTTTCAAAATGATCGTGAAATATTGTAGATGTGGAATTCTCTCAAGTTCTTGCCCTGTTCAAACTCCATAGCCGAGGTAGGCTGCTTGTTCGGATAATACTTGTATTTTAGGTCGTTGAGCTGCTTAGAAAGATACATACAGTGCAATGACAAATTAAGTTGTAACTTCTGTCAGACGAACCGTAATTTTGAAGGTGAGACATTATAACCATTAGGAGACAGAAAAGACAATATTTGGGCCATATTAAATTTGCCGACAAGACATCGGTTTACGGAGCTTCGCCCACGAATACCTACAACCAACTCGCATGATCGTATCTAATATGAGCACTTCGATAGTTCTTGAAGGTGCGGAATCCTTTGCTCGTGTTCCTACGTGGCCGCACGTACGCTTATAAAATCGCGTACAAGGTACAGGCCCTACTTTACGTTGGGATAAAGGGTGCATCAATGGATAAGCAGGCTCATTCAAACTGAAGCATGCGAGTTAATATTACGTACTGCGATGAGTTTTTTTGTTGAAGTTCATTAACCATAAATTCACATCTCTTCATCAATTCTTAAAGTCTCTGCTCATATAAGGTCGAACGGATTCCAATAATAGTGAAAATGAAAGCGCTTTCATATTGTTAAAAAAATATCGATATCGGTGCATCAGCCAAAATATGAAAATTTTATTTATCAATATTATATTGCACTTATTTTATCTTTATAGAACTATTGCGGTTATACTAAATATTATAATAATAATAATAATAATAAAACGTTTATTTCGGAAACTTACTCCATAGATCTTTGTTAGTAATACAACTTACGTAACTATGTTAGTACTTAGTTTTAAATAAAATAAAATAGTCCCTACAATTACATATATATTAATTCATGTATTTTCCTGCAGTATCCGACCCGTAGCTATGCATACGGATCCAATACTCCAGGAAAACGCCGTCCAGCCTATCCCCAATCACCTTAAGGATGCCATTGGCACTCCCACGAATCCTGCGTAACAATGATGCCGTTCTTTTCCTCATGATTGCTGAAAAACTATCGGTAGCAGATTCAGCAAACATGGCTGACGCACTACAGAATCGCGGTAGCCCCAACAGCACCCGAAAGGCGTTGTTGTACTGGACACGAAGAGCGTTGTAGGCCCTCTGCGTATGCTTGACCCACAGGCTGCATGTATAAAATGTTAATATTGCCATTTAATATAGATTTTATTGATATTCTTAATAAGCTATTTGGAGTAATGTGAGATACTATACGAGGGTCAAACTGAAAGTTCTTAGAAAATCAAAAACTGATTACATTAGCCAGTTATTAGTTTTATTATATCTTTTCAAAATATTGTCCATTGACGTCAATACACCGCTGCATGCGATGGAACCACTGGGAAAAGCACTTTGCCCACTCGTCCTTAGGGGTCTCTTCAATGGCATCGCGATACGCAGCCACCGCTTCTTCAGCATTCATAAACCGCTTTCCTTTAAGTTTTTCTTTAATTTTTGGAAATAAATAAAAATCACAAGGCGCGAGGTCGGGGCTATACGGCGGGTGACCCAGTAATTCAACGTTTGATGTCGCCAAATAGTCGATCGTTCGCTTGGCGGTGTGCGACGAGGCGTTGTCGTGGTGAAGGAGGATCCTACTGCGAGGTCGTTTCTCTCGAACTTTTTCCAAGACAAGTGGCAAACAATTGGTAGTGTACCATTCTGCAGAAACTGTTTTTTGATCCTCTAACACAATTGTTGCGAAATGACCTATCCTTCCAAAGAACGAGGCCACCATTTTTTTTCCCGCACTTCGATCTCTCTTCACTTTAGTTGGCAACTCCTCGAAAGGAAACACCCACTGAGCAGATTGTCTTTTGGTTTCAGGATCATAACAGTAAATCCAGCTTTCGTCACCTGTTAGTATGTCGAACACAGCATTTGAGTCACCTCCGTTAAATCTTTCAATCATTTTACGGCACCAATCCACACGATGGAGTTTTTGAGCCTTAGTCAAATTATGAGGTATCCACCGGGCGCAAAGCTTCCTGACCGCTAAATGTTCGTGGAGGATTTTGTGCACTTGACTCATACCGATGCCTAAGCTTGTCCGAATCTGCTGATAGGTCACTCTTTTGTCAGTCTCTATCATATGCCGCACAACACAGATGTTATTTTCAGTCGTCGCCGTAGAAGGCCGTCCCTCACGTACATCATCAGTGAGATTAGTGCGACCACGTTTAAACTCATTAAACCAGTTGTAAACAGTCGCACGAGATGGGGCTTCATCGTGAAAGGCCAATCGTAGTCTATCATAACTTTCTTGTTGACTTAAATGACATCGAAAGTCATAAAAAATCATTGCACGAAAATTTTCTCGTGTTAAATTCATGTTGACGTGACACAGACAATTTTCAATTTGCCGCCAAATCGTAAAACAAATGACAAATGAATGAAATATATACTCAGTAATATTGGCAAAGAGTTCTATTTTCAAATTTTAGAATATTTTTTTTATTATATTGTTTATAAGTGGCCAGTTCTAAGAACTTTCAGTTTGACCCTCGTATACATATATTGGCTTTTCGTTTAAGCGTAATGTTTTTTCTAATTCGATAGAGCGATGGTTTTTATATACCTAGGTCTGATATACTTTTTACAATAGATGGCTTTATAAAGGCTCTCATATTATGAGCTGTACATTATGCTTTAGTATGTTCATAAAGATTGCTTTCGTATAAAGTATATACTAGCGTGTACGAGGTCAACGAAACCAACCTAAGCACGCATTTTGAACCGTAGCTCAAAACTACCTGGTTGTCCAAAATTACGATCTGTAAGAACCTATCTACATATTTTTAAAGACCCGTTTTAAGGTTGACTGACATTATTATGTTATGCACATATGAATATTCATTCATGGCATTTTGTCCACGGCGTACATTGTTAAAATTTGGGACACCGAAAGGGGTCCGAAAGAAGAAATGATAGAATACAATGAAAATGTGCAGCCAGGCAAAATGGAAAGACACATTTATCCTAAACACAAACCATAATTTATACCTTATTAAGAATACCTGTGATGGATTTTGCTTTCACACTTTTGCCTGACGTTATTTATTCTTACTTTTATTCCTAACCTTGCTTTTAATGACTAATTACTAAGCTTATTACAGTCTTAAATATTTATCACGATTATTAAAACTTAGGGCTCCGTTCAGTCGTAACTTCATGAACGGCAAATAAAAACTTAGGTAAAAATATTACTAAAATTGTACTGCGTTATTGTGTTACAAAGTTCATTAATAATAATTAGGCAAAACTTTTATTAATTCAATTTTATACGGCTTCCTATCAATATCATAAAAGCTAACATGTAAAAACTTTATTTCAGGCGAAAAGAATAATAATTGGTAATAACTACGTTCTACACGCAGTTACTGCCTCCGTGGTCCAGTGGATAGCGTATGCGACTGCTGATCGGAGGTCCCGGGTTCGATTCCTGGGTCGGGCAAAAGTGTTACTGCGTTTTTCCGAATTCTCAGTAGTAGCACGGAGTCTGGTGATGTGCCCGGTAACGGCAATGGGCTCAACCCCTATTACGTAGGACCTGAAAATTCATGGTGAAATGTGGGTGTTATATTACACCTCTGCCTACCCCTTCGGGGATACAGGCGTGAGTCTATAAAAAAAATACACGTAGTGTATTTTATTTAATTATCGTCATCGCTATTGTCCGTATATTCATGTAAAGGAGAATTGACAGAATTGGCAATGAATACATGAGAAGTAGTTTGAAAGTGAGGGCCCATGGATGTGAGAGGAAATCGTTTGGCTTGGTATGGACATGTTATGCGAAGAAACTAATCTAATATATAAAATTCTCGTGTCACAGTTTTCGTTCCCATACTCCTCCGAAACGGCTTGACCGATTTTGATGAAATTTTTTGTGCTTATGCGGTATCTATGAGAATCGGCCAACATCTATTTTTCAAAAAAAGAAAATTTGCAAAACAAAGTTTGCCGGGTCAGCTAGTAATCTATATAGGTCATCATCATCATCATCCTCTTAGCGTTATCCCAGTTTCAATCTGGGGTCCGCTTTCTAGTCTAACCGGATTTGGCTGAATATTAGCTTTTCCACAGAGCGACTGCCTGTCTGACCTCCGCAATCCGAAGGGATAGCGATATTCCATGGTTTAGACTAGTATCAGTTAATTTAGAAGATACTGACGCCCTGTAACGACTGTCAAAGATCTTCATGACAACCGGGACCGACGGCTTAACGTACTCTCCGAGGCAAGGGACAAGCGATAATTAACAATTCAATAATCTATGTAGGTAAGTAGGTAAAAAATACTATTAATGTATGTAGATAAGCATCAAGCGTAGATGATAATTAAGGTAGAGGGACAAAAAGGAAAATATTAGGATTTTTCGAAAGGATTGTATGAGAATTGATACGAAAGAGAAAAGCATAAATTATTGGATGACGGGCGACAAATAAACATGGAAGAGAAGTACATACTGTGCCGACGCCAAATCAATTGAGACCAGGGCATAATAATGTTATAAGTAAAATATAAAACTACTTGATTTGATTGAAATTATATGACCACAGAATAGCTAATAAAACATATAGTTTGAGCAATGGCTTTCTTTTACAATGGCAATGAAGTGTAATAAAGGTTAGCATTTTGAACATTGGATGGTTTTGAAGCTGACAATGATAATGCGGCATCAAAGACAATACAAATATGGGATTTAACAGTATTAATTTGAAATAAGTAGATAGACACCATAACATCCTCATATAAATCGTGCATACAAACCAAATCACACGTAATTATGGCAGGGCTTTGGATCAAGTTGACCAAATGTCAATTACCAACTATATTCGTCTGACTTGATTTGAATTCGCTGCTAGCACACGTCTATGATTACGACTATTTCCTCGTAACAAACAAGGACGTCATACATTTGTCAATAAATTACTCGCCCAATCGACTAGTAGGTATTCACAAAGAAAACCATATTCCTTAACACTGCATTCTTGTAAATACTTAAATTAACTTTTTATAAAATCGCTAGGAATTCCCCCCGATGGGTATTGGCCTGCCAGATGGTCAGGCGGGCCTCGAACATAACCCCTTTGGCGGCGGATGAAGGTTTTGGGCTCCGCCACCAAAACACCCAGCGGCCGCAGAGGATAGGGAGGACGGCAACCTGGCAACACCGCATCTCCTCTTCCTCTGCGGCCCCACCGCGACGCAACAATGGTGAGTCAAATCATCGTTCTAGTATTATTTCTATTGCATCCATCTTAGAGCCCGGTTATTGATCTTCCGGTCAAAGTATTAATCATAATTAATTAAAAACAAACATGTTTACATTTTCTTATGGTACATCATATTTTATAACGACAATGACATTTAAAGTAAAATACCATGGATCAAAATTATTAATGCCAAAGCCAAATAAGATATACACATTCTATTCGCAGACGCAGCAGCAGATTGGACGTGTTAAAACTACTGTAGCAATGGAATAACACTTGTATAAGTATTATTGTTTATAAGGCACAAACACACTCATGCGAAAACCGTAAGTCGGTTGACATGCATTCGTATTTCCCCTCACAAAATTTTAATATGCATTTTCCTGTTATTTTTACCGCAACGCCATCTTTGGAGTATTTTATTAATATGGGCAACGCACGAAATTCAGATGGTCTTTTAATTTGCTATCGAATGAAAATATTGATTAAATTTTAAATGAAGTCGCTGTGCGTAATTATATTTACGTATAGGACCTTTATTATGGCACATCCCTTTTATGAATGTAATAAACAATAAAATATAACTATAGTATTAAAAAGGTACTATCTCATTAAAAAAAAAATTGGAATAAATCTGGATTTACTCCAAAAATTACCAAATTATTGCTTACTTTTATATTAAAGTCTCCTCCTTACTGAAAACAACGCTGAGCCGAAAATATGTTTACGTTAGTTGGAAACAAATGTGAAAACAGTTAGCACAAACTATGACAATAAAGGTCAGGTAGTAAAGATAAAAACGTTATGTTAGTACCAATGTAATTCAGGATAGGAAGATTTATGTGTCAGTCATTTGTTTTCGCGGGGTTATCTCCGGGCGAGGCGTCGCGTTAAACTGATTACGAGTTCAAATTAAGTAGTAAACTCGTAACGCTCAAATAACTGAGTATTAGACGAAAGTTTAAGATTGAAATATTTGTTTTAGGGGAGTTTTTTAAATAGCTTTCTTTATTTTGCACGCTTAAAGATCAGCTTTATGTAGGCAGACTCATTACGTCTTGAAGAAACTCAATTAAAGCTTGCTGTCATACTTTGTGTTTTATGCCGTTAAATAAGATTTACTTTGTCAATGCTCTTTTTGAAGAATACTTTCGCAAAAAGATGCATTGTATCAGTATGTCAGTAGTGATTTGTCCTTCCAAAAAGTTTTATATCAGCTTTTTCAATGTAGTTTTTGCCATTTACAAGTAACAACGCCTTCGCTAACGGCTTTTACAAATTTCCACCTCAATCAATTTTTCTATTCGAACGAGGCGTGCTTATTTTCTAAAAATATAATAATGAAGATTGGGGCTTGCTAGGTAAATTGTTTAGACATTCTTCAGGCCATAAAATTGACTGCTATCTAAATAAGTATGAAAAAATGTTTTATAAAAAATTCACACAGACAAGACCCGGGAACGAGACATTTACGTGCCCTCCAAAACACGGTAGCACTCTGATGTACATGTCGCATGTGGTTAACCATCTCACTGGTGGCCTGCAAACGTTGCTTAACTTTGCTGACCAATTACGAGCAAGCCAAGTCACTATATGAACTTTATACTACTGCGATCATAACATCATAAAGAAGATTGAACACCATCGAGAGTGTGTATGAAAATGACTCAACTTACATATGAGGCTACAACGACACTAAATAGAATTATACGTCATTTTATATCCATCAACGAAATAAATGCGTTGTTCCAAAAAAATGTAGCTGGAGCAAAATTTAAGTTGTTCCATAATGGTGATATATGGGCGTATATTGTCTGAAGTCGAGATTTGATCAGCCATAACTTACGGAAAGTGGCGTAAGCAAAGAAATACGGAAAATATGGTGTCGACGGTGAAAAGTTAATCGTGCGATCTCTTACTTGTGCATGTTTATTTTTTATTTCACTTATTTAAATACCGACTTGAATTTAGGGAGTGGGTTGAATTGGAATATTTTTTATGTTGCTCTAAATTACACCTAATTTATAGTAAGGATCGTTATTTTTTATTTATAAAATGAGTAACCATTGCTTTAGGACTCGTGTTAGGGCAGGCATTTTGTAACCAGTACCTGCCACTAAGTATCAACAGGAGGTATCCCTCCTGTTGATACCTGGAAGATGTTGTTAATTATGGGTGAATAGTCATATTCATCATCAGTGGAAATAAAAACATAGAACTAATTGACAAAGTGTAGGACCAAATACCTCATTTGCGTCGATAAGTTGCTGTAATAAAATTCTAAGTATAAAAGTGTTTATTGCTAGCAAATATAGTCGACTTCTACAACGCTGAACCATGTTTCGTAAACCCACATAATATCTAAACAACGAGGTCGTTATCTGAACAGCTAGTTCAAATGCACTGCTTGAAAATTGTCATAAATGCATTTGACCATTTTTCAGATAATTTAGTTGATAAACGTACTACATAATTTATAAGTAGGCATAGTGTAATCACGTAAATTTCCGTCGTAGTTAATATATGTATAGCCCTGGATATTTCATTGTATAGCTGGTGTATAAATTCAAAATATTGAGGCTTAAAAATTATCATAAAATCCTACAAGTTTATTTATTTATCACGTATCACGCAAGCGCAAACACCACTGCCGAAACATAAGCTCACCAGTTAGTAAACGTCATACGTGTAGTGTCGAAGTACCGACAGTGAATCTAAAAATAAAAATAAAAACTGATAAGGATAGCTACCGAAACCCGCGCTTCACTAGGACGGCACCAAGCTGACATCAGTCCCCTCGCGACTACAGCCGTTGTAAGCCGTTCGAAACATGAATATAAGAAACTAGCGACACGTCCCGGCTTCGCACGGGTGATCCCTAACATTTGCTAGAAATGAATATAGCCTATGTCACTCAGGGATAATGTCGCATTATAATGCTGCAAGATTTTTTTAAATCGGTTTAGTACTTTTTTAGTTTATTCGTTACAAAAATACAAATCTTTCCTCTTTACACTCTTAAGTTGATTTTAAAGTTTTAAAATATTCGTAAATAACTTGACGTTCAAAATTGATATTTCGCAATGACGGTAAAAGTGAGAAAATTAGTCAAGGCGACAGGTTCGGCTACGGACTGTCTGTGATAGCTAGGTGCGCGCGCAGCGCGCGGCCGCTGGCGGGCGGCGATGAGGAACCGGTACTTCCGTATATATAACATAATGTGGTTGTCCGCATTGCTTGTCTTTTTTTTTTAGTTATATTTAAATTGTTTATTATGTAAATAGTTTAAATTAATTTGTTTATTTTGTAAATCGTTTAAATTAAATTGTTATTTTCAAGTTGTTTTTTTATTGTTTATTTTTAAGTAATTTTTTTTTAATCAGTAGTAAAGGACATTTATGTACACTATATTACAGTGTACATGAAAACCGTTTTCAAATGACCATTAGGAAACGCGTAAAACAGCCACTTAACAGAACCACGGTAATAATATCTAACAGTTTTCTAACTCCATACAAACGCACGAAACTCGAGTAATACCTACGCGCCTCGAGCAAAGTACACATTAGACTGTGCTTAAAGTACACACAGCCGCGATCGTGCCGCAGTTCGCGAACAGATGATGACGATTTTTGTACCAGTGTTTTGTAATGCAAATAATTATTATGGCGAAGAGATATAGATTATATTGTGCTGTTTTTGGTTTTTTAAATTCTTCGTTAATTCACCCTGGTTTGGCGTTACACCGAAACCGTATGTTCCTAGGCGATTTGGAAAAATATATTAATATTGTGGACTGTAAGGAGGTGGGTTCTGATCGCCTAGGAAAGGAAAAGTGAGTGGAATAGGAGGCGGGAGTAGATATACTAGGGGTTGCGGTACACCTACCTTGCAAATCAGTCTTCTCCTTCACAAATGGCGGCCTCCTTTTGTCTTCGGGAATTCTGAAGCTGCACTAATCACTTTGTCTGGATCCAACCCAGGATTATACAATTCACTCCACTTCACTCGCGCGCGGTTTTGTTGCGTTTATAGTATAAAGTGGCAAAATATGGCGGTGATCGGTACACTTGTTCGGCGCGACACGTCTGCTGCATCAGGACACAGCCGGTCAGCGGGCCCGTTGTTTCTTCACTGTGTGCCCGTCGTTGCACTATGCGACGAATCAGACGATAGGCATGCCCTTGGAAGAAAGGGAAGGAAACAAAAGGATCGCTCGCATTGGACAAGCAAGAGAAGAATGATTGACGTCAATGTAATTAATTATCGATAGAAAGGTAGATGGCGCTACCATATCCCCGCGGCCCTAAAAGGTTGCCTTTGAAAAAATAAAACTGAACTTAGCTATGTTGGGTGTACTACCGCATAACCCATGAATAATAAAATAAAATAAAAATAATATTAAAGTAATCTAAATGAACTTTAGCGAAAATTACAAACGCAATAATAGCGAAAACTACAAACTAAATACTTAAACTAAGAGGTAGATCCAACTTCAGGCTAGATCTCACTGAGTTGGAAGCGGCTCTGTCCGCTACGTACAACAGGGCGCACGTAGCTCCCCTTCGCGGTTTTCACGGTAACAACGCGGGTTGTACCGTCCTTGGAAGTATGCAGTTTCTCTACGATGGCTAATGTATTATGACGACCAACGTACCCTCCAGTATAGGGGATGCAGGACTATTCCACTTGGATCTAGCCTGAAGCTGGTGGAGATATTCCGCACGCCAGCGCCGCCAGAACGACTGCACGAGTTTATCCAGCAGAGTATGTCTCTGGAGCAAGCTTGAAGAGTCTGCTTCAGGAGCCGGAAAGGACGATAATGGCACTGTGTTCAGAAAATGTGTCACTACTCAATGCCGTAAGCGGACGCGAGTTGATCAGCGCCTCGACTTGCGCAAGGACAGTTAAAAACTCTTTGTAAGAGAGGATCTGTTGACCTATAACTTTGAAGAGATGCGTTTTAATTACTTTGATCATGCTTTCCCAACATCCACCGAAATGTGGCGATGCTGGCGGAATAAACTTTCAGTCAATATGATTTATGGAAAGTTCTTCCTGAAGACGAGTACGATATTCTTCCCTGAGAAATTTTTAGAGGTCGCGTAAATAAGAGCTTGCGCTCACGAAACAAGTGCTGTTATCCGCATACAAACACTGTATAGGGCCGCGCCGTGAGAGAAATCGTTTAAGGGCTGCAAGGAATGACACCGTGCTTAAATCTGTCGCAACTTTAATATGCGTAGCGTGCGTCGTTAAGCATGTAAAAATACATAGCCAAGCTTTACGGCTTTTAACACCTCGACCACGCACTGGCGTATACTGCAGCGGTTCTGCGTAATCACAACCAGTATGTGTAAACGCTTTATCAACTTGATTGACGCGTTGGCTAGGAAGATCTGCCATGGGAGGGAAAGTCGGACGCGTACGAAATTTTAAACAGACGTTACATTTATGTATTCTGTGACAAATTATTCGTCAAGCGGCTAAAATCCAATACTTATGCGTAAGTAAGGACATAAGCAACTCTGGACCAGCATGGAGGTGCTTCTTGTGATAAAAATCAACAAGAAGGTCGACAACATGATCATGACGCGGCAGAATGCAAGGTTGTTTGTAGTTATAAGGTTCATCCGAATTTGACAGACGACCCCCAACGCGTATGACGCCGTGTTCATCGAGAAACGGCTTGTGCCTAAGGATAGCGGGAGAACAAGGTACATTGTTTCTCAAATTTTGAATGACGTTACTAAAATGAACAGCCTGTACAACTCGTAGTAACTTACATTCTGCGAATTTCATATCAGTACTTGAAACAAAAGTCCCATTAGATAGGTGCCTAAGAAACCTACAGACATAAACGATGGCGATGAGTAACTTAGACCACGATGACATGCGTGCTTAAATCGGAGACTCCGCAACCTCAACAATCTCGGGATAAGAAACAGACTTCCGTTAGGGTACATCTTCGTCTTCTGCACTGTGGTCAAAGGGTTGCATGGGCCACTCTGATGGATCATGGGAAATCCAAGAAGGTCCACGATGCCACAATGGATGATGCAGAAGATTAAGTGGAGTAACACCACGAGACAAGCAATCAGCGGGGTTCTCAGTACCCGCGACGTGATTGAAACAAGTAGGAGGAACAAGTTCAATCAATTTACTTACGTGGTTGGCGACAAAAGTCTGCCAGCGGTGAGGAGAAGAATAAATCCAAGCGAGCACTATTTTGGAGTCAGAAAAGGCGTATATTTTATTAATAGGGTAGTGGGGCAAAACTGTGTCTTGAACCTTGCGGAGCAACTGAGGCAACAAAAGGGCCGCGTACAACTCCAGTCTCGCAACCGAAATGGTTTTAATAGGCGAGACCTTGGACTTGGCACAAACTAACTGCACCGAGTAGTTAGAACCAATGCTGCACGCTCGCTGGCGTCAGCGAAACCTATTACATGTTGATGGTACATCCATCTACCAAAACAAGATGACGCGGAATAGTAATTTGATTGAGCGCGGTAAGCTCAATACAAAACTGGCCCCAAGCGGCGACAATATGATCAGGGGGTGTTTCACTCACACTTTGATAGCCAAAGTTCTTTGATCAAGAGCTTGGCGTACAAAATTGTGGGAGCCACAAAACCCATTATGTCCCATAGTCGAGCCACTGTGGACAGCATAGTGCGTTTGGTGCACTTATCATCTGGCGGTGAGACGTCAAACCGAAAACCATCACAGGATTTGTCCCAGCGTAAACCGAGAACTTTATGCGGGACAGACTTCTCAAACTCAATGTCTGGAGAAGCTTTATGAGAATCAGGTATGCGTGCGAGAACCTCCTTAGAGTTGCTTGTCCATTTGACAAGATCAAACTGGCCTCATTTGAAAAGCTGAATAAGCTCTTCACAAAGCAAAATTGCAAGCGGAACGGATATGACACTACAGGTAATGTCATCCATATACAAAGCGGAAGTAGCTACAGCTGCTGCGGCGGGCAAGTGATCGCCTTCATCAACGATCAACTGGCGAACAACTCGTAACGCGTGATATGGGCTAGACTTGAGTCCAAAACAAACACGATTGAACTGATACACTGATAAAGGTTCCTTATTGTTAAAACGATAAAAAATCCGTTGAAATCTACGGTCAGATTCGCAAACGCCGATATTGAGGAACAATTGGCGGCAATCAGCTGACAGAGCGATTTGGAAAAGACGAAACTTTATTATGATGTTAAATAAATCACCCTGTAGATTGGGGCCGGCAGGCAAAATATAATTAATCGACTGACCCGATGTAGTCTTACAACTAGCATTAAAACCACACGAAGTTTAGTAGAGGTTTTATCTTCGCGAACTACGCCGTGATGCGGGATATAATATGAGGGAAGAAAATTGCCCTCGTTGTTTACAACTACACTCTAAAAACCTTTATTTAGGTAGTCACGAATGACTTCATTATAGGCGTCGCGCGACTTAAGTGATGCATCAAATTACGTTCTAAACAATGAAAACGTCTAAGCGCAGCAGCGTACGAGTCGCCTAACGAATAAGGGTCACCATAGAATGGCAACGCCACTACGTATCTGCCACTGTCGTCACGAACAGAGGTAGCGCGGAAATGTTCTTCACACTCGAGATCCTTACGGCTCGCCGAGGGCGGTGTGGTAATCTCTTCGAGCTCCCAAAATCGCTTGAGAAGAGAATCAATATTATTTTCTTGAAGAACAGAACAACAACAAGACGTAATATATTGAGAAGTATGCAATGTAGGTACGGTACCCATAATCACATACCCAAATACCCTCTCAATAGCGGGTGGTAAATCATATCGCTCACTACGCACTACTTTAGTTAGTAGCAAGTGCGGAAATATTGCAGCTCTGATCAAAACATCAATGTCTGCCGGATTCGCAAACTCCGAGTCTGCCAGCGGCAATGACTCGAGGAGAGTGAGTAATGCTACGTCCACATTAGCGTTCGGCAATGCGTCCGTGATACGCTCCACGATAAGCGAAGAAATGTTAAAATTAATATCCCTATCAAAACGCGAATGTATTTTAATACCTACGGAACCCTTGCAATGTTTTTCTGACCCGCCGATACCTTTGACCACTGAACTAGTATTTCTAAAGTTATTCCACAATTCGTGGCGTTTGAAACATTCCAATGTTATTAAATTGGTCTGAGACGCGCTATCGAGTAGACAACGTACCATGTGCGGCGACCCATTAACATCATAAACGATAACTTGCGCTGTCGCTAACAGAACCGTCTTGGACGCCATAAACTGCGGCTTAGCCCCGCGCTGATCATTATAAATGCGCGAGGGCCGTCCGCGCGTGTGCGTCGCCCGCGCAATGGATGTCGTACACAACGATATTTTACCCTGAGACGCGGAAGGCGCAGTTATCGTGGCCTGCACTTGCGACGTTAGTGTGTCAAGGTTACCGGCTTGGCTCGACAACAGACTACTTTTATCAAAGTGCAACAATGAGTGATGTCGCTGATTACATGAACGACATCTCATCTTACTTGAACAATCACTCGTTTTATGCTTTATACTTAACCGCTTGACCGCTCACCATTTTTAAGTGCTTACTCAGCATCGACAAATTTCAAGTGCGCGCCGCCAGTTACAGACGGGCACGCTCAATTAATTAGTTTTTGTGCGATTGTTAATAATTTGAGAGGAGTGGTGTTTATTTTTCTGCAACCTTATGAATGACTCATTCTAATGGTATAAAACAAATTACGTTTGAATGAAATGTTTACTTTAGGCGAGCGGCCGTAACGTAAACAATGTCGTCTTTACCGACTTACACTTTTGTTTATCATAATAAAAGTATAAGCTGAATCTGGTTTGCTGTTATCTTTTCATGTACCTGGTGATATTATCTATGTAATAAAATAAAGTTATAGCAATACTTGCAGAAAATTATTGAGATGTAAGCATTTGAAAAAAAATATATATTTCGCTGACTTTGCATTCCGCGCGCGGGGCGTAATTATGGATTAAAAACATCATTTTAAACAAATTATGTAATTATATATCATACTTTTATGTTTTTATCGTAAATTAACTGATTAATTATGAAGTTACAGCAAAAAAAATAATAAATAGTGTATTACTTTAATTATAGACAAAAAAATATCGTAAAAACGTCATTTTATGTAAAAAAGTTTAAATACATATGTATGTATATAAGGTTACATTTATGCGTTGTATTATTTTTTATTATGAGTATATAAATAAACCTTTGATAAAATATATAAAACTCATATTATTTATGAGATATTAGTTATCGAAAATGTTGGCGGGAACTTCAGTTTTTTTGGCGGGAAAAAGTAAACAACTGTGCAGGTTCCAATAAAAATAATTCTTATCAGATTCTTATCAAAATTGGTTTTTATACTTGGAAATCTAGTTGGAAAGAAAGTTATCTAGGTTTGAATCTGATATATAACATAAAACGGTATTTCAAAAAATAAAATATGAAAATTGGCGCCAATTAAAAAAATCTTTGTTTAATTTTTTTATGTTTAATATTAAAATGTTTCTTTTCATTATATTTATTTCCTCTAAAAGCCGAGTTCCACAAACATATTAGTGCGCAGCGGAAAAGCGTGGGAAAAATGACAGTTTACGCGCTCATCTGTTTTTGCAAAAAGGGAAAATAGTCACTTGTGCGCGGTCAAGCGGTTAAGCAATTAATGCAAGCTTTGTTATCTTTTACGCATTTGAAACGAGCAGTCGGATTTAAACTATTAAAGGCGGGACACTTATAGAAATGGTCGTGCACTATATTACTGCACAAACACTTCTGTGAATTATTATTATTAGATTCCGAGCATTTTACGTAAGATTGCAGATTAGGGACCGAGTTATTATTGCTATTTCGCGCTTTATTCGACCTTTGTTTGCTATTATTATAATTAGACGGGCTAGATGAAGTAGACTGCGTATTATGATATATTCGACACTGATCTTTGATGAAAGAAATAAAACTATCTAGTGTAGGTATTTTATGATTGCGTTCCGTCAGCTCGAATGCGCGAATTGTTTCAGTGTCAAACTTTTTTAAAGCGAGTTGAAGAAACATAAAGTCGGAAAGATCTTTTAATTTTAAGTTTCTAAGGGAATTAACTGCGGTAACAAAGTTAACAAATAAACAGCTGGAAATTCGAAACAGACGCGGCACCGGATAATTTAAGATTTAAAGCTTGATCAAAGTAAGTAGTCGCTAGAACACGAATATCTTGATACCTATCAAGTAGTGACTGAAATATGACCTGATAATTCTCAGCACTGGGTGTGACACCTGCAAATACAGATTGGGCCTTCGGTGACAGTTTACCTATTAAATAGTACAACCTGTCAGCTTCTGTCAGAGAACCATTATCGTGCACTGTAGACTTAAAACTCGCATAGAATAACGGCCAATTTCGTATATCGCCATCGAATGACATGAGCTCAATTGGCGGTAATCTCGGCGTACGAACCGCAGAAACGGGCTGTGCTGAATATTTACTCTCCAATTGTGATTGTATGCGCTTGATGATACAATAAAGATCTTCGAATGAGGTGTACGCCTGCTAATTCGGCTGTTCATCAGGATTAATAGAAAGCAATCTTGCGTTATAATCGTCTTACAACTTATGAAAATCTGTTCGAATACTATCTACTGTCATAAAATAACTAAGAAATGATTCCCTATTAATGTCGGAAGTAGCGGCAGTTTTCGAGCGCTCGTAAATGTTTTGAAAACGCTCAAATAAACTTTTTCTTCTAAGATTGTCAGCTCTTTTTTTGCCGACATGCGTGGCTTCTTTTGTTGTGCCATGTTTGCGTAAATATAAGCTAATGAGACCGAATCAAAATAAGAATACCTAAAGTACCTATTATTTTACCTAAGTAGGCAACACTTTAAGGCGGTGGAATTAAAAGGTGCTTAAAATATGTAATTTATAAGACAACTATGATAGTTCCAGTAATAATAATTGGGTTAGTAGGTAGCTACATAAAAGTTTATTACCTACGGATGCGTGCGAAATAACCCTGTAATAGGTATGTAAATGGATTAGGAGTATAGCTAGGTGCTATTACTGCCTAGGTAGGTACTTCTAGAAGATACCTACGCGAGCGAGATAAACAAGAGGTTACGTATAAACGCAAATGAATCCGGCTTCGTACGGACCAAAAAAATGGTTCGGCGTTACACCGAAACCGAATGTTCCTAGGCAATTTTGAAAAATTATTAATATTGTGGACTGTAAGGAGGTGGGTTCTGATCGCCTAGGAAAGGAAAAGTGAGTGGAATAGGAGGCGGGAGTAAAGATACTAGGGGTTGCGGCACACCTACCTTGCAAATCAGTCTTCTCCTTCAGAAATGGCGGCCTCCTTTTGTCTTTGGGAATCCTGAAGCTGCACTAATCACTTCGTCTGCATCCAACCCAGAATTATACAATTCACTCCACTTCACTCGTGGGCGGTTTTGTTGCGTTTATAGTATAAAGCGGCAAAATATGGCGGTGATCGGTACACGTGTTCGGCGCGACACGTCTCCTGCATCAGGACACAGCCGGTCAGCGGGCCGTTGTTTCTTCACTGTGTGCCCGTCGTTGCACTATGCGACGAATCAGACGATAGGCGTGCCCTTGGAAGAAAGGGAAGGAAACAAAAGGATCGCTCGCATTGGGAAAGCAAGCGAAGAACGATTGACGTCGATGTAATTAATTATCGATATAAAAGAAGATGGCGCTACCACACCCAACTATATTTTTTTTTAATTACCTGTAAACGCCGTAAGGTAAAACTATTAAAGGTTAATGGGCACCTTAGTATGGAAACCATACCCATGGTGGACACAAACGAAATATAGCAGAGTGTATTCATCTATGGCTCTCATTTACTAAGGCATAAATCCATACTCCTTATCTCTGAAACTACTGATCCGATTTGAAAAAATCTTTTTGTGTGTGATAGCCACATTCATAGGAAAGGTTATAGGCTACTTTTTATCCCGATATTCCCGCGGGATCACTGAATGAGGCCGTCGAAGTCGCAAGTCCGCTTATTAACCTCTTGTATGCCGGAATGCCAGACACAATTAAAAAGCTATTGTATCTCGCGTAGATCTGCGTTCCGGCATACAAGGGGTTAATTGATATAGGTAAGAAAAATAAAATGCTAATTCATTAAAATATTCTTTATTCAATTAGATCCAAAGCAATCATAAGATCATTTAAAAAGGCAGCGGGTGTGCTAGTTGCTTCCTGGTGTATGGCCCAAGACAGATAATAGACAATGCTAGCGATATGGGTGCAGCTATTTAATCATCACCCTTTAACAGTCCACTGCTGAACTAGGCCTCTCTTTTAAAAGGAGGAATTGGCCTACTATACCACGCTGGCCAAACGGGTTGGTATCAAGTTTTCCTTCTCTTACAGCGGTGTTCTCTGTATAATATGCTCCCTCTGTCGGCTCTTACGACACCCATGGGATGATAAGGGGTGGTGACATTCCGTATTCTTAATCCGTCACCACACGGACAATAATATCGGACGATAATATTGCCTACCTTATTTTAAATGATAGCTACGCTTTTCACACCTACCTTCTGACACGGTAATTAACTTTAGCGTGATAAAGTCGTAATTTGATTGCTTAGTCTATTATTATGTTTATTATTTTTTAAACATATTGCGGTTATAATGTGTACTAGCAGGACACTTTTACCTGCGTTATGGACAATGTATTATTTCATTGTTTTCTATGATTAGTACTACCTACAGGGTAATTTTCAAAATGGAAGCCAATGGGAATCTGTTTATTACATAACCAATAGGTCATTTCTTGGGGTACTTACTTAACTAAGTACATCATTTTTCGCTTAATTTTAAAGCACCCCGAGTTATAGGTTTTTGGAAATAAAATATTGAATTAAATGAAATATCGTTATGAAATTATAATGATAAGGTAGACGGTATGTAATGTTATCGAACAGGTCGGCAATGAATAGATATTACTGTGAGTAGCGCATGCGCAATTAGATGGTTGACGTTAAGTAACGTTCAAAGTGGTTGGACATCGGATCGGTGACCAAATAACTGTTATTTCGAGTTGCTCTGTGCTGTTAGTAATAGGAACGTTAATTTAGGAAATGAAAAATTTATTTTACTCGTCAGTTATTAAGAACGTGGGTACCTACTTGCATTTTGGCTCAGTAGGTAGGTGTTCAAGTAATGTAAAAAAAATAGTTTTTTAACCTTCGGCGCCTGCAGTTTACTATTTCATTCATTCGATTTTCATTTGTTTGAATAAAAATATAAGTAATATGAACAATCACAAAACCAGAAAAAAACGTCAAGTAGGTAGATGTAATTAAAATACTTAAGGCGGGCAGCCCTACCGCTGATTTGCCTACGGTGCGTCTGTAGCTATATACATAACTCACGGAGACGGCCGAGTTACAATACTGTTAAATTATATTACCGTGACAGAACACTGTACTTTTACAGTGTTAACACACTTTACCCTCGGGGTTTTATAACTCTTACACTTGTTTCAGACAATAATTCTTTCTTTGATATTATAGAAATAAAAAGTGCCGTTTATACATATTATGTTGTTAGTAAACAACTTCATTGTTCGGTGTGTAATACTTCGTAGGAAGTTGTTGTATGATTGAGTATTGTTGGTACATAAAATACTTTATGATACTATATTAAATGAAAGACATAACATTACTTCACACCTTTATCCCCGAAAGGGTAAGCAGAGGTGCATTACACACCCCCAGTTCGACAGTTATGTTTCAGTCCCAATGGGGGCGAGCCTATTGCCATATATACCCGGCACATTATTAAGCGAGCGATTATTAATATTTTTTATCTACACATAACTTCGTAACTAGCCGTGTGGTTGACGGCATAGAGTTTGCCGTGTGGTTGACGGCATAGAATAGGGTAGTTTGCAGGGTCAAAATAATTACATTTTATTTAGTACGTATTAGATTATAAAAAAATATTGGACACGTATTTTTTCTTTTTTCGATTAAATAAAAAATAACAAAGATATAGCCCATTAAAGTTACGTGTGACGTCATCTAGTGCGAAAAAATGCAGCACTGCGTGACGTTATACGTAACTTTAATGAGCTATATCTTGGTCACTTTTTGGTTTAATTTACAAATAAAAAAATACGTATCGCTTATTTTTGAATACTCTAAAGGACGGACTTATAAAAATTTTTTCGTCAACTAGCCTATTAGCCGTGTGGTTGACGGCATAGAATACAAGTGTCTCCACCCCCTATCTTCTCGTGGGTGTCGTAAGAGGCGACTAAGGGATAACACGATGCAAATACCATCTTTGCGTAGAGACGGAAAACTCGACATCAAACCCTATACGACTGCCACGTTGGTCTCGCGGCATAAATGTGCGCGTGGGATCGGGAGGTCCCAGGTTCGATTCCTGGGTTATTGGGTTTTTCTGTCACGAAATTCTCAGTAGCAGCACGGAGTCTGGAAATGTGCCCGGTACGGCAATAGGCTCGCCCCTTATTAGGTGGGACTAAAGTATATCTGGCGAAAAGTAGGTGTAGAAATACACCTCTGCCTACCTCTTCGGGGTTATAGGCGTGAGACTATGTATGTATAACTTCGAAAAATCAGAGGTGTGTGCCCGGGGTGCAACGATCATCGGATCGAACCCAAGAACATCAGATTCAGAATCAGATACAGAAAATAGGACAAATATATATCTCTAGTCCATGGATAGATCGACTATTGAAACCCGTCGTAAGAATTCGATAATTTGGTTTCCATCGTAAATACTTACTTTTTTGGTTTTATTTTTAAATTTTTGGTAGCTTCACATATTTTTTTTTATAGACTCGCGCCTGTTTCTCCGAAAGGGTAGGCAGAGGGGTAGTATTACACCCACATTTCGCCATGAATGTTTAAGCCCCACATAATATGGAGCGAGCCTGTTGCCGTTACCGGGCACATCACCAGACTCCGTGCTGCTACTGAGATTTCGGAAAAACCCCGTAACACTTTTGCCCGACCTGGGAATCGAACCCAGGACCCCCGATCAGCAGTCGCATACGCTATCCACTAGACCACGGAATCAGCTTGACATAAATATGGCGCAATATTTGTGATGTGAGTAGTCCCCACGCTAAAAAGCAAGGGCGCCTGATTCTACCAACATTCGAAAATACATCAGAGGAATACTAATGTTGTATCGACGTTTCAGAAAACCAAATTTGTTATGAAACTAGTAGTACTCACCCAATTAAAACATAGAAACTCTAGGGAGTTGGTGACTTCACAAGTTCGTTTGAAACTTGAACGGTGAATAAGCGAGTAGTGAAAATAATACGGAACTGCCCACAAAACTACGGATCGCTGCCTCTGTTGGTCACATTAAATGTACAACATTTGGATGTCCGGACCTCATTTCTAAAAACTTTATTAAAGTTTAAATAAAACGGAACAATTTTTTTTATTTTCTTTAATGAGGCAACTACCAACTTTAAAGTTAGTTTCTGTGGCAAGAGAGAAACTTAAAAAGTATTCGAATAACATAATGTAGTTGAAACAACTATTACAATTTGTGTGGCACGTATTTATTTATCCCATGCGGGTGTTAAAAACGCAGCTGTCGACGCAGTGAAACCACAAAATCAAGTGAGCTGTTTACACTTTTTGTTCATCACATTGAGCACGAGTTCAATTTTGTTCGGTGATCCCATCAGAAAAGTAATTTTTATAAGCAGTCAATACAATGAGTGAACGAAAATAGAATCTTAGTATTTCGAACTGTTTTCTGCCGATGCTTTAAATGACAAACATATGGGTGTAGCGTGTAACATTTTTTATTCAGAAAGTATTAAATATTATAGTATTGTATTGTGAATATTATTAATATTCACAATACATATTCTGAATAAAAAATACTAGTTTCGTGCTAAATTCATCAAGTGTCAAATCCACATCAATTCGTTTAGCGTCGGAATCGTGCAAAGATGAGTGCTACGGGTAATAAATCAATGGAAACCTAGATCGAGCTGTCAAAATGTAAGGAGACAACCCACATACAAGAAAACGAAGATAGGATGATATCGTGTTTAGACAAAGATGGCAATACAATGTGAGTCTGTGCTAGAGAGAGATGAAAACTCGTGTCGAAAAAAAGATTACGTCGGAACGTTACTAGTTTCGTTGATTATGTCGGCGTTAACGCTACGAGGTTTATTTGGAGCAGAATTCGAACACTTAAATCATGTTTACTGTTTCTCTTGATCATGTAAATGTGATTTTTGGCCATTGTTTTTATTATTGTATCATTTATTTAAAATAAATAAATATGATTTCATCATCATCATCTTCATAATCAGCCTGCAAGAGGTCAAATATGATTTATTTAATACAAAATAATTTCCTTAAACACATATTATTATAATACAACTTATGTATCACAGATGCTTATTACGTATTGTTTTAACATGTTTGACACAATATGTAAAATTATTAGAATTTTTTGCTAATCGAGTACGTATTTAATTAAATCGGTGTTTGTTTTATCACTAGCGATATACATAATTTAGTAGCTGCATTTCGGAAATCGATTTGGTAGCATCTGCATAAGCATAAGAGCATATAACCACACACTATTAATATTTTTTTTTCAGAAGAATACAAGCCAAAAGTTTTCTTATCATACATATTTTAAAGACCATGTTTGAAATACAAGATAGTCATAAATCGTGAGCGCGTATAATCAATTTTGTAATTACTGTATCGCCCTAATGGAACCGTTGAGTAATAAGTTTCAATATTTTCTTTAGACAGAAATGTAAAGGCAATGATAAAAGGATCCTTATACGGTATAGATGCGGCCTCTACCGTAAAACAAAGGCCTTTGTCGTCCCGGAACAAGCTTTTATTAAAAGCCTCTTTACACCTTATAACGTTTCATAAAGTTGTTCAAACTTATTTAATGTGTGTGTTTTGGGCGTAAAGTCATAAATGTTTAACTTAGGCTATTCGGTGTCTCACCGTTAATGTCTCAGGCATCACCTGGGTTTACCGATTAAATGTTAATGTGTTTTAAACGATGAAGCTTATGTTCTGTAAAAATAATGAATATCTCAACGCCTTGCAAGCTTGTTCTTAGAAATCTCAAGATCACTATAATTAAAAGTCGTACAGCTGGGAAATCTGCTCGACTTTTCAATCACCTTAAAATACGAATAGTATAAGTACTAATGAGTCTTTAGTTACGCTTGTCTCGCTAGCAAAAATCGAATACGGTAATATTTGTAAAATAAAGAACTTCATTTTATCTCCAGTTGAAACTGGTTGTTCACAGAACTTAGATATTTACATTTAGTCAGCTTAAAATGACGTCAAGGCCCTTAACATTTTCGCGAAGGTCTTTTATGATCACATTTTTGTTATTATTTTTAAGTAGGTAGAAAGAAGTCCGATATGAAATTTTAGAGTGACTTTTAGTCTGCTTTATGTCATCTTCAACGAAATGAATATCAATGTGAGCAAATTGATATTTCCAGCAAAATGGCTTTACCCTTAATCTTTAGTAAAATTAAAGCTATATTGTTTAGAAATTTGAACTTTAACAGATTCTATTTTCATATTACGAATTATTCAGTTTTAACAAATAGATTCGAGTGACTTCACTGAGCAAATTCTCAAAGTTGTACAATCCTTACTTTATTATTCAAGCCCGAAGTATTACACTAAATAAATAGTACGGTTATTTCATCCAAGAAAACCGTCATTCACTGCCAATGTTCGAGTTAAAATGCAACGCTGTGAGGGATTAGCCAGTCAAGCAATTTCGTGTTGGGTGGTTACTCCTCGCAATATTCTGCGCTGAAGGGCTGTGACCCCAAATATGAAGTATGTATAGGTACAGCTTTACATACTTAATGGTTTATTGTGTTATTGAGAATGTATCAACATTCCATATGGTGTTCTCCTCAACTTAGGAATAAAACTCTACATTTATTTATTAGCCTTACATCTATTGGCATCGGACGGAATTGAATTAACTAGTTGATCTTGTTCTATAAGTAACCAGTAACCACGGCTACGTAAATATTGTCACAAATATATTAAAATTAAGTTGACCCGTTTTCATAGTAATTTTAAAAAATCATTCTAAGACGGATTCTTGGAATTAGAGCAATTGTTCGTTCTACATAAACCTTAGTGGGTATTTATAATCATCGCATTCTCAACATAATGGGATTGAATTTATAAATACAGTTATCCTAATTCCTTCGTCCCTGAGCTCGAATTAAGTAATTGGAGAGGGAACACAAAAAAAGATATTAGACTGAAAATTATTTGTAACAAATACGCTCAGCAATTTCGTTTGAAATAATCGTCTCTATTAGTAACCAAAATATTAGATTTGTAAAATAATCGCGTTCTTGCGCCTTCATTAAATCCTATGTCTGCAATTAAGAAAAGCGCACACTCGAATAGGTCTGTAAACTGATTATACTTTGAATGAAGTTGTAACACTCAATGTTACCCCCATCATTTGCATAAATAAATGTTATTTTGGACCAAGCCAAATGTTTGTTTCCATAACAAGACTAAGTGCTCTTGTAATATATCATAAAACAGGGAAAACAGTAAGAAGGTTTATCTAACGTAATATCACTTCACACAATCAGTAATGCGATATCTCGCTTTCGTAAAGAATCCTGTCAAAAGATCTGTACTTTGCAAGCGTACCTGTATTTTCTGTTTATGTAATGATACATAGATTTATCTATGTAAAAAAATCATGACTTCATTTTATATTATTTTTTAATTAATAAATTGTTATATAAAATATATTTATCATGAATAGAAACTATCGCAGGTAGCTTAACCAAATTACAGGTCGATGAGTAGATTGTCGTGAAAACGACTACTTGCTGTAATATGGTATGTACTACTTATTTGATAATAATGGTAATATTAATAAATATGTAATATAACTTATAAAGTAATAAAATAATACACGATAATTATTATTCGTGGATCGTAAACACGTGCTGATAAGTTGCAACAATATATTTTAGAAATCAAAAAAATATTTTGTACAGATATGCTTTGAATATATTACTATGCTCCAGGTAAGATAATATACCTCACAAAATTTTAATATGGTAATAAGTTCTATGAAATCTTATAAAACTAATATATTTCTCGCCTAATATTCTAAGATACATTTACACTTAACTAGAAAACTTATTGCTTCCAACAGAGAGAAGGACATTTTTGTAAAGCTCCGTAGACGTAGATGGATTAACGACAGAACACGGTAGCGAAGGGCGGCAAGGAATATATCCAAGCAGATTTTCACCCTAGAGAAAAGCCCTCCATGATATAATTAACCTTTTGTAACAAGTTGTATTGATTCAACGTTCACTCTCTCGTTTGCGCTCAGACCAGACACAATAAAAAATCAATCGTGTCTGTGCGATCAGGTTATTTTTGTGTTGTCTTCTTGCATAGAGATAGTATTAAATTTTGTGATGTATTACGTCACAGAAAAATAAAGAAACTATGGTAAGGTAGTAAATTAAAGCTATAAATAGTGAACTAAATAAGTTGGCGATAATCAGTTAAAACAATAAAAATAAGCAATACCTAGTTGACCTGAGTTGACCTTATATTATAATGTGACGGCAGGTGTCATGTCAAACTGTCCGTCACGGACTACGTAAGCCATACTGATGTCTACACAACAAGCGGGCTATTAGTCAAACAGAATAATAAGCAAAAAGGTTTGAAGACTATTTCATTATTTGGAAATGACAAGATGACGTAAACACTGTCACGTGTCCGCCAAATTCGCCACTAAAGGCGATGACCGTGCGGGCATGGGTTCATATCCCAGTCATAACAATAATGTGGATTTTGGGTTTTATGAAATTTGGAAAATGTTATGAATATTTGGCAAATATAAAAATATATTTAAATATTTCGAATGAAAATTAGAAAATTCAAGAAACTTCAGGAAGGAATAGAAAGGTTACAAAAAGACAAAAGATGAAAAACAAATGAATAAAGAAATGAAAATCAAAATTAGTGGATTTAAAACATTCCTAGGGGTATAAAAGGCGGTGTAGACGCGCTAGACGCCAGTTTAAGTTGAGAAGTGGTAAAGTGGAGAAGAAAAGGAAAAAGTAAAAGGAAGAAGTAGTAGTGAAGTGAAGTGAAGTGAAGTATAGTGCAGTGAAGTGTTGTTGTGCAAAATACGTTAATGTTAGTGCTGTCCACATCGAAATCGAATGACGCGGCGCGCGTCGTGTGTGTAAAGTTAAATAAAGAGTCATCAGTGCTACTCGGTGTTTCCTTCCAATCCCGTTACCCCGTCCGTAACAATTGGTGTCAGAAGTGGGATTGGAAGGTTCGAAGATGTAAGAGATGCTGAGAAAAGGAGCTATCACACGTGCGAGGGCTGCCGCGAAGCGGATCCAAAGGAGGGTTATCTGTGTCGGGAAGTGCAGGTAGCCAGTTATCCCTTGCAGACCTCGCAGCAATATTCCAACAATCACTCCAGCGATCTTCAAACACAAGTTCAGAAGGACTCTCAGCAGCTTAAATCCGAGCTTCAGCAATACTCGCAGCAGCTTAAATCCGAACTCCAGCAAAACTTGCAGCAGTTTAAATCTTTGCAGGCAGAGCATGAACGTCGTCGCGGCGAAATTATGAAGAGCCAGAATGTCATTCGCCGTGGTATATTGGAGAACGCCCGTAAGATCGCCGAGATGGAGAATTGTTTCAGTGAAGTGCAATCGCGCGTTGCTGCAATTGAGGAGGAGTTGCAGTTACGCATAGCAACCGTTGAGTCCCATATACTTACAGTAAGGGAGGAGATAAGGAATATGAAGTCCAACAGCCCTTCGGTTTCTATTAACTCATCAAGTTCTGGTGGTTATTTCAAAGTGCCATTATTCGATGGAACCACGTCCTGGGGGGCCTACAGAATGTAGTTCGAAGCCACTTCTATTAGCAACGGTTGGGATAACGAACAGGCCAAGTTTGCACTTATCTTCGCATTGCGCGGTGAAGCATTGTCGGTGCTAGCGTCTGTAGGGAGAGACCCTTCTTACGCACAGTTGTTAGAGGCTCTGGAATCCAGGTTTGGAGACGCGCACTTAGAATATGTGTTCCGAGCCAAATTACGCAACTGCCGCCAGCACCCTAACGAATCCTTGCAGCAGTGGTCAATAGAAGTGGCAAAGATGATGAGGAAGGCTTATCAGTCGGCGCCCGCAGCACAAGTCAAGAGCATGCATCTTCAGGCGTTGTTCAACGGAATTTATGACGATGAGGTCAGAGCTGCCGTGCGCCTGAGTCACCACAGCAATGTTAAAGACTCATTGGCTCATGCTCTAGAAGTGAAGGCTGTTTGACAAGAAATTACGAGTGATTGAAACGGAGTTATTGCAGCAGAAGTAGAGAGAACAGGCCACAGATCTTTTGTCCTAAGGTGTTTTAACTGTAAGGAACCCGGACATTTAAGGAGTAACTGTCCGAAACATGTAACAGAAAGGCGTAAGATCGACGCTAGTATTCAAGTCTTGAAAGATGATCAGGAAGCAATTACAGCCAGAACTTTGCGGCAAACGCTGGTCAGAAGACGAAAAGATATAAAAGTTCGTATCCGAGAGAGCAAGGATGGAATGGTTTTAAACTATCGATAGAGCAGTCAATGGCGTTACCGGTTCGCTGACCCTGGACACCAGTGCGACACGAACGGTTATAGGAACTCATTTGACAAGAAAGAACGGAAAAATTCTAACACCGTCAACTTCACCTCGACTGACGACGGCTACCGGTCAGTACATCCCAGTTAAAGGCGAACAAATGATGGCTACCAAAATCGGTGAAAACTTATACTGGCAACGAGCGGTTATTGCAAATATCGTAGACAATTGCATTGTTGGGCTGGATTTCTTCAGAGATCATCAGTGCAGATTAGACATTAAAGGTGGTATCCTTAAGTGTAGAGATGTAGCGATTCCAATGAAAGGTGGTCAAGGTGGCAAGGGGCAAATTTTGTGTCTCAAAGAAAGCAAACTTGCACATAGATTCAGCTCCTATATCTACGAAGTGTAATGACTTGATCCATATCGATAGGAGAGCGGTGTATCACGGGTCTAAGGATACGCGGGACGCGCATGTCTTAGAGGGGGGTAGTGTGACGGCCGGTGTCATGTCAAACTGTCCGTCACGGAATACGTGAGTCATACTGACGTCTATACAATAAGCTGGCTGGTTGCCAAACAGAATAATTAGCAAAAAAATAAATAAGTTTAAAAACTATAACCCGACTACGTTTAAAAGAGGGTCTGAAAAGGACGAAACAAGAAAATAGCTCATTCTGATATAAAGTTTTTTTTTTAATTTAAACCTCTTCCGTATCCCGATGGGGCATGTAAACTAACCGTGCAATGTTTAAATTGTCATATGTAAAGGAAGAAAGAAAGAAAAATAGGTACCGAGCGCGAAGCGTCTGAACCGCGCGAATTTTAAGTAAAACCGCGTTTTAAACTTATATTTTGATTAAAACAGTATAATATATGTACATATTTGTAATGTACTCATGAGTACCTTTCATTTGATACCAAACACATAATGATTATCTCAGTATAGTTTTTTTTTTGAGGTTGGAACATGAAGTAGTAATTCCGTAATAGCAAATTTTGATAAAATTTATATAGCCTATGTCACCCGGGTTATTATTACGAATCTATTGACACCCCATTTATTAAAATCGATTCAGTAGTTTGGGCGCTACGGTGGAACAAACATACATACATAGACTACCAAAACATTACCCTTCCTTTTGGCTTCGCCGTAGTCGGGTAAAAAGGTTTAAAGACTATTTCATTATTTGAAAATGACAAGATGACGTAAACACTCCGTCAAGTGTTCGCCAAATTCGCCACTAACTGACAACAAGGCGATGGCCGTGCGGGTAACACATCCGCTTCACGTTCTGAGGGCGTGGGTTTAAATCCCAGTCATAACAATAATGTGGATTTTGGTTTTTATGAAATTTGGAAAATGTTTATTAATATTTGGCAAATATAAAAAAAAATTAAATATTTCGAATAAAAATTAAAAAATCTAGAAACTTTAGGGGGGAATAGAAAGGTTAAAAAACAAATGAATAAATGCTTTCTTTCTCACTTTACTGTACAATATATTGTTTAACCCTTCAACTCCCTCCTATCTTAAAGGAAGACTTGAGTTCCTTCATGATACTCATAATAAATATTTAAGGTCATCAGAAAAGAACAATGCCCATTTTTCTTAGAGACGCCGGCCCAGGTGTGAACCGTCAAAAATCGTAGTAGTTGTTATTGCATTCGATAAAAGAGTGTTAAACTAGAATTTTGAGATTGATTAGAGGTCGGCCACATTCATAGTTTAATTACAAGAAGTACTTTTTATGCTCAAAAAACATTAGGTGTGTACGTACTTTTATTAGGATAGTTACAGTATTTCGTAGTTTTGAGTAGAAAGAAATGATTTAATCGTTTGGTAAGGGTAGAAATCCGAAAGAAAAAGCCAGAAGTCGTAAAAGATCCACAAACATTCACAATGCACACGGGCAAATAACAAACATAATAAAATAAATTGACTATGACATTATTAACATTTACTAACAGTCAAAAAAGTGTTGCCATTTTGCAGTTTTTAAATAATATTGATTAATCGATATAGATTTCGGACAAGGTTATCAATCTCTATATTTGGTTCAAAATCGAAGTTATTTGTACTTAATCGCATATATTCCCAAAAATACACATAATAAAAATGTTTAAGGACCAAATAAAGATTTGCTAGTCACTAAAATAATTTTGAGTAGAGAAATATTAAATCGATTAAGATAATCGATTTAATATTATGAATTCTTTACTGGCAATTTCTGATCTATTACGTGTTGGCTATTTAGACATTAACACATCTTTTTAAAACTATATATTGATTATGTTTCTCGGCACACTTATTAACGCCTATAAATTAAGTTATTAATAAAAAGGATTATTCAACAACAAATTGAAACTCTATTGTGCTGTTCATGAGTTCCAAACTGGGCCAGAAATGGGTATTGTTCTTTGAGGCTTTAAATACATTACATGCATTTTATGACAATTCCTTCACCGTAACTGCTGTTCGCCTGTGGAATAAATTACCGCTGTACATTAGGCAAGCTAAGACGGTAGCTAAATTTAAATCTTTAGTGAAGGAATACTATCTTTTATTATAATTTACTGTTGACTCTAAAATATTCTATAATTCCTATAGTTTATGTGTGTATAATCCTATCTTATATCCTTTATATATATGTTTTGTATGTTTATGTATGTATGTATGTATATAGGGTATAGTTTATGAATATATATGTATGTGTTTAGAGATATCCATGTATTATAACTGTTACACCTACTACTACCATTATTTTTCCATCCAAATGTAGCCTGGTAGAGATCGCTATAAGCGATAAGGCCACCCATAGTACTTCGCTTATATTGAATGATCTCCTAAGTTATATTTCTTGTTTAAAATAAAGCATAAAATAAATAAATAAAAATAATAAAGAAATGAAAATCGAAATTAGTGGATTTAGAACATTCCTAGGGTATAATAGGTGCAGTTTAACTTAAGAAGTGGAAAAGGGGAGAAGCAAAGGAAGAAGTAAAAGGAAGAAGTAGTAGTAACTTACACAAGTAAAGTGAAGTGAAGTATAGTGCAGTAAAGTGCAGTACAAAAGACGTTAGTGTTGGTGCTGTCCGCGTCAAAATATTATAATTTCGTGTGTGTAAAGTTAAATAAAGAGTCATCAGTGCTAGTCAGTGTTTCCTTCCAATCCCTTTACCCCGTCCGTAACAATAATTATTGTGTTTGTTATGGATTTTATAGCTATTAATGATAAAATGTAATCAATAATTTTAACTCACAGTTACTATACTGCTGAATTACACAGATATTCCAAGAAATTTATTTTTCGAACATCGACTAAAATCACAGTATGAACTAGAATCTTTCACCCTTAAAGCCAATCCTATTTTTTCAAATACCAAAATATCTTGCCTACCCCAGGTTGATAAAAATGTATAATTTTTATTACTCTTTTTCTAAGTCCATAATTTGTAATTATAGTACCTGTTAGAGAGTACATTGAAACCAAATGATCGCTCAGTCAATATTAACTGCAATTAATATTGTAAGTACGTAATATAATTGGCTATGTATCTATTTGTTCACTAGACTTATCTTTAGTACACTTACTAAGAGTCACTAATAATCATACTATTACAAAAACTGCAAAAGTTTGTGGATTTATGTACATAAGTTTGTAACTCTTTTACGCAAAAGCTTCTGAACAAATTTTGATGAAACTTTGTAGTCGTCTGTCTTTCTCGTGTGAGAGTTTGGTCAATTTTTTTTAATAATAATAGGCGGCAAACTAGCACACGGATCGCCTGATGGTAAGCAATTACCACCGCCCATGGACACAAGCAACACAACAGGAGTCACAAGTGCGTTGCCGCCTCTTGGGGTTGGGAAAAAGGATAGGATAAGGAGTGGGATGAGGGAGAAGGAATAGAGGATAGGACCTCCGGTACTCACACTGATCGAACGAAACGTAACAGTTTAGGTACCGGCCCATTCATGCTGAAATCACCAAGGCTCTACTACCGTGAAAAACTCTGGTGTCGGAGTTTACAACCCGCCCAAAGGTCTTTGACATGGCCTAACGAATCTTGTCTTTAGATAAGAACTGGGACCGGCAGCTTAACGTACCCACCGAAAAACGGTAGCCGTTTTTAATAGATCGGCAAAGTTAAGTAACGCTTGCATAGGTCGCTTCTTGGATGGGTGCCCCGTGTCTGTATAAATTATACCGAGTGTAGCATATACGTAGCAAACCTACGTAAATGCCACACTCGGAATAATTTTTAGATTCAAATAAGACAGGCTACCTTTTGTCGAAATAACTCACTCCCACGCAAGTGATGCTGCGGGCGGATTCTAGCGGATTTTTGTTTTAAAAGACGTGTTTTCTGGCATTGTGATTTACCCATCAATCAAGCTAAATAAAGTTTCTCATATATTTATACATGCTTCGAAATTTTAATTATTTTTAGGATCTGTTTATATAAAATTCTTGCGTTACTGACTGACTGACAGACAAGACACAACATTTAGTCTGTATGTACCTTGGGGAGTGTAGGGGAGCACTAAGAGAGGAGTTTTAAACATTCCTTTCCTAAGGTGGTAAAAGGTTCCACGTTCCAGAGGCGAGGGACGAGTCTAGTCTATACATATAAATAAAATTGGAGTGTCTGTTTGTAATATTAGAATAACCGCTTTTTATTAAATGCATGTGGACGGTATATATATGTATACATATACACGGTACATATATTATATCGAAATGACAATTTTGACCATTTTTATCTGTCTGTCTGTCTGTTTGTTTTCGCTAATCTCTGGAACGGCTGGACCGATTTTGACGGGACGTTCACTGGCGGATACCTGATGTATCAAGGAGTAACTTAGGCTATAAATTAACCGAGAACGCGAAGTAGCTTCCTCAGGACGCAGGTGAAACCGCAGGAAACAGCTAGTTGTACATAAAATCACAAAAAACAACTACAGTTTACGGATTTTATCGCATTATATTGGTTTCACATTTAAACCGAATTAAAACTATATTTTTATTATTAGCCGACGTTTCGAATTCTTTACAGGATTCATGTATATTCATATTAGAATCAGTGATGCTTCAATTATTTTATCCAATTATCTTCTAAAATGATATTTGTTCAATGAAAATCGCATTAATATTAATAGTGATGTAACGGTTACAACAAAGATGTCGTAATTATATATAACTAGCTAACCCGGCGATCTTCGTACCGCCTAATAGTCGATTCTTATCTGTATTGTTTGTTTTTTAATTTTCTCTCCGTAAGAACAATTCTCGTACTTAAGGAATATTATAATAAAAGAATTAGCGAAATCGGTTCAGCTGCTCTCGAGATTTGCGCTTAACAACACATTCAGCGATTCATTTTCATATTATAGATTAGCGAATAAAATAATAACTTAGAATGGTAGTTAGACTAGCTCCATTAATAATTTGGAATATTTGTTGCAATAGTATACTTTGGTTACCTATTAAGGATAGTGTACTAATATTCAGCCAAAGCCGGTTAAACTAGAAAGCGGACCCCAGATTGAACCCGGGATAACGCTAAGAGGAGGATGATTAAGGATAGTATAGAAACTGAAGATAAATTGACGTTTAAGTGTAATTTTTGGTAGATTTTTTGTAGTCTCACCCCTGTATCCCCGAAGGGGTAGGCAGAGGTGTAACATTACACCCACATTTCGCCATGAATTTTTGGGACCCACGTAATACGACATAATAAATAGGGGGCGAGCCTATTGCCGTTACCGGGCACATCACCAGACTCCGTGCTGCTACTGAGAATTCAGAAAAACCCAGTAACACTTTTGCCCGACCCGGGAATCGAACGATCAACCGTCGCATACGCTATCCACTGGACCACGGAGGCAATTGGTAGAAAATGTTACTAGGTATTCTTTATTTAGCTATTCCACACGTGGCCAGCGTAGTAGACTGTGACCTTAAACCTTCTCATATATTGGTGGAGGTCCGTGTACAGTGGTGGACACGTTAATGTCCAGGGCTTCTTTATTTACAGGTACAGTCGAACAACTTCCCGCTAGACCACCATAAGGGCGAGAATCGCTCAGCAAGACATCGCCGCTTCCAGTGCTACTTTACACGCACATTGACACTCGTATACAAAACCAGTTTCTAGTTCCTGGTCTCTATAAGCGAGCCAAGGGATTTTTTTTAAACTGGGCCAGCACCGACTTGTTTGATTGTACCTTGATTTTGCTCGCGTCGAATATAGCACGGGTCGTGTTTTCTTCATACAAACGTTGAACTCTGTAAAGTTTCTGGAGTTAGCGGTTGGCACTTGAAACCTAGAAAGTTCTGAGAAGACCATTTTGCTTTAGCTTTCTATTAGATGGTGAAGCCGTTCAACAGAAAGTCAAGCTTAATAATACGCTACGATTCTATCTATCTGACTCTTACGAAACTTGTAAAAATATTTAAGTCAGAACAACATCTTGATAATTGAAGACGTCTTTTTATTTTATTTAAATTTTCAAGATATATGAGTCATACAAGCAAATTCGGCAATTGATTTTAAAACTTTCGTGGTCTTTAATATTAAGTGTATATTGTTTTTCGGGATATTATATACCACGTACCGTGTTGCCAGCGCCATCAGTACATCCGTGAACATGGCGCTTGCAACAGTGCCGAAATATCGGTAACTCGAAACAAAGGTACGTGGTATATAACCCGAAATACAATATTCAACTAAGAACAATAGCAATTTTTTTGGGACTAGAAGTTTTTATCTAGTAGGCATAAATTTGGTTTTAAGGCCTTTGAGGTACTTATTAACAATATCGTAACAACAGAAATTGATGACATAATTTTACTCTATAATCTTTCTACTACAATGATCTCACTTTAATTATGCTGGCAATACATTATCCGATGGAAACATCTTTCATTTGTTTTATGGCCATAAACTAAACAGCTTACCTTTGAGTAGGGACCCGAATTAATTTGGAGTCTGAAATAGATACTACACTACTCGACGTTGCAGCCCGTTCGATAGCTGACATCGGACGTCGAAAATCTGATTACAAAAACTGACACTAATACGAGAAATAAGAAACCAATACGGAGTACACAACCAATACCACCAAAGATACTTGTTGTGTCATACAGTTTTATTTAAACGGGTCTTATTCGCTATATTTAATTAATTTAAGGTATAAATACCTATGTTTTACCGACGTTTTGGCCGTCTTACAACAGCCTTGGTCGCGGCAGGACTGATGTCATCTCAGCGTCGTCCTTGTGAAGCGCGGGTTTCGGCAGCTACCCTCACTTGTTTTTTATTTTTATCCGAACTGTCGGTACGTCGACACACAACACTTATGACGTCTATACACTGATGAGCTGTGTTACTGCGGCGGGGTTTACATTTGTTGATTACTGGATTCCAAGTTGTAGACAGTCTGTATCCATCTTCCCGGTTGAAATTTTTATGTTATTTGATTTCAACCGCTTCACGTACTATCCTGGAGTAATAGTGACGATCGGTAGATAAAACCTTCGGTTGATGTAATTCGATCCAGTGGTTTGTTCCAGACTCCAACAAATGCTCAGCTATGGCAGACTTGTTAATTTGTCGGTTTTTTACAGCTGCGATATGTTCCTTGACCCTTTCAGCGATGGTTCGTTTGGTCTGTCCGATATAGAAACTACCACAATTGCAGTCGACCTTGTAGACGCCAGGTTTTTGTAGAGGAATGACATCCTTCGGGGTGCGCAGATTGTGTGCTACCTTGAAGAGCGGACTATATACAGTCTTTATGGAGTATTCCTGTAGTACTGTTCCAACTTTGTCCGTCACTCCCTTTATGTAAGGCATGTAAGCCGGTACTCTGCTTACTTCTGGTTTACGGTCCTTCCTCTTCAGACGTTGTATCTTCTTGTTCTACATCTTGCTTGTCGCCCTTCGTGATACAGAATACATCGTCGATATACCTCTTCCATAGCTTTACATTTGATGCCTGCATGTCTATGAATTCTTCGAAGTGCTCCATCCAGATGTTGGCCATTACCGGTGCTACTGGGCTACCCATAGCCACTCCGTCGATCTGGAGGTAATGTCCACGGTATAGGAAGTAGTTTGCTTCCAAACAATTTTGAAGTAGAACAGAATATTTGTCAGACAGACCGTTTGCCCTTAGTTTTCTCTCAACGACCTCAAGGCAATCCTGAACTGGAACATTGGTGAAGTGAAAACTCACCATCACTTCGTCTGGTTCCTTTTTCACGCTCTTGCTAATGTCAGCCGACAGCCCCGCCGCAGTAACACAGCTCATCAGTGTATAGACGTCATAAGTGTTGTGTGTCGACGTACCGACAGTTCGGATAAAAATAAAAATAAAAAACAAGTGAGGGTAGCTACCCTCACTTGTTTTTTTATTTTTATTGTTTTTTTACCCGCGCTTCACAAGGACGACGCTGAGATGACATCAGTCCTGCCGCGACCAAGGCTGTTGTAAGACGGCCGAAACGTCGGTAAAACATAGGTATTTATACCTTAAATTAATTAAATACAGCGAATAAGACCCGTTTAAATAAAATTGTATGATGTATACAAATCGCGAAAGTTTGAAATCGATACTTGTTGTGTTTGTAATCTGATCAATATGGAAATAATTATTTTTGGCCTATGTTTAACTTACATACATACATACATATCGTCACGCCTTTTATCCCCGAAGGGGTAGGCAGAGGTGTATTTCTACACCCACTTTTCGCCAGACACACTTTAGTCCCACGTAATAAGGGGCGAGCCTATTGCCGTACCGGGCACATTTCCAGACTCCGTGCTGCTACTGAGAATTTCGTGACAGAAAAACCCAATAACACTGCCCGACCCAGGAATCGAACCCGGGACCTCCCGATCCCACGCGCACATTTATGCCGCGAGACCAACGAGGCACTAACTTACGACCAGATATAGTAACATATAACATACAAAAATAGTAAATGATCACTAAAATGAAACCCGCATTTTAATGTAAAATTACAACCAAAGTTTTAACATTTCGCTATCCTATTTAAGCAAAATGACTCCAAATAAATCATTGTTAACCCAAAAGTAGTAAATGATCACCAAAATTAAAAAGCACCAAAACAAAAGTGAAATTATGACCAAAGTTTTTTTTGTTAGTTGTATGAAATACCAACACGTAAATTGGATTTGGTTACACCACCTACTTTAATAAACTAAGTTGACGGAGCCCTGCGAAGCAGGGCTCCTATTTTTGAATTAGGGGTCACAAGAGAACCTAACATAACCTATTAATTTGGTGATCATTTACTACATTTGGTGTTCGAATACAATTTGAAATGCAGTCGTGACTAAAATAGCTAGTACTATTGTAATTTTAGACTTTATTTTTCTGGTGTTAAGTAGGTATAGATTTTTGGTTAAAGAACTAAAGGTGTCAAAGCATTTTATGGTGGTAATTATATTTAACCCCATTATTTTTCTAGCGTCGTTTAGAATAGGTAATGCTATTCAAAAGGGTACAAATCAACATGTAGCTAACTTGCTAGGTTATACATTATTATTACGTCATTGTTATTTTTGTGTAAAATTATCTTCATGTGGTCATAACGATCCTGTCCATTTTAAAGTAGGAACAACACAAATGTAATTATATTAATCTTGAATTAACTAAAGCTGACATCATAATATCGTTAGTGGCACAGCAAATGAACGTAATGTGCGAATTGCGGCGAGGTTCTCGTAAGAGGATTGCAAGCAGTAATGGTCCTTCCTTTTATATGGAGGTCGCTTAATGGTGCATGCCAGGTGCTCATATTTTTTAATACTTTACCATTGAAATATATATTGTAGGTTTTAGGCAATAAAGCCTTATTATTTTTAAGATTATTTTGCTGCAATATTTCCTATTATTTTAGATGTTGAATGAATTTTGAGATTTTTGTAAAATATTATCATTGGTATTTTATATTGACCAATGAATTTCCATAGATCTTCAGTGTGCATTTTTTTATTATAGCGCAGACGTCATTTTATACTTTTTCTGGACTACGCCCGCGTGAATTATACACTAAGACATTCCTGAGAAATCGGTATATTTAAAAGTGCAAGCAGTATAAAAAATCGTTTAGTAGTTTTTAAGTTTATCGCGTTTATAGACACAGACAGGACGGGTACTTTAATTTATAATATGTATAGATTTAAGGCAATTCATTAAATAAGGACTTCCATATTGGCTTAAATAAAGCGGGATCTGTCTCATCAAACGCTGCTCAAAAGACATAGTTCATTCTCCATTACCATATGACGTGCAGTTTGATAACCTGGCATCTGCCGCACTAGCCGAGTAATGTGTCAGCGGGCTAAATTCAAATTAGCGATAGTTAATCGACTTTAGAGATGCAAACTGACTAATATGTGCTAAGTGGCGGCTAAAACTGTTATTAATTGATGAAGTAGAGAATGTAGAGGGAACTAAATCGATTTAAAACTGGCGAGGGCTTTTTATTTCTGCTTTTGCCAGTGGTTCTAACAAGTTGTATGTTTTTTTTTGGTTTTGCTTTTCATGTGTTTATAAATTGTGTTTCTATGTCTGAAAGAAATCGTGATAAATAACAAAAAAGCATAAGAAAATAATAGGCATATAATAGACAAATACTGGCAGTGCTTTTTGCTACTGATGATTTGTGAGTCTTAATCGCGTACAATTAACTTATTTAAGGTATAAATACCTATTTGTTGCCAACGTTTCGCTCGTCTTGCACTGAGCGTGGTCGTGGAGAGACTGATGAGAGCTCAGCGCCGTCTTGTGGAAGTGCGAGTTTCGGCACCTACCCTCACTTGGTCTTTATTTAAGTTTGCAATGTCGGTACTCCGACACACTACACTAATGACGTCGACACACTGTTAAGATTTATTACTGTGGCGATGTTTACATTTGCTGATGACTGGATTCCAAGTAGCCGATAATCTATATCCATCCTCCCGGTTGAAATTGTTATGTTTCTTGATTTCTACAGCTTCACGTACTATCCTGGAGTAATAGTGACGATCGGTGTATAAAAACGAAATGTCTGTTGTAAGACGGCCGAAACGTTGGTAAAACATAGGTATTTATACCTTAAATTAATAATATATCGCGCATAAGACCCGTTTTAATAATATTGTATGATGTATACAAATCGCGAAAGTTTAAAATCGATTGAATTCAAATATGGTCGGGATGGCAGACAAACCATTTGTCACCAAGACCCGTTTCCCACCAATCAAAATTCCACCGAGGACAGACACATCAGAGCCAATCAACAGATTGATTTGTCCCGGTGTGTCAAATTTGGGGTCTGCCAATTCCAAACCCGATGTCAAATTCACCACAGCAGCGGGTAGCTGTTTCTGTGGATGCCTACCCAAAAATATATTCTTCAGCACAATAGCCGAGGTTTTAATCCTCGGGTGTGAAGATTCAACAGGGGCATACAAAACCTTGACTTCCCCTTCAACAGCAGATGCTACGTCACCTATGCCCCGAATACAATTTGGAAAAGAACCCATATTTAATTTTATCTGCTCTACCAAATAAGTGGAAGTAATGCAACCTTGAGAACCTGTGTCCAATATAGCGCGGACAACAAAGAGGCCCCGTGGGTCCCCAGACCCTAACTGCAACCGTTGGTAGAATAACGGTCTCAATGGGGAGGATGGAGTTAAAGGGCAGGGATCAATTACCTATTGTTGTCTGGGCGCCGTCCGTTGGCCAGGACCAGGCAAATCAAAATATGGGTGCGGTCTAAAGTCCTGAAAGGTGCGGTGATTTGTTCCGCGCGCTATCTGTGGGGGGTCATAATGACCCACCCACCCAAAATGAGGTGGGCGCGGCTCAGGGCGAGGACGCTCCGCCAAAGGAGGGGAATATCTGGGACAGCAGTCATGGTGCTGGTGACGCTGAGCTGTCGCACAATCTGGTGCGCGAGAGAGAGGAGGCGTGCGCATGCTACGGCTCTCTAAACGGGGTGAGTGGCGATCAAATTGAGCGAGGTGAAGCTCGATTGCGCCCCGGAAAGCCTCGGCTGCCTCTTTCAAAACACCCGCCCGTGCGCGGCGTCGGCTGGTTGCACAAGCGGCCTACCTCTCTGGCATTCATGCAGAGAATGTCCGAAAATGCTGAACTGCACAATGAGGACAGGGTAGAGAGTTCAGGCAGTCTCGCTGGTAGTGGGATCCCAAACAGGAGAAAAAAAGACGGCGGGCATTCGCGATGCGCCTACGAGAAGCGACATGAAGGTCCAAGAATGCCCTACAACTGGCCGTTCTGTGCCTCGTCACGTTACAATATGAGCACTCCGCTGGGCTCTGCGTGACTACAAAGCGAGGAGTGCGCCGATCAACATTTCCTCGGGTGTGACCGCGAGCCTGCTCCAGTGAGAACTCAAGAGTGAGAGCTACAGATCACTCCCCGTTACAACGTTTCTCAAAGGCGATACAATACCAAATGGAGGATGGAGGATGTAAAATTCATTTTTGACTTCAATTTCTTTGCGACCAGCACAAATCAAAGATTCGTTTTGTTTGAAGGTCTTGTGACGCGAGAAAAAATATAATGTTTGTCCCTGTGTTGCCCATGTTCAGTTGTTTAAACAAGAGGCTGTTCTGCTACTAACCTATATATACACTTGTAAAATATAAGTAGCGACTAAATTGTGAAATTTATATAAGTACATAGGTATTTTTCTATTTGATGGTGGCTGAGACACGAGCAAACATATTTTGATTCTCAAATGACCATAAATTATAATAATTCTATATCTTTACACAAGTTTTGTATTTAACTATTCTGTACTTGTCACAGTACAGCATCTATGCTTGTTACTGCATACCGCATGCAAGCTATTTTATTTTGCATATCAACATAGCTTGATAATTCATAAGAATTCAAATCCGTGTGCTTTAGCGTAGATTTACACGGAAACTTTTATTATATTTGCCTAACGGCGTAGGTAGAAAATAATTACTATTTACCTAAATAGTAATTATTTTCTACCTTCTCAAATTAATCACTTTCATCAGGTACCTACCTGATGAAAGTGATTAATTTGAAATTACCTTTGGTGAAGGTACCCACGAGTAAGTAGCCAACTCTGTCTGTACAAAAATAATATTTCTATAAATCAAATGAAAAAGGTGTGAACATTTTCAAAATATAAAAGCTTTCAGATTTATATTTATGATTCTAAGTCGCGATATCGAGTAGCCTTTCAATAGAGTAAAAAAATATATTAATTTTCCTTTTTAACCATTTAAAAGACCTTTTAGTGAGAATTTTAGATACTGTTATTTGTGTACTCATTATAAAAATGAAGTCCCCTTTTCATCTTGTCTGTCTATATGAATGCAGTTAGCTCAAAAACTAACGAACGGACAGTTCTGGCTAGTTTCATCGCCTCTCGATAGGCATTAGCATGCAGGCAAATTAAAATAGCAAAATTCATATTTAAAATAAACTTATCAGACCGCGGTTGAACAGGACAACCTCTTTGATTCGTAAGTATATTTCGTTATGTACGATGATATAAATATACAAGTGGACATATTGTTATAAATGCAGCACAATCTTAAGAACCAACCACCTAGTTATTTAAATAGCATTACATTATTGACTAAATTTCTCGGCAAACTATGGAGTTTACTAACATCAACTTTACTGTTTGACATTTTATCATCAAAATTTGTAATGCTATGAGGCTGAATGTGCGGAGAAATATACATGAATCTGGGGGCACGGCAGTGCCCCCACCAAGTCGACCAAAAAAGCGGAACGGTCGTACCATCCTTTTCTCGAAGCAATTCAGGCCATTTTCGACCCCCTATAACTTCGTTGTAGATAAAACTAGAAGCCTGATTTTTTGGTAACCATGCAGGCGTTATATAAACATGGTGTATTTCAAATTACATTAAATTTGAACTCGTAGTTTAAGAATTATAACGAGTCAAAATTCATCATTTTGTCACTCACTGACCGATCATCAAAAGTCTAAGGCACTTCTAGCAGACATAGCAGCTTCAAATTTAGAATACGATTAGTGTTTAGTATATGAATCAAGGAAAAATTAAAATATTTTTCAATTTCTGTCCACTTTTCGAGATACATTAAATGCATAATTAACTTTGTGATCCATCATAAATATAAAGGATTACAAAATTACATTTGCAGTTAGAGCTTTAATTTTAAGAAAATTCGTTGTTGGTGTACAAGAAGTAGAAGTTACCGGAAAGGACAAAAGTAAGACCATCTACAAAAAGAAATGAGATCCCATAAAAACAATACTTATCAAAAAACCTTTGGTTTTTTGATAAGTATTGTTTTTATGGGATATAATATTATAAACTTAGCAATAGTTTAAAATATAAGCTCCAATCAATTATAAAATAAACAAAACAAATGAATCTGCGTGAAACGGATTATACAGCTGCGTACGTACGTAATAATGTGTTTTATAACGATTGGGGTGAAAATATTTTGCTCTTTTAATAAATGACAATGACATAATTATTTACAAACTATTGCTGAAATAAACAGGCACCGATAGCTTGGTGGAGTGACTGACATAGTGCTACGCAGTATCTCGGATTAACCCTACAGCGAGCATCACTGCTTTTTCGAAGTTATGTTAATATTCCCTGGCTTAATAGTGAAGGAAAATATCGCGAGGAAATGTCTGAGAATCTTCCAGAATGTTCTCGAAAGATATGAAAAGTCTGCCAACCAATATTGGGCTAACGTGGCGGCTTACCCCTTGTCAAAGTGAGTAGAGTCCTGTGTCCAGCCAGTGAGACAGTTTATATACTGGACTACTATTATATTACTTTTAATTTAAGTAGTAATGTCAAACTAGTTTTTGCTAGTGGCATCAGTATCATCAAACGATATAACATTTAAAAAAACGTTCTTCTTAGACGAATAATGTTCAGCTACTAACAAATAACAAAATTACTTTTCGGTCATAACTTTTACTTAAGTGTATGTATTGGTAATCAGTTGGACAGTTTTCGTTAATAGAGTATAAATACATTATATGCTGTTGAATGCCGCGGCATGCCAGTTAGAATTTTATGTAAGCGTAACCACTTTACTGTCACTGCAATAATAATATTTGATATAATCACGGGATCAAGTCCATCAGTTTGATCGCGATACGTGAACTATTAATTTACGAACACCACACAGTAAACGCTTTCCAGGAAAACAATAACACGAGCAAAATATGATAGTAATTTGAGTTGATGGTTCATGTTGATTTGCACAATTACTACAATTAAGCTGTACCTGGTTGATACATCAATTGTAATGATAGTCTGATTTATTACTGCTGATTTTAGGGTGCTTGTACACTGTGCATGTAGCTTGAGCATGTTGAGGCACGTGTGCGGGTTATATGCACCGTAAACGTATCGTTTGAAAAAATGTGCGGGTCTAGCGACTCGAGCATGTACCAAAGCGAGCCACCCGCGCAACTAATTCGCGTGCTCTGCGGCGCGCGCGGGTCACTCGCGTATGTTACTTGTTAAAATTAAATTTTTAACATATGATTTTAAAAGAATTTTCGTTCGTCGAGACATTTTGACGCGATTTAAATCATAAAGCGACCGCGCGAATAGCATGCACATGTAGCTCTTGACCACGAACAAATAACTTGTACATACAGCTTGCGCAAGTAGCCCGAGTCTTTACTTGCTCCAGTTATTTGCACCATGTACAAGTACAAGCGAGTAACTTGAACAAGTAGCTTGCGCATATTACTCACGCGTGTAACCCGCACCTTCACTTGCTCCAGCTACATGCACCGTGTACAAGCACCCTTATGCCTCATTACAAGTGCTATTTGGAATAAGCCAAGCCGAGCACCATTCAGATCGCTTTTACTTCAAAAGGCTGTTTCCATAATATTATCATTATAAATAGCGAGTTTAATTACGTTAAGTTTGTAGGGAAATGTATTTTTATTTTACTGATACTTTGGATGATTTATTCATCGTGGTCGAGAGATCTGATGATTTCAGTATCGTTTCTGAAAAGGTTTGCCCTAAAGCTCACACAATAAACTATAGGTATGTGTTTAAGTAGCTTCTGTCAACAAATGACACTATGTAATTATTTGAAAAAATATACATTTACATAATAATATTGTCCTACTTCCCTTAATCTGAAAATGCTAGGTAGCAAACAATAGAATCTCAGATACGGAGAAATGATTACTGAAAAGCAAAATTCTTTGGAAATGCCGGCCGGTTGCCAGATCGTGCCATTCAGTTATTTTGACGATTCCATTAGTTACAGATAAGTATTATATCTTTGAGGCCGTTTTTGTATAAGGAGGGAAGGAGGATTTAGAAGTTTCTTTGATATTGCTACTAACAGCTGGACTCAATATTTTATCTATCCTTTGATTTGGGGGTTAGTTCGACATATTTTGTATGGAGCGTATGTGTCATATCTCCAAATCCATACATATGAAATATAGGTACCGATCGTAAGCAATAACTTTAACTCAAATGTACTGCTTTCAATTTAAAGCAGTAACTGCAAGGACAGCCACATAATATGGTTCTATCTTTTCTTTTCGTTCATCTGTGGCCTACTCTAGTACTGGCGGTTATAGGCCACCCGAAGACCCACCTACATTCATGTCCTGGGTACTTTGACAAGAAACTTAGACCGACGCTTTAAATACATTCCAAAGCATAGTAGCACTCTGATGTCAATCCAATCCAAGTGACCTCTACGAAATTGCTTCTCTTTGCTCATTTGTTCTGAATGGCTGGTCAACTCACGCTGTGAGTGTTACAGCTAACGTATGGTGACAACTTAATTAAGAAAGTTTTTTAATTTGTATTAACAACTTGTCCATGTTCCATGAACATAGTTGACCTTTATTATCTAAACATTAAGTCCAATATAAAATATCCCTACTTAATTTATCTTCAGATATCAAAATACTACATCGATAAAGAAGAATGGCAAAATCAGTGTCGCTTATTAATGAAAGCGAGCATGAATGAATTTATATACATTTTATAGAATGATAGCTGTAGTTTATTTTATAAGTTATTATTTGTTTTTATTCAATGGGATAAAACAAATATCTAATAAAGAAATATTTTGTTACATCTGATATGCACATAGCAATAACTAAACGTCAAAAGCGAGATTTTATAAGAATCATTAAATCCTCTTTTATAAAATCGTTAGAAACCTTTAGAAACCTTACAAAAAAACAACGAAACGCGTGAATTTCTTGTCATCTGTCATTGATACAGTTGTCACAGATCTTATGAATAGTCTGTATTGTATTTATTTTATGCATTTTCGCAATGTTTTGTTAACTTTTCTTAGCTTAGCTTTCGTTTCTGCTTTCAGTTAAGCTTTTGCATCCTGAGTGTTGAATACCTACCTATGGTGTTACACAATTATGTTGTTGTGATACTGGACATACATTTGAGACGAAAATCTAATACCTACGTATTGTTATTTTGAACTGATTGTTTATTTGTGTAGTATGGGATTTGATGATTATACATTATGTGCATTGTATGATATCTTGGATATATTCGTCGTCAAGCTATTATGCCGTCACGAGTTCTGTTTTTCGAAGAAGTCGGAGGCATAATAAAATGGTTCAAAATAATTATGTAAATAAATGCTTTGTTAACAAACGTATTTTATTTTCACTTAATTACTATTTTATGATTACAAACATAAGGCTGATGAAACGCCAAATCATGTACCCCTAAATGCTAAATAGCGCGAGAGTTTGCAATGTATAATTAGTGTAAGTTTGCTGGATAGAGTATAGAGCAACATAATTACAGCGTAATATACCTATATAATTATAAAGAAAATCGTAGAAGTAAGTGTTGGAAAAGGTACCTCAAATGATTTAACATTCCTATCACAGTTCTTTTATGCTCATGATACCTACGTTATTAGCAAAGAGCTCAAATATTTACATAAAACGTCGCCTGACGTTAGTCATTAACTCATTAGCGTTCTGCGCAATGTACGTTTATTCATTGTACTGCACATACGTGAACTTATCACTGTGACAGCTGTGACATTAGTGACCACAGATGATATACTATAACCATATTAGTGACTAACTTCAGACCTGCCCACACTAAATGCGCGAGGTGTAACTTACAACTCTTTAACTTCCTTTTTGTATTAAAATCCCATAACATAAAAATATTCTGTAATTACATGTTACTTAATAGGCCTTAGATCTATCTTTTTTAAGTATTTGTACTAATGCTCGCGAAGTCTTAATGCGACACTGATAATGTACGGTGGTTTGCCATTGTTCTTTGTTTACAAATTAGCTTTCCTGGCTTGACTTGGAGCCCACTACGAATAAAAAGTATTTGTAATGGGCTGGCAAACTCAAGTAATGCTTGCACATGCCTCACTTCGATGGGTGACCATGAGAGCGCTACCGTGCTACGGTGGGCACGTAAAGCTGGTTTCTGTCTCGGGACAAGAGCCATTAGTCTACGTCGGAGGCCCTTTGGGCGGTCAAAACTTTGACACCAATTCAATTCAATTCAATTTGTTTTTATTGTGAATCACAAGTAAGTACAAAGAATGTTACAAAATTAAATTATAGATCAGCTGTGTTCCGCCACTTGGGCATACAATATTATACTTATAAAAAATGCAAATAAACACATGTCAATATAAAAATATTCAATTATCATCAGCAATATTAATTATTTTACATTTACATTACACATATTACATTAAATTATTAATTAAAAAAAAAAGCAGCGATAGGCGAGTGGAGAGACCGACAGACTGCTACGCAGAGGGTCTCAGTTTCGAATCCTCGGCTCGCACCAATGACTTTTCCAAGTTAAGTGCGTATTAAATTGTTAATTATCGCTTGCTAAACGGTGAAGGAAAACATCGTGAGGAAACCTGCATGTCTGAGAGTTCGCCATAATGTTTTCGAAAGTCATGTTGGCTGCCGATCCGCACTTGGCCTGCGTGGTGGACTATGGCCTTACCCTTCTCATAGTGAGAAGAGGCCCGTGCCCAGTAGTGGGACAGACTTTAAAGGGCTGATGATGATGATTAATTTTAAGTCAAAGTCACATCTAAATTATAGAAAATATTATACCTAATGCTAAAATTAAAATTACTTTATATAACTTAACAATGTTTATTAAATAGTCTGCCCATATTTTTTAGTTAATCCTTCATTTGTAAGTACTCTTTTACCGAGTAGTGACATTGTGCCAGTAACCATTTATGCAGTCTCTTTTTAAAAATTGATATTTCATTTATATTCCTGATCTCTAATGGTATATTATTATATATACGTGGGCCCAAACAGAAGACACTTTCATGCAGTGACTGCGTATTACTAGAAACTATGGACAGTTTGTCATTATGATGCGCTCTAAGCCGATATTCAAATAAGCTTATATTTGTTTTTATAAATATTGAAGTCTCATAAATTTCTTTTCTTTTTTCTTTTATAAATAAAGAGACTGTGCAATGGTAGAATATTTAATTTAATAAAATGCTGTCTGCAGGAGTCTGTTTGTTGTAGGTTACACATACTTCTGATACAACGCTTTTGTGCAATGAATACACGTTCTCTTTCTGTTGAGTTGTCCCAGAAGATTATTCCGTAACGTAGCGCAGAGCCGACATAGCCGTGGTAAGCTGTAAGTAACGCGGGTTGATTTACTACTTTATTTAATTTGTGGAGGGCATATGAAAATTCGCTTAGTTTTTTGTAGATATTTTAAGTATGAGATTTCCAATTCATTTTATAGTCAATGTACAAACCTAAAAACTTAGTTGTATTAATTTCTTGTATTTTTGTGTTTAGGTAAGTTATATTCAAATTGTTTTCTATATTATTACGTTGTTAAAAGAACATTATTTTAGTTTTATCAAGATATTTTTTTAAGTTGTTCATATTAAGCTATTCTATTATTACAGTTAAAGATTTATTTATGTCATATTCTAGTTTAATTTTATTATTATTGGTATAAAGTACTGTGTTTTCGTCTGCGAATAGTTTCATTTTGTCTGTCGTTACTATGGGCATGTCATTTATATAAATGAGGAACAAAAGTGGACCCAATATGCTACCCTGAGAAATTCCTATTGAGACGTTTTTAAAAGCAGATTTAAACGTTTCTTCAGTTTTGATAGCTATAGACAACCTTTTTAATTCTGTAAACTGTTTTCTATTACTAAGACAAGATTTGACAATATCATACACATTACCTCTAACTCCGTAGGCATATAGCTTATTTAACAGAAAGAACAATGGCAAACCACCGTACATTATCAGTGTCGCATTAAGACTTCGCGAGCATTAGTACAAATACTTAAAAAATATAGATCTAAGGCCTATTAAGTAACATGTAATTACAGAATATTTTTATGTTATGGGATTTTAATACAAAAAGGAAGTTAAAGAGTTGTAAGTTACACCTCGCGCATTTAGTGTGGGCAGGTCTGAAGTTAGTCACTAATATGGTTATAGTATATCATCTGTGGTCACTAATGTCACAGCTGTCACAGTGATAAGTTCACGTATGTGCAGTACAATGAATAAACGTACATTGCGCAGAACGCTAATGAGTTAATGACTAACGTCAGGCGACGTTTTATGTAAATATTTGAGCTCTTTGCTAATAACGTAGGTATCATGAGCATAAAAGAACTGTGATAGGAATGTTAAATCATTTGAGGTACCTTTTCCAACACTTACTTCTACGATTTTCTTTATAATTATATAGGTATATCACGCTGTAATTATGTTGCTCTATACTCTATCCAGCAAACTTACACTAATTATACATTGCAAACTCTCGCGCTATTTAGCATTTAGGGGTACTTAAATGATTTGGCGTTTCATCAGCCCTATGTTTGTAATCATAAAATAGTAATTAAGTGAAAATAAAATACGTTTGTTAACAAAGCATTTATTAACATAATTATTTTGAACCATTTTATTATGCCTCCGACTTCTTCGAAAAACAGAACTCGTGACGGCATAATAGCTTGACGACGAATATATCCAAGATATCATACAATGCACATTAATGTATAATCATCAAATCCCATACTACACAAATAAAAAATCAGTTCAAAATAACAATACGTAGGTATTAGATTTTCGTCTCAAATGTATGTCCAGTATCACAACAACATAATTGTGTAACACCATAGGTAGGTATTCAACACTCAGGATGCAAAAGCTTAACTGAAAGCAGAAACGAAAGCTAAGCTAAGAAAAGTTAACAAAACATTGCGAAAATGCATAAAATAAATACAATACAGACTATTCATAAGATCTGTGACAGCTGTATCAATGACAGATGACAAGAAATTCACGCGTTTCGTTGTTTTTTTCAAAGGTTTTTTTGTAAGGTTTCTAAAGGTTTCTAACGATTTTATAAAAGAGGATTTAATGATTCTTATAAAATCTCGCTTTTGACGTTTAGTTATTGCTATGTGCATATCAGATGTAACAAAATATTTCTTTATTAGATATTTGTTTTATCCCATTGAATAAAAACAAATAATAACTAATAAAATAAACTACAGCTATCATTCTATAAAATGTATATAAATTCATTCATGCTCGCTTTCATTAATAAGCGACACTGATTTTGCCATTCTTCTTTATGTTGGACGTGATCATATGATTTTGTCATATCCATATAGAGGGCTGCTACTTGGGTTCGATTATCCATATTCATTAAAACGTCCTTTAAAACGTTATATATTGCTAAGTTTATCGATTTGTTCTTTCTAAATCCGTATTGACATGCTGTAAAAATGTTATTAGTTTCAAAGAAATTGTATAGGCATTTATACATAATTTTTTCAAAAAATTTTGGAAAATACAGACAGTTAAAGCGATTGGCCTATATTTATTAATTTCTGTCTTATTACCTTTTTTTAGGGTTCCGTACCTAAAAGGTAAAAAACGGAACCCTATAACTAAGCCTCCGCTGTCTGTCTGTCTGTCCGTCTGTCCGTCTGTCTGTCACCAGGCTGTATCTCATAAACCATGATAGCTAGAAAGCTGAAATTTTCACAAATTATGTATTTCGGTTGCCGCTATAACAACAAATACTAAACATAAAAAAATGAAAATATTAACGGGGGGTCCCATACAAAAAACGTGTCTTTTTTTCGTATTTTTTGCTCAAAATTACTAACTGTAACAGGTAGACGCTTTAAATTTTCACAGAATATGTAGTTGTATATTACCTTTCAAAATAAATAATTAAATTTAAAAAAAGTAAATAATAAAGGGGGGCTCCCATACAACAAACGTAATTTTTAAGCAATTTGTTACTCGATCTTAATAAACAGGTAGAAACTTATAAAGTATTTAAGTATACATACAACGAACGTGATTTTCTTTTATAGATGATGGTACGGAACCCTTCGTGCGTGAGTCCGACTCGCACTTGCCCAATTTTTTTTATATACAAAGGTTTTATCACTCCAATTTTTAGTTTGTCGGGATAAATACCGTGCTCTATACAAATAGGGGTAGCAACTAGCAATATAACCGGCTACGTTTTTTACAATATCTGTTATTATTCCGTCATATCCTGCGCTGAAAGTATTTTCTAAAAAAGATATTACTTTTACAATATCATGAGGTATTGTGGGGGGCAAAAATACTGAATTCTCAGTGTAATTCATTTTAGTGGGCAATCTGAATGTTTTTGCACTATTATTTTGCTTCGCTGTTTCTGTAAAATGGCTGTTAAATATGTTTGCCATACGTTTGGGGTCCGTTATTACTTCACTGTTAATGATAAGTTTCTCAATACCCTCATTAGGAAATTTATTATTGATATCATTTGTAACCTGCCAAGTCGCTTTAGACTTGTTATTAGCGGATGAATAAAATGATTATTTTGAGCCTTTTTTGTGAGCGTTATTATTTTAAATTTAACTTTATTTTCTTCATCAGAATGTGTTCTATATCTCTATAATAAGTCCCGTTTTCGTTTACTACACACTTGTATGCCTTTTGATATCCATTTCGGCGTAGTCGTAGAACGGACCCGATATTTCTTAATCGGAAAACATAAATTATATATTAACAAATACAAATCTAAAAACATATTATAAGATTCATTAGGGTCGCAAAATTCATAAACAGAGTCAAAAGAAATTTGTTTTATATATTTACAAAATATTTCTTTGTTACTTTTACTATAGAGCCGTTTAAAAGAGTACCAATATTTTAGTAAGCTAACCTTCTTTACCGGACATGTTATTATTTGGGCACTATGGTCTGATAGGGTGAAATCTATTATTTGTCCTGTACACCCTCTGATGTTGTGGGCAATGTTGTCGATACAAGTACCACTGGCGTTGCGTGTCGGTTGATCAAACTGAAGTACCAAATTAAAACTTAAAAGTTATTCCACGAAATTATCCCTCATCACTGATTTACACAGTGTATCACAATTATAATCCCAACACAGAATAATTTTTTTAGCAATTGTACACAATTTGGTTAGGATTTTATTTAAAATTAAAAAGGAAGTATTTATTGAGCTTGCAATTCTACTGGGTGGCCTGTAGATACAAATAATAATTATTTTAAGCTGTGTTAATTCAATTCCAGAACATTCAATTATGTTTGCAATAGACATTTTGGCGATTTCTTTAAGTGGTTGCCACTGATAGTCATTTCTTACAAAAATGCAAGACCCTCCATGCCTGCTGGATCTCATAAAGGAAGATACTAGCCTATAATAGTAGTAACCAGAGTTGACCACACACCCACAAGAGAAAAATCTACAAAGCAGTACTCCGGCAATATTTAATTAACAAAACATGGTACAGGAGAAAACCGTAGTGCATCATAGCAACTGTTTTAGAAAATACTATTAAATATTTAACTACGTCACGACGATAAAATAGCAAACAGGTTGGGGAAAATTGTATATTTACTAGAATATTAATAATCCTTAGTGCGATGGTGGATAGCTATCGCGGGCTTCCTTTACAGTCTAAAAACACAGGTATTTTCCACTTCACTATGTTTATGACATATTTTATTTAGCTTTTTACCTGTGAAAGCTATAAGCATCAGAAGAACTGGCAATATATTATCTCACCACTGGATTACAGATTTCATGTAGTAGGTAGTACTGCAGCCAAACCATATTTTATTGTTCTTGATAATTGCATCGTGAAATACATGGAAATGATAGTATCCAGCTTAAGTGTTATTATAATATCTAAAAATATAGAATGTGCAATTGTGCACTCAATATATTATCAGCAGTGAGAATTGCAACATTGCTCGAATAGCACCAGTGTTTCGACGAAAGGTGCTTCATTACAAGGAACACTTAAATTATTCATGTATTATGGAGAAACTGGTTATACAGAGCAGGGCTTTTGTCCAAAATGAAACAATTTTTGTGAAACTGTTTCTGTACTTGTCTTCTTTTGTGCGATATATGAATAATATACGAGGAACGCTGATATATGCCGATCTGTGGACCGGAATGAGTTTCCAAAATAGTTAAAGTTTGGGTATGATGCGTTATAGTTGCCGTGTGAGTTGATCAATGTAGGATAATGATCGTGGTAGAACATTAATATTCTATTGAACCATACACGATGATCAATAGACAGCTTGGTGATTGAGAGGAACGTGAATTTCGAGTCTGTTTCTTCTCATGAAAGCTGTTTTTCAATGCTCAATTAATAACTAAAATTGAGTTTTCATAAATAATACATAACAATTTCAAAAGACTTTTTGCAATAAATCTACTTGAGACTTGATGACATGGCGATGCGCGAACGAAAGTAAACACCTAACGGATTTATGCTAGTATACACCGCGCTTACCGTAAACACTTACTGGTTCATATTTTGGTACCGTTGGATCCGCTATACAGCAGCCCCGTAGTTTTACATGTATTGTATTCATTTACATGATAGCAGTGTGCACTGCGCATCGCACGTTCGCACTCCGCTAAATGTTGACTTTTCGAAATATCACGGTTTGTTTTAGGGACTGCGCAACATCCGAAGAGAAATCACCGTTTCTTTGGTTTGTTTATGAAATGTTTGCTGTTTGTTCAGTCTCTCACATGTATGGATATACTGAAAACCATTTGCTAATGAATTTTACGATCGTGCCATTTTGAGATATTTCTTATTCCACTATGCTTTATTGAATAAATTGAAATTTGTGCATATAAATGTGACACACCCTAAAAATGAGTACTATGTTTTAATATTAACTAATAAATTAAATTATGCTGGGGCCTACGTTTTAGGGATAGTTGTGTGTTATAGTTTACAGAACGAAATATACATATATGACTGACATACCTATATAGCCTATTAGTAGTGGAAACATTTAATATTCAGTTCTCAGAGCAATAGATAATCTGACTGCATGGACGGTGTAAAGGTCAAGATGGGATTGGGTTGCTGTGCTGAGCGTAGAGGATTCTAACCTCTCATGCCGCTAACCATATTATATTATCTATGCCGCTGACGGAATCTGTGCGCTTCTCGAATTGTTCTTTCTAATTTGGCTGTTCTTTGAATGCGATATTTTGTGTTTGTAAAGTCACTGCTACACAGGTAAATTTCAGAGTGGAACCTTCTAATCAAATTAAAAGTATTTGTATTTTTTTTTTTATTGAAATGGAAATGTTCAAATACTGTTTAAAGGGTTTTTTTCGAATCCCATTAATTTTTTTTTATCTTATACCCTGTACATATAGCTAACATGTGCTAAGCATATATGTATGTGTTCGTCTGAAGTCATATCACACGTCAATTAGCAATCATGTACCATACATTAATTATATAACACAACTGTAGGTATGTAGGGGTTGACTGAGCTCGTACAGGGTAAGGCCCTTAGCGAATAATTACGACTCATTAATCGTACCCCTGCGAGTTTAAGAGGCTTTATGATATGTTATTTATGTTAATATAGCCGGATACCCCGTTTGGCCTTGGTGTCGACAGATTTCGGAAAATATATTAAACATATTAATACGTTAACTGTACGCATTGATTATGTTGTCTGTGTACATTAACAAAATGTGTGAATCACATACATACACTTGAACTGATTCTTATATTTAAATATCCTTAGATCTCTTTAAAGAATATGAAACCATTCCGATACTCCTTAAAACGATTAGATAAATAATCTCAAATCTATTTCGGTTATCATACAAATGCGATCCAGCAGTGCGATGTGCGAAGTGAAAACTAATAAGGCCTTCTACCAATACAGGACAAACTTTGGGCGCTCCACAGGCGATTCGTTCCAAGTCTGGGTATACTTTATTTGAATTTCGAATTTGAATATTAGTAATGGCAGCTTAGCGCAGGGCTGCCGCCCTTGTAAGATCAAATGTATAATAATGATGAATGTTCATAAAGTCCCCGCAATATAAGAAGTATTCTTAAAACAGAAGCCGTATTTCATTTGCCTTTTTATGACAGATATTCATGTCTGGTTTTATTTTATTAGTAGGCCAAGAAGCTCTTGAATTCTTTTCAAATATATGCCTATACTAATAATGTAGACGAAATTACATTTTATAGGTATTTCAAATTACTCTACACTGTATTGTGGCACGTTACCGAATTCAAGGTACCATTGATTATTCCTTATTGACTAATTACCTATACATCAATCACTTACTGAAGGCGACCTTGCTATGTCACCAATATTTTTCTCCTCCGTATTATTTTTACGATTTAATAGCGTAAGAGAGAAGACAGGTTGGAGCTTTTTAAAGAATAATACTGTTAAAACTGTGCTTTAGTTTGCCTAGAATCGTGCTTCGCGACTAATTGGTGTCGTTTTTGTGAAAGGCGGTATCAGCTAAATAATAAAATACTCCGTGTTATTTCTAAAATAATGTACTATGTCGAATAATATAGTTGCTATGTAATGTACTGTCTTCGTCGTTGTGCCCAAGTGTGACGTCAGTGTAAGAGTAGTTTTAAGAGTAAGTACTTTAAAGAGTAAAGGGTACATAGTTCGGTAATTACGCATTCGATACACTACGCTGGAGAGCCGAATCTGTATTTTATTTGTCATCATTATCTCAATTTATTAATTGCACAATCATTACTTAGTAGCTTTCCTGCTGTAAAAAAAAAAAACAAGGAATAAATTGTATCCAAAATAAAGCGAACATGCAAATCCGGGATGTAGAGTGTGCAATTTTACAAAGAGCTGCAAAGTTCAACGGTCCTCCGAACAGCCGGTAGATCTGGCGCGACCCTCGGGTGTCTTGTCAATATTTTCCAAGAAATTTGTATAGCGAGACTGTAATACCGACGGAACCCTTCGAGCTATTTCGTGAACGTATCTTGGCATTCCATTTCATTGAAGTACTCAATGTTGGCAGCGAAATAATATTTTTAAACGTACAGCCATTTTTATACTCTTATCAACGTACAAGAATATTTAAACAAACCTCATTACAGATCCCATAATACATACAAGTTTAGTACGCTCAAGCAATACCATAACAATTTCCCTTCAGTCTCATCAAATTCTTACAATATGACGTGGGTACATAACAAAGGACGTAAGCCGCATAACTTTTTCCTACCTACACGCCGAGATAAGCCCCTTAAAACGCAGTAGACTCACAAAGTTTATAAAAGCCAAGTTCATAAAGCGGCTTTATTAGGCATTTTCCAGGTTTGGAACAGCTGAGGTCTCAAATATTAATTTCTGATGGATCTCACCAAAATCCCCGGTCTGATCCCGAATTTAAATGTCCGTTTGTCGCACTCCAACCGTTTTCATCGGTTGTAAAATTCGTATTTAGTTCATAATTGATGCTGGGGAATAGTGAGAATGTGATTCAAACTATACGAATAACTCGTTTGAACTTAGCATTCTCATTACTCATTCAGACACCTCACGATTACTTTGTTCAACTAAAACGATTCTGTCCCTCGATGATAAGCTGTGAACTACTTAGTCGAGCTTAGAATAATTCGTTCTCATAATTTCGACTCGAGTTACAAGTATTGTTTGTCATCGTCGCTCGTTGCTTACTGGTGTTAAGCTCTTTACAGTGATGCATCGTTGGCAGAATAATTAAACTGTATAGAACGCGGAGGTAGATTGTTCAATGTCTGGAATATTGATCAAAGTATTCAAAATAAATAAAGGTGTAAGAGCACGTCTGTATATCTTGCTAACAATTAGGGAGTTTTTATCTGTGAACCTGTTTCTGTGCATCTAAGGACTTTGCGGCCCAAATAAAAGGGTCGACACAAAGGTGTCCCGCTAAGCAGATTGGGGGTTACGTGACGGGACGACCAATGTTCAAGGGTGGCGCTAATCATCACCTCCTGGAAACTTGAGAGCTGTTTGATTTTCGCCTTTAGGTTCATATCACGCTACTCGTAATATGAATTCGTAGGTATATGCGACGGTGAAATATCCAATTTTGTCTTCATAAAGGGCGGAATACGCTTATCTGCAGTTTCGTGAATATGTAGGCGGGGGTGTAATTTACTTTCTTTATTATATTTTATCGTTTTACGTAACATGTCGGGTACTATTTTTTATAGTCTTATTTAAAATGTATTTCTTAATCAGACCAGAAAAAGCTACCTTTGTGTAGAGATAAAGACAACAGATTATCTGAAGAACACAAGCAGAAAATATTGTGCCTTTAAACTCCGTGGCTGCATTCTTGCATTTAAGCTCGGGACGTGGAGCAACAACCGGGAAGTTTAAGAACCTAAAACCCAAGACCCCTGGGAAACAGAAGCCTGGATGTATATCCCGAAATAGTTCTAGTAGATAAAAATAATAGAAGCAGATTTGAAAATAATTTTAGTATTATACAATTTTAGAAGGATTGAGAACATTACAAATGTTTAACTAACGAACAACAATAATATCAAGTATTTTCCAACCTAAGAAAAGTGCCATCCGTCAATCTCCCTTTCTGAAATAAACAAGGCTCACGTACTAGATAATGTCTGCGCAAAATAAACAGAGACGGTGAAACGAAAGAGATATAGACCAACCAAACAAAACAATTTCTAACAAACAAATATTCTGTTGTGATCCATGCATATGCTATACCTATGGTAAACTGTCACTTAAGTTTCCAGTATAGAGCTCAGTTATTGCCACGCTCAGTGCCGCCAGAAAACTCAATATTTAATAGTTGACCCGACCTCAAATTACGAAAACTTTTGCCGCAGGACTAAGAAAAGTACGGCGGGTCAAAAAAATCTGTTCAAATACATTTTGCGTTGGCTGTTAAAAGAATCCTGCCAACTTTGTGAATAGGCAAGCCTATGTAGACAGCGGAGATACCTATTAAAATTTTGTTTTCCCGCGCAAACAATCTGACACCAGACCATCGCTATATTTTGCGGGCTCATCTGCGTTCTCACACACCCGGCTACGTATCAAACTTAAATGATATTTTCTCTTATTAATACGAGTACAACAACCCGATAGGGTCTTGGGTTTCAGTTCTTTATTTGATTCCATAAACTTTGTTATATATTTGGGGCGGTAAGATGGTCATTCCATGGGTCGTGAACGGCTACTATTTGTGGTGAAAGCTATATTATATCTACCTTCTTTGACATATTTATAGTACTAAAAGTTAGGCCCACTAACGTTTTCCATGGGTCGAAATTTTATTGTTTGCCCTTTTAATTTAAGGCTTAATAAACTGGGAATTCTTATTTTCTTTCTGTTTTAATAAATGCTCATAAATAATTTGCTAAAATAATACAGAAAGTAAAAAATTATATAAACAATACCCATGAAGTATTATCAGCAACTTTTGCCGTTGAATTGTAAACTACTTATAATAATTTAATTGTTTACTAATTGAAGGTTATTTGTTGACTATAATGTTTATGAGGGAGAGAAAAAAAATGTATTGTATACCTGAAGATAAAATATTTTAAACAATTATAAAGACCATACGTTTTTATAATTGTTTAAAATATTTTAGAAAAATAATATGAGCGGCGGGTGGCAGGCAACGGCAATCTCATCTCCTTCCATCACGCGTATGACATGTCCATCTTCTGCCTTAAAATGTATAAACAGGATTTCAAAAGATTTTCATTTCTTCCAGTTCTCAAAAGCACGCACAATTTTTTTCATTTAATTATTAATACCAGTTAATTGCCACTTGCAATTAACTGGTATTTTATTCCCGTGGCAAACAGATAAAAGTTATATTGGCGGTAAAGTTGTTTAAATTTTACTATCTTTTAGAACTTTCATTTTAATTATATTAAACAGGACATCAAAGAAAATTCATTAAGACATGTGATAGTTTTTGTCGTTTCACAATTTATGTTACTAAAAAGAATAACTTAATACTATCAGTTTCAGTCTTAGCTTATTCATTAATAAAACTATTCATACTTAACTTATTCATTCAAAACACCTCTGCAATCGTTGAAATAAAATGAAACCACTTGGGCTATGCATGTTTCAGTAAGCGCTATAAACGAATAAAAACCTTTCAACTAGTTTAAAGCGATTTACATTTCAATTACAATCATAGTCTTCTATAATAGCACTTAAGTCGTGTCGTTTGATGTAAATTTAGCAACCAAAAAGTGTGTACAGTCAGTCTTAATAATATGATATTATGCTAAACCAGTTCACAAGTTGGGTGTGATACAGCGGCAAGGCGATGAAGGAAAACCGAGGCGTCACTCAAGTTTCGTTTACGTAGCCAAAGAGAGCAAGGGTCTCCTTATAAAACAGTTTCATGAGTATTTATACAGATTTAAGGATAGTGTAGCGTCGTTTTGTAAATAATTGCGGTCGAGGGGGGTCTTGAATTTAAATTGCTTTCGATTGGTATTTGTTTCTAAAGATCGTGGAGTGTTGCGACAACGTTTTGCTCGAAATACGTCGAATTGTTACAGCTATCATAGTACATACATACATACATAGTCTCACGCCTATAACCCCGAAGAGGTAGGCAGAGGTGTATTTCTACACCCACTTTTCGCCAGATATACTTTAGTTCCACGTAATAAGGGGCGAGCCTATTGCCGTACCGGGCACATTTCCAGAGCTGCTACTGAGAATTTCGTGACAGAAAATCCCAATAACACTGCCCGACCCAGGAATCGAACCCGGGACCTCCCGATCCCACACGCACATTTATGCCGCGAGACAAAAGAGACATTCGTATAGGGTTTGTTGTCGAGTTTTCCGTCTCTACACAAAGATGGTATTTGCATCGTGTTATCCCTTAGTCGCCTCTTACTACACCCACGGGAAGATAGGGGGTAGTGACACTTGTATTCTATGCCGTCATCCACACGGCTATCATAGTGTTTGTAGGTAAAGATTTTAACATTGATTGTTGTTTGTACAGAGTCCGTATTGTTTGAATCTTAATGTTTAGCATTTACTGTACCGTGGCTGCTTTGTATAAGTAGAGTTAATATTGCTGTCGTATACGAATAGGAATTGATATAGCTTATGAATAACTTGTTTCAATTGCCATAAGGTCGAGATCTGATGATGAGATTCTGACAAAATCGACGGAACTCTTCAAATTTTATACATATTTGTGAAGTTTGGGTCACATCTATTTTAATTCTGTTACTTCGTGCTTTTACTGCCGCAGTCTTGCAGTCTTGTAGACAGCGTAAGCGTCTACTGATTGAAAGGAACCGGGTTCGATTCCCGGGTCGTGCAAAAGTGATACTGAGTTTTTCCGAATTCTCAGTAGCAGCGCAGAGTTTGGCAATGTTGCCGGTAATGCCGACAGGCTTGCCCTCTTTCACTTAAGACCTAAAATTATGAGACCCAAATACATAAGGCGAAATGTGGGTGTATTATTACACCTCTATCTAACCCTTCGGAGATATGAATGAATGAAAATTGTTTATTTGCAACTCCAATGCACAGTAACAATATAGGTAGTGAGAAAAGTAAAAAGCAAAACAGTTTTTGGATCGCAAATAAGGTAACTGCGTCAGTATAAGTTGCAGAATCAGGTGAGACTGCAACACTGATCTTCCCGCAGGACCTCCTGACATACATACAATCTCTTATAACTAGTTATAATTAATTATAATTAGTACATACATACACTATGAATTAATATATAAATATCAAATAAATATACATACATAGATTAAATAATCCTAATAAAAGCATATACAGAATATAAATTAAATTTCTTAAAATAATGTTCAGATATCACAATAAATAGATACTTTTTTTTTATGCGTTTCCGAACGCTTAACAGTCACGTCTTGTTACATTTTACAGATGGTGTGTTCGGTTGGTCATTGTGATTGTAGTCATTGTGCCAATATTAAAACTAATATATAGAAAGGATACATTCTGCATACATATTGAACTACATATGATGAAAATGTCATTTACTACACATGTTTAATACCGATTAAATGTAAGTTACCGCTTCACTGTACAATACCTATGATAATGTTTGTATTTGTAATAATATTTGCTTAAACTTAGTTTGTAATGTGTGTACTGTTTTCAGGCTACGCAGGGGAGGAGGAAGATCTTTCCAACATTTCGTTGAAGCAAAACGGAATCCACCTCTGAATGAAGAAGTACGGTGCTTCGAGGTGACCATGAGATCTGATGAGGCCCTTGTATTATATATATTAACCTCTCGCGACCATGTCAACTTCTCATACAGGTCAGCTGGTTTTTTATACAAAACTATACCCAAAATCAATGTTGCCAAATGAAGGTGCCTACGTGCAGTCATCTTCATGAGGTTCCCATTATTCAAAAATGGAGTGACATGTGTGCGCGGTGGGATTTTGTAACAAAACCTAGCACATGCATTTTGTACTCGCTGTATTAATTTTTGAGTTCGTTTCAAGATACTAGTATTTGCAAAAAATCAACTGGAAATGGAAAAAAAATGGAATAAAATAAACTCATCAGAAAAAAAGTTAAGCCGATAAATGTTGCAGTAAATACATTTTAAACACTTGTTTACAGTAAAAATGTTTTTGTTGCAGGTTCTAAAAAAGTATTTTCTTAGATTTCGCAAGATAATAACCATTAGATGAAAAAGATAAACCTTTATTTTGAAGAATTGCCAAAAAGCCTGGTACTATTTTTTTCTAAGATCAACAATGAACTATTTTTTATTTATTCGGAGACTAAATATCGTCTGAATGTCAGACTTGAAATGTTCTAAGTCATCTTTGTATTTTAAAATTTAGATATCATGACAGGCTAAGTCGTTTGATGTGAGAAGAAATCTTTTATGAACTACCTATTTAATAATTTAAGAAAAATAATTGAACCGGTTAGAATGTTATTAAGTGTATATAATGTCAAGTAACGGATTTCATTAAGGCGCTGTTATACCTCAGAAGCCGTGAAACACCAAATTTTTCGTCGCGCAACTAGCCATAACGGTACATATTACAAACTTGCAAAAAATAGAGCTTATAGTCAAAAGTCTGAACAAAAGACTTTTGAAAGAATTTTTCATGTATGTAAAATAGAATCACGGTAAAAAAATCACAAAAACGAGGCAGAAAATAATCTTTCGTCTCACTGTTTGCAATATTTTAATCGTAAGCTGTCATATTTTATTTAATAATATTGTAGGAAACCTAATGAACTAAAGAATTACCCTATTTATTTTCATATTATACGTGTATATTTTGTAAAATTAAATAAAATCTGCCAAACGTCTATGATTTTGACGCTCGGTAGATCCCATCAATATCAAACGCTTCGGCAATTTAAACCTTATTAGCATAAGCGGTGTACTAAGTGTCAGTTGCTAGTTTACGCCCCGCCCAGACCTCATAATTCGGCTATGAGCCCTGTGAGAGATAGGTCATGTCGCTTGCGTCTCCGCTGTACGAAATTTTACGTAAACCTGTTTGTTATTATAATACGCCAAATTGAGTTCGTAATTTCATGTTTTATGTTATAGACTGAATACTTTGATTCAAATAGGCTTTTCATGTGACTATGGGCACATATAATTAGGACCTAAGTTTATATTCTTGTTGTGTTTAATGTGTTATTGTTTCTGTGCTTATAAATATATAATTAGAAGATATATATGGACAATTAGAGAAATAAAGTTCTACGAAGGATTTGTACAAGAAAGCGTCGTAATAAAATAGAAATTCATCCATGGCCAAGTTATTATGAACTATGAAACATTTTTACACAAATTATTTTCATTATATCTATGCATAATATAATTATATAAATTATTCTCACAATACATAGCTGCCACAGTTTTCAATATTTGAAAGAGTAATAACATAAAATCGAATAATTTTATGTTAGGCACGTATAGCAAATTCATTAGCTTGTCAGAGCGCCTGGAGCGCTAAGATGCCGCCACGGCGAACAATAAACAGCGCTAATATGGCGTTCCGCAGTCCGCACACAAAGGTTACGAATGTTGTATTATTGTGTTGTGAACATAAACCTATTTAGGTACATCGGGTAAAACTTTAATTATTTATAAACTATTAGGTATGTCTCAGTACATCTAATATATTTTTAATTTCTAAAATCAATCATTTATAAGTAAGCAGGTGACTTCTCTGTTTGCTATAACACAAGTTATACTATTTTTAATAATAAAGTACCTAACTAATTATCTTTATTGTAATAACATTGAAGTTAAGGTTACAGTTTAGCAACGTCTTACACACATTTGACTGCAGTAATGCAAAAAATACACGAGGGATAGCAGTGACTGGTTCGAATTTCGTAAGAATATGTTGACAGATTCAAATTTTGGTATAGTGGTAAAAAGAAGAGATAACAGCAGTAAAGCTAACTTAGTAAAAATTATTTTGTACAAATAAAATATTTGCAATGTAAAAGCAGTTGCGCATGGGTCTAAAATGAACCACTGGCTTTGTAACAACTGGCGAAGCAAGAAAATGTAACAATCGAGCCTTGTGGATTATCCGTTTATTGGTGCCATGCCAGATAGTCCAAACAAGATTGTGGAAATTTAATGTTCTATAGTTGCTTATAAGAATCGCCTGGAGAATAGTATAAGAGCAAATAAAATACAAATATGGAAACATGATAAAAAAGTTAACTGACTTGTCTAAACAAATATTGTAATTGTTATTACCTACCAAATTCAGGGGCAACGCCACGTTACACGCAAACAAAAATGTTTATTTGCTGTGCGGAGTGGCGAAAGTATACCACTAAAATGGAAATGATAGAAAGAGATGATGTTTTCTGGGAGACGAAAATGAAAGAAAAGCTTGTGGCGTTTTATATGAATTGGCATTTGCCTGAAATTGTTGATTCTCGTCGAGCTCAAGGGATGACATTGTGAAATCACGGAGAGGAAAATGTCTCATCAGTGCTTGGAGTTTCTACAATACCAAGCCTTAAAAGGAAAGTAAATGAAAATGTGTCTCGTGAACAACAGCAAATAATAAGTATTGAAGCCTCATCACCTCACACTGCCTTTAACTTTCGATGAGAATAAAGAAAACCTGCCGGGTTGTAGCAGACAGCTAACTTTTGATGAGCTGTAAACTCTGTATTTCGTTAGTAAATGATAAATAAATATCTTTTAATATTTATTTTCTTTGAAACAACACATATTTTAAGCGAAAGATTTTTTTTATATTTTTCCATACAAACATGTATGAGGAGAGCCAACGAAAAAGCAGTAACTCAAATTTTAATTCTATAATTTGGGTTGGGTTTCGAAACGAGTCTCCTGAATTTGAGGGTATTGGTAGTGTAGGGGGCTTGAGGGAGTTAGTTTTAATCCCCTAAAAGTAATTTTGGCTGCCGGAGTTGCGTATAAATATTTTTAAATAATTTCCAAAAATTCCTAGTAGTAGTTTTTATACTTTAGTACAGTTTTACAAATGTCATTTTTAAGTTTTATGTGAAAAACGTGAAACGAAACGCAAACCTGCCATCTTGGAATGATCATATTGACAGCTAATGTCAAATTTGTGCGTCATTGCTTTCGAGTGCCTAGGGTTAGGTGCGACTGTAATAAGTAACTAAATAGGTTACGTTAGGTTCTCTTTTGACTCTTGATCCGGAAATAGGAACCCTGCGACGCAGGGCTCAGTCAACCTTAGTTTATTAAACTACTGTGAAGAATGTGGAAGTTGGCAGTGCCATACACACCGATGTTTGGAGATAATTTTTTTTTCAGAGGAAACCAAGTATTTCCGGCAAGTGAAAATGGTGAGGGCGGGTTCCGAGACCTCCCTTCCTCCCCCTCAATCACTCACATCCCCTAAAAACGGCGACGTATTTCGAAACCTGTACCATAATAATTATACCCATAATAACAATAAAACATCCATAAATAAATAAAATAAATCAACTTTTACTAAACTTCAATTATTTCGTAACTCGCTTTAGTTGAGATACGGCTTTTGCGCTTAATAGGGCAGTATTGTGGTTTTTAGGGTACCGTAGCCAAAAATTGTAAAAGCCCTTTATATTTTGTAGGATAGTATATATATAGGTAGTTTTTATATATTGTAGGAACACTTATAGATTCGCCATGTCTGTCTGTCTATCCGCCCGTATGTCACAGCCAATTTATTGCAAAACAGATTTGAAAGCTGGCAGGAATAGAATTAGATGTAGGTATTCTATGAACTGCTTCACCATTTTTATACAAAAACAAAATAAAAATATAAAGGGCCTCCATATATGGAACTGACTTAATTATTTTTATCATCTTACGGCACGTAGGTATTTATCTACTTTCGTCAACAATAATTTCGTCAAAAAATGAATACCTATAACGTCTCGCGCTATGCCTATATTGTACAAACAGATTGATTTATGTTATATAAATTTTAAAATCAGTATCTCAATTCAATATACTAAAACGTTTTGCTTGCGATTTTGAAATATTGGAATACGGATGTCGCCAGAATACGGCCGCACACGATGAGAATGAAGAGGGGCGCCCCGCAGTAGACGGAGCTAAGCGCCTTTCACCTCCCCTGCTTCACCCCCTCATTTACCAAATCAGTCGCTTAGGACAGCGCCTTAAGAAGTTGCTACACCAAACCATATAAAACAAAATGGTATCATCCGACACGTAACAAATTTAATATAATCCGTATTCATGAAAATAATCATATTCTGGCTGTTTGTATTATTATCTTTAATTATTAGGCTATTTTGTGCAGTTAGTAGCTACGTAGGACATTCTTCTATCCTCCGCAGTCGGGCGCGGTCGCGGGAGGAGAGGCTTGTTGGTGTTGTGTTGCCGCGCGCCCCATCTCCCGCGACCAAATGGGGGCGCACCATCGTTGCGTCGCGGTGGGACCGCAGAGGAAGAGGAGATGCGGTGTTGCGTTGCCGTCCTCCCAATCCTCTGCGGCCGCTGGGTGTTTTGGTGGCGGAGCCCAACGCCTTCATCCGCCGCCAAGGGGGTTTCGTTCGGGACCCGCCTGACCATCTGGCGCGCCAGGTCAGGGGGTAGCGAGGAATGCTAACGAATGGTTGGTTTTTAGTCAGTAAGAGTCTGACAGTCCCCTGCGCCCTTCCCCCAGGGCGGAGGGACTCCATGAGGAATTTCCAACCCGACACCGAGAAAAAAGGCTATTTTGTATAAAACTCAATTTTTTTTATAAGGTCTGTTAACCCACCCTTGGCCCGTGTGTTGGATAATGGACTAACACTTCTAATAATTAAGACAACATGTTTGTGACCAGCATTGGCATAAAGAAATAAGAGCAAGGATGAAGAAATAAGATGAATGTGGATTATACCAACATTTATCCAACCACAGCGCGTGAATCTCAAGTCTCTTGGAATTCTTCGCTTTTTGCCCTTCTTCGCACTTTAAGCATCCTTTCAAATAGTTGGCTCACAGTTACTCCAAACATGTTAACTCGAACTCCAAGAGGTGATAGAATAGAAGACCACGTGATGTCTTTTTAACAAGTCTTAAAAGGGTGACGTTATTTTAGAAGGTTAAGGAAATTATTTTAATTTTCTTTATAAGTATTATAAAATAAAGTCCCCGTTGAGTCCTGCCTGTTGGCATGTGAACGCGATAAGCTCAAAGCTACTGATCGGATTTTGGTACTGTTTTTACCAATATATAGTCTACTTCCTGAGAAAGGTTTAGGTGTTTAAATCACGCGGGCGGAGCCGCGGGTGAAGTTAAGTCTGTAATATTTTTTTTATTTATGACCATATTGCACATTTGGATTAAACCCACAGATAGTTGAGGCACAGGCAATTACATAAAATTATGACAAGCAGAGTGATTCCATCTAAGTTTAAACTTGTTCAGTGTAGTTTAACAGCTTACTAATTATTATTAGTAAGCTGTTAAACTACTTAATTAATTATTATTAATTATTTATTTATTAATAACATTAACATTTAAATAACAAATATTATAAATTATTATTAATAACAATATAATTAATACAATTGTAAAAAAGATTGACAGTATTTTTGTATAAAATAATTAATGTGCTAACTATCATGGTTCCCAAGATACAGGCCTAGCCTAGTTTGGGACCAGTGGAAACATTGTAAAGAATTGTTATTATTTTTGGGAATGAATGAATTATAATTATTATTATTATTCTATTACTCGTACTAATGAATAACTATTGTTTGTAAGGTAGGCTTGCACCATTTGGTAAGTAAAAAAAGATGCATACTTATTAACGATTTATCTTATCTACCATTAAATTTATAGTAATAATATGCGAATTACATTGAATTGCATAAGATTGTGTACCTTCATATAGTATGTACCCAAGTTATGGCTGTGTTAAATCGTGTTTCTGCATTAATTGAGTGATTACTGCAGCTAGTAATTTAATTAATTCAATACGATAATATTGAGATTACCAATAGTAATAACAAGTTAGTCACATTGTCGTATTGTCCCATATACATTGAATTGTAGACAGCAGGTTATCTTTACTTATTATAAAATTAAGTCCCCTTTTATCCTGCCTTTCTGATTGAACCCGATAAACGCAAAAAATATCTTACGGGTTTTGAGGACATCATTGACGCGAGATTTTGATTCCTGGGGATATAATTTACGGATGAAGTCTAGTAAGTACCTAATATGAAAATATTAATAAGTCATAGTATCATAGGTTGCTTCTTATATTAAGAATCAATAGCCGGCTAATCTCAATTTCATAAAGGTCGACACATTAGGGCCGTGCCCGGGCCATAGATGGACTGTGCCTCGTCAGAGACTCAATAAAGTATCAATATGTATGGCTGAGCTATTGTGTTGTACCGTTATTGCCCGTAGTTACCAAGTTTGGTAGGCGGGTTGGTGACCGCAAAGCCCTCCGTTGCATCTGCATTGCTCCTGTTGCGTAATGTTGTTCGTGTTCAGTGTGTACAATTTATATGAACACGTCCGCACATTGCCATGTCCGGGCTGGAGACGAGATATGGCAGCTAAGTATGGGAAAAACCAAGACCCATCCACATACTGGAGACAGCCCGGTTATAGATAGCTTACTCACTGGAGGTACATCCAGCGGCATCAGCTATGAGCACCATTTTAAACGATTGGTTGTTATTCTCTTCTCTTAAGCTAAGACTTTATTTCTTCATCAAAGTGACAGCTGCTAACCGTGATCATGGCTACCCTCCTTCGTGTGATAAGTGACGCCGCTGAATGCCTGTTGCCCAATCTCTTCCTAGCCCATTCTCTCTTTTTTCCTTAACATCTATCACCTACCTAACAATATATTTTATATACTTGTTCATGTAAAAAAATAAAAGGATATTGACCCAATTACTTATCAATTATCCCAATAAATGAAGCCTTAAATAGATTATCGCGGCACTCTTGAAAATCATTATGAAACATTAATTCACGAAACGCAAAGTTTCTAAGTACTTTGTTTCCAAATAGAACGCGTGACTTAATTTAAACAATTCAATCTTTTAACGGTTCTCAACAGAGCCTCAACAATTAAATTGCACTCGAAAGCCACTAGCCAGATAACCCACTAACGTAACAAAGATAAAAATTTTCGTACTTTCAATACTTTCTGTTTATTTATATTAGAAACGTTGTGGTAACAGGAAAGGTAAAGTTTGTAGCCAAGTATTAAACGAGTTTAAGTGAGCCTTTAGGTAAACTCGCGACAAATATAATTAAGTAACTGAGAAATAAATAATTTTGTTCGTATTTGAAAAGACAAAATAATGAATTTATATCAAGTTGTGGTTGTGAAGGGAATTTGGTAAATATTTTAACGGTTTTGGAACGGTTTGGGTAGAAGTATATTAGAAACACATTCATCTTAATCAGCTAATTATGAGTAAGCCAATCATCAGGTAATTATTTACTGTGTGCCGCATTTACGCTACGCTGTGGTGTACTGTGTCCGAACTCAAGATACTACGGCCATTTTCAATATTCGATCTATACATGGATTTTGAGATTCGAGATTCGTGTTTGACATATTTTGTATGGAATATGTCAAAAACGAATCTAAAATCTGCAGATCTATCTATAGATCGAATATTGAATTCCATAGTTAGCCGGGCTTTCAACGCAAGCTGCATTTATGTATCACTTCATATCTCATATTAGTTCAAACGAACTTGCTATTATAAATCTCCGAAATACGAAAATTTAAGACTGATGTGCACACTATACAACACTTTAGTGTCTTATTCAAATCGTTTTCGAGTTATAACGGGTGGCGCAAAAGTAATGACCCTATGTGGTATAGCTACAACTTCGTTTCTTAATTAGATAACTAGAATTAGTTTTTTAAATTTATATATTTGTGCCATTAAATTTAGTTGCATTATGATTTAAATATGATGTCTATTAAATACATTCGAGCCCTATTTATGAAATTTTCCATAACTAGCCGTAACGCCTCCTACGATATGTTTCTTATTTCTTGGTGTATGTTTTCTTTTAAAGCTGCGAGAGTCTGTGGTTTGTTCACATACACCCGAGATTTAAAATAAACCCAAATTAATTAATTTTGGAGAAAAATATCCTGTTCAAGGTTGAGGTTTATGACGCGCTGGTTGTACTTTAGAGTCTCTAGACGATCTTGGTGATCAGTAGGCAGCAGCCGATGAGTCATCTGATTTTTATACATACATACACATACATAACGTCACGCCTTTTATCCCCGAAGGGGGAGCAGAGGTGTATTTCTACACCCACTTTTCGCCAGATATACTTTAGTCCCACGTAATAAGGGGTGAGCCTATTGCCGTACCGGGCACATTTCCGGACTCCGTGCGGCTACTGAGAATTTCGTGACAGAAAAACCCAATAACACTGCCCGACCCAGGAATCGAACCCGGAACCGCCCGATCCCACGCGCACATTTATGCCGCGAGACCAACGAGGCAGTCGTATAGGGTTTGAGGTCGAGTTTTCCGTCTCTACGCAAAGATGGTATTTGCATCGTGATTTTTATACGGACACATTTTCAATTCTTTAAAATTGCTTGAATGAGATGACACGCTTATTCCATGTTCTTGGGGAGTAAAGCGGTCCATTATTATTTTTTGTGAATTTTTCATTTGATCACCACAAAATTTTAATATCAGAATGACAGATGTCATAAAAGAAATAAAAGGAATTTCTATAGGGTCATTACTTTTGCGCCACCTGTATAAGTGCACGTTACTGACTACTCATAATAAGCCGATCAAGGATTTACCAACATAGTTCTTTGTATATTTTATTTGAATTATTTGAACTGAACTTTTGTAACATTTTCTTGCAACCCATGGTTAACAAAAATATTTCAAAGAGTCCGTGTAGATTGAAGTATTTGCTAAAATTTTGATCTTTCCATTTGGAACCAAAATTGGATGCATTTTGGTGTTGATATTTTGGTATTTTTATATCACAAAAGTTTTACGATGCATATTTATATATCTATTTTACACTCAAAATGTGTTGAGTATACCCTTATTTATTACACGTTTTAAAGTTTAATGTTGAAGTACTTAAATCTCAGGTACAATGCGTAATAAAATGCAACAAAGACTATCCCTATATTATGAGAAATATTGCGCATTTTCTTAGTAAATATCATTCATTGATAAAAGCAAGTATATCGAACACAGATACTTCGACTTTCCGTACTAGGACGAATCTACTCTAGATTCAAATATATTCGCAGTTAGGCCATGTTTTATGTCGAAGCATGGATTTATCTTGAACCGATAGTGTTTGGACTAAGATAGAGCGACGCTCAGGAGGCATGGTTTAAATGTTGGGATATATCGCTTGGGTGATCTATGAAGATGGCGGTACGTACAGTGTTATGTCGTATTGAAACGAGCCCGAACAGCAGTGCAAACTGTCTGTGCGCCTTAATACAAAATAGGATGAAAGATAGGTTGATTAAATTCACTGCGGAGACTATACATACTTCTAAATAAGTTAAATAACATGAAGATACAAATCTTTATATAACATTGTTTTAACAAAATGATGTCACAATACTTTGTGTTCAGTTTTAAAATTATCAATATTTTATTTTCATGTAATTGCAAGTTCATTTAATAAACAAATCGTATTCAATGGATCACTTTTCTCCATTATCATCTACAGTGCACCATTGAATAACTCACAACTAGCATCAATACAGCATCAGATCTCGGTACTTCAAGAATGCTCCACAGGGCACCTAGCAGCAATTTATTAGGTCTAATTCCTTAAGGACGCGTTTACAAAATTAGTAGGTACAAAATCGCGTCACTACAGCGACACGGCGGCAACAGTACGTACTACGTACGGTAATTTGCGGAAATGTAGTTCAACTAAATAACTTTGAGACTTAGAATTTTTTGTGATATGTATCTATGTGTTATAGGCCTGGCTGTGCGAATTACGTACAAATAAGTTTCTTATTTTTATATACCTAAATGGACATTATTATACTTTATTTTTTCCATTATGTTGATTCAGGATATATTTCGGTATTTAGATATTATTTTGTTTCTTGCGTTGAAATCTGGTAAGATTATGTCGACTGATGGTATACCATCCCATTCAAGTGCTGCGACTGGAACTCATAAAAGAGTAAACCTAGTTATGCCAGGTTGGGGCTCATTTTATTTGTTTTAGTGAGACCCTACCACTGGTACTAGTGAAGTAACCTTCCAAGGTTATTCGATGAGTCTTACTGGTACTCTTATGTGAGTAGAGCTAGGCATGCCGAGTTTGGGCTCATTTTGTTTGTACATAAAAGACCCTACCACTGGAACTTATGAAGTAACCTTCCAGGGTTATTCGATGACTCTTGCTGGTTCTTATATGTGAGTAGAGCTAGGCATGCCGAGTTTGGGCTCATTTTGTTTGTACATAAGAGACCCAACCACTGCAACTTATGAAGTAACCTTCCAGGGTTATTCAATGACTCTTGCTGGTACTCATATGTGAGTAGAGCTAGGCATGCCGAGTTTGGGCTAATTTTGTTTATACATAAGAGACCCTACCACTGAAACTTATGAAGTAAACTTCCAGGGTTATTAGATGACACTTGCTGGTACTCATATGTGAGTAGAGCTCGGCATGCCGAGTTTGGGCTCATTTTGTTTGTACATGAGAGACCCTACCACTGAAACTTATGAAGTAACCTTCCAGGGTTATTCGATGACTATTGCTGGTTCTTATATGTGAGTAGAGCTAGGCATGCCGAGTTTGGGCTCATTTTGTTTGTACATAAGAGACCCAACCACTGAAACTTATGAAATAACCTTCCAGGGTTATTCGATGACTATTGCTGGTTCTTATATGTGAGAAGAGCTCGGCATGCCGAGTTTGGGCTCATTTTGTTTGTACATAAGTGACCCTACCACTGGAACTTATGAAGTAACCTTCCAGGGTTATTCGATGACTCTTGCTGGTACTCATATGGATGTAAAGCTAGGCATGCCGAGTTTGGGCTCATTTTGTTTGTACATAAGAGACCCTACCACTGGAACTTATGAAGTAACCTTCCAGGGTTATTCGATCACTCTTGCTGGTACTCATATGTGAGTAGAGCTAGGCATACCGAGTTTGGGCTCATTTTGTATGAACATCAGAGACCCTACCACTGGAACATACCTAGCTCTACTCACATATGAGTACCACTAAGAGTCTTCGAATAAACCTGAAAAACCTGAAAGGTTACTTCATAAGTTCCAGTGGTAGGGTCTCTTATGTACAAACAAAATGAGCCCAAACTCGGCATGCCTAGCTTTACTTCCATATGAGTACCACCAAGAGTCATCGAATAACCCTGGAAGGTTACTTCATGAACTCCAGTGGTAGGGTCACTTATGTACAAACAAAATGAGCCCAAACTCGGCATGCCGAGCTCTACTCACATATGAGAACCAGCAAGAGTCATTGAATAACCCTGAAAGGTTACTTCATAAGTTGCAGTGGTTGGGTTTCTTATGTACAAACAAAATGAGCCCAAACTCGGCATGCCTAGCTCTACTCACATATAAGAAACAGCAATAGTCTTCGAATAACCCTGGAAGGTTACTTCATAAGTTGCAGTGGTTGGGTCTCTTATGTACAAACAAAATGAGCCCAAACTCGGTATGCCTAGCTCTACTCACACATGAGTACCAGCAAGAGTCATCGAATAACCCTGGAAGGTTACTTCATAAGTTCCAGTGGTAGGGTCACTTATGTACAAACAAAATGAACCCAAACTCGGCATGCCTAGCTCTACTGACATATGAGTACCAGTAAGAGTCATTGAATAACCCTGGAAGGTTACATCATAAAATGCAGTGGTGGGGTCTCTTATGTACAAACAAAATGAGCCCAAACTCGGTATGCCTAGCTCTACTCACACATGAGTACCAGCAAGAGTCATTGAATGACCATGGAAGGTTACTTCATAAGTTCCAGTGGTAGGGTCTCTTATGTACAAACAAAATGAGCCCAAACTCGGCATGCCTAGCTCTACTCACACATGAGTACCAGCAAGAGTCATTGAATAACCCTGGAAGGTTACCTCATAAGTTCCAGTGGTAGGGTCTCTTATGTACAAACAAAATGAGTCCAAACTCGGCATGCCTAGCTCTACTCACACATGAGTACCAGCAAGAGTCATTGAATAACCCTGGAAGGTTACTTCATAAGTTCCAGTGGTAGGGTCTCTTATGTACAAACAAAATGAGCCCAAACTCGGCATGCCTAGCTCTACTCACATATGAGTACCAGCAAGAGTCATCGAATAACCCTGGAAGGTTACTTCATAAGTTTCAGTGGTAGGGTCACTTATGTACAAACAAAATGAGCCCAAACTCGGCATGCCTATTTCTACTGACATATGAGTACCAGTAAGAGTCATTGAATAACCCTGGAAGGTTACTTCATAAAATGCAGTGGTAGGGTCTCTTATGTACAAACAAAATGAGCCCAAACTCGGCATGAGTAGCTTTACTCACACATGAGTACCAGCAAGAGTCATTGAATAACCCTGGAAGGTTACTTCATAAGTTCCAGTGGTAGGGTCTCTTATGTACAAACAAAATGAGCCCAAATTCGGCATGCCTAACTCTACTCACATATGAGTACCAGCAAGAGTCATCAAATAACCCTGGAAGGTTACTTCATAAGTTCCAGTGGTAGGGTCACTTATGTACAAACAAAATGAACCCAAACTCGGCATGCCTAGCTGTACTGACATATGAGTACCAGTAAGCGTCATTGAATAACCCTGGAAGGTTACTTCATAAAATGCAGTGGTAGGGTCTCTTATGTACAAACAAAATGAGCCCAAACTCGGCATGCCTAGCTCTACTCACACATGAGTACCAGCAAGAGTCATTGAATAACCCTGGAAGGTTACTTCATAAGTTCCAGTGGTAGGGTCTCTTATGTACAAACAAAATAAGCCCAAACTCGGCATGCCTAGCTCTACTCACATATGAGTACCAGCACGACTCATCGAATAACCTTGGAAGGTTACTTCACTAGTACCAGTGATAGGGTCTCACCAAAACAAATAAAATGAGCCCCAACCTGGCATAACTAGGTCTACTCTTTTATGAGTTCCAGTCGCAACACTTGAACGGGATGGTATACCATCAGTCCAGATAATCTTACCAGATTTCAACGCAAGAAACAAAATAATATCTAAATACCGAAATATATCCTGACTCAACATAACGGAGAAAATAAAGTAATAATGTCCATTTATACAAAAGAAATTTACTTGTACGTAATTCGCACAGAATACGAGAAGTATCAAATTGATTTTAGCGAATATTTTGTATTCGTATATTGCTTTTTTCGTCTTCGGGCTGCAGCGACAAGCGACATAGAGTCCACTCCCGACGGCGCTCAAGCGCAGACTGAGATCTCATTGCAGAATTTGGATATATAAATCAAGAAAGTGGCTAAATAAAACGAACCTTATTGCCACATATTAAGACACACGTATGCGAGCAAAATAGAAGAAAAATGTAAGATGATTTTTTGCTTTTTTTGAGTCAATTTACAATATTTTGAAAAAAAGAATCAAATTGTTTTTGAGTTGACTATATTTACTACCCTATTCTATCTTTGAAAATCTAAATAAATGTAAAAATAGAGAGAAAATTGTACCCAAATATAGCAGTATATGCCTATTTTTGATTTAAGAGGCCGTTTCGAATCGATTTTACATTAATATTAATTAAATATTTTTTATTTATTTTCAAATTGATTTATAGATAAAAAAGTAATCAATTTATCGTAATCATTAGTTTTATTAGTTATTATCTAAAATTGTCGTAAAATGTACCGGAAATATGTGGTTTTTTTATACAAGCGTAAACGCGTCCTTAATACACCATGCATTAAGCACTGACAGGTTGCTCGCCCACTGCCAGCGGGCAGAGTAGGTCAAGACGGTAGCGACCGTCTTGACCTATTTACCTTATATAATTCTTTCTTTTGCCGCTCCCAGCTTTCCACATAATCGAAAATCGATTTACTCATCTCATCATTTTAGTTGTAATTATATATATATATATATATATATATATATATATATATATATATATAAATATTTGCATTTATTATGTGTGTATTACGTTTATGTATTTTTATCATAATATATATTTATGTAAGTATGTATATTTAGTATAACCAATTATTTAATAATGAGTAATTTTTCGTAAACTAGGTACATCATTTAATACACCTACTTCTTATCTCTCTGCACCACTCTAAGGTAGACTGGTAGATAATGCCTAAGGCATTCAGTCCGCTTATATACTTTGTGTATATGAAGAATAAATAAATAAGTAAATAAATAAAATGCCTTTTACGTCAGAAGTGAGAGTGTGCAGAAGCTGTAATACAATTATACAATAGTGCCCCGACTCTTGGAGCAAAAGTTAACGTCATTCATTTTTATTTCGGATTCTTTTTAAAATCTTGGTATATTTGTTTCAGCTTTTGACCTTTCAACACTTTTTAAAACTTAACTATCTTATACAAAATAAATTAGCGGGTCTTAATCGCGTACAACTAACTTATATAAGGTATAAATACCTATTTGGTTCCGACGTTTCGCTCGTCTTGCACCGAGCGTGGTCGCGGTGAGACTGATGAGAGCTCAGCGCCGTCTTGTAGAAGTGCGGGTTTTGGCACCTACCCTCACTTGGTCTTTATTTAAGTTCGCAATGTCAGTAATCCGACACACTACACTAATGACGTCTACACACTGTTGAGATTTATCGCTGCGGCGGTGTCTACACTTGCTGATGACTGGATTCCAAGTAGCCGATAATCTATATCCATCCTCCCGGTTGAAATTGTTATGTTTCTTGATTTCTACCGCTTCACGTACTATCCTGGAGTAATAGTGACGATCGGTGGATAAGACTTGTGGTTGATGCAGTTCTATCCAGTGGTTTGGTCCAGACTCCAACAAATGCTCAGCTATCGCCGACTTATTAATCTGTCGGTTTTTTACAGCTGCGATATGTTCCTTTTCTCTTTCAGCGATTGTACGCTTAGTCTGCCCGATATATGAACTACCACAGCTGCAATTGACTTTTTAGACGCCAGGTGTTTGGAGAGGAATGACATCCTTTGGGGTACGCAGGTTGTGTGCAATCTTAGAGAGCGGACTGTATACAGTCTTGATGGAGTATTTCTTGAGTTCTGTTCCAACCTTGTCCGTCACTCCCTTTAGATATGGCATGTACGCCGGCACTCTGCTTACTTCAGGTCTACGATCTTTCCTCTTCAGACGGAGTATCTTCTTCCTGTATCCATTCCATCCACAATTTCAACCGGGAGGATGGATATAGATTATCGGCTACTTGGAATAAATAAATAAATAAATATTCTACCACATACACACATCACCATCTAGTCCCAAGCTAAGCAGAGCTTGTGTTATGGGTACTAGACAATGGATAAACATACATATATACTTTTTTTTTGTAAATACATATATATTATACATAGAAACACCCAGACCAAGACAAACATCCATGTTCATGCACACAAATGTTTGACTTGAGCGGGAATCGAACCCGCGACCTTCGGCGTAGCAGTCGCATACACTCCCGCTGCGCCAACCGGTCGTCAATAGACGAATATATACTAAATACTTGGAAAAGACGAGCGAAACGTCGGAACCAAATAGGTATTTATACCTTATATAAGTTAGTTGTACGCGATTAAGACCCGCTAATTTATTTTGTATGATGTATACAAATCGCGAAAGTTTAAAATCGATTAACTATCTTAGATTGAAATTGCTGCTGGCCACTGAGGCGCTTATAGATTTACGATTCATAATAATACTATATATATATTATTTAACTATATATTATATATAGTTAATTTTATTGATATATGCTAAGGTTTAATTATGTAAAATTCGATTAATAAAGATATATATATATATATATATATTTACCGATAATATTGCTTCCGTAATTCTTATTCTGTATAAAAAAAAGTTTTTATCGATTCTAATTACCGATTTAATTGCGTCCAACAAAACGGCGCAAATACGAAGATGGCTAGTGTGAGGGGCGGAGTTAGCACGCGGGTTGCAACATGTTAGAGGCCCGCAGCGTAATTTTGTTTATACCGTTTTGACTAGCCAGCCGGGGCGGGTGCAAAAACACTTGTGGTGTGAAGTGGAAGTAAAATAACCAGCAACATGAAAAGAAGTGCCAGGTTACTTTCATTTGCAAGTAACTAGTATCATAAAGTTCAATTAAAATGATTAATAGGTAATAGGTAAATGAGTATTTTAAGGAAATAACTTATTAAGTAAATAACTTGTAATCAAATTGTAAGCTGAGAGTAAATATTAAACATACATACATACATATCGTCACGCCTTTTATCCCCGAAGGGGTAGGCAGAGGTGTACTTCTACACCAACTTTTCGCCAGATATACTTCAGTCCCACGTAATAAGGGGCGAGCCTATTGCCGTACCGGGCACATTTCCAGACTCCGTGCTGCTACTGAGAATTTCGTGACAGAAAAACCCAATAACACTGCCTGACCCAGGAATCGAACCCGGGACCTCCCGATCCCACGCGCACATTTATGCCGCGAGACCAACGAGTCAGTCGTATAGGGTTTGATGTCGAGTTTTCCGTCTCTACGCAAAGATGGTATTTGCATCGTGTTATCCCTTAGTCGCCTCTTACGACACCCACGAGAAGATCACACGGCAAAAAATAAATATTATATTTCTTGAAAATATACCAAGAAATGTAGAGTATGTTTTGTCTACGTAACTCGTACTTCCTTCAATAAAACAATTTTTTGCTGAATTAGGGAAAGCTATCAACAAAAGCTTTACCTACATATAATTGACAATAATAAACATAACTATCAAACGATGTAACAACATTCCTTCTTTAAGTGAAAGGGTGCATTTGTAAGAAAACTTCTTTTTACCTCAAATTTTTTTACGCATATTTTACGGTTTTATTTAGCTTGACCAGTTTATTTGTTTGTTTGGGTCAAATTAACAACAAAAATATGTGTAGTGTTGTTGATTGACTTGATTGAATCGCGAAAAAATTTGTAATTTTATGATTATGATCTTAATATTGTACTTAATAACTCGGCAAAAATAAAGCTTGATGGTATTACCGATACAATTCCTTTCTTTTTGATGCTTCCTTAGTTGGGCCCCTTGATGGCCCTTGGTTACTTCCCTTGATGCCACCTTGGTTATGGGTCGCGCCACACAAGTTGGCGGATGTTAAATAAGCTACAAGCTGCGCAATATCCAATCAACGCGGAGCTTTATGTAAGGTTCAGTCAGGATTGGATATTGCGAAGCTTGTAGCTAACTTCACATTCACCAACTTGTGTGGCGCGGCCTATACGTCCCTTATTATTTTCTGGTTGCTTCCCTTGATGCCCCCCCGATATCCACTGGTTGTTTTTATATATTTTTTTACTCGTCTTACCTGTTATGATGATCGTGGAGTGAGTGGGTCAGTTGTCGGTGACTAATTATTTTTCACCAAAGATGACACACAACCGATTTTAATCGTATACAAAATTCGAATAGTTCACTCGAGTTGATGTATACTACTCAAAACAAAATAAGGGCCACTAGTTTATTTACATTTAAGTGCACTTTAGTAAACTGAAAGTGACTGATAAGTAGCATTATATTGATGTTACGAACTCTTTGGTGTTTGATCTCTTTTATGCTGGTGTGTGTTCCTAATTTGAAAAGTATTGGTCATCATTCCAAGAAAAAAAATTTAATGTTATTCTTAAGTTTTTCTTCGATTGTCTTCCTAACTTGTCTCGGTTATTTTAGGAAAAAAGTTTTACTTTTCAATTTTAATTGATTCATTTATCATCTCGCGTTAATCATGCCACCATTACGAAGGCACATGGATACAATTACGGCAACCAGAGCCATTACTATGATTCAAGAAGGCCGTTCTCATCGTTACGCGGGTTTGCAGTTGGGATTTTCTTGAAGAGCTGTCCAAAATGTATGGAATCGCTTCCTAGAGACCGGCAGTGCTGCCAGGAGACCCGGTTGCGTATTTACAAAGCCTTTACCATTAGAGTGAAAATGCAAACTGAACTGGATTAGCTTTTGTTTGACAAAAATTTGACGAAACCCTAGTCTATTCTAGTACAGAAATTAACCGAAATCGCGTAGACTTTGTAGGATAAATTCATTCTAACATTGCAGCAACAAATACTATTTAATTTTGGTCTAGGTTTGGGAACACAATGTGCCTAGTGCCTAGTTTTGGTTGGTTAGGTGCGACTGTATGTAGGTAATTCAAGTAACTAAATAGGTTATGTTAGGTTCTCTTTTGACCCTTAACCCAAAAATAGGAGCCCTGCGAAGCAGGGCTCCGTCAACTTAGTTTATATTATATTATATCATATCAGTAAGTAGACTTTATATCCAATTAAATAGTTTTTAATAAACTATTTTTGAGTTAAGGGTCAAAAGAGAACCTAACATAACCTATTTAGTTACTTGAATTACATACAGTCGCACCTAAAAATCCAAAACCATGTTTGAAAATATCTTGACAAAGGCTTATCTATTTAAGTGAATATGAATCATACTGTACTAGGTTTTGTACGTATATTTTCTTTGAAAATATCAAGGCAAAAATCTAATCCATTTGAGTCCATTTTTTTACTGAGATAGATTAGGTATTGTCGTGTAATATGCATAAACAAAAGCTATTCTATTAGAGTCTGACTCGTGACTCAAATAATATAGGCTTTGTAAATACGCGACCCGGTTCAGGTAGAGTTCGTGTAACAACGGCGCACGAGGATCGGTACATCCAACTAAGTATTCGTCGTGATCGTACAGTTACGGGCCGTAAGTTACAACACCGCCTACGGCTGACAACGGGTACCCGTGTCAGTGATCAAACTATACGTAATCGATTGCACGAAGACCAGCAAATGTCAAGACGACGAGTTGTTCTAATTCCTCTGACCAGGGTTCAACGTGCAAACCGTTTAAGATTCTCCCGTCAGTATTTGAACTGGGGGATTAATCAGTGGGGCAAGGTGCTTTTTACAGACGAATGCAAAGTAATTTTTTTAATGATGATCGGCGTGTTAGGGTGTGGAGACCATGCGGCGAGTGGCTTACGGAGTCCTGCATCCACGAAGTTGACCGTTTTGGTGGTCCCAACGTAATGGTTTGGGATGGGATTAGTTTACACGGTAAAACCGAGCTCCATTTTACCATTTTAAATGCGGGTACCGTAACTGCAGAACGTTACATCGAGGATGTCATCAGGCCTCAAGTGATCCCATTTGCACAGCGAGTGGGGCCTGGATTCATCCTGAAGCAAGACAATACCTGTGCACACACAGCTCGATCGACCCAAACTGTCCTAGAAGGGTCTCATATTGAGGTATTACCATGGCCAGCTAACAGTCCGGATTTAATTCCAATCGAGCAATTGTGGGACCAATTGAAACGAAGGGTTAGAGTGAATGAGCAAGGGGTCTACAATCAACAGCAGCTGATTGACGCTTTAAAACGTGCCTGGGAAGAGATTCCAGATAAAAAAGTAAGGAATTTAATCCAGAGTATGCACACAAAGCGTCTGGAGTGTATAGCTAAGAGAGGAGGACATACACGTTACTAAAAAGAAGACTTAAAAGTGACAAGAACAGTATTTTGTATTTTTTCGGTGATTTCTTTTGTTCATGTTTTTCATTCAATATGGCCAATTTCATTATGGACTTAAAAAACAATTCCTGATCATTATTTTAAACAATTGTTAGCCTATATTATAACCAATAACATTATTTTGTAGTTACATAAGTTAAACGATTGTCTTTATTGTTTTCATGGTACAGCAAAAAATCTTAGTGGCCCTTATTTTGTTTTGAGTAGTATATATATATATATATATATATATATATATATATATATATTTTATTTTTAATTATTCTTAATTTTTCAAGCACAGCTCAGCTGATTTTGATAAAATTTGAAAGGGACCAACATTGAAGTATGACCTATGAAAAAAAGAACCATAAGAAAATGGTTCCTTATTGGCAGAGTAATCCGCGAAATAAATATACAAAAAAACATACAGTCGAATTGATAACCTCATTCTTCAAGTGGATTATAAATCAAATAACTTTGACTTGCAATATAATTCTTAAACAACTAGTACGATTTAAATGAAATTTGAAAATGTACCTCGTCAAACTATATTCTCTTATATAGGTATTAAACATTCAGACGTCTAGGTTATCCATATGGGCTAAATTGCACCTGGAACCCGACATCCTAAGATCGGAGATAGTAACGGCCATTGGATCGTTAAAAACTAACAAAGCGCCAGGTCTGGATCAAATTACAGCTAAAGTGTTGAAGGCTCTGGGTGAAAAAGGTGTTGACACACTGCACAACATCTGCAACCACGTATAGTGGAACGGCAAGTGGCCCAAGGCCCATAAAAAAGGTTCGACCAAAAAATGTGACAATTATCGCACACTCGCTTTAATTTGTCACGCAAGCAAAGTCCTGTTAGACATAATAAACAACCGGCGGGGTGATTCAGAATCGTTCGATATCTCATTTGACATTCGATTCCGTTAATTGTCGAACGGGCTACCTAATTTTTGGCAAAACTATCGCATTTCCTATCATTTTAATGCATTCAGTATGAAGTAAATTTATAAATAAACAGAATTCAATGAATATTTATTCAAAATATCTCTGATAGGCGGCTAAAAGACGAGGACAAAAATTTGACATATCGTACGATTACTTGTCGTGACATTCTGAATCGGCCTGCCGGTCCGGTATTATCTTGACTGGCAGATCCCGCAAGAACAGGCCGGTTTTGTCAAGGGAAAAGGCACGCGTGTACAAATATTAAACGTCAGGCAAATTGTGGAAAAATGCTACGAGTTCGACACACCTGTCATAATGTGCTTCGTCGACTATAGTAAGGCATTTGACTGTGTCAACTGGGACTGTCTACTTTTATTTATTTAGGTTTGCTAACAATTGTAACAGTCATACAAGCAAATATTATAAACATCTTACGATCTAGAGTAACAGTTACATCCAATTATAAGCAAACACCACTTCCACTTACAATAACAAACATAAGTAAGTATTACTAATAACAAGTTAAAAAAGTACGGATTACAGTTCAGTTTTTTTTTACATAGCATACCTTTTCCTGATACAAAAATTCGCCAAGCATACAGATATACATTTATAAGAAAGTATTACATTTTATAGTTTTGCGATATTTAGTAAGAGAATCAGCAAATATATCAACACCGTGATTGCAGAGGTTAAGTAGCTTGCACATGCGAGGGACAGGAGAGGTAGAGCCTGAAACAGTTTTTCTGGGTGGCGGATAAAGGAGACTGATGTATACTCTAGGATATTTGTATGGCACTCTAAAATTTATTCTATGAAGGAGTTGTGTACAGTCAATTTTTCATCAAATTTTCATTCTGTATTTTTTAAGTTTATCCTGATAAGAAAACATTCTTGGGAAACGCGGGGGCGATAAGTGCAACAGAAATATTTTTTTAATTTTTTCTAGCCTGAAAATATGAACGGCATAATGCGGTCGCCAAACTACACTACAGTATTCTAAATGACTTCTCACAAAACTATTGTATAACAAAAATGTTGTATGAGGCTTGCGAAAATCCTTTCCATTTCTTACAATATAGCCCAGAGATCTAGATGCTTTCCTAATGATCATTTCCAAATGAGGTACAAAGGTTAACTTTTTCTCTAACAAAACGCGGAAATCTCTAACACAATCACATTCATTTAATTCTACGCCGTTGATCGAGTATTTTGATGTTATTTGGTCAATCTCACGAGAAAACTTTATAAACTGACATTTACTTGGATTTAATTGCATACCATTGTTATGACATCATATAGACGACGAATCCAGATCTTTTTGAAGAAGTAGGGCCTCATTAAGTGACTCTACAGGCTTAAAGATTTTAAGGTCATATGCGAATAGCAGGGCAGGGGTGAAAGCAGTCCGGCAGGTCATTGATAAACATATTAAATAATAATGGCCCTAAGTGTGATCCTTGAGGCACTCCTGAAGTTATGGAGTGTGTGGATGATTTGAAGCCATTCAATACAATCTTGGAGTCACGATAGCTTAAGTATGATTTTATCCACTTGTAGATTGGTCCACCAAATCCGTACATACATAATTTTTCTATGGAGGGTCTTATCAGAACTGGGTGTACCTCATCACTTGATAGCACTTCTGCAATCTTTATATCACAAGAACCAAAGTGTGGTGAGGATAGACAGTACGAAATCTAAACCATTCAGTTTTGAAAAAGGAGTTTGACATGGCTGCGTCCTTTCACCCATCCTATTCAATATAAACGGTGAATATATAGTGAGGCGTACTTGCGATAGCTGGGAGGGAGGCATCACTGTTCGTGGACGCAAAATCTGTAATTTGCGTTATGCAGACGACACCGCCTTGCTAGCGTCAGATGACGCCGAGATGATCATCTAACTGGATAGGATGGAGCGCATCAGCAGTGAGCTAGGTCTCTCTTAATTATGACTGTAATAAGCTTTTTTTATCCTGGCTAACGCTCGTATTTAATCAGGGTGCACGGCATTGAACCCAAAAAAGTCGAGCAAAAAAGCTCAGTCGTTAGTTTTACTTTTACCGAAGCCATTCAGGCCATTTTCAAGTCTCTGTAACTTTTTCTGGTTAAATTAGACATCTGAACATTTCATTATCAAGAGAAAATCTTTATAATAATAGTAGATTGTATGACAAGGGAGCGAAATGGTATTTTTACGGCGATGGTGCTACTTTGAACCACGAGCGAAGCGAAGGATTCTAACGTAGAATCCTGAGCGCAGCGAGGGGTTCAAAATACATTGCCCGAGGAAAAAATAATTTGCTCTCGAGTCATATACTCTACTTTCCATCCCCTTTCTATGAGAAAATAAATAAGAGACGGTGTTATGTAATTAATGAATATATTTAGTAAAATTAGACGTGTGAATATAAGTTAAAACAATTACAAATTTATATTTTCCTCTTTCACAACTCGACGTAGAACTCATTATTTTTGCAAAATTCAATAAAGTATATACCTACTGATTACGAGAACAGAGTCGTAATTCGCGCGCTGTTTTTTTGTTAGCGCGGGTCACGCCCGTGCAGCCAACACGTACCAGCCAGTTATTTACACAATTTACGTTCGATTTCTATGAATGATATACGTTCCAAATTCAAATCACTTTTCGCCCGCTAAAAAGTGCTTAACAGAAAAGAGCTATTTTGCTCCAACTAAAAGAGGAACAAAGCGACACTTTTCGAATAGAAGGGATAAAAAATATATTACAGAGTTTCATCCAAATCGAACTAGTAATTTAAAATTATTGATTGTCACACTCACTCAACGGTCTTCATAAAATTCTAAGGTATTTCTAGCAGACATAGGTACAAGCTTGTAATTTTGATGATCATTATCATTAACCGCTTGACCGCTAGCGCCAATTCGCCGAATTCACTTGACCGCTCACGTTCTAAACAAAATTTCGCGCCGCCGCTCGCCAGATAGGCGCGCTAACATAAACATTTATTGTTGGTAAGTCGGTAACATGAGTAAGTTGAAATGATGTTTTTCTTCAACCTTATAAATGACTCTTTCAAGTCGTATGAATTCTTTGTTGATATTTAATTTCTAATTTATTATACTTAGCAGCGAACATTGGCTATCGTTGAAAGAAACACTTTATGTATTTTAAACAGGATTATTTTAAAAAGTAAATTGATGACATACATATTTTATGAGTTTTAACTGTAGAGGGATTCTATCTACACCGAATTAAATAAATAAAAACATGTATCATAGTATAAAAATATTTAATTACACGCATACGATAAGCACGTAATTACTTAGCAGCGAACATTGACTATCGTTGAAAAAAACACTTTGTGTATTTTAAACAGGATTATTTTAAAAAGTAAATCGATGACATACATCTTTTATGAGTTTTAACTGTAGAGGGATTCTATCTACACAGAATTAAATAAAAAAGAACATGTATCATAGTATAAAAATATTTAATTACACGCATACGATAAGCACGTAATTACTTAGCAGCGAACATTGACTATCGTTGAAAAAAACACTTTGTGTATTTAAACCAGGATTATTTTAAAAAGTAAATTGATGACATGCATATTTTATGAGTTTTAACTGTAGAAGGATTCTAGCTACACCGAATTAAATAAAAAAGAACATGTATCATAGTATAAAAATATTTAATTACACGCATACGATAAGCACGTAATCACGGAGCGCGCGAAACAAAGAGTGGCATTTCACATTATTTTTTCGTTCCGGGTTAACGATTTTAAGACTCGCTTCGTATTTTTAGCAAGAAAAAATGTTCAATGATTTGAATAGAACAGAGAAAAATAATTTAAAACATTACGTAATAGAAAGAAACAGTAAATTCAGACCGAGTATAGCGCTGTAACCAAAAAGGGAAAATAGTCACTTGCGCGCGGTCTACGTCATTTCGAAAAAGGGAGAATAGTCACTTGTGCGCGGTCAAGCGGTTAAGCCTAAAAAAATAAAAAAATCCTTAAACCTTTAGGAAAAATTCAAACAAATGTACCTTTTTAATTTTGGTCTAGTTTTCATATTTTAGAATCTACACAAATAAGTTTGTGAACCTTTGTAGTACGTGGATTAGGTATTAAGTACTCCACCAAGATAACTTTGCGGTTTAGAATTCGGAATTCAGTTTATGTCCCTACTAGATTCAAATATTTTTGGCTATCTAGAAGTACTCGTAGGGTAGGATCAGGGTAGGGAACGGGCAGCCACCGGGAAGGGACCGGCGAGGAGCACGGGTGGAGGTGCATAAGTCGCGGCCCGGGTGGAGGGCATAGGTTGGGGTTCACAGGTGAGGACACGGGTGGGGGTTTACGGGTGAGGACAAGGGTGGGGGTTCACTGGTGAGGGCACGGGGGGGTTCACGGGTGGAGTACATAAGTGGGGATGCAGGTGCGAACTCATTGTTTACGGGTGTAGGCACGGTTAGGGGTTCACAGATGAGGGCAAGGGTAGGGGTTCACGGATGAGGCCAAGGGTGGGGGTACACGGGTGAGGCCATGGGTGGTGGTTCACTGGTGAGAGCACGGGTTGGGGTTTACGGGTGAGGGCACGGGTGGGGGTTCACGGGTGTGGGCACTGTTGGGGACACGGATGGGGTACGGATGGAGCTTCACGGATGGTGGTCACGGTGGGTGCAGGGTAGAATAATACCCCATGAGGAGAGATGTTTCATAAAGACCATTACTAGCAAAAAGAAGTTAGATTTCAACAAAAATATTACATGTAAAAAGAACAACAACTTGAGCAACAGTTCTTCAGTATATAGTTGTAAGATCAAATATGGCAACTAATGGTAGGTACCATTCGAAACGGTCATGACGGCTGGAACACGAGAGGTTACGGTATCGATAAATATATCAGTTTAGGAGGAAGCAGCATTCTCAACACAATATATGGACTATATACAGAAAAAATATTCGGTATCAATATAACCTCTAATGTAGTAGGAAGTCATTTAATTAATGGAATGCTTATATTAAATACAGGAAATTATACGGATGCGATATAAACTTAAATTTAGATGGATGTAGGATAATCTGTAAAACAAATAGAACATATTCAGAAATATACAGTGCGTCACATTATTTCCATCATGAACGGACGCCAGAAACCAGCGAGAATTATTTGAAATTGAATATCTTCATTTCATGTTTAATCAAAATTTCTTGTTGGTAATTGAATTCACATGACTAAAGTGTACCTATATTCGCACAAATAACAATTGAAATCTCATTGACAGTGGTGGACGCAAAAAGGTTCGACTTTGAAATGACGCAAGAAGTCTACCGCGATTTAAATATATATATATATATATATATATATTATAAACACTTTATACGTACTTCCTTTTATAATTATTTTTTTCATTTTCCTCTAGCAATTATTTATCTTCTGGAAATATAAAGGAGTGAATTAAATCAAATCTCAAAAGTTAATACTGCAACCACTAATTCACATTTGTATTTTAAAACATAGAGCAACAAGTGATAAATTGAATAAACTAAATATCAGACTATTATTGTCTTCCTTCAGTTATAACAATACAAGCCAATTTGACTCCTACGAAACGATACAATCCAATTACTTGAATGAAATTGATATAATAATACTAAATTATGTAGCTCCGTAATTAAGGGCGGAGAAATTGACTTGACCAAATAATTCGTGAAACATTTTACAGGTTTAAAATTGAATTCTTGTGTTAAAACATACTTTGATAAGTAAGAATATTAAAACATTAATCGCGTTTACCAAATACATACAAATTAGCTGAGCCAGATCATCAGATGGGCGAGTGAGACTAGACAAATAACGTATACATTCTATTATTGTCCGATAGATATAGAGATTCACAGAGTTATTAAGTTGCAAAAATACAGCACCAAACAATAGGTACCTACATGAAAAATTAAAGCCGTCTTAAAGAATAGTTTTATATTCTAACAAGTGAAAACAAAGTAAAGCTGATATAAAATTGTATCTTCGACAAAGACGTAACAAGGAGCGAGCGAGACTACAAAAATGATAGTATTGGTAAATGTTATGTCACTCAGCTGCCCGGCACGTCGCCGGCGGTTTCACAGCCTAATTCAGTGGCAAGAAATTGACTAACAAACAATCCGAAGCATTAACGGCCCTGTCACGACCTTGCCGCTCTGAGCGGCGGCTTAGCGCGGGGCGGCGAGCGGTAAGATCAAATGTATGAAAACGTTCGAAGCACGCCACGAGCCGCCGCGCACAGCGATAACGCGCGCGTTTTTTTTTGGCGCGAATGGCTGCGCGGCGAGCGGCGCGGCGGGCGGTGCGGCGAGCGGCGGGAACAAATGTACTGCGACCGAGTCCGACGCCACGACTCCGAGCGGCACAGACAGGGTTACGCGAGGGACGATTTAGGCGGTTAAACTATTTGTTAAATATTTTGTGGCGGTAATGAATACGGAGACATTTAAAGTCGAAATTTTAAAACGGTCGCGTGTATGGATAGCAACACATCCGCTGTATAAATACAAAAACGTTAATAAAACGTTGCGAGATGTAATGAAACAATGTTTTACAGAATATAATGGTAGGTTTTAATATACCTAAATCGCAAACATTAAAACATTGTGTAATGTACATATGTACATATTTAGGTACAGACACAGCTACTATGAAAGTTAAAAGGTGATTTACCTACCTACTTAACGTAATCTACGTTGTGTAGGTACCTATTCAACGCCTCATTAATTACGAATATGCATTATTCCTTTGATATAAAATACTTGTAAGAAATGAAGATCCAATGTCGATAATTTTGTAGGTATACCGTATAGTTACACAAAGATATTTTGGTTATCGCCATATTTATGGGTAACTCCGTCGGCCCAAATACGTCCACATTTGCCGCTGCGTTTACCGCTGCTGTAGGGTCGTGGCGTACACGACGCTCTGCCGCGCCGCCTGCCGCGACGCGCGCCGCTTAGACCGATCTCGTGAACAGGCCCTAAAGCTGTCTTAAGATGAGTATTCTGATAAGTGAGAGGGATGTAAAGCCGATCTAAATGCTGTGTCCAAGTTGTGGTAGGTTGAAGGAGATTAAGTCGGACGGGCGACGGTCGCGCGAGGCAGGTCGCGTCTTTGAACACCACAGTCGCTTATCTTGTTAGTTGCTTTTCCCTGTCACGACGTGTCGCAGTAGAAGCCCGCTTGCCAAATGCCGAGCTTTGTTTACTATTGTTGCGGTGACAAAATACGTAGGTTTTTATATTGCGCTTATGACTTGGGGATTGAATTTAAGACTTAGTGATTTTGGAACAATTGATTCTATTTAAACCCCAAGTTTAAAGTGATTTATTTTATTTTATTTTTATTTATAGACTTACGCTGTGTAATGTTTAAAGTGATAACATTCAAAATACTTCTGAAATCAAGGCCTGGTAAATTTTAATGATTTAAACACACAGACCTTTATTTGATGTCCATCAAATAAAATTTGTTTTTTATCCAAACTAATACAGTTAAAGATATTTTAGTAACTACTAAATTATCAAAATGAAGTAATGAAAGCAATATTATAATTAAAATAAATACAAAGTTTGTTTCTCGAAGGGAAAGTCAGAGACTGCGGACCGCAACTTGCAGCGATCCTGACATATCTCTCTTGCTTCATTCACTCTCATACAATTTGTCATGCATGCTTTTCGGTTAAGTGTACTTCTAACCTCACCCATTTTTTAGATGTCTCCAATCTGGCCAGAGTGCATCCGCCTAGGTCTCCTCCTGCCACCTGTCCCATTCACATTTGCCTTTTATATCGGCTTGGTCAATATTTCGTCATCCATCCTCTCCATGGGCCCAAACCATCTTAGCATAATATCTTTCACGATGCTTGTCACGTCTCTTTTTATGCCACAAAACTCCCTTAACACACAATTCTTTATTTTGTTGTTCAGAACACAACACACATACTTCTCAGTGCCCTCATTTCTTCTGCAGTTATTTTAGTTTCAAGTCCCTTATGATATACCCAACTTTCCCTACCATACATAAGTCTAGGCACTAACTACTAACTGACACTAACATCCCTCTATGCATAGCCAAACTGCCTTTTTGGGCACGTTTCGACTGTTCATAAAGGCCTTCAGAGCTCTTTATTACTTGCATTAACCCGTCTTTCAATATCGTTTTCATTCTTACCATACCTCGTAAATAGCGTACCTAAATACGGGGTGTAAAAATAACCTTAACGAAAATTTAAAATTCCTTAATAATATTGTACGAACCATTAGGAATTTTTTTTACTTCATCGCCATATCTGGGAAATCACTGGTTCAGGAGATATTAAGGGGCAAAGTCACCATACAACTTTTCAAATTAGGTACGATATCACGCCAGTTTATTCTATAGACGTCTTATGCACCTATGGATAAGTAGGTATTTCAAGCATTGCAAGCGCGCACTTTAAATTCCGGCTTATAAAATTGGTCAACTTAAATAAATTCGTTTCCCAGGTACTATTTTTGCTTAGTATGACTTGGCATTATGTGCAAAATGCCTTGGTGATGGGAATTTTGACAACCTGTGTACAAAATCATTCACGTGCTCCACTTATAATTAAAACATACATCTAAACATCGAGATACATATATCACTTTGATTAGCTATATACGTTTACTGAATTATCATCGCATTTTTTATATATTTAATATTACAAATATTTACTAATCCAACTAATAACTTATATAATATTACAGTTTACTACAAAATGTATGGATGATTCTTTTGATTTAACTATTATGAAAGTTTTTTCATAAGTTTACTGAAGTAAAACATTTCAATCGCGCCCTGTATCGACTTTGAATTCAATTCTGCCTTACGAAGCCTAGACTTTTGAAATATATACTTAATTTTTTATTCTCAGAACATGCAAAAATATTTATGTTTTCTCTCTATTACGTAATAAAAGAGGTCTCAAGGCTACACTATTCTCAATAAAGTAATTTGAAAGTTACCTAGTTTTCCAACACTTATTCTATATATATATTATTGTAATTCTTTGACACTGAAAACATCTTTTTTTTTTAGATTAATGATTGTTCTCCATTAAGACAGTTAACGAAATTAATAGACAGTGTAAAAAAAAATCCAATAAGAGTTGAAGTAGCGCTATGAATAGTTCAAGTTTAATGTGCTAACTACGCGAAACTTCGAGAACAAAGTACCCACTCGGAGGTGTAACTGAAAGCTCCAGATAAAAAACTATAACGAAGCAATAACAATAAAAGATGTACGCGATTTCTCGGACAAATTGTTCCGAATTTTCTAATGTCAAGTTTGTCTGTCAACGTCTTGTTATAAGGACTGTTTTTGAAGGATTTGAACTGGGTATTTTGTACTGAGAATACTCTTTAATACATAACATTATTTTACGTTACGTCTTTGTATACATTTTTCAGGTTATATTTTATTTGAAAAGTGCAACGATTATTCTGTCCATGTTTTGATAGTGTTTTTTCGTAGAGTCGTTCATATTCAAGTTCAAGTTGTTAACGTAGTGTTTTTTAAGCAAAAAAGAAAATGAATTACTATTTGACATTTAACAGTTTTAGGGTCCATTATTGCATTGTTTGACTACGTCCTTCCATTAAGTAACACGATGGACTTCAAAATTAAAAGGAAGGGACTACAAGTTTTAGCTCCACTCCAATTGTCAATGAGATTTATTGGTGTAACGTTTTAATATTGATTACTAGTATTATTAACTACATTCAAGTCTCTGAGCCTTAACACTCACTATGATTTACGTTTTAATTCACATAGCTCATGAACACCCAAACAAGAACTACATATATTATTTGATGGCTTCACTAACATTAAGAGGATTTGGGTCACTGCAAAACGTGAGTGTTGGTTCGATTTGTTCTCACTATCTTGTCGCAATGAAAGAAAGTTTTCCTTCTTTTTATCTAACAAGTTTATATAACATTCAAACTTAGTCTTTACAGGGTTACGTAAAATAGGCTTACGAAGGTATAGACTAGACACTGTAATAATTTTGAATCAGCCAAACTGCCTAGCATAAAAGGTAGGTAGTTATCGTAGCGTATAGAATACTACTAGGGAGTTTCATTATTGTTGTGAAGTTTGATCGGAAATAGTCCAAGTTTCGAAAATAGTCCAAGTTTCGAAAATAGTATAAGAAGTTTCACATACTAATGTTCTTTATGATATAATAATACAAACACATATATAAAATAGCAGAATATTGTAATGTTCAGAAAATAATCATACCTACATATCTAGTGTTTGCTTTATAAGTAAAGCAAACACTGTGTCTGGCGCTTTATTGAATAATTTAAGACAATCTGTCGTCATATCTTTGACTATATAGGTATGGTGTGTACCAAAAAAAATCTTCACCATTTATAAATCGGCTTAAGGATCATTATTGTGATCAGAAGATTTTGACATAGAGAGCACTTCCTAGAATTTTATCTTTTGTTCCGATTTCTTCGAAAACAACATCGAACGAAGGACTAAAGGAGGTCAATCCCTATCAGTGCGCGAAATTTATGATAACAGATTCATTTTAACAGTATTTAAGAATGAATACCCTTAAAAAAACTATTTTCTTTTTAATTTTACCCGTATCGTTTCTACGGATAGTATATTTGGGAAGAGACGGCCAACTGGACATCTTACCCTTTACCATCCCGTCTGGCCAGCGTGGTATTATTCCTCCTATTGACTAACAATGCTTTTTTGACGCAAATTAAGAGAGCTCTACGACCAGCAGTGAACTACAGAAGATTGTATGATCGTGTATGTAACATACTGTTTTGTTCTTAGGAAATTGACAGCGGCGGCGATAGCCCAGGGGTGTACGTAACGGGCTGCCGAGATGATGGTCTCGGGTTCGATCCTCAGTTAGCCCGGGCACACACCTCTGACTTTTCGAAGTTATGGGTGTATTAAAATGTTAATTATCGCTCGCTTAACAATGTGCCCCGCAGATAGTAATAGGCTCGGCCCCTATTACATTGGGACCAAAACATAACTGACGAAGTGTGGGTGTGTAATGCACCTCTGCGTACCCCTTCAGGGATAAAAGGCGTGAAGTTATGTTATTATAGTTATGTGAAATTCATAACTGTTTGTGAATCACAGAAATAATATTTAGTAAGTTCAATCGCATAGCACCGAGCTCCGGTTGGAGGCTAAACGAAAATTGCACGAGACATGACGTAATTACACCGTATTTTAACTGGTTCCTACTATTGATTCGTCATCTGAATTTCGCCAAATTTTCATCCGAGAAACAGTGCCTAGTCAGTTTCAGTAAAATTTGGTGGCAACTAATATAACCCACTAGACTTTGCCCATGGCTCCACCTGTGGGACTATTAAACCCCCCTTTAGGATAGACATACATACATAGATTCACGCCTGTTTCCCGGAGGGGTAGGCACAGACTACGGAACGCCATTTGCAACGATCCTTTTTTTCGGCAAAACTGTTTCATTTCATGCACATAACAAGTACAAGAAAGAGCATTTTAAAAACTTGAAAAAAAAAAGCAACAGATAGATACTTGAATTCAATTCTCATACGTCTGCAAAATAATAAAGATGTAGCTCCCACGTCGAGTCTATAAAACCTACTTAGAAAAAGCATTTATTTCCACAACATACAAGAACATACATTCATTTTATACATAGTAAAATGGCACAGGTTACATATAGCTTTGTAAACATATTAACAAAGTACCAGTACGCATGTTGTGAAAATGAGGTCACCACTCAGGCTTATTGTTGATTTGAGGTGTAGCCTCAAATCAACCCTGATTTTATTTGGTGACCCCAAGTGACGATACAGATATCACATAAGGTATCTAATTTATAAAACAGAGAAAAAAAACAAAAAGAAAGAAAACCTTACCCTAATACCTATATAAAGGTGCCTGCAATGAATTATGCCGAATAAAATATAATATACCTACATACGATTTAATTTTTACTTAATTAAAAAGGATAGGCTCATGCATTACATGTAATGCACAGACGTCACGGCTTGTCCAAAAGTGCATTATATATAATGCACTGACAGGCAACGTGTTTTAACACGTTGCCTGTCAGTGCATATCAATATCAATATCAATTCTACTCGTCCGCTACACCGATTGTATGAGATCTACCCTACATGCTCCGTAGTAGCTACTCCGCTACAAAAATACAATAAAAGCGAATTGATGTCCTATTAATTTAAAGCAAATATATTAAGTGTCTCGAACACGTACGCGAGTACGCAACTGTACGGAATGGTATAGAAGCGGCATGACGCAGACTTTAATCACGCCAATCGTGCCGTCAATTTATTTCTTACGATATTGCTGCACAGCTTAGCTACTAAAAATTATTAACTACTTTCCGCTTTAACTAGGGGCTTTCTGATTAATCTTGACTGCAATCAAATTGAGCAGTATTGAAACTAAGATTACTGCATTTACTATCTAGTTTATATTAATGAGGTTTCTCATCGTTACAACTTTATGAGTATATAAATAATTGTTTTTGGCTCTGTTTTCAAAGTTGCTTACCCTTTTTGCTTTTTGTGATTATGGCTTACTAAAAAGCACTGTAAGTTGTGTAAATTTAAACTTCAGATTAGTACGATCTGAAGTTAAGTCTAATTTATAAAGTTTCTGAGGAAGGATGTTTCTGCAGATGTTTTTGTTCTCATAGAAGTTTTGACAACAGCTACCAATAAAATTGGCCAAATGCGAGTCGGACTCGCGCACGAAGGGTTCCGTACAATCATCTATTAAAGAAAATCACGTTTGTTGTATGTATACTTAAATATTTTTTAAGTTACTATCTGAAAAAATGCGTAAAATTTACGTTTGTTGTATGGGTCCTTTAATATTTACTTTATTTTTATTTAATTATTGATTTTGAAAGGTAATATACAACTACATATTCTGCGAAAATTTTATCTCTCTACCTGTTACCGTTAGTAATATTGAGCAAAAAATACGGAAATTTGTGGAAATTTCAGCTTTTTAGCTATCACGGTTTATGAGATACAGCCTGGTGACATACAGACAGCAGAGGCTTAGTAATAGGGTCTCGTTTTTTAGCTTTTAGGTACGGAACCCTAAAAAGTTATACATTACTAAAATTATATTACAAAAAGTATATTGACAGTATTATAAAAAAAACAAATTAAATCTTTATCATTAATCGTAGATGTATATATTGCCGAGTAGTCTTCACGAAATCGCGGTCCTTTTTCAGTAATAAAAATAGCTACAATTATATCTATATCTAAACCACAGAATAAACATTGACCCTATTGTAGATAATGCTATACATTTAAGGTCTTATTGCCTAATACAGTAATAGTGCACGATCTCATGTAATTGTAATGTCTTGTAACCGCTCCGGATGTTGTTCAATACCAGGAAATGAGAACATGTTGCTGGTTGTCTTACGCAGACACAAGAATATGTACTATGTGTATGGGTATGTCGCTTTCCAAATAGCGTCTTAAAGTTTATGAGAATAGACTAGCATTTTTTTTAAATATCTTAATATATAAAATCCTTGCGTTACTGACTGACTGACAGACACGCTACAGCCGAAAATATCGGGCGCAGGAAGCTGAAATTTGGCATGTATGTTCCTTGGTGACCGTAGGGGTGCATTAAGAAGGGATTTCCCGAAATACCCACGGGATCGGTCAAAACAGATAAATTAAAAAAATGTGCAGGCGTAGCTGCTGGCGTTCTCTAGTATAATATAATATTCTAACCTCATACACACATCACCATCTAGTCCCAAGCTAAGCAGAGCTTGTGTTATGGGTACTAGGTAATGGATTAACATACATATATCCTTTTTTTTGTAAATACCTACATGTTATACATAGAAACACCCAGACCAAGACAAACATCCATGTTCATGCACACAAATGTTAAATGGAATCATAATAAACGGGAAGCGAAGATAGTCACTTGATAGAAGGAATATTGAGGTGGTGAGTGATGGTATTATGGACATATGAACATAATTATCTAATGGCTGTCACGATCATTCGTGCTTATGATATTTGAATCTGTGAAATTGAATCCATCATGGATTCGATTTTAGAGATGAAAAATGAGTAGTATGCAATTCGAAGTACAAATAATGTCTACCCATTAACGTTGTGAAATTCGTATTGTCTGAATATAATTATAAAATATCTAAATACCTAGTTGGATCGCCCCGTTTCCAGGTCAATAAACCCTGCGACAAGATCATAATTCAGTCATACGTAAAATCCTTTTTCGGCTATATATCCCAAAATCTCCCCATCTATGAACTGAAACACAGTTTGAAAAGAAAAATACGAATACACCCTTTGAAAACGCGTGGATTAACTTATTGACAAGGGTTAACTCAATAGTAAAATATTATATGTATAAGGCGCCGAGGAAGACTGTAATAAAAGGTGAAACAAAAATAATGTTAGAGAAACCTTTTAGTAGAAATAAAAGTATCCAAATAATGTATAATGTGTGGGGGTGGTTTAATATTCGACGGGTATTTGTATAGCTACATCTTAGATATTTACGTTCGTAATATTACCATTGTGTTCAGCTCCTATGGTGTTCGAAGGCGTCGGAAGTGCCCCTTGCCCAATATCTATCGGCAAAGATTATGTGCAGACTGTCCCAAACATACATTTTCGATAACGGTATTGTTTATTTGATACTAGAGGATGCCAGCAGCTAGGCCTGCAATTTGTTTTAATCTACCTGTTTTGCCCGATCCCGTGGGCATTTCGGTAAATCCATTCTTAGTGCACCTCTAGGGTCACCATGGAACATACATGCCATATTTCAGCTTCTTGCGCCCAGTAATTTTGGCTGTAGCTTGTCTGTCAGTCAGTCAGTAACGCAAGGATTTTATATATACAGATGTGCTCAAGTACGGCAGTTAAGAGAAAAGTTGTTCGACAATTAACCTCATTTTAAGCAGATACCTTGGAACGGTTAACTCGACAAGATTTTATAGATTTATTTATTCATTTATTTATTTATAATGAACAGCAACACAATGTTTATCAATCACATAGTTACAACATTCAACATAACTGAAACATAATAAATTCCATTGCAATTATAGGTGCAGACCGCTTCCACAAAATACAAAAGCGAGCATTCAAATTATTTATACAAAACCATAAACATTGAAATTTACAGACTCTGCACAGGAACACTTAAAATTTCATTTCAATAACATCAAACATGCATGAAGTATACAGTAGAAATAAAAATAAAACTAGTCCATTAATTAATTCAAAAAATTACAATTTATACAAATACATTACATGATTTTTGACTAGAACTATAGATATTGATTGTAAAAAAAAGTTAAAAATTTTAATTAAAAATATGTTAAAATTGAATCCTAAAAGTAACGATTGATAAAAATGACAATAAATAATTAATTGATTAAGACGTCATGCAGAAACAGACAGATTCAAAATAAAATAATATAATTCTAAAAATTGCCATAAATGGTTTATTAATCCAGAATTGTTAAAACATAATAGACTTTCTAAACTTGCCAATGTTGTCAACAAATAAGTCTATCTCTTTGGTTTTATTAAAATCATTATATTCCATAATCATTCTATTCAGGGGAGTGTTTTTGCCAAGATTGGATTTATGTGAGGTCTTTGTCAACAATTCATATCGAGATGCACGTGGTAACCGTAAAGGTGTATTTTTTAATACACCTTTACACAGAGAAGATAGTAGCTCAGGTGTGTCAACGATACCATTAGCAACTTTATAGAGAAATAATAGGTTAAGCATATGCCTTCGATCAGCAAGTAATGTAAGTTTAAAAAACTTCAACCTTTCAGTGTAGGACACAAGAACTTTTCCTTGGTTGATCGAGTAAGTTAAATGCCTCAAAAATCTCTGCTGAATACTCTCTAACCGGTTATTATACATATTGTAAAAAGGATTCCAGACGACACTAGAATACTCCAAACTACTGCGGACTATCGAATTATACTGTATAACTTTATTTATCGGTGATCTAAAGTCCCTGCAGTTGCGAAGTAGAAAACCCAAGTTTTTTAATCCTTTAGCACAAATTTTATCAATGTGTACATTAAATTTTAATTTGGAATCAATCTCAAACCCTAAGTCATTAATAGAATTAACTTGCTGTAGATATTGTGATTTTACATCTTAGTTCGTCGTTATTTTGTTAATTTTTCTTGAGAACTGTACATGATAGCATTTATATGTATTTAATTCCATAAGGTTGCTCTCACACCAAGTAACTAGTCTATACAAGTCCTCCTGTAAGAGGTCTGCATCCGAAGGAGTGTCAACGGTTCTAAAAAACTTTAAGTCATCGGCATACAAAAAATATTTAGAGTGGTGGAAACAGTCGCCAATGTCATTGATAAAGATGTTAAATAACAACGGTCCAAGGTGTGAACCTTGGGGTACTCCGGAGGTGACTGGAAACAAGTCAGAACAGTAACCATTCAATACAACTTTAAAATGTCGCTCTGTCAAGTACAACCCACACCAACTCAGCAAAGGCTCCGAAACACCGCAATTAGTGAGCTTTTGAAGAAGAACGCGAAGACTCACTCTGTCAAAAGCCTTGCTAAAATCAGTGTAAATAGCATCAACAGAGGAACCAGCGTCAACTGCCAGCGACACATTGTTTACAAACGACGTAAGGTTTGTCACTGTAGACTTTGCTTTCATAAAACCATGCTGATAGGGTTTAATTACCTATTTAAGATGCCAAGACAAAAGGACATGCACAAGTTGCTCAAAAACCTTAGCAAAAACTGGAAGAATCGAAATAGGTCTGTAGTTTTTTATTTGTTCTTTTTGTCCGCTTTTGTACAAAGGAACAATCAAGGCTACCTTCCAGTCCGCAGGGAACACACCGGTGCTGAGAGATCTATTAAAAATAAGACGCAATGGCTTAACCAGAGCTGGGGCAGCCTTAGCAACAAAAACTGACGGGAGTCCGTCCGAACCGGCTTCCTTGTAAAAATCAAGTCAACACTTATAAAACTTGATCATCTTATACTTTATGGATGTTAAATAGTTGCTGGTCGGGATGGAATAACAATTCACAGACGGTGTGATTGATGTGTGTGGAGAGCCTTGCCAAACGTGATTGCATTTGAAGTTTGAAGCAAATAACTCACAAATAGCTTTACCCTTATTGGACACAATTTATTACGGTATTTAAGTTTTTCGCGTAAAATATGTATCAAATCCGGCGAAAACCAAATTGGGTACTTTCGTGACTTGCTTTTAATTTTAGGGACATGCTTTAGAACGATTTTATGTATATGACCATAAAATACCGAAGTCATACCGTTCACGTCAGCGCAATTAATAAATTCCTGATCCCAGTTTAAACTATTCAGATCATGTACTATTTTCGCATAGTCGCCCTTAAAAAAGCAAAAGTGACTCGAATTATCACATTTAAGACCAGTGTGGTTACCAAACGTCAGAGAGAACTGTATAGGCGGATGATAGTCGTCAATTTTAGACAAACAATTGTTGCTGGGTCGCACATCAAATACTTCGACGGTACTCAACACAAAATTTAAAATCTTCCCTTGAAAATTCAAAACATGATTATATTGTTTCATGCCATGTAGCATACAAAAATCAAGAAGCATAGTGGAATAAATACTGTTGTTAATAGAATTCGTGAGTGAAGAACTCACCTTAGAAAAGTCGCCGATTAACATAACGTTTCTTAGACTATTTTGTTCTATAATTAGACTAGAGTTATTTATGAACTCATCTAAAACATGTTTTTGTATAGGCGGTGGAAGATATACCGCACATAAGTGCAACTACTTAAATTTGTGTCTATCGCCGCGAGATTCAATTTCTACCCAGAGGTCCTCGCATTTTGATTCGTAGTGTTGCAGTCGTCTAGAAATAAACCTCTTGGATACAGCGATCAAAACGCCCCCGTCGTTTTTGCTACTATGGAACCCACTTGTCTCCCTATCACGCCTGTAGACGACATAACGACTGTCAAAAATCTCGGAATCGAAAACACTGCTATTTAACCAAGTTTCACTCAACAGAATAACATCATAATCGTTACAAATTGTGTTATTAAAGAAATCAAGCGTTTTTGTTCTCAAGCCCCTAACGTATTGGTACTAAAAATTTAATATAAATAAAATATTATGAGAAAAAAAAATATTACAACAATTCGAAAGAACAACTTAAAGCCACAAACGCCTTTAAAACCAGTAGGTACAGATTAACTGAGAGGTATAAAATTACTTTATATAAATTTGTGCAAAATAGAAAGAGATTAAGCCTATTTCTACCTATTTATGACAAATTGCTTAAGACGTTTAGATCCTTAATTATTATCTAACCAGAAGTGTCGGTTTTTTTTACGAAGACTTTGCCGTCACGCACCCACACGAATCTGTAGTTCAGCTCTCTGGCTTTCCGGCGGGCGGCAGCGTGCAGCGCCTTTCCTTCCGCGGAAAGATGCTCCGAGACGAATACAGCAGTCTTCTTGTTGCCGCCAATGCCGAGGTGGCTAGTGTTCAGCTTGTCACCGGGATTATTTTTGTTGAATTTTATAACTCCTGCTAGAAAACGGTCACGCATCCTCCGGCTGCTGAACCTTACCAAGACAGACCTGGGACGAGGGCTAGCAGGATTCAACTTTGCAATACGGCTACAGTACTCAAGGTCGGTATCTGTAATAGGGCATTTGATGGTACTGCCTAACTGCTGTAGCGTGGTATACAGGTTTTCGTTACTGTGTTCGGGAACGCACTGTATTTCAAGGTTGTTTGAGTGGGACACCTGCTCTAGTTGGCGCAGATGGTTAGAAAATTCATTGACAGACATGCGTTGTTGCTCCATCTCTTTCCGCAGCTGTAGTATTTGGGCTTTCTGTGACTCGGATTCGATTTTAAGAGAGTCAAGTTCTGAATAAGAAAAGGCGAGCGACTCTTCAACTTTATTTAACTTACTGTTTATGTTCTCTATAACTGTACCAAACTTTCTGTCCAGTTCCTCACGTATGATTTCACGTATTAAGTCCGCCGACAAGCAGCCGCAAGTAGCCGATGAGCGCGGCTTAGAACGTAAGATAACGTTGTCGTACAGTGGCTGGCTGGGGCTCGGCGCGCAATCCACGGCCAGTCGGTCCACGGCTGCCACTTGAGAACGTACGGGCGTATTAGTGTTGTCGCCCCGTTTAGGCTCCTTGTTGCGGCAAGTCGGGCACACCCAAGATTCTTTAAAGTCCTTATCAAGCTTGTTGAAATCCTTTTTACTAAAATTCATACAAGTATAATGGTGCTTATCGGGACATCGACTGCAGTGTAAGAAGGCAACACCATTTATGATATTAGGGCATCCAGCACAATCTTGTTTATTCATTGCAAACAATCTTTACAATAATTATAATAAATAAGCAGGTAGGTAGTACAAACCAGTCTTCGTAGTTCGTAACACAACTAGCTGCGCTCCCGTGCTTCGTCGCATCCAAAGGGCTTATGCGCCGTGAAGAGCGCGTCGCTTACGCGTAATCGTCGTATAAAACGTTCAATTGATGTTCGATATTTTAATATTGTTAAAACACAATTATACAGGAATGAAAACAAGTCCTTAAGCCATACTGTGTATAGGAAAAAGACCCATACAAATAGGTACTTAAATGGTGAATCTCACCACCATCCTAAACAGTTAGCTACTGTAGGAATGTCTCTGTTTCAGAGAGCCCGCGGGATCTGTGACAAGAAACACCTGGACGCTGAGCTTCAACATGTCAGGCAAGTTCTGCAAGACAACAAGCTCCGACCGCCGCGCCACTGTCACAGATCCCAGAAGAAAGAAAAACCAGCCTCAGTAGAAAGACAACCTGCTGTCCTCCCATACATCAAGGGCGTGACCGACAAAATTGGCTACATCTTGAAGCGAGCTTCTATCAAAACTTACTATAAGCCGCCAACGAAGATCAGTCAATTATTACCATCTGTCAAGTGTCAGTTACCCTTGCAAGAGGCCGGTGTCTACAAAATTGACTGTGAATGTGGGCTCTCATACATTGGACAAACCAAGAGAAGCATAGGCATTCGACTTAAAGAACGTATAGCTGACATAAAACATAAACGCTCAACAAAGTCTGATGTGTGTGAACATGTGGAACAAGGACCCAACCACTACTTGCGATTTGATGAACCACAGATACTCGCAAAAGAACATCGATTTCTTCCAAGGATGATACGAGAGGCTATTGAAATTAAAAAACACCCTAATTTCAATAGGGAAGATGGTTGGAATGTTCCTCCAGCTTGGGACCCTGTCATAAGGCTAATGAAACCCAAGAAGGACAAAGTCACCAGAAGACCTAAGGACACTGTGAGCTCATTCTGCGTAAATAGTAACACCAGTAGTTGAAAAATGTTCGGGTACTTTGAGATAACTTATACATTCAAGAAAAAGACAAATATCACCTCAGTCTGCCGTGAACATGAATTCTGTAAAGAATTTGAAACGTTGGCTAGTAATAAATTAAAAATATAGTTTCTAGATCTTTAGTTTCAAATGTAATAAGTTAGTGAAACCAATACAACGCGATAAAATTCGTAAACTGTAGTTTAATTACAATTATATCACTTTGTACAATAATAACGATCACTGCCCTAGACCTCTAACCAACTTTTTTGATTGTGTGATAGGTTTTATGTGGCACAAACTTTAAAATACTAGGTTTTCTAAATAAATTTAACGGAGCAAAATGAAAAAGCTGTTACTCGCTCGCTCTATTATAGATAGTAATTATATGATAACATGTTTTAATGGTATACGAACGAACTCATTAAAATAAACTAGAGCAGATTATTTTAAGTTATGTAACCTTTCTGATAACAATGAGTGTCTCAAAAAATAATTCCGATCTATATTCATTCTAGTACCTTGAAGCATAATATAAATAGAATAAAAGTGCCACCAATCAAAAATGACTAGCGAACTATGGAAGAGCATATCTCTTTTTCTAAGTATCGCACTGAGTAATAACTCACGATTGCATCGCTTGCATTCTGGCGTCAATACTTTATCTTTCGGAGAGCTTACATCAAAAAGAAAATACCAACAGCAGTAAGCAATAAGTCTTTATTGTTCGGCGCCTTTCAAATACTGTCGCTGCACACAACGTCCCAATCTATAGAAGCTTTTTTTATTCCGTACGAGGATCTAATCCATTAAACGTCATTTTTTGAAAAGGCGCTCTTGAATTGCTCCATGTGATGTTGATTCAAAAAACATGCGCATATATGTGATGTAACATAATATTATGTTGGTAGGGCCTACCTGAGTTCAGGATTGTACATAAATGTCTGGAAAGAGTTGACAAAGGTGAACTAAGCACAATTGATTTATAGCTGTAGCAAGCGAGTCCATTATCTTAAACAATTTTTTTAACTAAAGAGTTTTTACGTAATTATATCATATCTATCAAGAGACTTTCGTTTTAATGAAAAATTTTGCATTTGACTTGACATTAATCCTGTATCGCGGGAGACTTCCCACACATACAACCAGCGGACACAATGAACATAGACGAAACAACAAATTTTATTATAGATTATGCAAAAAGTCGTCTCGTGTGGGGATCGAAGCCATGACCCTTGGCGCGCTGTCAAGCCTAAGGCATCCGCTTAAATTAGTAGGTTGAACTTGCAGCCAGTCTTCCTAAATTGTGATTGAACTATCACGACTACGTCAGATTCCGAACAAAACCGTATTGTACTCACTCCATTAGTATAAGGGCTACGATGCCACAAACAACCGCACGCGTCAAACTTATACCATCATTAAAATATAAACCCATCCCAGAGTCAATCTACAGTGTTTCTAGGCATTACATTCGATAATAAGTTACAATGGGGTGCACATATAGCATGTCTTGTAGGTAAGCTCAGCTCTGCAGCGTATGTTGACAGAAAAGTTAGACAACTTACTAATGTCGACATAGCTCGTCTAGTATATTTTAGCTATTTTCATAGTGTCATGTTCTACGGCATCTTGTTATGGGGCAAAGCTGCGGATATTCAGAATATCTTCGTTCTACAGAAACGAGCGGTAAGAGCAATATACATGTTAGGTGCAAAATATACTCTTAGGGAACGCTTTAAGTCTATAGGAATTCTAACAGTAGCCTCGCAGTTCTTATTTGCTAATATTATATTGTATATTAGGCAAAATATAAGTTTATTTACTACAAAAAGTGATATACATAATATAAATACTCGAAACAGGCATAAGTTATATGCCCCTTATCATCGTTTACATATAGTTAATAATTCTTTTATAGGGCTAGGTATTCGTATTTACAATAAAATACCAATTAGTCTTTTAGAATTACCATTTATGTGTTTCTGAACGGAACGCGGCGAATACGGATCGTGCTCGTGAATATTTTTTTATAATTAAGTAAATTCGGACTTTCAATATACAAAAATGTGTGTAAACGGAACAATGTGTTTTAAACATACGGTACATGGTTGCAGTGTTAAAATTGTGAATTAATAACTTTTCTAACAATTTTTGTAAAATAAACAAGTGCAGTGACTTGAATTAAGTGGCGGGAAGTGTGCGGCGGCGACTCGCGCATCGCGCTCTTTCACTCTTGCGGTGATCGGCTATCGCTATCTCATTTGCACCGTATTGTCACGCCATATTTATTTCAAAATGAACTGCTTTGTTTGTGGTAGAAAAACTGAGCCAGGAGAGACGATTATATGTAATGGATGTAAATCAGGATACCACTATAAGTGTGTAAATATTACTGCCGCTGAATTTAAAGACGAACATCTACGTCTAAAACGTACGTTTAGATGTGATGCCTGTTGTAACGTAACCCAGCGCCTGCGAGTTATTGATGACACACCAGTACGTGGTGTCTGTGCCTCCAGCTTTGAGGAACTTAACCGATCTTTCGAGGGAAATGTTTCTCAGACAGAGTCGTTGACTTCAGACGAGATTGTAAACAAAGTTAATAGCGTAATCATAGCTAAAATTAGTGCATTTGAGCTAAATATCATGCAGGAAATTAAAGCCACTGTGGCTGTACTGGCTTTAGAAAATAGCAGATTACGGCAAGAGCTGAAAGAAGCTACTAATAGGTGCAATTCGTACGAGCAACAGATTAAAATATTGGAAACTGAGAAACAGCCGCTTAGCGAAAAATATGAAAGTTCGTTCGTCAATACCAGTCGCCAAAACCAGCAACTTACTCAGAAACCACCATCAGCCAAACCTAAGACTACTACTATCCCGACGACTTCGTCCGAAATTAGCACTATGGACAGCGGCGCGCATTGCGCGCAAGCGCCCGCGGAGCCCGTCCGCGCGGTCTCAGAGTCTAGCTACGCGGCGGTGGCCAAGAAAGCAGCGGAAGCAGCGGATACGAATACCAGTAATAGTAATGGTATGGAGTGGATAGTAGTAAAAAATATTCGAAGGAGTAATCCCATCAAAAGGGGGGCAATACATCACTGGGTACCCTAAAAGCAGTGGAAAGAACAAAATTTTTACATGTTTGGAGATAGGATAAATGTACTACGGAGGAAAATATTAAAGAGTATCTGAAACGAATACTAGGCAATGACTCTGTAATGGTGATTGAAAAATTGAAACCTAAAGTTGAACGAGACTATGCTTCGTTTAAGATTGGTGTTACATTAAGTAACTTTGAAAAACTTTGTGACCCTGAAATATGGCCAGTCAATGCGGAATTCAGTGAATGGATTTGGTTTCGCAACTCCAACAAAACAAATAAATTGCAGACAGAATAGGTATATCAAAGTTTTATACCAAAATGTAAGAGGACTTCGGACTAAGACTACTCAGTTCTTATCCCTACTAGAATCATCGGGATCCGATTTATTCGCCATCACCGAAACTGGTCTAAACGAGGCAATTCCGAACGCAGAATTCATGCTTCCTGGGTATCAAGTATTGCGGTGTGACAGAGCCGACGGGCGTAAACACGGAGGCGTCCTTTTAGTGGCCACACCGCGATTCGAGTTGCGTCGAGTGGCCGTGCCAGGTGATGTTGCTTTGAACAGCCATTCGTTTGAATTAATTTGTGCAGCCGTTTATAAACGAAATAACTTTTTGTTTACGTGTTGTACTGTGTATATTCCGCTACAGGCTGAGGAGAGCGAATATATGTTAATGTTTAGATTATTAGAAAAAATATGTGTTAGATATAAGAATAAATTACTTATATTAGGAGATTTCAATTTGCACTCTTGCAATAATGATATTAATAATTATTTTACATATTTCATGGCCTTCTGTGAATTCATTCAGTTCAATGCGGTACCAAATTGTAACAACAGACAGTTGGACGTTGTGTTGAGCGCGCGGGGCGGGGTGTCGGTGTGTGCGGCGGACGAGGGCCTGCAGCCCGTGGACGCGTACCACCCACCGCTTGCGATCAGCGTCGAGCAGAACGCGCGCCTGCCGCCGCTGTCCCCGGCGACGCCCGTTACCTCTCCGCGTACGCATAAGTCTCACTTTCACGTAGATATTAAATCACGAAACTTTAATAAAGCAGACTATTATCAAATGTACAGTTTAATCACTGAAATAGACTGGAGTGAAATATATTTCTAGCATGATCCGGACGCAGTCATAAGGTTATTTGATGCTAAGTTAAATGATATCTTCGACAAATGTGTTCCCTTAAAAAGAGCTAATTCAAATAAAAGTAAATATAACTACCCGGTATGGTACACATTCGAAATTATAAAGGATATTAAACATAAATATACATTACATAACCACATTCATTACATTTCCCACCGACAAACTGTTATGCAGTTTGGTGGGTTTTTTAAATTGTACCATGTTTTTATTTCAATAAAAATACTTAATTATTATTATTATTATTATAAGAAATATAAATTAAGTAATTCACGTAGTAATTACGAGGAGTTCTCGCGGTACAGGGCGAGAGTTAAGGCGGCGACGTCACGAGCTCATGACTTATACCGTGACCGAGTGCAAGCTCACTTGGCACGGGACCCGCGAGCCTTTTGGGGGTACATTCGATCGAGAAGAGGTAACTCGAATAATCGACAATTAATTAAAGACGGGTGGTCATTATCTGAGCTGGAATGTGCCAACGAGTTTGCTCGATTCTTTCAATCGGTTTACAATCTGGAGCCACCTGAGTTGAACGTGGCGGCGGCGATCGCAGGTGGAGCGGATGCGCCGGGTGCGCCGGGTGCGCACTTGTCGTGTTTGCGCGACGCCGATGTACGCCGGGCCCTTGCACGCTTGCCGCCCAAGTCTTCCGCCGGGCCCGATGGCATTCCAGCGTTTATTTTTAAGGACAGTCAAGAGGTATTAGTGGAACCGTTACTACATTTATTCAACGTTTGTATAAGGAATGCTAGGTTTCCTGATTTTTGGAAGCTGACCCGGGTTGTACCTGTGCCGAAAGGTAGTGGTGGTTCAGCTGCCAGTGATTATAGACCTGTGGCAGTATTGTCCACTCCTGCAAAAGTCTTCGAGTCAGCAATTCACGGTAGCCTGTACCCACAAATATGCGCACTGTTTTCCGACGCACAGCATGGTTTCCGTCCAGGGCGGGGCACTACGGGCAACTTGTTAGATATTATGACACACTTGATGCCAGTAGTGGACGCTGGTCAACAAGTCGACGTCGCTTACTTCGATTTTAAGAAGGCGTTTGACACCGTAGATAATGACGTCCTTCTCAGTAAGTTGGCTAGTGTAGGCTGCACACCGCATACATTGTCATTTTTTGCTTCCTACTTAAAAGACCGGCGACAATATGTTGACTGCAGTGGATTTTTTTCTGAACCGTATTTTACGAGATCAGATGTTAGTCAGGGAAGTAATTTAGGGCCATTTTTCCCCCAGGTAGTTAACAAAGTTAAACTCTTGTTATTTGCCGATGATTTAAAATTAGTCCTTAAAATTGACCAGAACTCAGATCATGATATACTGCAGTGCGAAATAAATAGGATCGAGGAGTGGAGTACTAAAAATAAATTATATTTTAATGTGGACAAATGTTCAGTGATGTCATTTAGCCGCGCGCGCACTCCAAGTCATCATCAATACCACATGGACGGCGCAGCGCTCCAACGTGTTCATGAAGTCAGGGATCTAGGCGTGAGATTCAGTACGGACCTAAATTTTAGAAATCATATTACACACGTTTGTAAAAAATCATATCGCAATTTGGGAATGATCTTACGGCTTGCGAACAAATTTACAAACACCAGGGCACTGAAATCTTTATACGAAGCGCTTGTAAGAAGTCATTTGGAGTGTAACGCCGTTCTTTGGTCACCACACGAAGCCAAATATAAGTTAATGATTCAAAAGAATTCAAAATAAGTTCATTAGATTCTTATATTTTAAACAATACGGTATATACCCAGGATATCCGTTGTTATATCCGACATTATTTCTAATTGGTATGAGTGGATATTTTAAGCTGGAAGTGAGACGAGAAGTGGCGCTCGCCACGTACATGTTCAAAGTGTTCCGTGGTAAAATTCACAACCGGAACGTACTGCGCTCGGTGAGTTTGTGTGTCCCTGATGCGTACTTGTGCCGGCGGCAGCGGCCGGCGCTGCTGTGTGTGCCGCGCGCGCGCACCAACTTGCTGCGATACGCGCCGCTGACGCGCACGCTGCGTGCGCTCAACACTTTGTCTCAACGCATTGACTTATTTCATTGTACCTTGAATGAATTCACAAGGGCAGCTTACTGTGTTTTTTCTTATGAATGTGTAGATTAGTATAGTTATTAAGTAAATATTTGGAAAGTCACTACACTATTGTATTAGGTTTTAACCTGTGATAATAGTTGTAAGTGGAAATTTATAAATAAATAAAAAAAAAAAAAACGTTTAAAAGTAAAATAAAAGACTGCCTTATTAGGAAAGGTTATTATACTGTTAATGATTATTTCAGTGATAAGGATAAAAGTTCACTTACACTAGACAACTCATGATCTACTACTTATATATCATTTCTAGTTCTTTTAAATTATTATTCGTTTATTATTAGGTCATTCCACTTACTACATTTACATTTGCATTATTGTTCCACTAATTTTATTAAAATTTACTGTACTGTAAGATGAAGATAACTCGTGATCATGGACTGTGAACTAAGTTTTTGTAATTTTGTGTATTCATATACCGTCACTTCTGTAACGTACATTTCCACCATAGTTCTGAACATGGTCACGAGTTGTCTACATTATAAGACGTAAGTGGATGCTCCTGTTACATAATTCACATTGGAAGGCTAACTAAGGCACTTAATTTAGTAACTGCATTAATTGCTTAAGTATTATGTCTGTAACTAATTACTATTTACAAGTAATTAAGTACAATGTGTAACAGTTGCAGCTCCTTACAAAAATAAAAATATGTACCATAATATTGGCGATTTAAAAGAGTGGCCACGAGTTTTATTGCCCATTCTTTCTCGTGGTTCTACCTATTGCTTTGCGAACGAGGCAGTAAATGTAAATGTAGAAGCATTAAGTAATTAAATTTTTAAATTGACGTTCATAAGCATCACCTTGTGACCTAGATGAATAAATGATTTTGACTTTGACTTTGACTTCGAGCATGCCTTAGAGAGGGGGTAGTGTGACGGCCGGTGTCATGTCAAACTGTCATCACTACGGTCATCAAGGACTATTGACGTCTACACGACAAACTAGCCGGTCGTCAAACACAATAATAAGCAAAGAGGTTTGAAGACTATTTTATTATTTGGAAATGACAGTTTTTAGTTTGATGACGTATGTATACACTCTGTCAAGTGTTCGCCAAATTCACCAGTGATTTACAACAAGGCAATGCAATCCCGTTCACGTTCTGAGGGCGTGGGTTCAAATCCCAGTCATAACAGATATGTGGATTTTGGTTTTATGAAATTTGGAAAATGTTTATGAATATTTGGCAAATATTTAAAAAAGATTATTTAAATATATTGAGTAAAAATTAGAAAAATCTAGAAACTTCAGGATGGAATGGGAAGGTTAAAAAAAAATAATTTAAAGAAAAACAAAAAACCCGACTGTGTAAAAAATAATAAAAACTAAAAAGAAAGAAACAAGGCCTGTAGTTTAGAATTCTAATGCAGAACAGAACGACTCACAGTCGGGGCCCATTCAAAATTTTACCAATCAAATGTTCCTCCCGACTGTGAGTCGTTCTGTTCTGCATTAGAATTCTAAACTACAGGCCTTGTTTCTTTCTTTTTAGTTTTTATTATTTTTTACGCAGTCGGGTTTTTTGTTTTTCTTTAAATTATTTTTTTATTTTATACTTTTTTGTTATTCACTGTTTTTTTGTTTGTTTATCGTTTATACTTGAAGTAAAAACTTAAATCAATTAGTAACAACATTAGCGAGAATGATTGTTTTGTTAAACAACTTTAAATCGTTATATATCCTAAAATATTATTTAAAATGAAAAATGATAAAAGAAACCTAAATATGATTTTAAAATACCTATTCAACGACACCCCACATGACATAGTTCATCGACATTTTATTTTTTCATTTTGACAATATGGCGTCTGGTTGAGGCTGTGGTGAATTTTGATTACTGTCATGTCTTTAGTGACACTCGCAAGGTTAAGACGAATCGATTGACGTAAGAATCATCAAAATCGGCCTACGCATTTGGTCTCTAGAACGCCACATAGAAACAAACATACATACATACATACATAGACTGATAAACACATTACCCTCCTTTGCGTCGCGCAGTCGGGTAAAAAGAGACGAAATTAGTGGATCTAGAACATTCCTAGGGGTATATAAGACGGGCGGGGTCGCGAGAAAGTATGCTAATCGCGAATCGCGTGACCCCGCCAACACACGGGACCCGTAGGGACACCGCGGTGGTTTTTAGTGGGTATGCCCCAAACGCCTGTAGGGGAGAGCCTCCACATACCTCCTCCGCCAGTCCCAAGCCCAGCCGTTTTAATGGCTGGGTTGGCGGAGTTGAGACGACTCATAAGGAGAGTTTACCACCGTAGTGAACAAAAAAAAAAGGGGGGGTATATAAGGCGGTGTAGACGCGCTGAGCGCCAGTTTAAGTTGAGAAGTAGTAAAGTGGAGAAGAAAAGGAAGAAGTAAAAGTAAGAAAGAAGCAGTAGTGAAATAAAGTGAAGGGAAAGTATAGTGCAGTCAAGTGCAGTGCAAAAGACGTTAGTGTTGGTGTTGTCCGCGTCGAAATCGAACGATGCGTCGTGTGTGTGAAGTTGAATAAAGTGTCATCAGTGCTACTCGGTGTTTCCTTCCAATCCCGTTACCCTGTCCGTAACAAGGTCAAGTCAAAAATCGAAGTTTACAGGAGAGCGTAATTTGTGTTCAACACGCCCTAGAAATAGTTCTATGACCAATAATAAATATTTTCTTTCTACAATATTTAAACAGTTTTAAGAGATTTATAGTGCTATTTACACAATTTTTTTTTACGTTTTCTTGAAAAAACTGATAGATAACCGTTTATACGCCGATAATAATGTCAGTCACGTCTATTATACCTTTTTATACGCTGTCCGTGTGGTGACGGATTAAGAATACGGAATGTCACCACCCCATATCATCCCATGGGTGTCGTAAGAGCCGACAGAGGGAGCATATTATGCAGAGAACAGCACTATAAGAGAAGGAACCTTGATACAAACCCTATACCAACCCCCTATACAAGACCGCATTCGCACCGAGTGGCACGCATTTTAAAACACCGTACAAAAAGATATGTACAGATGTCCGTATCTACGACACTTATTTGTTTTATTTATAGTACTTGTTCTTTTATACGAGTTGTAAAACAAGGTAAATAAATAAAGTTTAAAAAAAATCGTATGTCAGTATGTGCGCATAGATAATCTAAAGGCAATGATGCAATAAAAAAAATATGCCATTTTCGACATGTCTTTATATACGTAGGGACCGTCGATATATATACAGGGTGTCACAAGACCCATCACCAAGCCGAAGTCTACTCGTTGTAGACATCATGCCAAGTCATATTAACCAAAAATAATAACTGGGAACCTATTTTTTTTTGAGGTTTCGCATTTTTAAACCGCAATTAAAAGTGCGCGCGTGCAATGTTCGAAATACCTACTTATCCATATAGGGGTTGGGTTGGGTTATAGGGCTTCTAAAAAGCATGTAAATGCATCGATTTTGTACCTAATTAGAAAAATTCCATACTAAATTTGAGCCTCAATATCTCCTGAACCAGTAATTTCCCAGGTATGGTGCCCAAATAAAAAATGTTCGTACTGATTGGTACAACATGGGATTTCAGTTTTCGTTAAGTGTATTTTTACACGCTGTATAAAAGAAAGTCGTGTTAGTTACACTATTTATAACTCAAGAACGGCTAAACCAATTTGGCTGAAAATTGGTGGCGAGGTAGCTCAGAACCAGGAAAACACATAGGAAATAATTAGTTTTATAAAATAATCTGGGAGGGATTTTAGTGAGGGTCGAAGTTTGTAGGGGAAAACCTACTACCATTGTCAGTAAGAACGCATGCGCTGTAATAATTGAGTGCTGCGCATGTGCTATTGTATATCTGTTAGTACTGTCACATTATACATTGTCATATGGTGCACTGGCATTACTTCGTTCGCTTACTTATATAAACTAATAAATTATTGTAACAGCCTTGGCTAATCCCTACTAATATTAGGCATAAATGCGAAAATGTGTATGTATGTTTGTATCGATTGCACGCTAAGCCGGCTGAATAAATATTCTCTACTCATAAACGCGAAAGTGTCTATCGATATATCGGACCATGGCTTTGACATTTGACTGTATGCAAAGTGATGTTGTTAAGCACCTTTCGGTAGATAATGTTATGAATACTGACCAAGTTACTTGGTACCCTATAGAGTTTCTGAACTCCTTACAATTATCAGGAGTACCTTCACGCAACTTGAGACTGAACGTTGGTGTTTCAGTCCTGTTAATGCGGAATCTTAATGCACCAAAGCAAATGACAAACGGCTACAAGTAACCCTTGGACGAAACATCATAAAAGCTATTCACTATTGCGAGTCAGACTCGCTCATGAAAGGTTCCGTAGTGGAGGTATCCACTTACCCTAGTCATTATCTTCGACATTAATTAATTAGTTCATTGTTCGTTAATTTTTTTGCTATATTGTGTTTTTTATTTTCACTATTCATTTTTGATATGTAAAATCGACATGTTGAATCTTACTGTGGAGGCTTGTTAATAGCAATATGATTAAAAAAATATATACTTTGATTGCATATTAGTCCGTAAACCTTCTTTAACAATAAAAAAAAAAACAAAAAAGAACTAACTATTAATAGTATTTGTATAAACGACAAAGCTATATTTGCGGTTCTTAAGATGTGTTATAATTAAAAAACTGCTGAGTACATATCGTTCAAACTAATTTTCGTATGAAGTTTTTATAACGATCTACAGCATATGTTTTTTTTAGATTTGTCACTCTCTTACTTTAAAAGTAAGAGGGACACACACACATATTACCACTTTGGAACCGTATATCTTTCAAACGATTGACTTTGATTAACAATGGTTTTAGGAACCTCAAAGTGATTTTTAACGACCCATTTTCCACATTAATTCCTTGTATGAAGAGCCCCCCTTAAGGCGAGGTTGCAGTACAGTGCGTAGCTCAACCTCACCCCCCGCAAAAACAAAAACACGGGGGTGGCGTCAGCGAGTGAGCGGGGGAAGGGGAGGGGGGGTTCGTGTGTGCGTGTGCCACAGCGCAGCGTAAAAAAAACCGTAGATGAGTTATGCGAACTTCAAAAGTGGCACATTAAAAACAGGCTAAATGTATCTTTGGCTTTAGTCGCGTACGCGCTGCGATCGGAAGCGCTCGCTTTTTTACTCGCGTGTGTACGTTACATTTGAAAATGTCGTCGTGTGTAATGAGATTTTGCACAAACTATAATAGGAAAATGAGTAAAAGTTATAGAATCACTTCTCATTCATGAGTATTACAATATTACAACGTTTTATTTACAATTTATAATAAATTCGGTATCACAAATAATAGAGTGAATAAAAAAAATTGGCATTTAGCGAGTGTAAAAGAGAAGCAGTATTGTGCGTGTTCAAAGACTAATAAACAAAGTATCCAGATGGGACATTCGTAATAATAAAATACTGATGTGTGTTTTTGTCAAGTAATAAAAGTGATTTGAGGCTGAATCAACACAATATATTATTATAATAGAAATACAAAATCATACGTAAGTTACAAACATTGACGGATGATCAAATTCCATTCACTTGTTCTTGTTTTTCGCCTTTTTCAAACAGTAACCATAGTTGGTATTAAACAACTAAGTAGATTGTACTGCACAGTTTTCGCTGCCGACCCACCGTACCCCTGGTAGTATCCCTGGGGGTATGGTGGGTCTTTTAAAGCTTAACCGTACTCCCAGATAATATTGTTGTCTAATAAGTTTATTAATTTCGGTTCGTTAATTTCAAGTTCTACTATTTTGTGGGATCATTCCCAGTAGCTCTATTGAACAGTTCTATGATAGAACTGTCCTAATTTTATTAGCACAACTTGATGAGGAGAATAGAACTAATAGGATAAGTAATAGGAAATGTCCCAGTCTAGTTCTATGTATGTTTTTACAAGGGTATTCAATAGAACTACTGGGAATGATCCGTAGTGTCAAGACATCGCGCTCATATATCCGAATGAATATGTTTTGTAGACGTTCATTTGTTTAAGGTGTAAAACAAATGAACGTCTACAACACAAATGAACGTCTACAAAACAAATTAACGCCTACAAAACAAATGAACGCCTACGAAACAAATGAACGTCTACAAAACAAATGACTTACAGAAAGTGATCAGCTATCGATAGTGATTGCAAAAAACAGGTACATGCGATTTTCAACCTAATTGTCATTAGTCACAATTTATAATTTTAGTAACGTAATAATGCCAGAAAGCGAGAAAAAACAAAAAAAAAGTTTGTCATGAATCGTCAATAAGGTCGAAAATCGCATGCACCAGTTTTTTGCAATCACTATCGATAGCTGATCACTTTCGGGTAGTCATTTGTTTTGTAGACGTTCATTTGTTTTGTAGACGTTCATTTGTTTTGTAGACGTTCATTTGTTTTGTAGACGTTCAATTGTTTTGTAGACGTTCATTCGTTTAACACATTTTTATATATACATATTTATTCGGATATGTGAGCGCGATGTTGTGACACTACCCTTGTAAAACATACATAGAACTAGTGGGAAATTTCCTATAACTGTTTCCCATAAGTTCTACTCTTCTCATCAAATTGTGCTAATAGAACTTGTGGGAAAAAAAGTCTCACTAGTTCTATCATAGAACTGTTCAATAGAACTAGTGGGAATGATCCGACAGCGCTAGGATGATGATGATGACGGGTCTTCAACAGTACCACAGATTATACCTATTATATACAAAGCATTATAACCATTAGCAGTAATACCGAAACGTTTTATTCTCTAATTTATCTCCTTCTTGCACTATATCATCGTACTAGTGCTTGTCTTCGCTTGTCTAAAAATACAAAAACGTAAGTAGTAAGTCATTATCATACGAGAGATATCACTGTTCAGTTTAATGTCCACGTAGCACGTTGGTACAACACTGCGAGCATTTCAGCCAGGAGTACGGTTAAGCTTTAAAAGACCCACCCAACCCAACGTTCCCCTGGCAATACTCCTGGGGGTATGCCCCAGGAGTATTGCCAGGGTAACGTTGGGTTTTACAGTTTTTATATTAACGTACTGTTTTAGGTTTCCATTGGATGAAATGAGAAGAATAAAATGTACTTTTTTAATAAATGTTATAAATAAATCACATCGACTTTTTATTTCCCTACCTTAAATCAATTAATCAAATTTACTTTGAAGCGAATTGAATTTACTCAAGACAGACAAAGTAATCATGTCGCATCTGAGTCAAATTGTTCTTTGTAAAACGGTCAGCATGATTTCATCACGCCCCAGCGGGCACTGATGAACGGCCGGCGAACATTTTGATTATTTTTTTTCTTGGAGAAAAAAAAATAATAACGAAATTACGAAATCTGTTTTTACCATTTATTTTAAAATAAAGAGCTGTTTCTATTGATAATACTTTCACATAAATTCATAATGGAATCTCTAAGCAGAACACGTTTAAAGTTGTGATTTAGTGCCATGTTTGACATTTTTTTTATCGAGCCAATCATTCCAAATCGTGTTTCTATCTTTACGATTTACTAGAAGATATGTTCAACTTATATACTTTAATTTTTATTCATTAAAAATATCATAGTTCATGGGACTTTCAGACGTTCAAAAATCTTAAAAAGTACTGCAAGCTCGCCTTAATATTCAATATTTTTTATTTTCTATAACGTCGTAAAGCGGTTCACAGAATACATCTACCTACCAATTTTTAAATGTGTAAACTGAATCGTTTCGGCATAAAGTGGCTGTGACATACGGATAGACTGACAGACATAGCACGTCTATAACCCTCGTTGAGCCATTTTTGACTACGGAACTCTAAAAATACTGTTTACAGAAATGTTTTAAATACTTCTTGCGTTTATATTTCTTATTAGTTCCTATGAACAGAATTAAAACGAAAATTACTATCGAACGATGAAGGAGTTCTGTGTTACCCCAAATTTAACGTGAGCGAAGCCGTGGGCAAAAGCTAGTATTGAATAAACGATAAGTGCCGTGTTCGACATAACAAAAAATCTGATGTAAAGGAAGCTTTGAAACAGCGAATTTCATTTTAATTGCTGTGCAGGTACATATATGAAAAGAGTAATTAATATAGAGGAAGCGCGTGAGGTTTGCAAGGATAGAAGCAAGTGGCGTTCTGTTGTCTCTGCCTACCCCGACGGGAAAAGGGCGTGAGCATATGTATGTATGTATGTACCCATATAATATTGTAGGAGGCACATCGCTCCACTGCATATTTGATTTACATAAAAGCACGCTTACACAGACACCACGTACCACGTTTCGCTGTCAGAGAAACATTATTCATAGTTAATGAAAAAATGTCACTGACAGGAGCATACAGCAACGAGGCAACATGTACGTGTAAGCCCCGCTACTAACGTACTAGACTCGAACTTTTATTTTCTGTCTAGATGGGTAAAACACCTACTGTACATTAAATGTGACCTCAAAAGTTTGTTAAAATTATTGTTTGTTCTTTTTTCAACCAATTTAAAAATTCAAATTTGGGTTGTATTTTTTTTTACTCTGGTGACTACCGCCACAATACATACATACATAGACTAACGCCTGTTTCTCAGGGGGAGGGGGGCGCTTCATTCACTTCCCTCAGATTCCTCATGCATGCTCTTCTGTTCAGGGTACTTCTAACCTGTCCTGTTTTTAGGATGTTTCCAATCTGGTCAAGAACAATAGGTTATATTTAGGTACCTACTATGTGCCCTATTGTTGGACTTTCTTATTTCGTAAAATGTTGCAGCTTAATATTTCCGAAGCAACTAGCTCATTGCACTTACGTAGTTTTGATTTACTTTGTTGGTCGCCGCAGCTGCCGACAGCGTCTCAATGCATTTACAATAAAATAAATAGATTTAACCAAATAATTTATTTTATAGTTTGTTTATTGCATCTATAAATTATTTACGAAATAAATGAGCTAAATTTATTTCTATAAATAATATAAACTACGTGGAAAATTGTGAATTTGTATTTTCATACAAAACGTGGTGTATAGAGTTCGCCGATGACTGCAGGCGTTTGGGCTAAGCTCCTTTTAAACGGCTAAGGCGAACAGCAAAACGTGCTTGTTGCTCTGCAACGGGCCTTAAGGCAATTTCACATAATTTCGCACTGTATATTTCACGTATTCTGTAAAACAGGGTGATAATTAAGAACGTATTGTCGGCAATCTAAGGCATGTTTAGATGTGAAAAAAAGAGTTGTTTATTATTTTTAGGTGGCGATTATTCTTTTATTTACGGAGTCATTTACTATTGAATGGAATTTTAGATTATTATATGGGCTACTGTGAAGGTCGGTAAGATGGAATTCAATTAAACCACTCATAAAACGACACTGATTTAGTTAGATGTTTAAATTAGTCAGTGAAACTGCTTTTAAATGTAACTACCCTCTTGCAATAGAGTTTTAATCTAAATTAAATATCAATATATTCATAGTTTGATCATCTTCCAGGCTACAAATAATTTAAAGAAGTTTGCCAGGTGTACACGTGATTAAGTTATGGCTATGTTATGCTCATACCGAAAGGCAAAAAACAAAATATCAGTATCGAAATAAAAAAAATATCTGTTGTACGGTTTTATTAAAATCACAAGTACATTAACGCATGGGACATTAGAGTTGCATAATAAACACGCATAAGCGTACAAAGAACGAATGAATACCTACAATTATAATAAATTTTTCTTTCATCATTAAAAAGTCTCATGAAACTGTATATAAATTGAAAGAAATAAAACCGAATCAGGGTGGTGCATACGGAGTCTCATGCCGTCGACAAAAAAACAATTTCCGATAATTCCTCGGTATTCCGCTCCATGCAATCGGAACAAGAAATAAGCCCGCCATTTGCCGCGCATTTAGTACAGATGTAACGTTTCACGAATGCTTCAACAGTTATGATTAATGATTGAATTACAATCAGGACCCCACTTTCGGCGACACGCATGACCCGGCCTAATTCAGAATTCAATCTTCGCCGGAGGACGCCACCAGTCGACAAACAGCTGCCACCCAAGCAAACAATTCTACACGAGACACCGAGTTGATGGTTACGGGAATCGATTATACGTATTCTGATGTATCGGTTACTTGTTAAGGAGAACAGAAAACAGAATCAAACGAGACAACACTAATGTTTTTTTAGCGGTCATACTTTGAACAAAATATATTATGCACAAATTATTCCAACCAAAACATTTTAATCAGTAACATTAAAATACACTCGTTAATTAATGCCCCCAGAGTCTTGAAGTGACAAAATGACAGTTATTGATCAGATAAAGAACCCACAAACCGGAATTCGCTCCTCTTTAATGTCAAAAAGTATCAACTGAACTTAGTGTTAATTATGAAAGACTTTATAGATGGGTCCACTGAAAATGCGATCTTCAGGATATCATTAAAATATGTTTGCAATATTCAATTAAAATTCCTATTAATTTAGAAAGTTTAATATCAAATATTACAATATCCGAAAAAAATGTGTTTAATGTTAGAATATAAGAAGGATCGAACTAAATAAAATTCCATATTTGTATTGTTTTACTTGTTGTTCATATTGAGTTATAAAGTACAAAAACGATTCAATTTAACCTTTGAGTACCTAATATTCGAATGATTCAATCGGGACATCACTAATGTTCTTCACACGAATCTTTTCATTCCACTTTTATTTATCCCCCGACAAAATTGCCACTAACCTGATCTCTTGACATTATTTTTTTCTTAAGGAGTGTGAACTCTGCGGTTGTTGGTTTCTACTAAAATATTTATAGAACACACACTTACAATCCCAGCAAGGCTTTTATACGTCAATGGCTTTGAACTTTAAGCCGTTACAACAAAGAATTTTAATATTCTACGTCTAATATAAATGTCTCAACTTAGTTTTTTTTAATGAAAATAACGATGTAATTGATAAAAGACAATAAAAGTATAATCTTCGTCTTGTGATTCATCCTTTAGATCGGTGATAGTCAAGAAAACTCATATAAATATTGTTATATTACGAATACAAATTAAGATTCGCAATTTGTTTTGCAATAGAACTTCTTATATTGTGCAAAATTTGTATGAATAAGATAAGTTTCGTTTAAATTTATTATTTACGTTGACAATTTTATTACACTTTGCTATCACAATATTATTGAAATTGATAATGTAGGCTTTTGTATGAGTTTAATAAACGTCTATCATACCCATCATCCTCTTAGCGTTATCCCAGTTTCAATCTGGGGTCCGCTCACTATCTAACCGAATTTGGCTGAATATTAGCTTTTCCACGGAGCGACTGCCTGTCTGCCCTCCGCAACCCGAAGGGATAGCGATATTCCATGGTTTAGACTAGTGTCAGTTTATTTAGAAGGTACTGACGCCCTATAACGACTGTCAAAGATCTTCATGACAACCGGAACCGACGGCTTAACGTGCTCTCCGAGGCACGGGACAAGCGATAATTAACAATTCAATACGCACATAACTCTGAAAAGTCATTGGTGCATTGCTCTGCATGGCAGTCTGTTGGTATCTCCACTAGGCTATCGCTGCCTTAAACGTCTATCATACCCAAACTGGATTAATTGATTGATCGATCACCAAATCATCCAACCACCTTATCTATGTCGCTGTCTATTATAATATAATATTAGCTGGTAATCCGAGAAGTTATTGACATGTTATTCATGATTTCCGCTCCGATGGCTTCTGATCACGCAATAACGGAATGTATTATTTCAATTATATTCGATTTTATAAAGAAATTTTCTCAGAACCAACTGATACTGTCGATAACGGATTGAGGCAAAAGTACAATTGAACGTCCCTTATTACGTGGGACTAAAGTATATCTTGCGAAAAGTGGGTGTAGAAATAAACCTCTGCCTACCTCTTCGGGGTTATAGGCGTGAGACTATGTATGTATGTTTGTACAATTAAACTTTGAATGAAAGCTTCAGTTGAATAAAGCGGATCGGGACGGTTTTGACAGGGTTGCGTGATAGTGAGCAGTGGGCGTGGGCCAGTAAAGTGAGAGAACATAAGCAATTCAAGAAAGTCAACACGAGACGCCGAATCTGAGCGTAGTTAATGGACGAGTTAACCTAATAGCCAAAAGCACTCAATGCTTACAAAGTCGCGTCGGCCGCTTTATGGGCCGCTGTATGGCTACTAACCGTTAATTTCCTACATTTCGTTAAAGGGAACTCCTCTCCAAGGAAAATATTACCCTTATTCTGTATAAGCATTGTTTCGTTTGCACTATATTTCCATTTTCATTGTTCCATAGTTGCCTTATAGGGGCGCTGCGTATTTAATAAGAGGTTTCTGAGCTTTCATTGTGGCATGTTGAAGGTGTTGTTAACGTTCATTGGGTAGTCTAAGGTACCTGTTAGCGTTGAGATTAAGTGCGAAACACACCAGTAAGTGTTTTCACCGCTTAGATAAATCTTCTACGTGGTCTATTTTTCAACAGAAAATGCTATTTCCAATTTCCTAACCTGAATTTTCCCGGTGTAAATCTGGCGTTGGCTAAATTGCCTAAATGTTTTTATTTACAACGAATTCGAGAGTGTATTTTTTAGGTTAAAATCTGTTTGGCGTATTGGGTAACCTTGGTCCCAATTCGGGCGTTGGAAAATCGAGGCATGAATACAACGGCCGTGGCGTTGTGTCGGAAAATCGGAAAACCCTCCAATCCGCTTCGGGCGTGACACTCACTACCGAGAGCACCTCTGTCGATGTTAAGCCTTTCTGGATTTAGAGCATATTCGGCTTCAGAAAATGCTTTTGATGCGTTTCGTTCGTTTAAAACAAAGGGGAAAAGAAACAAAGCAGTTGGGATACGTTCAGTAATAAAATGTATCGATACTTTGCGTTGTGTTGAATACCGTAATGTACACGTTGCCGTTGTGAGCATGTCTTTTAAGGTCAAATAAAATGAAGCTCAGTATCGTCGTACTGAATATACTATAAGTTGTAAATTTATCGCTAAGACCGATATTGGATTACCGAGGACATTTGCAGTACATTTTGGCAATATTAGTATTATCAACTTGTAATAGATATCGTCTATTATTTAATTAAAGGCTAACAAGGTTGTTATTATGGACGGAGTGCGGCGTGTCTCGTTCCCAAATTGTGGAGTTGTTAGAATTACGAAGCGTTGTTACTGTGATATTACTTTGGCAAAGATGCTCTTCGGTAAGATACTTATTAAATCGTTTCGTGCTTTATAAGTAACGAAGATACTTTTACAAGGACGAATGGAAATTGATTCATTCTTCGTTACATTTAGCCGTAACTTTAAAGATTTATTTCTTTTGTTTACTTATTGAGAGCAAAATGCGTCCAAAGGATATTTTTTGTACATCTCATATCATACTAGATTGAATCTTTATCTTTCACGTTGATGCAAGTCAATGTCTATAGCATTTTTGTATGACGTAATAGGTGAGTTTTCCTTAGAATATTTGATGAAGATTACAAATAGTTGATAAAAAAAAGTTTACAGGTCAGGTTTAATATAAGCCCTGCCTGCAGGTTAACGCCACACTCGGTCAACCATCTAAGTGGTGAACTGTCCAAGCATTGCTTAATTTTATTAACCTATTACGGACGGCAAGCCAAGCTATGAGCACTACAAAGTTAAATTTTCTGTAGTCCACCGCATTCATTGGCATTATTCTATTTTATTTTATAAATAATCTAGACCTACGATGTAGGTCGTATAATAGCAGAAATACTAATAATTTATTTAAATCATGATTGCTCCCTTGATCCAATTTCTAATTTAACCCCTATCCTGCGTAAGGTCTGGTTTGCCCAACGCAGGAAATGACAACGTCATTTCAAATATTTTTTTATTTTTACGTAGACTTGCAGAAAAACGAAAATTTCGTCAATAAAAATATAATAATATGGCATGAATTATACCTTTCTGGCTTTGTTACGAGTTTATCTAACTAGTTATATAAATATACAATAAGTTAACAAAACTGACCTGTTCTCGCAGCGATGTAATATATTTTTATTTTGAGAAATTTTATTGGTATAACTTGTAAACTTTATCACTATTTATTGAATATCCACACATAATCACCAAACGAACACTTTATTACGTTAAAACAATATACAATGTACAAAGATAACACAACACATTTTACTTTAGAATCATAATTTCACCATAAAACGTTTTAGTTTATGCGACGAAAAATAACGGCCGCCATTCTTTGGGAACGTAATAAATGCATTACAAAAGTTTCGTTACTTTTTCACTGCAATATTTATCACTTTTCGATAAACTATAAATCAATATGAAATCTACACTTATTTTCCAGTAGTTCTGTATATAATACTTATAAGATTACTCAATGTTTTCTCATTACAAACATTTTTCTTTCTCGTGCACACTTATTTCAAGATTAAAATGGCCAATATGGCGTCGTGGCAAAGTTCAATAGCATACGTATTTTGTTTAATTAATTTTCGTTCATTCTTGCTCATTTCCAGTTTAAAAAAGTTTTAAAGTTGGTAAAGCGGAAATTGATAAATCGAATGATATAACCAGATTGTGTTACAAGTGCAAAAATCGTTAAATATCAACGACCAATGATAGCCGTCCCGTTATGCACCTATGAGATGCTTAGAGCAGTTGGAGCGTTTTCTCTTATGCACCTATGTCGTGCATATTGCAGTTGAGGGGATAAGCCATAAATAGAATTGATTGCGTAATCTTGTCTAATAGAAGCTTCTAGGCTGACAAAGCCTATATGAAATGATAATTTCTTTGTCTCGATAAATGACCACGCTGCCTTATTTAAACTATAGATAGTAGTGATTATCGAAAGCTCTAATAGATTATCATTTTATTATCATAAATATTTGCCATGTTGACTAAATAGATTTTCGGATAAAAGTTCCCAAAATATAATCATTTATTAGTTACTATTGTGCGGCAAGTAAATGTATTGTCTTCGGACTACATTTTGTAATAAAATTAAATTTGTGGACAAATATTGAGCAGAAGTTTTTCACGATTAGGGCAAATCATTATCTTCTTCCTCATCATCATCACCATCATATATACACTTATCCTGAATGATGTATAATAACAGTGCCTTAACCACAGAAGCTAGAAACATGAAGTTAAACATAAGGTTTTTTATAATATGCAACTTTTAAAATTACTAAAATAAGTGCTTTGTGAAATATATACTGTTACCATTATGACGTCGGACAGTTAAACAAAACTATTTTAAAGAAATAAACAAACATTGAATCTATTACGTAATATGGTAGCTAGGCATAACTGTATCAACGTTCCCTATGTTGAAACTTGTTTAAACCAACACTGAGTAAGTTCGGTGCAATATTCTCAGGATGCGGGCGCTCTCCCATCGTACGTCTATACTAGCTGAGACAATAGACACTTCGGGTGCTTTACGACACAAAATTACATGTAATATCTGTACTTGGCGTAGCATTAATGGCAATAACGTCCGAAGTTTTAGGCAAGGTACTAAAATACAACCGTGAATGTGATACGAGATAGTTTCAGATTTGTATACCGGGTTTGGCAATAAGTACTTTGTTAATTTGTATGATAAATAGTTATAGTTCACACTTGGGGTTTCGAATGTATACGTAATACTGTGATATCTATTAAAGATTATGTAACGGGTCTGTATCGTGTTAACTGACCGAAAAGAAAGATGAAATACCTTTCTATTTGCCCCGACGTTTCGGCATGGGTTACACCAGCCGTGGTCACGGTATGACTGTATCAGTCATTTTCGTTCAGTTAACACGATACAGACCCGTTACATAATCTTTAATATGTGTACAAATCGTGGTAGTTTAAAAGTAGTTATTACGGTGATATCTGTTATAGCTATACGTCATGTTAATAAAATTATAATATAAGTGTTTATGGTTTTTTTTTATTTTTTTTAATGGCACCCGTAATCACAGGGTGTTGAGCCCAGTTCCTCCGACGTAGTCAGAGTCCTTGTAAAGCGCCTTTCATTCGTCTCTGTCATAATAGCTTCTTGGAGGGGACAATTGGGGTACTTTTAATATTAAGTTTCAATTTACAATTTTTATACAGTTTTCCTTATGCTATCTTAATTTCTAGTTTACAATAAAATACAATTTTAATGAAATACAGTCTCAATAATAAAATATAAATATAATTAAATTTAAATAAAATACAACTTTTGTGCGTAAGTGCTGTAAAGCAGGCCGCGCACAAAAAGATTTTTCAGGGTGTCGGAAGGTCATATTTCGCCAAATAGGATTCTACACCCTGCTCTGTCTATTTCTGTGCACGACCTGCTCCACAACACCCGTGCAGTACAATAGAAATCTGTCTCTAGTTTTTGAATTTGCCATAAGAGAGTGAAGTGTGTCCTCTCTTATGGCTTCCCTCATTTCTGTCTCCGCCTTTAATTGTGCTACTCCGTGGATGGGACAGTGGCAGAGTATATGCGGAACCGACTCTACGGTGCCCGGCTCACATGGACACGACGGGTTATCCTTACACTTGAAACGATGCAAGTATTCGGAGAACCCGCCGAGCCCAGTTAACAATTGGCCCGTCAAACTTTTTATTGTTATCTTGCGAACAATCCTGTATGCATAACGAGCGTCAGGTAAAAAGAGCTTGGTTATCGAGGCTGTCTCGCCTTCCCGGTATCTCCTGTTCCATTCCTCAAGCGTGCCCTGACGAATGACACGCTTGACGAATGAAACAGGGCAGAGATCGTAGTCGGGCTTTTTCTTCAGATTTTTCGCGGCCTCCTTCGCGAGCTGGTCGGCTCTCTCATTTCCCTCCAACCCTGCGTGTGCTTTAATCCAGAGCAAGGAGACATCCTTGTTCTGAAGTGTACATTTCTTCAGAATGTCCCTTGTCTTTACCGCTTGGTGGTGAAGGGAGTCCCGGTTGGTAACGGTAAGGAGAGCCACCATACTGTCACTGTAAACCCCAAAACTGTTTTCCCTACTCTGCGAGACAACCCCGATCGCCCTACTCAAAGCCAGTAGTTCGGCCTGGTAGACGGTACAGTACGATGGCAAAGCAAACTTGAGGGCTCTGGTTTCGGTCTCACCATTCCACACGGTTAGCGCAGCACCGACCCTGCCCTCAATCTAGCTGCCATCGGTGAAAATTTTGACCACGTAGTCACTATTATTACTATATTGTTCCTCGTCTACCAAGGTTCCGAACTCCAGGCTGTCGCGCTCCGCGGGATGTGGTGCGTTAATTGCAGGGGTCATCCACTCGACTTCCATGTCCCCGAGCCATGGCATGGGGTCTCCTCTCTTGGCTTCGAACAGTGAAGCAACCTCGCGAACTCTGAGGTCCAGAGGGAGCATTCCTGCCAGTACAAGGGCCGAGTTCAGGGAGACCGTGCGGTAGGCACGCGGTAGGCGAGAGTGGGGTTGGCTTGTCTCTCGATATCATGGGCCGTCTCACCATCGAATACTAGCACGACGTCGTCTGCAAAAGCCTGCACATAATTTCCTCTTGTGACGAGCTGCTTGAGCAGTGGGTCCAAGATCAAATTCCACAGTAAGGGGCCTCCGATCGACCCATGGACGCAACCTTTACTGGTGGATTTAATATTATATTCTTCTCCAGCGTACCTGACCTGTACCTCTCGGTCGCTAAGGTAGCTGCTCATGACCCGCTGTATGTATACTGGGCACTTCTCTTCTGCCAGTCTGACTTTGATAGCCGGCCACCATGCGTTGTCGAACGCTCCCTCTATCTCCAGGGACACTAGGGCAACTATCCGCTTCTAGTCGAGTTTGTTGCAAATTTGTTCCATCAGGGTATAAAGGGAGTCCTCGGTACTTTTTTGGGACATAAAGCCGTACTGGCGGGTACGCATGCCAGGTAGTAGGTGATGCTTCAGTTGGGCGACCAGCATTTTCTCAAACACCTTGCCCATGATAGGGAGAAGTCCTATGGGCCTATATGACTTTGGCACGGTGTATGAGTCCTTGCCGGGTTTCCTGAGCGCGATGACCGTTGCGCTTTTCCAGCTCTTCGGGAAAAGGTGGTGCGTCAGGCACTTGTTGAGCAAGCTCAGGAACACGGGTTTATTGCATATCACGGCTTGGGTGCAAATGTCGGCCGTAAATCCGTCGTCCTCCGGCGCCTTCTTCGGGTTGAAAGATAGGAGCGAACTCATGAGCTCCCCATCCGTGAACCGAAGCACATATTCACTATGTGCGTCCTCGTTCAGTTGCCGGGCTTTTGCACGCGTGTTAGAATGTTCGCTACTGTCTCCTCTCCGTTCCGTCCTCGGGGTAGAAGGTCTCGACAAGTAACTTAACTGACCCTTTGGTGTCCAGCGGTGTACCATGATGCGTTAGTGGGAGGTCTTCTTCTCGGTCGATGACTCTGTTTAGGACTCGATAGATACCTTCCCACATTCCCTCTCTGTCCTGCTTCCCACAGAACTCCTTCCAGCTTTCAGCTTGGGCGCGCCTTACCTCCGACTTATATATTTCTTTATGTTGCAGATACAGCGCGACGACTCTCTCTGCGGACTGGAGCTGCATTATTAATCCGACGTCTCCTGGTGTTGACTTCCTTTTTCAATTTGGCAAGGTTCTCCGACCACCATGGCATGGTAAGTATGTGTTTATTCTGCTTCTTCGGTATTGTTTTTTCGCACGTGTTTTTAATAATTTGGATGTATTTGTCTATGGCCTGTTCTATTTCTAATGTGGTGTTAATTTTGTCTAATTCTTGCTCGGTCATGCACTCTCCCTGTAGCGATTGTGACATTTCTTCACGAAATTCACCCCAGTTCGCCTTCTTTGTGGTGTACTTCCGGGTGGTGCGCTTAATGTGCATGCCTTGGGATTTCTGTAGTTTGATGTTAAATACCATGCCATTGTGATCGGAGCTTACCAGGTCTTCGTCAACTTTCCACCCGTCGATTAAGTCCAGCATGTCAGTTGTGCATACTGTGATGTCTACGTGGCTGCTGTATCGTATGCCACCACGGATGGTGTCGAAGGTCGGCACGTCACCCTCATTGAGGGTACAGCCGAGCTATCCAAGCGTCCCTATCAATTCCGTCCCCCTGGAATCTTCGTTGTTGCTGCCCCACCATACGCTCTTGGCGTTAGCGTCGCCTCCAAGGATTTTTGCCCTCAGATGTTCGAGGTATGGGCTCAGGGGTTGGTTTGGCTCAAAATAGAAGGAAACTATTGTGATACTCCAGATCTGAGTTTGAATAGATAGTACTAAGATGTTGTCTGTACTCAGTTGAGGGTGTTGTATAACATCGAGATCTGGGTCAAAGATCACGATGGCAGCCTTGACTGTGCCTCACCTTGAAGATTGGAAGACCTTAATGCCCTGGTATCCTCTCATACAGCTCTTATTACCGACGTAGGGTTCTTGTACTAGGGCTATCGCGGCCTTGCGCTTGACGGCCTCAATCATAAGCTCATCGGTCGCTAATTTCTTCCTTTAGAGATTCGCCTGCAGCACTGCATATTTTGAGCTGATTATTCTGCCTGGGAGGACCTTAGCAATACGCTACACTGGCTCTAGCCAGCCCATCCCACTTCCTGCGCATGGGGCATGTGTCGCTGAAGGCGTTATGGGTCGTGTTCTCGTCTTATACACTTGCACAATTACAGCAGGAAGGGGACGTACCGGCGAGCCATTCTGCGCACTTTGCTTTTGTATATGGGCCTCCACAGTGGCTGCATTTTTCCACCGTTTCCTTGCAGTGCCGTCTGCCATGCCCATAGCCCAGGCACATGCTGCACTGGAGCATTGGCGACTGGTCTGTTACTCGAACCGATGGAGGTCTATATGCAGGGCTCCAAGTTGTGTGGCCCTGTGCCATACTTGTGGCGAAGTCTCCAGTACAACGTCTGCGGTGTGCGGGTTTCTGTTTTTGCGCCTAAATTTTACTCTGAGGCGGTAGTCCTCCTCGCCGAGGCCGCGAAAAACTTCCACGTTCTGGTTTCGGAGCGCTCGGACCACATCCTCATCAGAGTTGATGGCCAGGACTCCTCTGAGCGCCAGTAGTGGATCTTTGATTTTTGCTTCCTCCGCGAGCAGGTTACCGCCTGCCTTCTCGATCTTTTCTTTTATTACCGCTCTTTGTTCTTGGGTCCTACACCCTATGACTATTCTCCTTTCTTTTATTTTTCGGAGTCTTTCTATGGTTACACCTCCCTCCTTGGCGTTTACCGCCTGCCTCACGCTGTTGAGGACATCCTCTCCAGTCTGCTGTTCATCTTTTGATGCAATGATCAACGAGTGCAGCGCCGAGCCCTCCGGGACCTGAAGTCAGGGACGGCTCGCCGCCACACTCGCATATGACCGGTCACTTTTGGCCTCTACCAGTAGTTCGTTCAGATTTTACATCTGTTCGCTGTTCTCTTTTAGAAGAGCGGTGTGTCCTCTAGCTTCTGAAGAAACTCATTCGCGTCCACTTTCGTGGAAGCGGATGGGAGCGGTACCGCATTTATGGCTGGTTTTGTGGGTTTGCTTTGAGGACCTGATGTTTCGGCCTCTTTTACCAGTTGGTACAGTCTTTCTCCGTTCATCGTACGTTATCTCGTGCTTTATCTCGTTCTTTGTATTCTTTGATAAAAGCATACAAAGAACGAGATAAAGCATCGCCTTTGCTTCCAGCGTACGGCTGGCGTATGCCGCTGCAGGTGAACTGCTCGTGGGCGGCATCGTCTCCGCCTGCTGCTTCGATGCTGCACTGGTAAAGGCTGGTTTTTGTAGTGGTGGAGATGTTGCCGTACTTGCTTCGTACTCCTCTATGCTTTTTCGTACTTCGCCTGCTTTGCTAGCCTTGGAGGGCACTGCCCTCTTGAGTGGCTCTTTCGGCGGCGAAGTCTTTTTGGTAGGAGGGGTGTTAAACATTGTGCTGGTTTTTTGTAAAGTGTACAATGGATTCAATAAAATAAAAAATTGAAATTGCAATATGTAACAGAATTATTAAAAAATGTAAATAGGTGTATAAATTAGATTACTTTAAAAAAGGGGAGGTAAAAGTTCCCTTTGTCACTGACAAAACACAAAAGGCGAGTTTTGAAGGTAAGTTTTACCCAGTCTGTTGCAATTTGTCTAGGATTGTGCCCAATAGCGGCCGTTCGATATGTCTCAGAGGACTGGTCTAATTAGTCTCTAGGCTTATAGTCCACTCTCTGTGGTAGTTATGTAAAATTACAAGGTCGAAATAAATAAAATAAAATAAAAGATATAAGTCAAGATTACAAATAAAATTTAAAATAATTGGTAGAGACACCGGCTCTACTTATCAGTGAGACAACAAGGTATGGTCTCTTTTATTCGTCAGGCCAAAATTTGGGGTTCAGGGGCAAGAAATCTGGCTTCCACTCTGAAAAGTTCCCTCGACTCTACGTAGAGTCGGTTGGAGGACTATACTGTGTAGAACTCGCCAAGCCCGTTCAGGCAACACCAAACACGACCCACCTAACCCAAGGGGTTCCGGAGATACGGCGCTTAAAAAATTTGATTAATCAATTGATTAATTGATCAATCAATGATTAATGTGCTGTAGGTATCTCCCGAACCAAACCTCCAAACAACACCGTGTTTGGGCTTTTCCGAAAGGGCTCGGTGAGATCCACCAGGATTTTCAGGTTTCAGGCCACTCAGGCAAACTCTATGTTTGGAACGCTATGTCTCCGCAACTGCTAGGCGTACAAAGCCCCGATCTTCTCCGAAGTGCTCAGCTCGAGCTCCGCTATGTTCCTAGGTAGGTTTTGGAGCCTGAAATTTTCAGGCCTGAAAAACGCCTGAAAGTACTGAATACTTATAACTAACTTACAGCTACACACAACAGTCGAAATCCGAGATTTCTGCGACCAACGGTTCGCAAGTTATAAAGGATCTGAAATAATTTTATTAATCAATACATCAAAATGGCGGCTGAAAGCCAATTCCGTCAATTTAAGCCGTATTTGCCCAAGGTTTGGGCTCCGGCCGATAGAAAAAGGTGTCCTAAGACCAACACAACAATAAAAAATTTAATTTAGTGATTATTTATTGAATTATTAAGAAAATTCGAAGAAGAATATGTCGCAAAAATCTGGTCCACAAAAAATTTGGGGTTGTCGTCGATCTCGTTTACGAGAAAAACCACAAAAACCAAAACTTCTTTCACTTATTTATAGGTTAGAAAACGAAAATAAAGGTTTTTCGTTCATAACTTTTTTCCTCACTGTGATCCTGAGTGACACTTCACAACACTTCTGCGCGCCGCGATCGCGCAACTTTTGAGGTATAGCACTGGTTTCTAACTTCACAATGTCCGGAGTTATTAATTTTTTATCGTGGAGTAAATCAAAATCGTGGCTATCTCGGGCGCGGTTGACAGCCGTCTAAGTATTTATGGTTGGGACACATTTAAATTTGTTTTTATGGTAACAGGCGGCAAACCAGCAGACGGATTGCCTGATGGTAAGAAATTACCGCCGCCCATGGACTCAAGCAACACCACAGGAGTCACAAGTTCGTTGTCGCCCCTTGGGATTGGGAAAAAGGATAGGATGAGGAGTGGGATGAGGGAAAGGGAATAGGGGATTGGGCCTCCGGAACTCTCACTCACCGAGCGAAACGCAACAGTTTAAGTACTGTTATTTTACGTCGATTTTCTGTGAGAGGGTAGTACTTCCCCAGTCGAGCCGGCCCATTCATGCTGAAATCAGCAGGGCTGTACTACCTGTAAAAATACATTCTATAAACAAGTTCGCAATATTGAAAGAAGAAGGTGCCGAATTATTGCTTAGTTTGTTGCGAATTAGCAAACATCTTTGTCGGAAAGAAAACTTAAATATATCTGGTTACATAAAGTTGAGAACTGTGCTAGTTACCCGAGTAGTACAATGACTTAATTACCCGTAGTCTTAGTTAACATCTAAATAATTTATTTTGGCAATATTTTTATAGGTCTTTAGATGTAACTTTACAATTTGTAAACCTTGCTAAATAGTTAGTCAAATCAATAGCAAAAACATGATTGTAAATTATATATATGATCTCTTCGTAGTTGAACTGATTGATTGCACGGAAAGCACGATGTTTAAAATTATCACTTCAATACTTCGATATGCCTAGTGTCATTAAGCTCAAAAACACATGACAGAAAAAAAATCCTAAGAAGCTGTTTCGAGTACCTCTCGTTATTTAGTGCGACAAATGTAATTTGAAGATCATGTCTTCATTTCATCTCATATAATAGCAGGTGAGTTTATTGTCATGTGCCGAATGCGTTTGCAGAGTCTATGCCAAATGAGATGGAATTAAAACAAAGGTTGCACGATCGGTCGTAAGCGCAGTGCAACCTTCGGTCAAGGGAAGGAAGCAATCTAATTTATGGTAGTTCATTATGTTGTTAAAACTGTTCCATGGCTACGACGACTTTGACGTAATAATAAAAAAGGCACAAGAGAACTGATTGACACTTCTCGTTTCAAGTGGACCTTTTATTGCAAATAATTAATACTGTCATCTTACGGAATAAGATGGCAGTGTTCAGTATTTCCCTCGCATGTTGTTGGTCTATGAAAACATAGTAAAAGTGAAAGTAGATGGAAGAACTACGAGAACAGTACAGAAATAATGGTTTTATTTTATTAACATTGCTATGTTTGCCGTAAGAGTAGATGAATGTACACCAATTTATGCCACAATCGATAACGTAAACCATTTCACTTTAACAGCTGTGATAAAATAATTACCATATCTGTTAAAAATTATAACAGACTGCCTCGTTGGTCTCGCGGGATAATTTTGCGCGTTGGATTTGGAGGTCTCGGGTTCGATTCCCGGGTTGGGCAAAGTGTTATTGGGTTTTTCCGCTAGGAAATTCTCAGTAGCAGCACGGAGTCTGCTAATGTGCCCGGTACGGCAATAGGCTCGCCCCCTATTACGTGGGACTTAAATAAATCTGGCGAAATGTGGGTGTAATATTTACACCTCTGCCTACCCCTTCGGGGAAACAGGCGTGAGACTATAAAAAAATTATAACAGAGCTAGGCCATTGAATAAATAGACGGATAATGGGTTTGTGAACTAAGTATTGAAATTTTAAAGATTAAGTGGAACTTAATTTTTCTCTTCGATCTCTCAGTCAATATTTACTTTGAAAACAGTGTTAAGTGAATTAGTATCGGTACTCACGATGATGTCGGTTTTGCTGATCCATGCCTAAAAATAAATTCAGTTTATAAAATACCTCTGTTTCCAACTGCGCCCGAATGGTATAATTTCTTCACTAAATTGTATAATAAAAAGGTCGTAAGGAATAACGTGTCCGTGTGGTGACGGATTAAGAAAACGGAATGTCAGCACCCCATATCATCCCATAGGTGTCGTAAGAGCCGACAGAGGGAGCGACAGCACTGTAAGAGAAGGAAAACTAGATACAAACCCTATACTAACCCGTTTGGCCAGCGTCGTATAGTAGGTCAATTCCTCCTTTCAAAGGAGAGGCCTAGTCCAGCAGTGGACTCTTTAAGGCTGATGATAATAAGGAATACCTTCTCCCGACGCCATTATTTGCGGAAAATACTTTTCTCTGTATGGGGGTTGAACCTGCAACACACAGCGCAGCGTAGCACGAAGGAGACTACTCACACCATTTGTTGAATATATTGCTTCCTAGCCCCTTTTTGTGATAGCGTTGACATTCGTAGGCAGTTGCAAGGTGCTGGGGTTTTGACGGACAAATTATTATTATGTCTTTCTGAACAATCAGCGTTGGAGACTTTTAACGAGAGGTTTTTGGTCAGCACATGGTATAAACATATCTCTGGCTGATATTGTAGCGTAGTAAAATAGGCAGTTGGTAAGAAAATAATAATGTATCTCTACTTAGCCCGCTGGGAATTGAGTGAATATATATATTTTTAGAACAATAGCAGAGAGAGTGTCTTAATAAGGACGAAGTCCCAACTTTGTAACTCACAAAGGATGCTTTCAACTGCATTATATGGAAACATATCGTGTTATTTATTCACTATAATAGTGTGGGTGGACGATAATGCTTGCAGCATTTTAACTCAGTGATCCTGGACTGAAAGTTGTAAACACAGTAATTACCGTACTAACTCCGATAATGCCGTGTAGGGGGTGTCATGAACATTACAGTTAGTGCTATCTCACTGTTTTACTTGAGCGCATGTACTCGTTCACAAAAAAACTTAGTCATCAAAAACATATAACCACTATTTTAAATCGCCTGTCTATGAAAGTACTCTACGTAACACTCCCCTTTCCTCATTATCAGCCTTGTATATTATATACTGTCCCACGGCTGTGCTCAGGCTTTTGCTCACTATGGAAAGTCTAAGGCCAAACACTTATCTTTAGTATCCATCAAATTGAGATGTAGCTTTACATCCTGTTGGTTCCGTGAATAAATAACAGAATTCATTTTAAGAGATTTGAAATGAAAATTTCCACGGCACCGTATTTTATTAAAATATAATTCCATAGTAATCTGACGAATAGGATTATCGTTTAATACATCGAATATAACGAATAAATTTTCCTCTTCTGTATTAGAAATCTCTGGGTACTGTTGCCGTTTATTTTTGTATCAAATAATAATGTTAGTCTGATATTTCATTACAAAATAATAGGTTAGCTACTAAGTTCATGTAGTTCGGTGTTTTTTGCTTACTACATAAACTAATGTTAATTAGGTTTAGGTTGCTGTAATATGGACTAATTGGGGTTTACGTTGCATTAGTCTATTCGGTCCAATCTAATTTAGATACAGTTGAGCTACGTTGTCAAGCAGTTGCTCATTATAGCTTGAGCTTATAAGCAAGATACACTCGGGTGTTGTACCAACAATTACTTTGAGAAAGCCATGTATTCACTAGGGGACAAAGTCACTCGACTTATCGCGAACAGTCGCAGGACATTTACGTGCGACTGTCCCGCGACAATGTCGACCGAAATTTCACTCGTCCACATACCGGCATTGTGATCAAGATGTCGCCTATGTGTTAACACAGTTTCGTTGGTAGTGTGGACCAACGAAGTGTGCTATAATCGCGGGTAGTCGCGGAACAAATAGCAAAACACGTCCTTTTAAGTCAAATGCCGTTAGAAACTGTCGATGGACACGAAGTCGCGCAAGGTCGACGCTATCGGAGCGTCGACAAGTGACTTGTTCCCCGTCACGTAGATGTCGCCTGCAATGTCGGGCGATGTCCCCCGTGACGTCGCTCAACACGTAGAATTCGTGTCGGGCGACAAGGTCGCGGGACAAAAATGTCCCCTAATGAATACGAGGCTTTAGTCTCTCCTACTTAAACTTTCACAGTCCTCTGCTGGAATTAGACCTCTAATAATTTGGGTCACAGTAGCATTGTTAGTTATAGGAGAATATGGCCTGCTCTATCACGCTAGCCAGACAGATACACTAGGGCAAATAGGGTTTGACGTCGAGTATGCCGTCTCTTCGCAAAGATATATTTGCTTCGTGTATTTTCTTGGTCGTTTTACGACACCCACGAAATGAAATGGGGGAGTAACACTTTGTATTCTTAATCCGTCATTACACGTAACCTCACCATGTTAGCTATCTACGAAATAAAACAAATCTTGCCTCAAAGGAGTAAGACGGGCTTTCACAACTGTAAAGAAAATGTCGTATAATTTATATTATGTTTATTATTATGTTCTAAGTAAGTAATCACTGACTGATGCAATCTAAACTAAGTGCTGTTGCAATCCTTGCTTCACTATAGACTTGATTAAGAACATTGCTTGAACCTTGATGGTATAAAGTCAACCTCAAATAAACTTCTAAGCATACAAAATGAAGTCTTATTTAAACACTTTACTGAAGTAAGCAATCCATTTCTCTAGAAGACTTAAAGAGTTATATCAAAATTCATTTCAAAGTACGTATGAAATAAAATTTTACTTATCCGAAAAATTCGAGGTTAATAATATAGTACTAATATTTAATTAGCCATCATCGTGACGAAAATACTCTTTGCGCATTATGACTTCAAATTTATTAAGTCAAGAAACAAAATAGCGGGAATGGAGCGCGGTTCTGGGTGTTCAGCAAATTGACAATAATAAATTAAAAGCGGCAGTCTCAGCGCCGTCCCCAACAGATGGCGCTTGAAATACGACAGGTATTTAGCGTGTTACAACACCGTCCGCCACGATCCACGTTTTAATTTTATGCTTTACGAGCAATTTTTATATCAATTTTCCCTCGTCGTAGATAATTCAGCTGGCGCTTTTGATTTCGCAATTCTTGGAGTCGATACGGCATTTTGCGCCGAATGCCAGGACACAAAGTTACTTATATAAAGAATACAAAATTGCTTATAACAGTAAACTAGACATATTATATAAATAGTAAACGTTGCAGAAACTGTAGAAGGAACTCTACGTGCCTTGTATTAGCCCCCGGGAGATTATTTTCGATTTTCGGTATATGTGGCCGCTTAGAACAAATATCTAAAATAAGCTGTTTACTTTTCTTACCCGTGTGTGATAGCAATACTGAATAGGTATATCAAATAAAGTACCAAGTCAATCGTTGAGCCAAACGAAGTGAGATCTCACTTTTTCTTTCCAACGCCTTTACGTAACAAAAATTGTCCTTAGACAAGGTTAACAATATTATTAATCTAGTCCACATTTCCTCAGTATTTGTTTTTATTCATTTTATTAGGAATAATTATATTCTTTTCAATTTCAGTGGCAGCCTGAAAGTATCATCGTATAGACGGTGATCGACCTTTTTGCCAAAATAATTGTCGGACACATTGTGTAAACACAAATTGAGAAAAATAAATGTAGCACATTAATTGACTTGAATATTATAGCGTAGCAATTTGTGATATTATATTAGTTTTAACTTTGACGCCTGAATTTGAGTAATAGAAGCAAAAAAGCTCCAACTAGTTTTGTAATAGTTCGTTGAAGTAAGCATAACATTATTATTATTTCTTTTTATATATTTTATATACGTTTTTAGGGTTCCGTACCTAAAAGGTAAAAAACGTAACCCTATTACTAAGCCTCCGCTGTCTGTCTGTCTGTCCGTCTGTCCGTCTGTCTGTCACCAGGCTGTATCTCATAAACCATGATAGCTAGAAAGCTGAAATTTTCACAAATTATGTATTTCGGTTGCCGCTATAACAACAAATACTAAACATAAAAAAATGAAAATATTAAGGGGGGTCCCATACAAAAAACGTGTTTTTTTCGTATTTTTTGCTCAAAATTACTAACTGTAACAGGTAGACGCTTTAAATTTTCACAGAATATGTCGTTGTATATTACCTTTCAAAATAAATAATTAAATTTAAAAAAAGTAAATAATAAAGGGGGGCTCCCATACAACAAACGTAATTTTTAAGCAATTTGTTACTCGATCTTAATAAACAGGTAGAAACTTATAAAGTATTTAAGTATACATACAACGAACGTGATTTTCTTTTATAGATGATGGTACGGAACCCTTCGTGCGCGAGTCCGACTCGCACTTGCCCAATTTTTATTATTAATGTTATGGAATATAGGGGCCTGTGCCCCTTCGGCCAACCACACATATATTATGAAATGGTAAGCGAGGAGAATACTTGTTTTTAGATGAACTGTCCAGTCCCAAATTTTGAAGCCTTTGCTGACAATTATGGTGACCAAGCATAACAAGTATTCTACCACATACACACGTCACCATCTAGTCCCAAACTAAGCAGCGCTTGTACTATGAGCACTAGATAATATAATTGATAAACATACATATATACTTGTTTTTCGTAAATAGATACATATTATACATAAGAACTCATTAAATATAGTATGATGGCATCTTTAGGATTTAAGAAGATAATAAATTCAACTACTTCTCCTTAGAGTTCTTGCGCTTGCCTCTATAGAAGAAAAAATGAGATGAATGAGAAAAGATCACATACAAATACTGCATTTTATTTATTTGAGAAGTTAAATTTTTAGTAACAGTGACAATTACGAAATATACATGACGCGAAAGAGGTCTGGTCCACTGCTGAACTTAGGCCTCATTCGTGGCCGCCACTCTATTACCGTCCTGCTCTAACAACAATTGGTTTTCCGAGCCATGTGCCCACTTCCACTTCAGCTTGGCTTATCGGAGAGCTGTATCAGCGATTTGGGTCCCTGCAGATTGTCTGATTCGATCTCGTAAGAAAACTCTCATTACTCTCATGTTATCACACAAATTTAGATATGCTTATCACTGCATCAGACAAAGCTTGCCGAGCAGATACGTCTGAAGATCATAAAGTGCACAACGTGCAGTATTTGCGGCAAGTATATAAAAAAAATATATAACATATAAACTCAATAAAAAATATATAAATAAGTCATATTTTATGATATTATCATATTAGTTACTGCGGGTCGCTGCGCACCCCTTGGTGTTTGTTATGGCGACTAAAGGTAAAACACAATAAAATCAGTTGTCTGCTTGTTGCCGTGTAGGGGAGACCGGGTATGGTTGTCACAGAGGCCAAAACAGACAATTAAACGGCGTGGTAGGAGCGAGGGAGTAGCAGTAGAACATGCCGTTTAACCCCCCACGTGATTACAGCACGCACGGTCGTGCTCTAATTCAATTGGTCCCATGTGTTTACAGCACGCATGGTCGTGCTCTAAAAAAGTCGTCCTATTGGTCGCGGATTTTTACGTTTTGTTTTACTTAAACCAAGAAACGAAAGTAGTAACTATTAGAATAGTGCATATTATATGCAACTAAATCGTTTTAGAAGGGTGAGGGAAACGAAACGTGCCAAAAAATATTGAAATATTATTATCTGTGTCTCAGTTGCGAAAGCGTCCGCCATTGTTGTGTTTTGTTCCGCGATCTTTATAATAAAAGTTGTCTTGTGGAAGAAACCGGTGAATATTTTATAAAGATACTTATATAGATTTACTCAGAAATAAATAAATATTAATTGTGAAGTGACATTATTCGTGACAGAGACAAGAAATACAGTGATAAAAGGCAAAAACTTTTAAGAACGGCTATTTCTACTCTTGAAACTTGCTATTTTCGTAATAGTTTTATGATAAATACTCTTTTAATAGATATGAAAGACATAAAAGTACCCAGATTATTTATCTGAAAACATATTTTAGCAATTAAATACTAGTATTGTTGTACGTTTTCACTGTTATCGTGTTTCAAATGGTAAATAATTCACAGCCACAGTGTTCGCTACAGTAACATGGCGACCCGGCACGGCGAACTTTTTGTTACGCGTTCGGATTATAATTTTTTTAGTGGCGTTAGATTCATTTGTTACAAATAAATAATGTATTGTGTGAAAACCTAAAGATATATGTGATAATGTTTTTGTGTTTATGAACCAAACAAGTAATGAAATTCATTAATATGTGATGAAATGTTTGTGCGAACCAGTGAAAAATAACAAACTTCTAAGTTTGTAAGCTTGTTGTGCCGGAAAGTTGAGTATTTAGTAGTAATTTATGTTATTATTATCATAGCTGATTTTATAACCAACACAATGATATGCAATTTATGTGATATAATTATATTAAGGTGTCATAATTATTTTTTTTCCGGTAACCTATGCCAATGAAAATTTGCAGCAACGTGACCCTTTGCACTTGTGGCACTTTGCCTTTAGTTTGATCGCACCTCAAGGGTTAATGGACTTATTCGACCACTCAATATTCTGTTATGACCTCTATGACAACCAACCCTTGTTGGACACATTGTGTAAACACAAATGTGTTTACACAATGTGTAAACACATTTGTGTGACACTGTGACTATCATACCCGGTCTTCCATACAGGCTCAGCCTAGGGCGCAATCAAATAACCATGAGTGAATTTGCCTTAGAATATTAAGTCCGACCACTATATCAGGTTTTTCTCATTCGAACATGTATTTTCTGTAGACAATAGTTAACTAGAACGGATGTTTCGAAATAAGATAATTTTAGGGAAACGAGCGTCCTGTTAAGAAAACAATGATAGTAAAACGGGAAGAAAGTGCGAGTTAAAATAACCTCCGAGTTAAACAAAGTGGGTTGTTACGGAGTCTTTTGCTAAAAGTTAGTAGTAGTTGCATATTGTTACGAATTGAAAATAACGCCATCTATCAGTGAATGGGAGAACTACATGAGATTAGATGTATCGGTTGTTTAAGGCTGTTTCATCTATCCTCTAATAGATGGCGTAGGTGTAAATAGAACATTTACGCAATTCTAGAAACACCTTACACGTTTCCAGAAATATCGTGAGTCGTCTCGAAAAGCCTAGTGATGTTATCCGGCCAGTATAAATAGAGCGGGAGCGAACGGACCGGACAGTAACAATTGAATACGGAAAGCGATCAACATCAAGCGAAGGAAGTAATTCGGAAGTGTTTAGTGGTGTTTTATTAGTGTTGTTCTAGTGGTGTGAATAGTGTGTTTTACTAGTGAAGTGAAAATTAAGTGTGTGTATCTAGTGTTATACTTAGTGTTTGTGTTAGTGAATAAAGTTCAGTTTAAGTGGCGTAGTGTATATAATTTATCACGAACCCCAGCTCGTAACAAATTGGTGTCAGAAGAAAGGGATAAATTATGCCGGTTATGCCGAAGGAAGAAACTGAAGGTGTGCGTACCAGGAACCAGCGCCAGCAAGACCTGGACCAGAGACGCTTCGGAGACGTTCCTTCTCCATCGTCTGGTGGACCAGGCGAATCCGCGGATGCAGTGGAGCCTACAAGCGCACACTCCGTGGCGGTGCCCGACATCGCGGCTCTGATGACGTTCATGCAGGAGCACGCGCGCCGCCTGGAGGAACAACTACAGCGCGACAAGGAGGAGCAGGCCCGCCGTTTGGAGGAACAGCTGGTGGTGATGAAAGACCTCAGCGCCGCTGTAGGAAAGGACCTGAAGGTGGTAAAGGAGGAGCTCCAGCAGCACGAGGCTCGTGTCAGCGACGTGGAGAAGCTCGTACACGACCAGCTTGTGACTCGCGTCGCCTCTATAGAGAAGCGTGTACACGACCATCACGAGACCTTTGTCGCTGAAGTGGAGAGGAGATTGCGTGGGCTCGGATCCAACGAAGTGACATCTGCGACTGTAGTGCCCTCACCTCGTGGGTTTAAGGTTCCACCATTTGATGGCTCGTCATCATGGTCTGCATACAAGATCCAGTTTGAGGCTGTGATGCGATCGAATGGGTGGACCAAACAACAGGCCTTAACCGCCCTAACCTTGGGCCTTCGCGACCGGGCCTTGACAGTGTTGGAGGCACTCGGACAAGACGTCACCTACGAGAAGCTTCTGGAGGCGCTGGAGGCGAGGTACGGAGACGCGCACCTCGAACATGTGTATCGTGCTCAGCTGAAGGACAGGACGCAACGCACCGGAGAAACTCTGCAGCAGTGGGCTCTAGAGGTAGAAAAGCTGGTCAGGAAGGCATACCAGTCGTCTCCTGCGCTTATTGATGGGAACCTCGTACAGGCGTTTACGGATGGGATCCGGGACCTGGAGGTAAGGGCAGCAGTGAGGCTTGGGCACTTCAAGGACCTCAAGGACGCCTTAGCCCACGCTCTGGAGGTGGAAGCAGTGCGACGCGACGACCGAGGTCACCGCATCAGGGAAGTTGTGTCGTCACCTCGGTGCTACAACTGTGGAGAAAGAGGCCATATCCGCTTGAGCTGCCCAAAGCGTAGGCAGCCTGGTGACACCCTGTCTCCACCAAAGGGGTCGCCTGATGTGCCTGCCAGGCAGCGAGAGCAGGGAAACGAGTAGAAGCCAGGACTGCGGGGCGGGTGCTGGCTGGTAATGGAAGAGCCCCAAGTATCTCGATCTCGCAATCATGCGACGGGAACAGCCTGATCATCGAAGGCGAAATTAACAGAACATCATGCAAGCTGACATTGGACACGGGTGCTTCTCGGACAGTCGTCGGTTTCCATCTGGCAAGACGGGTTCTTCGGAGCTGCTTCAGGAACAATGAATGTGTGAATCTGAGAACAGCTACCGGTCAGCACATAACCGTCCGAGGTGAAATGGAGGTGGATCTGAAGCTAGGCAACAAAGTTTACCGTCACAAAGTCATCGTGGCCGATATAGTGGACGACTGCATCCTGGGCCTAGACTTCATGCGGGAGTATCGCTGCGAGATCGATGTTAACCAGGGAGAGTTGAAATGTAGCTCGGAAGAAGTCTTCATGGAAGGCGCAACTTCAGGAAAAGTGTACTGCCTGAAGAATGTCACGCTTCAACCGCGGTCGGAAACGGTTGTACCGGTTTGTTTACCCGGGAGTTCTGGTCGAGGGAACCGCTGCGTACTTATCGAAGGCCTAGAGAAAGAGGCATCGTGGAAGATTGCACGAACCTTGGTAAGGGGTACCAAAGTTTCATCAGTACGCGCACTAAATGCGAGTGACAAGGAAGTGTTGCTCAAGAAAGGGACGGAATTGGGCACCTATGAAGGAGCGGCTTGGATGCGTAGATGTCAGGAGCAACCTACCAGCGCCAAGGTTCAGGCTGCACGATTCGACATGTCTTCACTTTTGGAGGACTGCCAAAGTACCCTGTCAGAAGAAGAGAAGACCAAGGCTAAGAAGATGTTAAACCGGTTCGCCGATATTTTTTCGACCAGTGATGCCGACATAGGGAAGACAGCACTAGTCCAGCACAAAATAAACACGGGAAGTGAAGCACCGATTCGCCAGCGACCAAGACGTGTGCCAGTGGCACGGGAACGTGAAGTAGAAGCTATGATCGACGGTATGGTGAAAGAAGGCGTAATCGAGCCTTCGTCCAGCCCGTGGTGCTCTCCGGTGGTGTTAGTTAAGAAGAAGGATGGCAGCATGCGCTTCTGTGTAGACTACCGCCGATTGAATGACATCACGAAGAAGGACAGCTACCCGCTGCCAAGGATCGATGACACACTGGATACGCTGACGGGGATGAAGTGGTTTTCTACCTTAGACCTAAAAAGTGGCTACTGGCAGGTGGAAATAGATCCTCGAGACAAGGAGAAGACGGCATTCTCCACAGGGAAAGGATTATGGCAATTTAACGTCATGCCCTTTGGATTGTGCAACGCTCCGGCTACTTTTGAGAGACTGATGGAGCGAGTGCTCATGGGACTGATTGGAGACGCCTGCCTGGTCTACTTGGATGACATCATCATCGTGGGGCACACCTTCCAGGATCACCTTCGAAACTTGGAGCAAGTGCTGTCAAAGATACGAGGAGCTAATTTGAAGCTGAGTCCGAAGAAATGCGCGTTATTCAGACGGCAAGTGAACTTTCTAGGACATGTAGTCTCGGAGAACGGTATTCAAACCGACCCAGATAAGATCATTGCCGTGAAGGAATGGCCAGTTCCAGAGAACAAAACGCAGGTCAGAGCATTCCTCGGATTATGCTCCTACTATAGACGGTTTGTGAAGAACTTTGCTGACATTGCTCGACCTCTTCATAAGCTCACCGAAGACAGAGTACAGTTCTGTTGGAATGAGAGCTGTGACGTTGCATTCCAGAAGCTCAAGGAACATCTGTGTACATCTGTGCACCTATTCTAGCCTACCCTGACAATGAGCATGAATTCATAGTTGACACAGATGCCAGTAACACCGGAATTGGCGGCGTGCTGTCACAGAAGAAGGGTGATCAAGAATTTGTTATAGCATACTTCAGCAAGACCTTATCCAAACCCGAAAGAAACTACTGCGTCACCAGGCGAGAACTCTTGGCTGTAGTAAAGACGTTGCAGCATTTCAACAAATACTTGTTGGGCCGTAAATTCCACCTGCGAACCGACCATGCAGCGCTGAAATGGCTACTTCAATTTAAGGACCCAGAAGGACAAGTAGCTAGATGGATTGAACTACTGCAAGAGTTTGATTTTGTAATACAACATCGCAGCGGCAAGTCCCATGGTAACGCAGATGCCCTATCGCGTAGGCCGTGTCCCGACCAGTGCAAGTACAAGCACTGTAGCCGACAGGAAGCAAAGCAGGCAGCGCTAGTGAGGATGTTAAAGACGGATCTAAGCGACGAATGGAGAGAAGCTTTGCAGAGTGCTCAGCAAGATGACAAGGATGTACAGCCGATTCTTGAATGGAAAAAATCAGATGCGCCTAGGCCCAAATGGAGTGATATCGCAGCAATGAGCCCCATCACCAAGAGTTATTGGGCACAGTGGGAAAGCTTGGTCGTCCAGGATGGAGTTCTGTGCCGCAAATGGGAAAACGCTCGCGGTAACCAGTGCCATTTGCAAATGGTAGTGCCCAAAACTAAGGTGCCGGAAGTCTTGCAGCTCTATCACAATGGTGCTTCGGGAGGTCACATGGGAGTTAAAAAGACCCTTACTAAGATCCGGGAGCGGTTTTATTGGCTCCACTGTCGAGATGACGTCGAGGATTGGTGCCGCAAATGCACAAGTTGTGCGGCTGTCAAGGGGCCACATACTCGAAGCAGAGGTGCATTAAAGGTGTACAATGTGGGAGCTCCATGGGAGCGCATAGCGTTGGATGTCGCTGGGCCGTTTCCTGAGAGCCAGGACGGAAACAAATACTTCTTGGTTGTGATGGATTACTTCACGAAGTGGCCTGAAGTGTTTGCAATCCCAAATCAAGAAGCTACCACAGTGGCCGATAAGCTGGTGCATGAAGTCTTTTGTCGGTTCGGGGTGCCCTTGGAAATCCACAGCGATCAAGGCCGGAACTTCGAATCTGAGGTATTCAAGGAGACTTGTCGCGTAATGGGTGCACATAAAACCAGAACCACGGCTTATCATCCGCAATCAGATGGCATGGTTGAACGGTTTAACCAATCACTGGAAAGGTACCTGGCGAAGGTCGTGGAGAGCAAACAAAGAGATTGGGACAAGCACATCCAACCATTTCTCCTGTCATATCGCAGTGCGGTCCACGAAACTACAAGAGTAACACCAGCTTTTGCCAATTTCGGTAGAGAGCTCCGTTTACCTGCAGACCTTATCACCGGTATTCCACCAGAATCTCCACGCAATATAACGGATTACGCAACCGAGCTACGCAACAGGATGAACGACGTATACGAGCACATCAGGGAATCTGGACAACAGATGTCTGAGAAGATGAAGACTCGCTACGACCGGAAGGCAAACAACAAAGGCTTCGATGAGGGATCATTGGTGTGGCTTCATAACCCAGTACGAAGCAAAGGAAAATCGCCTAAGTTACAAGCCAGATGGGACGGGCCATATCGCATAATTACCAGGATGAACGACGTCACCTATCGAATCCAGAAGGGGTCGCGAGGTGCACCGAAGATAGTTCATGTGGACCGGTTGGCTCGTTACTATGGGTCTAACGATGTTCGAGACGAACACGATTAAGAGGGAGGCCGTGTTACGAATTGAAAATAACGCCATCTATCAGTGAATGGGAGAACTACATGAGATTAGATGTATCGGTTGTTTAAGGCTGTTTCATCTATCCTCTAATAGATGGCGTAGGTGTAAATAGAACATTTACGCAATTCTAGAAACACCTTACACGTTTCCAGAAATATCGTGAGTCGTCTCGAAAAGCCTAGTGATGTTATCCGGCCAGTATAAATAGAGCGGGAGCGAACGGACCGGACAGTAACAATTGAATACGGAAAGCGATCAACATCAAGCGAAGGAAGTAATTCGGAAGTGTTTAGTGGTGTTTTATTAGTGTTGTTCTAGTGGTGTGAATAGTGTGTTTTACTAGTGAAGTGAAAATTAAGTGTGTGTATCTAGTGTTATACTTAGTGTTTGTGTTAGTGAATAAAGTTCAGTTTAAGTGGCGTAGTGTATATAATTTATCACGAACCCCAGCTCGTAACAATATGTTATAGTATGTTGCATGGTATAGTTGCATGCAGTAGGTAGTTGCATTGTAAAAAGTTTGAAAAACTTATAATCGGCTCGCTTTTAAAAGGATTATATAAAAATTATTTACTTTCAATTTCCTATTTGCGGGTACTTGTTGAAGTAAATTCATAAATATTTAAAGTTATATTTATAAATTCTAGTATATTACTGCAATCGACATCTGCTCCAGCTGACGTCAGAATATTAGATCACAGACACAGTGTGGCCTACAAAAGAAGAATATGTTCATTGAATTTCTATCGTTTGCGATACTGGAATGACAATTATTTACATGCAGGTCAAAATCACTGCACTAAGACAAATTGTTCACACCGACTACTATCACGAACATCCTATCTGTAGTTATGTAGGAATTTAGGAGCGCTGCGTTGCGCAAAAAAAAACCTATTCATTTACTTCAATAAACTTCAATAATAGCCTTAACTGTTTTGAAAAGTAGGTCAATATAGTATCTTATTATTGACCAAATGATTCGCTCATTACCATATTCATTATTAGCTTACCTACTTAGGTACTTGTTGTTATCTATTTGAACCTGGTATAACTTAATTCTGTCTGCATATTTACTAAATGTTGGTCTACGTTCAACGTTGTCATAAACTCCTTCGTTTCATAGCCAAATCGTAAAAAAGTCTTCCACTCAATGTTGCCACTATTTGCGAACACATGCTCCCCCTTTGTGACACATTACAACTGAATAATAAAGGTAAGTGAAATATTTGATTTGTTGCGACTATAGACTACATTTGGCATCAAATTACCAAGTCGTGTCGGAAAGTCGTGAATAAGCCGTGCGGAAATCGTGTGACGTAGATAGTAGTATTACGTGAAAAAAACAGAACGTCGCTTTAGTGAATTATCGCACTCGTACGACAGACTGACATGACACATCCGCTATTTTGTACCACTAGTTTAGCTAGACGATGTCGTATTTCGTATTTCCATATTCGATTTATAAATGAAAGATACAGTTGAGGAAAATTTCATACTCCGGAATTACTTGATGCGGAAGCAATTTCCGTCGATGCCTTAAGAATAAGTTATATGACAGCTTTTAAATATAGCTTTACTTTTTTATCAAAATTAACAACGCAATACACAGCGATGTTACAATTGATGTTATTTAAAAAATAATCGCAATGAAAAGCAACGTTAAAATTCATTTGCGGATTGTATATCAATGGTATCCTTATTTAAATAAGAACAGGCCATTTGTACTGAATTACAAATGAAAAAGGAGCGGTAGCGCTAATTTTTAAAGGGTAATCTTTTTACTCCTTGGTTTTGGGCAACTCAACAAAAAAATTATTATGCAAATCCGTTTTGCCTTTTCACGGCCTCATTTACAGGCGAAATAAAAGTATCGGTAGTTTATTACATCTGACGGATTAGGACAAACAAATGTAGGAAGGAATCGTTACACTTGATGATCTCATAAAACACAACATTAACATGTTTACTACAGTAGAAGGTGCGGAAACATTAACTGCGGCTGCGAAACTCATCAATGTCGCACATCGCGTCGGCGTGAGTACGCTGATCGAAATCTATATCGATAGTATCACCACCCTAGCAAAGGCAAGTTCATTTAACTTCGTGTCAATAGAGAAGCTCATACATCGATAGTGTTTGCAGCGGCGGGAGTTAACAAGAGTACGCAAAGTGTTTTGTCACGTCCGTGACCAACACAACTAGCGGGGAACGTGATGTCACGCGCCCCTTTGATTTATGAAGGGAAAGTCGTCGGCCGACCGTACGAAAAATGTTACACCCGATAGCCTATGCGGGGACTTGTGACCGCCACCGACAAATGAACGAAACTCAATTTATTCTGTTACTGGAAACATGGGATTATGGGACATTTATAGCAGTTGGTTGATTCAAACTTCGATGGGTTGTTTTAAGCGACCACTGTTGGGCGATTTTTGTGAACTATTACTTCTTTGTGTGATGAGCATAATTAACTGATCCGTGCCTGGTTTTAATTAATTTGTGCATGACATAAAAGTATATTTTAAAATAAATAAATAACTGGTCACCATAGAACATGCGGTGTTTAGGAGCCCGGCGTCGTTTCATAGTAAACATGATTTGAGTGAATGTTAAATTTAAATTGAATTAATTTTTATAACATAGTTAAGAAGTAACATCCGCCTTTCTTCTATATTATTATATGATGCCGTGGGGGCCAGGGTACAGGGCCGATGATATACATTTTACTTTGATATTGTATCACCTTTATGTAGCTTATGGAGTGCAATAAAATATTGAGTATTTATTGACACAACATTACCACATGCATATTTTAATAGTAAACAGTTATTTGTAAACTGTATAATAGTATCTATGCCACTACTTTAGGTGTGTATGTAACGTAAACTGTAACGCCCTTCTCTCGAACCTTGCTCTGCGCATTTTTGTATCTCTTTGTACTAAATTAATTATACGGCAACGTGTAGCTAGACCCTGTTCTGAGTCTAATTGCGCCTACTAAATTTTAGACCCTTTTTAATTTTCGTTTCGTGCTCACGTGTTAAGTGTAGGATTTGCTGTACATAATCATTTTATTTCTTATAAAGCTGATAGATATTCAGTTATATCTGGTTAGACTAGTAAGCGGAACCCGGCCTCCAAGGCGTGTAAGTATTGGATGCAACTGCGATAACACCAAGACAATGATGAATCATTTTATTTATTAAATTGTATTGTGACAATCTTATTTCATTTTAATACACTAAATAATCATAACGAGTCATACTAATTAGACATTCTGTTCACTGCAGAAATTTTCCGAGACTAAGACTGGCTGTCCACTGGGAGAAAGGATAGTGAACTTTGCCAATATAACCAATAGAAATTCGCAAAACCAATAGCAAAGCATGAAACCAATAGCATTCCATTAATTTCGCACTCTCGCGGTGTTTTCATGAAATTTTATTGGTTATATTGACTTATCCTCTGCTTCTGTAGAAAATCTTACGGAACTGCAGAAGTTTATTTACAGCAATTTTCAAACTATAGTTTATAGGTGACCACTGTTGATATACGGTATATATCTTTAGAAAAAAAATAGGGAGATGGCCTAATTAATGAAATGATGAACTAACAAACAGCTACATAGATGTTGCGGGTTCCCAGGATGTGCATCTGACTTTCAAAGTTACGTGTATAAAATTATTAATTATCGCTTGCGAAACATTGCAGAAAAATGTCTTGAGAAAACTCATATCTATGAGCTATCGAAAGATATTTGAAGTCTGCCAACCTGTACTTGGCCAGGGTTGTTCTTACCCTTCTCTTGGTGAATATAAGTCTGTGTTCAGCAGTGGGATAATTTAAAACAATGCTTATGTAATTGTAATATAATATTAATAGAAATAAAAGTAAATAATCATGTAACAGATTTGCCAATACGATTTACCTCATCCTTCTCCTACAAATTAAAGCGATCTTAGACGAGTTTCATACTGCTACAGTAGTAGCGAGATTGTGTACTAACAGTACACATACTCTTAGTAATACGTGTAAACAGTATAGAATCTGCGGTGAGGTAATTATTACTCAAACACTGCTTATGCATATTGCAAATAGCGTCTGAGAGCGGAAGGTGGAATAATTCATGTTGGTATACATTATGAAAATTTGAATTATGTACTTAACAAAAATTACATGAACACCATTATAGTCATAGCAAAATTTAATTTAGCATCCGTTTCAGTTATATTTAATACTATTGCGTACACTAGCACAATATTATACATATTTTGTTAAAAATAAAAGGTTAAGCCTGATAAATTGTATTTTTTTTACTTTGTTTACTGTATCAATATTAACATAAATTTTAGCCTAAAAGTAATTTATTTCTGACACAAATAGCTCTGAGGCATAATAGAGCTCTTTAAATATTTTCCTTTCGATCCCGAACTACTACCTTTACAGCCTTAGAGTAAAAAGTGGACGGAAATAGCCAGCTTGCCACTTTATCTAGATCCAACCAAGACGTACTCGCACAGGCAAAACAATTTGTTCACTCAATGACAAAGGAACTCTGAGAAAATAAGATTTTTCTTGTGACCAAAGGAATTCACGACAACCCACTCCAGGTACTCCTTGTAAATTAAAAAAAAATCCCCTAAGGATACTAGTTATGAGCTGAGGAAGCCCGCTATTCTTGTTTTGTACGTGTTTTCTTTTAATTAAATAACAATATTATTGCGTCGGCGATAAAATACGTAACATTTTTGTATGTAGGTATAATACACACATTTAATTTTCAGCTTGTTTATTATATTGGTTGCTCTGTCATTCGAAAAAATATATTTATTTATATTTATTTGTAGACTCCCGCCTGTATCCCCGAAAGGGTAGGCAGAGGTGTAATATTACACCCACATTTCGCCATGAATTTATAGGTCCCACGTATATGTAGACTCCGTGCTGCTACTGAGAATTTCCCAACGGAAAAACTCAATACCACTTTGCCAGACCCGGGAATCGAACCTGAGACCTCCCAATCCCACGCGCACATTTATGCCGCGAGACCAACGAGGCAGTCATTCGCAAAGAATTAAAATAATTGAAAAAGAATTAAAATAATTGAATATATTCGAAAAAATATATTCAATTATTTTAATTCTTTTCCATTCTTACGAAGTCTTCTTTATTTCGAATGAAAATTTGATAAAAATGAGGTATTTTCTACAATGTGATTGATCCATTCACACAAGCTCGTGATTAACATTCAGCTCGGCGCAGTGGCGACGCTCTTTAATGGTTTCAATTGTGCAGAAAATTTTATTGCATTCAATGAATCTACTGAGGTATTTGGCCACGGGCGGCGCCCTTTCATACCTCACCTTTATCGATTCAAAGCTGCGAGTATTATTTCTGCATCAAAAGAGGAAAGCCATGAAATTTGGAAACGTATTATTCAATTTATGGCGCTTTGACATTTCGTCTTTTCTATTCACGTTTTAGTAACGAAAATCCGTCACAATTTTGTAAGAAAAGTATTAAGATTAAGCTTACGTGCGTGTTAAATATTTATAATGTTCAAGAGAATTATTATACATGTTTGTATGTATGTATTCAGGGACTAACTTAGCTAAACTTTCTGACTAGGATATATTATAGGATAGGATATATAGGATTCATTAACATTGCTTGATTAAATGTTAATTTTATATTAAGATTAACCTAGTGATTTTCTTCTCGTGCCTTTGATCGTAAAAGAGATTGTGTGCGAAAGTTTTCTTATTATCTGCAAGTTATATTTGATAATTAAAAATACTTTATTACAATAGAAACTTTAATAATAATTATGTACAACATTGCCATATAACTATGAATAACTCTGTTACTTGTTACTACGAGTATAAGTAATCATTTCTTAACGTTGTTCTTTTACATCGTGTGAAGAAAATAGAATCAGGTTTTTCTTCTGCAACACCAAAAAGCTTCTAAGCGACCTAATATGTATAATTTGACTACGTAACTTTGAAAAATAAACTTGCTCTATATAAATATTAACGTTTTAAAAAAAATTGAATATGGAATCAATATTCTAACTCGTTGAAGATTGAAAAAGGCGAATATTAATCCAGACATGATCTATCCCATATTACTCCCGCACAGCGGTCGATTAACAGATTTAATAATCGATTACGCGCACAAATTAACGTTGCACGGAGGAGCTCGGGTAACTTTGGCTACAATTCGCCAAAAGTATTGGATTATTGAGGGAAACCGGGCAGTGAAGAAGCGCCTTCAAATCTGCGTAACTTGCCGTAAGCAGAATCCCATTAAAATGACACAATTAATGGGTGATTTACCATCTCAGCGATGCAATCAAGCAAAACCTTTCTATCACACCGGAGTCGATTTTACAGGACATGTGATGATAAAAGCCAACAAGGGCCGTGGTATCAAGACCACAAAGGGGTATATAGCAGTGTTCGTTTGCATGGTCACAAAACTAGTCCATGTAGAGTTAGTATCAGACCTATCATCATCCGCATTCCTCGCAGCCTTACGCAGGATGGCTGCAAGAAAAGGGAACCCTCGTCACATGTACTGCGACAATGGCACCAATTTCGTCGGCGCCAACAAAATTTTTGTCAGAAGAATATCAACACATTCTGAATACATTCGATCAGGACTTCAAAAGGGAAATTATCAACATGGAGATCGAGTGGCACTTCAATGCACCTTCTTGGCCTTCAGCAGGCGGTTTATGGGAAGCAGCGTTTAAGAGCGTTAAGTACCATCTTAGAAGAGTCATTGGAGAGCAGCGTCTAACTTTCGAGGAGTATGCGACGGTATTAGCGCAAGTAGAAGCTATACTTAACTCGAGACCCTTGTGCCCTTTGACAGAAGATCCAAACGACTTAGAGTTTCTTACCCCATCGAGCTTCATCAACATCAATCGAGACATGACTATTCTAGAGACTGAGACGGACATGCGTACTAGATGGTATCTCACACAAAAGATTGTACAAGACGTTTGGAAGAGATGGCGATCTGAATATCTTTGTCAATTAACAGCTAGAAGCAAGTGGAGACAAAATAAGACAAACATTAAAATCAACGACGTAGTAACCATCAATGATGCGAACCTTCCTCCTGGCAAGTGGGCGATCGGTCGCGTCGTTGAGTTACATCATGGGTCGGATGGCCACGTCAGAGTGGTCACGTTGCGAACCAAAAATGGACTTATCAAGCGTCCGATTGTAAAATTATCAATATTGCCTGTGAACGAAAAACAACAAGTCGAAGACGACACCATCAATACGTCACAAAACAAAAGTCGACAAAAAACAACTAACTGCAGTTTCGTCTCTCTGGCAACATTACTTCTATTTTTTATGAGCATTATTACTTCATGTCAATGTTCCTATAATACAACGCAGCTAAAAGAAAGTCAAGGGTTATTCTTTGACAAGGTGGCCGACATGAAATTAATAAGGGACGAATGGAAAATAGTCACTTATTACGACATGGATACATACTGGCAAGGAACAACGGCATGTAACAAATATTTGAAATACTTAGGACGTTTGTGTAGTAAACTTCAAGGACGTGTGACGTTATATCGGCTCAATTTCAACTCAAGTTCTCAGAATTGGAATACAATAACAATATTATGTTATTTAATACCAACTACAATAGCACGCGCCGCGACAAGCGCCGGCGCAGAGGCTTAGTCAATGGTGTCGGGTATCTCGCTAATAGCCTGTTCGGCGTACTCGACGACCATTTCGCTGAGCAATATAAAAACGATGTACAATTAATACAAGACAACGAGAATCATTTGGCTTCACTTCTAAGGAATCAAACGTCCGTTATAGAAGTAGAATATAATATCTTGAAGAGAACTGAGGACTCTCTCAATAAACAGCACAAAATGCTCAACCAGCTATCTCTCAAGTTCGATAGTGTGGCACAGACTGTGAAAATTCAAGCCGAAAGAAGTCAACAAAATAATGAGTTTACTTTGGCATCACTAGCCACAAGTAATATGATAAGACGGTTAGAGACTATTCAGACTACTCTGCTCGATACCTTAATGGATGTCTACCAAGGTAGAATAAATTTTCATTTGATATCACCTAGTCAACTACGAGACACTTTGAGTACTATTTCAAGCCACCTAACAAAGGATCTCTCTTTACCCGTCAACAATTTACAGAGCGACTTCACAAGTATTTATAAACTTTTGAAAATCAAGGCGAAGATGTGTAAAGGGTACTTAATATTTGAATTAAAGGTGCCATTAATTACACGGGATTCCTTTGAAATCATGAAGGTTTCATCAATACCTAGAGCTATGGGTCATGGTAAAATGGTCAAAATATTGCTGGCAGCAGACTATGTTGCAATAAGTCTACGGAAAGAGTCTTACGTGGCGATGACTACCTTTGACATCAACTCTTGTAAGCATGATGTGACGGACGAGTACTTATGCTATATACACAGACCTATTTATCGTCTTAAAGCCGATGAAACTTTCTGCCGTATAGATTACAGCACAGGCAAATGCATGTTCACCGCAACACCATGCATGAATGAGTGGACAGAAATAAATCAAGTAAACAGATATATGTATTTCTGTTGTGACGTATGTAACATTCGAGTTTTATGTGAAGACCAAGCTTTATCAAGACGATTGGAAAGGAGTGGTATATTAAGCATTGAACAAGGTTGTTTAATTCAAACAGAAAACTTTACAATATATGCACACAATGCTGGTATAAGCAACCTACATATAAAACCTAACTTATACGGACCCGAGATAAACCCAATAAATCATGTCATAGATATTAGCGCTACAAATGCCGTAATGCAGAATTACTCAGCTCAGACTGAACAGTTAGATGAGCTTAAAAGGCAAATAGAAACGCTCAAAAATAGCGATTACCTGGCAAATAAGGTTTCGTATCATGACATACATCACTATACCATAATTTATGTAATGGTTGGAATGGCTTTACTGGTTGGTGTTATCGTCGTGCTACGTCAACTTCGCGGTAAGCGGCTTTCTCGTCAGGCGGCAGGGAAGGTTGACCAAGCGACTTCACAGCCTGGCGCCACTAGGGATCGAGAGTCACCAGGCGGGCCGGCAAGTCCGACTTCGGGAACTCGTATTTATAGTATAAGTGCGCGCGATAATCAGTGTAACATCAATAGTGTAAGTGATAACCGAAATGAAAGTGCGTATAGTGAAATTTCAGTGCACAAAGTAGACAAGTGCGTTACTCCAATGCCAAGAACGACACGATTTAATTAGGGACTTTATAGTATTATTATAAGGACCCAATGAATTCATCTTATACTATATCATTATCAGCATCATTCACATACCTCACCATCATCTTTCTCCCGTGGGGAGCATGTACAGTGCAAACTGTATATTTTTCATAAGTCATCAATTTACGTGACACGCGCAAATTAATTATATTACAAATCAGTTCGCTATAGGCTAGCAAGAACGCCGCGCGTGCTCACTAATCATTATTTTATTGTAAACACGTCATTCACTACAATTAAGTTCGATCAAATAAATTCAGTTAAAATATTATACCGCGTTATCATTACAACTAACTAAGTGTATAGGTTAACAACAAGAACCCGTACAGTGATCCTTTGATGAAACTTCTATATTATTATTTTATGTAGGTACCTATATCACATTATTTAAGGCACATCAATTTCTGTAGATACATATCTTAATCAAATAAAATGCCAAGTAAATCATTATAAAAACGTGTAATGGCAAAATGCTGCCGAGTGTAATGTTATAATTATATCGGCCGACAACAGGTAGCTGTACCTAGTATACGAGTATTACAGGTATTATTTTAAACAAGCTGACGCTTGTGGTTTTGTCAACGACTACGTACTTTCAAGAGTTAATTCTTAAAATTATTTAGCTTAAGTACCTACGAAAAATCCTTCTAAATATTTTGTGACTAACAGGCTAAGTGCCTGGGCACTGGGATGTCGGTTTGTGTGGCCTCGGTAAGGAGTAGCAGAAAATATTTTAGTATGCTGTATTTTTGTTGCTCTTAATACTTTAATAATTTCGGTACATTTAGTCTTTTATGCAGTACTTATAAATGTGTTTAGTGAATATGCTGCTTAGATTAAATCTGTATCTGCTACACAAAAACACTTCCCGTGTCTATAAAAAAAATATCTAGAGTATGAAGAATTTAATATATCTTTAAATCAATTGATCGTTCTTCTCACGGGACAACACTGTCCGTCGTTGAATGATTGGAATATTCCCCACGATATCGAGTTGCCATCGTTTGTGACACACTATCTGTTATTTGACCGGATTGACTTCTTCAATTGTATGTCAACATATGTTAAAAGGTGATGCTGCTGTCTATTATCTTCTCAAGTATGCGGTTACACCGGCGTAACTGCAACAAACAAACCGCGCATCGTCATTTATTGAGATTGATTATTTTTTTTTTTTTACAAATAAACTGATACAAAAGCTCATTATAGTGCAATATTTTATAGGACTTACAAAGAGAAAAGGCCCCAATTTTTTGGGGTTTCAAATAGTGTTGTCTTGTATAGAGATTGAACCCGCAATACTCGATGAGCTGTTAAATAGTGAGACATTCGCCCAAACCACAACGCCTGCTATGTATTCTTTTAGCTAGCTAAATGACTCATGAGAGATAGCTATCACACATGAGTCAAAAATACTAAGTCAATAATTATGTTGTTGTACTATTATTATTAATGGCTTGTATTTCGCATACGAGGAAATAAACTAAACGGAACAAAGTGGAGTGATCGTTGAGAGCGGGATAGTTGGTAGGTTGCACACCCCTGTCGGTGGTCCGCAGGTGACCATCACTTGTAACAAAACTTTAGTTTTCGTCGCCTCACAGATTTTCGTCAGCTCTCAGCCCCGACGTTTTTAAAAGCTTGTTACCCTACTTCATTCTATTTTAGACATAATTACATTCCCTCTAAGCAGCGATAGCCTAGTGGAGAGACCGACAGACTGCTACGCAGAGGGTCCGGGTCCGAATCCACGGCACGCACCGATGACTTTTCGGAGTTATCTGCGTATTAAATTGTTAATTATCGCTTCCTAAACGGTGAAGGAAAACATCGTGAGGAAACCTGCATGTCTGAGAGTTCTCCATACTTGATACTTGATGGCACGGGCTGTTTCCGCAACTCCACGTCTTGGCGTGTATTTTGCGTGCGGGTGGGAATGGTGTCTTCATTCGAGCCACCCCAGCTCTTCGAGGAAGGCCAGCAGACTCTTGATGTGGCCCACGGCCTCCCTCAGGGTGCTGTATCTGGTCAGGTACTGCTGCCTGTACTGTGCGACCACAGGGCAGTCGAGGAGCAGGTGGGCTGCCGTCTCGTCTGCTGCCATACAGGCCCTGCACAGCGGGCTGTCGGTGATACCTATAGTAAATAGGTGTTTATTAAAGAATCCGTGTCCTGTGTAGGCGGCCGTGACTGTCCGTAGTTGTTGTTTGGACAGCCGGAGGATTTGTTTGGCTATCTTACCGTCTACTGCGGGAAGAGCCTCCCTGGCCTGCCTACATGTTTCAATACCAATCCAGGACTGGTTGTGTTTGGTCCTGGTCCTATTTCTTACCAGGTTGCGATAAAAACCAGAAGGGAGGGGAATTATGGGCTCGGGTCCCACCACCTCTAAAGTGGCCCCTCTTCTGGCGAGTACGTCGGCTGCGTCATTCCCTCTTGAGCCACTGTGGCCCTTGATCCATTGCAGTGTTAATTTGTTTAGTTTACCTACCTCTGTTAGTTTCTGGTGGCATTCAAGCGTGAGTGCCGAGGTGATAGTATGGCTTTTGAGGGCTGAGAGGACAGCCTTACTATCTGAGAGGATCCTAATGGATCGTTCCCTTACCTCACGTGCCATGATTGCTGTGGCAGCTAGGATTATGCCAAAACATTCGGCCTGGTAGACCGTGTTGTAGGCTCCCAGCGGTGCTGCGATGTTGATGTTTAGGTCCTCGGAGAATACTCCTGAACCCGTACCTGTATCCGTTTTGGACCCATCTGTGAAGATCGTGAGCTCGTTGTGATTAACTGCACCTCCGTGTAGATCCTCGTACAGTTGGATTTTGTATTTCTTGTCGAAAACAAATTGTTTCGGTATGCGGTCGCTTATTGCTTGTGTGATAGGAACTTCTTTAAAGAGTGTATTTAAGTTGTTAGTGTGCGGTATATTCGTGTCTTTCCAGAGCTTCAGGGCTCTCAGCCGGACTGCCGACATCGTTGCTTCCTGTTGTATGAACAGGTGCAATGGAGGCAGATCCAGCAACACTTCAAGTGCCGCTGTTGGCGTTGTTTTCATACAGCCCGTGGCCGCTAGGCATGCAAGTCTTTGAAGCTTCTGAAGCTTGTTGGCGGCCGTTATTAGGTTGGTCCTAGGCCACCACACTACTGCGCCGTAGCTTACCATCGGACGTATTATTGTCTTATAGAGCCATAAGACAATTTTGGGGGATAGGCCCCAGCGTTTTCCTATCATCTTCTTGCACTGCCAGAAAATGATGCTGGCTTTATTGAGCTTATTTTCCATGTGGCTGTTCCATGTCAATTTGCTGTCGAGAGTGACACCTAGGTACTTGACCTCGGTAGACAGCTTAAGCTCTGTATCGAATAACCTGGGCAATCGGTAAGTACCCAGCGTGCGTTTGTGTGTGAACATAACTAGTTCGGTCTTGGTCGGGTTTACAGATAATTCGTACTCATTACACCACCACTCTACTATGCGTAGGGCTTGTTGGGTTAGGTCGTACACTGTACTGGTTACCTTACCTGATGTGAGTATGGTTAGATCATCTGCATAACCTATTGTATAGAAGTATCTCGCGTTGAGTTTGTCTATGAGTTCATTGATGACTAAGTTCCACAATAGCGGGGAGAGTACACCTCCCTGCGGGCACCCTTTAGTTATCAAGGCTGTCTGATTGTCGCCTTGCAGGCGCACTACCCTTTTGCTGAGCATGTTTTGGATCCATTGTATGAGCATCTGATCCACACCATGCCTGGCTAGGGCGTTGCTTATGCTGGAAAAGTTTGTCTTGTCGAAGGCTCCTTCTATGTCGATGAAGGTGCCCAAGCAAATGCTTTTTTGTTGTATAGCAGCTTCTATCTGGGCCACGACCTGATGTAAGGCCGATTCCGTCGATTTTCCTGAGCTGTATGCATGTTGGTTGGCATGTAAGGGTAGGTGCTTAAGAGCCCCACTTCTTAGTTCCCTCTCGCAAAGCCTTTCCAAGGCTTTAAGCATGAAGGAGGTAAGGCTTATTGGTCTAAAGGACTTTGCATGGGTATAGTCTGTTTTGCCTGGTTTTGGTATAAATATTAGTTTGACTTCCCTCCACCTCTTCGGTACATATCTGAGGGCCAGGCTAGACCTCATGATTGCCAGGAGTCTTTTAAGGACAGGTTCCCCTCCCCATTGTAGTAACCCTGGGAAGATGCCATCCAGTCCGGCTGCTTTGAAGGGGTGGAAGCTATCGATGGCCCATCGGAGTTTTTCTTCTGTGACCACGTTGTTTGCTTGTCTCCATTCGTGTTCGGTCGCCACTGTTGGTGTATCGTGCCACGTTACTACCGGGGTGAGGACGCAGCCTGGGAAGTGTGTTTCGAGTAGGACGCGTCTTGTCTCCTCCTCCGATGTAGTGTATGTGTTATCCGGTTTACGGAGAGTACCTGGTGCAACCGTCGGTTGCTGGGCCAGTAGTTTCCTTACCCGGTTTGCTTGTTGGCAGGATTCAATGCTCCCACAGAATTTTCTCCATCCCATGGTGCGTCTGAATCTGAGGCATTTTCTGTAGTCTGATTTGGCCGCTTTATAAGCGTCCCAATCTGTGTCCGCGCTTGTGTTCATTGCCCTATTTAGAGACTTTCTTACCTTCTTGCGCTTACGTTCAAGTTCAGCGCCCCACCAGGGTTGTTTCCCCGGGGTTGAAGGTGGAGTGGTTTCTGGGCAAGCTGCATAATAGCTGTCTAGCATCGACTGCGTCAGTATACATACCTGATCGTCGATCTGTTCAGTGTCACCCAGTACCGGCGGCGTGGCCGTAAGGGTAAGTTTCTCATTAAGTAGTAAAACATACTTTGCTTTGTCAGTGTTGTGTGGTTTCCTGCGGGGCTGTGTGGGCTGTATATCGACTTTCATGGAGAAGCTGATCCATCTGTGGTCTGAGCATGATGCCTCTTTCGAGACGTGCCATCCCTTGATGCGTTCAGCCGCTCCTTCTGTTGCGAGAGTTAAGTCGATAATTGTCTGACTACGTTTAGTGACGAAGGTGGGCTCCGTACCTGTGTTTAATAGGGTAAGATTAGTGGTGAATAAGTATTCAACCAATGACGTACCTCTGTTATTGTTGCAGTCCATGCCCCACATTTGGTGGTGGGCATTGGAGTCCGTTCCTATTACGACCTCCGTATTGGTTCTCTCGCACTGGTTAACCAGACGCGTGAGGTCGAACGGAGGCGGGTCTTCGGCCTCGGGCATGTAGACCGATGCGAAAACGACCGCTATACTCCTTGGCTGCTGTATTATTTCAATTTGTATTGCTGTGATGTCTCTGGAACAGAACTCCGTTAAAGCTTGGGCTCTGATGTTTTTAGTTGTAAGTATGCAGGTTCTTGGATGTGTGTGGTCAGTAGAATAGAATCTTACCTCCCAGGCTGGAGAGGCCTCTAATGAGGCCACCCCTTATCCAAGGTTCCTGGATGAGCACGATGGCTGAATGTTGGACCTCCATCCATTTGCGCAGTTGCGCAGTGGCCGTTTGGCTATGATGGAGGTTGATTTGTAGGCAGCTGACGTCACTAGGCAGAGGGTTCATCTGTGGGTGATGTCCCCTCCTCCCCGACCTTCAGCTGCGTTAGGCCGGCCAGGATGTCGCCAGCCTCCACCCCGTCGTCCCGCCGCACCGGACTCAGGAGCAAGCTCTCATCTTCCGAGTTACCCTCGGCTGACGGGCCAGCCCCCGAGCCAGACGCGGCCGGCTCTGACAGGCCGGATTTCGCGGAGCACCCTGACTGGGTGTTTGAGGCTTGTGTTGTGGAGTTGTCGCATCCCGGAGGATGGTCGACATACTTTCCTGTAGAGTCCCGGAACCGGACGTAGACTGCACCCAGCCCCAACGCGAGGCGGCGCTCGTTCTGCACCAGGACCGGGACTTGTTCAGAGAGTTCTCCATAACTTTCTCGAAAGACATGTGAAGTCTGCCAACCCGCACTTGGCGTGGTGGACTATTGCCTTACCCTTCTCATAATGGGAAGAGGCCCGTGCCCAGCAGTGGGACAGTATAAAGGGCTGATGATGATGGTGGTGACATTCCGTATTCTTAATCCGTCACCACACGGACAACATGCATAGTACGTTAGATTATTTCTCTATGTGCAACGTTTAAATGCCTGGTGTTATATCATGTTTTGCAGAATTGTAATATGAGTAATCAGTGTGAGATGTGTTATTTTTCATTAATTTTCTAAAATTAAGGGTCAATTCATATATTTAATTTCTTATTTTGATACGCTAGCAAGCCACTGATATAAGATTTGTTACAATCCATATAAAGATTGTTCGTTTAGTAATTTTGTCATCATATGCCATAGTCCATTGCTGGATATATTTAGTACACTCCGGTGGCACTCCACTGAACCCGATTTTCGACTCTGCGTGTCCAGCCGCTGCCAGCTACTTTACGTATATCTTCACTCTACCTATTTTTTCTTTTTTCCTTCTGGTGTCGGGTTGGAAAATCCTCATGGAGTCCTTCGCCCCGGGGGGGAAGGGTGAAGGGGACTGCAGACTCTAACTGACTAAAAACCAACCCGTGCTCCTCATGTACCCATGTGTCGGAGGGTAGGGTTGCATCGAAGCATTCCTCGCTAGCCCCCGACGGGTATTGGCCCGCCAGATGGTCAAGCGGGCCCCGAACGAAACCCCCTTAGCGGCGGATGAAGGTGTTTGGCTCCGCCGCCAAAACACCCAGCGGCCGCAGAGGATAGGGAGGATGGCAACGCAAAACCGCATCTCCTCTTCCTCTGCGGCCCCACCGCGACGCAACGATGGTGCGCCCCCATTTGGTCGCGGGAGATAGGGCGCGCGGCAACGCAACACCGACACGTCTCTCCTCCCGCGACTGCACCCGACTGCGAGGGACAGACAAAACTGTCCCCCGCACCCGCACCTTGGGACGCATCCTACGCAGGCCTCACGCAAGCCCACGTGGAGCGTCCCCTCCCGGGATCCCGCTTAGCTTCACCGTGGGTGTACCTCAAACCCACGGTTACTGAGCCCCCCCACCACGACAAGGTGGAGATCCCACGGGGGTGATCTTCACTCTATCTAACCGTAGGTAGACTAGGGTGACTTAACTACGTTTGTCAAGACGCCGTTTCCATGCGGCTTATTAATTCAGGACGATCTTTCTTATTTGCAAATTTCTTGCTGTTTACTTTATGTCTTTGCAATATAGGAAGGTATAATAAATCATATGATGTTGAAGGTCTGTAATATCGCAATAAAAAATTTTCTTATTATTTGGTAAGACTGTAATATTAGAACAAAATGAAATACAAGTCTGGATTACAAATATTCTATTGCGAGTACAAGAATATGTTATGTGGATGAGTGAGTCCTTGAATTATTTGATGAGTCGACTGACTACGAATGAACTAAGAAATATCCTATATATTTCTTTGCCCTGAATACAGGTGAAAATATGATACTTTATTACCAAGTAAATAGAGCTCAAAATGAAACGAAAAAGCGGTGGCAACAAAAATATTTTCATATTTATCTTGTCCTTATTCCTTTATCCAACACAATATTTTAAAAGTGTATTCAGCACCGCCGCAAAAATTTCAAAACTTGGCGAAGGTTATAAAATAATGAAACTTAATAACTTTCTTGGGCGCGCCACGTACGAAAGTTCGACTGGCAGACTGTTTACGGTTCAATGTCAGCACATGCTTCTGTATGGGGATACACAAGCATGTGCTGACCGGCCGGGGGGCCGGCCCACGTGATAAAGACGTGAATAGAACCTCTCCGGGCGTTTTTATCTACGGCGATACTTGTCAGAGCTAGCCCACGTACCTTATTTACTATACATACACTAACAAATCTGAATTTTATTTCATAAAACCAACGTAGATTACATTCAAGTCAGGTTCACCGTCAGGTCTACAGGGAAACTGAGTGCCAATGCCCCAGAAATAAACATTTGGAAGCGTTAAGGTTTTTTCACCATTACCATTCTCACCATTCTTTACTTAAGTTTTAACAATTGAAGTTGGCTCATTTTCATACCAACAGAATTGAAATTTATCACTGTTTTGAAAACAAATTCACTTTCCTGTTTACATAAAATCTTCAACCGAGGCTGTTGGTACATTTAGTTGAGTAACAAAAGGGTTAGAGGAAAGAAAACGTAACTATTTAACAAATATTTAAAGTTTAATTTCTCGGAGCGAAGTAACCGCTTATATTTAGTGACTTGAGAACTGGGACCCGCAGCTGAGATTTAAAAATGCAATGGACTTAAAATTCTTACGAAGCCGTTGGTCAAAAGCATCTCACCAGTATTAAAGGCCTGATGAGACTGGGAGTCGCTGTTGAATTTGTCCCTTACTTCCTTAACATCAAAAGTTCCCTTTAGCGTCGCTAACGAGAATTTCCATGTTAATTGCCCGGTACACCCGGAATATATAATTGCATATATTGTTTCTCTTGTTCCAGTAAAGGGAAGTAGGAAGAGATTTTGAGATTATTTGTGTTCTCTTATTAGAGCCGAGATAAGAAAACAATTGGACGTAGGTAGTTAATTGGTCGTTATGATCACGGAAATGACGACAACTTTTGGGGTCACCGTCAAACTTTGCTTTGATGTGTTTTCAAACGGCACAAGTTTTATTTTCACCATACAATAACATATAAATGTTCTCGTAGATATGAAAAGGTATATGAACAAATTTCTTTATCTATTATTTGAAGGAGATGAAAATTAATATTTTCGTTCTTTTCTTTTTTTTAATTCTAATAAAATTAAAATTACTTTATTTAAAAATAAATAACTTCAATTACAACGTATGGACGATACATTAATGTAAATTTTTCATGTTGTAAATCACCTCAAAATTAGATAACGGCACAATGTTATTTACAAATGCACTAAAAGTTGATAATTTATTTGCAAATACATCATGCATTAAACATTTTTACTAATCTATACTTATTAATAAAATGACCTTTCGTCCTGTCTCTCTGTATGAACGTGATAAAGTTGAAAACAACCGAACGAATTTTGTTACGGGTTTCAGCAATAGATAAGGCGATTCCTGAGAAAGGTTTAGATGTATAATTCACGCAGGTGGGGCTGCGGGCGAAGTCTAGTCCATGCCAATATTATAAACGTACAGTGTATTAGTTTGTCCTTCTCTCACGTCACATACATACATAGTCTCACGCCTGTTTTCCGGAGGGGTAGGCAGAGACTACGGAACGCCATTTGCTACAATCCTGACATATCTCTGACCAGATTGGAGACATCCTAAAAAAAGGACAGGTTTGAATGAATTACCCTTAACCGAAGAGCCTGTATGAGAAATTTAATGGGAGTGAATGAAGCAAGAGAGATATGTCAGGATCTCACGTCATAATGGAACAAAAGTGTGATATGATTTTTTGTGTTGCGAATGACATAATTAAGCTACTTTACACCCACACGGGCTGAACCGCGGGCGAAATAAAATTGATCATAAGTCGAAAACCGTGATATGAAATGGTCATAAGACATTGAAACTGAGAAAACACTTCAAATTTGATAGTTTAGTTACTATATACCTACATCGATCTTTGTACACGATATTGTTGTGATGTAAAGCTTGTAGACACAAGCGTTACCACTGCCTTGAGGTAACGAGTAATAAGCATAGTACCTACCTCAATATAAAGTTACTTTTCGTAGAATAGTGTGTAATAACTTGCTGTTTTGAAAACATTATAAGCACTCAGAATAATATGATTATGAATGTATACATACATACATACATAGACTCACGCCTGTTTCCCCGAAGGGGTAGGCAGAGGCAAATTAAACGCCCATATTATGTATGTATGTATATTCTATTTGTAGACGGATGTTTTTCACTCTTTCCCGCAAAAAAATATGAACGGATTTAGGCGCTATTTCGCAGTAAGTAATATACCTTGTACATAAGGGTCTGTTATCAGGACAAACAATAACCCATAGGTTTCTGTTTGTCCTGATAACAGACCCTTGCGTGGGCAGAAACTAGTAAACACTTTGACATGAAAATTAAATGTATTTTCTGACTGACAATGGACACATTAAAATTTTCTATTTATAACTAGCTGAGCACGCGGTTACACTCGCGCTATTAAGGGCTACTGTATAGTCTGTAGCCATCTTCGATGAATGGGTTATCCAACACAAAAATAATTACTTTTGGCTTTGCTTTGTCTGTCAGTCAGACAATAATGCAAGAATTTACAAATTTATCATCATCCTCCGAGTGTTATACCAGTTTCAACCTGGGGTCCGTATGCGTCTGCTGATCGGAGGTCCCGGGTCGGGCAAAAGTATTACTGGGTTTTACCAAATTCTCAGTAGAAGACTGGTGCTGTGCCCGATAGTGGCAATAGGCTCGCCCTTTACTACGTTGGAACTAAAAATTCATGGCGAAATGTGGGTGTATATTACACCTCTGCCTACCCTATAAAATAAGATAATGTGTGGTTCATGGGACGGAGAATGAGTTGAGCCATCATTTTAATACAAACATTTTTCGTTGTAGAACTTTATGATTGTCGCAAAAGGCGAAGGGTAATTATAAAAACACTTCAGCGAAGCCTCACCGGGATAAGTGACGCCGATAAGGCGAACTTTTAACAGTTTGTCATGGAGAATTACCACGCGTAATTTTGGCGAAAATCACTTTACGGTTACTCTACGACTCAAATGTTACCAAAAATACTTTTATTGCGTCTATTATTTTAAAAGAACGTATATACAATGAAGAAAAATATTTTCAGTCCCTCGAGCACGAATTATCATATTATCTTCAGAACATAAATACATTATATTTGCATTTTTGAGACTGACTGAAGGTTAATTCTGTAGAATGTTGAAACATAATTATTATAATTTGACACGACGGCTCTATTATGTTAAATATTATACTTTGCCGACATATATTTCAAATCTTGGACACGAATCTTTTTTTCCAAAAAGAAAGCTGGAGATAAGAATGATTCTAGATTAATACTCAAATTGTACTGTAACAAAAATATGGCTAGTTACTTGGCTCGGCTGTAGTGAGGTGGTAGAGTTATAAATTTCCGTTGCTTATTATTTTGATAAAGTATGCAGCACTACTCCACGTCCCCCCCGTGGGATTTCCACATTGTCGTGGTGGGGGGGCTCAGTAACTGTGGCTTGGACACCCACGGTGAAGCTAAGCGGAATCCCTGGAGTGGAAGCTCCACGTGGGCTTGGGTGAAGCTTGCGTAGGATGCGTCCAAAGGTGCGGGTGTGAGGGACAGTTCTGATTGTCCCTCGTAGTCGGGCGCGGTCGCGGGAGGAGAGGCGCGTTGGTGTTACGTTGCCGCGCGCCCTTTCTCCCGCGACCAAATGGGGGCGCACCATGTGATTCGTGGCGGTGGGGCCGCAGAGGAAGAGGAGATGCGATGTTTTCAGGTTGCCGTCCTCCCAATCCTCTGCCGCCGCTAGGTTATAGTGCCTGTGGACGGCGAGCGCTGGGGCTGCTCCCCGTCCGCCAAAAGGCAAGGAGGCGGAGTAGTGGCCGCGCCGCCTCCCGAGTAGCATAACAAGACGGGGCCCGCCAACACCAACGGCGGGCCAATCCCAAGCGGGGTCACGGAAAAGTATGCTATCCGCGAATCGCGTGACGCCACCACTACACGGGATCCTTAGGGACACCGCGGTGGTTTTAGTGGGTATGCCCCGAACGCCTTTAGAGCAGAGCCTCCACACACCTCATCCGCCAGTCCCAAGCCCGGTCGATCACACTCTGGCCAGGTTAGCGTCGAGTTAAGTCGAAAAAACAAAGCACTATTCCCACGTATCACGCAGCGGTTTATACAGCATCACCCGTTTCGCCGCTTGACATTTCGCGGAGTATTACGCGATCATTTTTTCACCCAGAAACTAACTTCTTGTGATCCACGAAGATGCGAGTCTGGTTTATTTTTGCGTCCTTTGTTTAGATATTAGTGAGGCTAGTAAGAATTTGATCGTAATTTTATACTATATTGCCAGCAGCTACGCTTCCACATTTTAATTTAAATTTTAGCGATTTGGACCGCTTTCGTGAGAATTTTGGGCATCAGTTTCTTAGTATACCCATACAGTCCTCAAGGAACATAGTTGCCAAATTTCATCTTCCTACGTCCTATAGTTTTGGCTGTGCCTGCCAGTCAGTCAGTCAGTAACGCAAGGATTTTATATATGCCGATTTCGAATGATAATTCAGGTGAATTCATGCTACTACATCAAGACACGTGGCGGGCGACATTTTAATGATATTAAGCGACAAAAAATCATTTCGATAAACATATACATTTGGAGTGTCACCGTCGACTAGTCTACTGACTTAGATCTGCCATCTTTAATTTTTTTCTTGTCTGCAAAACGATAGGCATTTGTAACAGAGTAATAAACGTCATTTTTGTATAATGTTTCATATATGATTAAGTAGCCGATACGAAATTGAATAAAGTATGTGCAAACACACTTACAACTCATAAATAGTTTCTAGCTGATAGCTAAAACTTATATAAGATCGAAAACTTCTCCCCTTTCATTTACCGTCAATGATATATGTAAGTGAACTTAGCAGATCATTGTCCAGCAGATCAATAAAAAATCCGAGTTCTTATCGCATGCAGCCGAGTTCTATAGTTCCTGATACATTTCAGAAATAGTTCTGCCGTTTTTACCTTAAAAAAAAAATTACTAAATGATCTGCTAACTTCACGCAGCAGAGCATTAGCAGCAAATCAAAAAAAAAATTGCGTTTTTCCTACATGCGAATGAGTTCTACAGTTCCTGATACTTTTCAGAAATAGTTCTGCAGTTTTTACCTTAAAAAAAAAATTACTAAATGATCTGCTAACTTCACGTAGCAGAGCATTAGCAGCAAATCAGAAAACAAAAGTGAGTTTTCCTACATGCGAATGAGTTCTACAGTTCCTGATACTTTTCAGCAAAAGTTCTAGACCTATGGTCGAGAAATCACAACAAAGTGCCAGCAGAGCATGCCACAAGGTTAAAAAATCAAAAAATTACATTTCCCTCAATTTAAAATTTCATACAAATCTCAGGGGCTAGAACTCTTTGGTTATAAATAGATCCGTATCAAAACTGTATTTAAGTTCTCAAATCTAGTCGAGAACTCGTAACAAAGTGCCAGCAGAGCATGCCACAATGTCAAAAAATCAAAAAATTACATTTCCCTCAATTTAACATTTCATACAAATCTCTGGGGCTAGAACTCCTTGGTTCTTAATAAACCCGTATTAACCCCGTATTGCAGACGTCAAATCTAGTCGAGAACTCACAACAAAGTGCCAGCAGAGCATGTCAGAAGGTAAAAAAATCGAAAAATTGCATTTCCCTCAATTTAAAATTTCATACAAATCTCAGGGGCTAGAACTCTTTAGTTCTCAATAGAACCGTATCAAAACTGTATTTATGATCTGAAATCAAGTCAAGAACTCACAACAAAGTGCCAGCAGAGCATGCCACAATGTCAAGAAATCAAAAAATTACATTTCCCTCAATTTAAAATATCAAACAAATCTCTGGGGCTAGAACTCCTTGGTTCCTAATAAACCCGTATTAACCCCGTATTGCAGACGTCAAATCTAGTCGAGACATCACAACAAAGTGCCAGCAGAGCATGTCAGAAGGTAAAAAAATCGAAAAATTGCATTTCCCTCAATTTAAAATTTCATACAAATCTCAGGGGCTAGAACTCTTTAGTTCTCAATAGAACCGTATCAAAACTGTATTTATGATCTGAAATCAAGTCAAGAACTCACAACAAAGTGCCAGCAGAGCATGCCACAATGTCAAGAAATCAAAAAATTACATTTCCCTCAATTTAACATTTCATACAAATCTCTGGGGCTAGAACTCCTTGGTTCTTAATAAACCCGTATTAACCCCGTATTGCAGACGTCAAATCTAGTCGAGACATCACAACAAAGTGCCAGCAGAGCATGTCAGAAGATAAAAAAATAGAAAAATTGCATTTCCCTCAATTTAAAATTTCATACAAATCTCAGGGGCTAGAACTCTTTAGTTCTTAATAGATCCGTATCAAAACTGTATTTCGGATCTCAAATCAAGTCAAGAACTTACAACAAATTGCCAGCAGAGCATGCCACAATGTTAAAAAATCTAAAAATTACATTTCCCTCAATTTAAAATTTTATACAAATCTCTGAGGCTAGAACTTCTTAGTTCTTAATAGATCCGTATCAAAACTGTATTGATAATCTCAAATATAGTCGAGAACTCGCAACAAAGTGCCAGCAGAGCATGCCACAATGTGAAAAACTCAAAAAATTACATTTCCCTCAATTTAAAATATCAAACAAATCTCTGGGGCTAGAATTCCTTGGTTCTTAATAAACCCGTATTAACCCCGTATTGCAGACGTCAAATCTAGTCGAGACATCACAACAAAGTGCCAGCAGAGCATGTCAGAAGGTAAAAAAATCGAAAAATTGCATTTCCCTCAATTTAAAATTTCATACAAATCTCAGGGGCTAGAACTCCTTAGTTCTTAATAGATCCGTATAAAAACTGTATTTCGGATCTCAAATCAAGTCAAGAACTCACAACAAATTGCCAGCAGAGCATGCCACAATGTAAAAAAATCAAAAAATTACATTTCCCTCAATTTAAAATGTTATACAAATCTCTGAGGCTAGAACTTCTTAGTTCTTAATAGATCCGTATCAAAACTGTATTTATAATCTCAAATATAGTCGAGAACTCACAACAAAGTGCCAGCAGAGACTGCCACAATGTCAAAAAATCAAAAAAATACATTTCCCTCAATTTAAAATTTCAAACAAATCTCTGGGGCTAGAACTCCTTGGTTCTGAATAATCCCGTATAAGCCCTGTATTGCAGACGTCTAATCTAGTCGAGAAATCACAAGAAAGTGCCAGCAGAGCATGCCACAATGTCAAAAAATCACAAAACTACCTTTGCCTCAATTTAAAATTTTATACAAATCTCAGGGGCAAGAACTCCTTGGTTCTTAATAAACCCGTATAAGCCCTGTATTGCAGACGTCATATCTAGTCGAGAAATCACAACAAAGTGCCAGCAGAGCATGCCACAATGTCAAAAAATCAAAAAAATACCGTTGCCTCAATTTAAAATTTCATACAAATCTCAGGGGCTAGAACTCTTTAGTTCTTAACAGATCCGTATCAAAACTGTATTTAAGATCTGAAATCAAGTCGAGAACTCACAACAAAATGCCAGCAGAGCATGCCACAATATTAAAAAGACAGAAAAATTACATAACCCTAAATTTAAAATTTCATACAAATCTCTGGGGCTGGAACTCCTTAGTTCTTAATAAATCCGTATTAGCCCTGTATTGCAGACGTCAAATCTAGTCGAGAACTCACAACAAAGTGCCAGCAAAGCATGCCACAATATCAAAAAATCAAAAAATTACCTTTGCCACAATTTAAAATTTCATACAAATCTCAGGGGCTAGAACTCTTTAGTTCTTAACAGATCCGTATCAAAACTGTATTTAAGATCTGAAATCAAGTCGAGAACTCACAACAAAGTGCCAGCAGAGCATGCCACAATATTAAAAAAACCAAAAAATTACATTACCCTAAATTTAAAATTTCATACAAATCTCTGGGGCTGGAACTCCTTAGTTCTTAATAAATCCGTATAAGCCCTGTATTGCAGACGTCAAATCTAGTCGAGAACTCACAACAAAGTGCCAGCAGAGCATGCCACAATGTCAAAAAATCAACAAATTACATTTCCCTCAATTTAAAATTTCAAACAAATCTCTGGGGCTAGAACTCCTTGGTTTTAAATAAACTCGTATTAGCCCTGTATTGCAAACGTCAAATCTAGTTGTGAACTCACAACTAAGTGCCAGCAGAGTATGTCACAAGGTCTTAAAATCGAAAAATTACCTTTCCCTCAATTAAAAATTTTATACAAATCTCAGGGGCTAGAACTCTTTGGTTCTTTACAGATCCGTATCTAAACTATATTAACGATCTCAAATGTAGTCGAGAACTCACAACAAAGTGCCAGCAGAGCATGCCACAATATTAAAAAATCAAAAATTACATTACCCTCAATTTAAAATTTCATACAAATCTCTGGGGCTGGAACTCCTTTGTTCTTAATAAATCCGTATTAGCCCTGTATTGCAGACGTCAAATCTAGTCGAGAACTCACAACAAAGTGCCAGCAGAGCATGCCACAATGTCAAATATCAACAAATTACATTTACCTCAATTTAAAATTTCAAACAAATCTCTGGGGCTAGAACTCCTGGGTTCTTAATAAACCCGTATTAGCCTTGTATTGCAGACGTCAAATCTAGTTGAGAACTCACAACTAAGTGCGAGCAGAGTATGTCACAGGGTCTTAAAATCGAAAAATAACCTTTCCCTCAATTAAAAGTTTTATACAAATCTCAGGGGCTAGAACTCTTTAGTTCTTTACAGATCCATATCTTAACTATATTTAAGATTTCAAATGTAGTCGAGAACTCACAACAAAGTGCCAGCAGAGCATGCCACAATATTAAAAAATCAAAAAATTACATTACCCTCAATTTAAAATTTCATACAAATCTCTGGGGCTGGAACTCCTTAGTTCTTAATAAATCCGTATTAGCCCTGTATTGTAGACCTAAAATCTAGTCGAAAACTTACAACAAAGTGCCAGCAGAGCATGTCACTAGGTCACAAAATCAAAAAAATTACCTTTGCCTCAATTTAAAATTTCATACAAATCTCAGGGGCTAGAACTCTTTAGTCCTTAACAGGTCCGTATCAAAACAGTTTTTAAGATCTGAAATCTAGTCGAGAACTTACAAAAAAGTGCCAGCAGAGCATGCCACGATATTAAAAAATCAAAAAATTACATTTCCCTTAATTTAAAATTTCATACAAATCTCTGGGGCTAGAACTCCTTAGTTCTTAATAAACCCGTATTAGCCCTGTGGTGCAGACCTCAGATCTAGTCGAGAACTCACGACAAAGTGCCAGCAGAGCATGCCACAATGTCAAAAAATCAACAAATTACATTTCCCTCAATTTAAAATTTCAAACAAATCTCTGGGGCTAGAACTCCTTGGTTCTGAATAATCCCGTATAAGCCCTGTATTGCAGACGTCAAATCTAGTCGAGAACTCACAACAAAGTGCCAGCAAAGCATGCCACAATATCAAAAAATCAAAAAATTACCTTTGCCACAATTTAAAATTTCATACAAATCTCAGGGGCTAGAACTCTTTAGTTCTTAACAGATCCGTATCAAAACTGTATTTAAGATCTGAAATCAAGTCGAGAACTCACAACAAAGTGCCAGCAGAGCATGCCACAATATTAAAAAAACCAAAAAATTACATTACCCTAAATTTAAAATTTCATACAAATCTCTGGGGCTGGAACTCCTTAGTTCTTAATAAATCCGTATAAGCCCTGTATTGCAGACGTCAAATCTAGTCGAGAACTCACAACAAAGTGCCAGCAGAGCATGCCACAATGTCAAAAAATCAACAAATTACATTTCCCTCAATTTAAAATTTCAAACAAATCTCTGGGGCTAGAACTCCTTGGTTCTGAATAATCCCGTATAAGCCCTGTATTGCAGACGTCAAATCTAGTCGAGAACTCACAACAAAGTGCCAGCAAAGCATGCCACAATATCAAAAAATCAAAAAATTACCTTTGCCACAATTTAAAATTTCATACAAATCTCAGGGGCTAGAACTCTTTAGTTCTTAACAGATCCGTATCAAAACTGTATTTAAGATCTGAAATCAAGTCGAGAACTCACAACAAAGTGCCAGCAGAGCATGCCACAATATTAAAAAAACCAAAAAATTACATTTCCCTCAATTAAAAATTTCAAACAAATCTCTGGGGCTAGAACTCCTTGGTTCTTAATAAACCCGTATTAGCCCTGTATTGCAGACGTCAAATCTAGTCGAGAACTCTCAATTAAGTGCCAGCAGAGTATGTCACAAGGTCTTAAAATCGAAAAATTACCTTTCCCTCAATTAAAAATTTTATACAAATCTCAGGGGCTAGAACTCTTTAGTTCTTTACAGATCCGTATCTAAACTGTATTTAAGATCTCAAATCGAGTCGAGAACTCACAACAAAGTGCCAGCAAAGCATGCCAAAATATCAAAAAATCAAAAAATTACCTTTGCCACAATTTAAAATTTCATACAAATCTCAGGGGCTAGAACTCTTTGGTTCTTAATAGATCCGTATCAAAACTGTATTTAGGATCTGAAATCAAGTCGAGAACTCACAACAAAGTGCCAGCAGAGCATGCCACAATATTAAAAAAACCAAAAAATTACATTACTTTAAATTTAAACTTTCATACAAATCTCTGGGGCTGGAACTCCTTAGTTTTTAATAAATCCGTATTAGCCCTGTATTGCAGACGTCAAATCTAGTCGAGAACTCACAACAAAGTGCCAGCAGAGCATGCCACAATGTCAAAAAATCAACAAATTACATTTCCCTCAATTTAAAATTTCAAACAAATCTCTTGGGCTAGAACTCCTTGGATCTTTATAAATACGTATTAGCCCTGTATTGCAGACGTCAAATCTAGTCGAGAACTCACAACTAAGTGCCAGCAGAGTATGTCACAAGGTCTTAAAATCGAAAAATTACCTTTCCCTAAATTAAAAATTTTATACAAATCTCAGGGGCTAGAACTCTTTAGTTCTTTACTGATCTGTATCTAAACTGAATTTGAGATCTCAAATCGAGTCGAGAACTCACAACAAAGTGCCAGCAGAGCATGTCACAAGGTAAAAAAATCGAAAAATTACCTTTCCCTCAATTTCAAATTTTGTCCAAATTTCGGGCGCTAGAACTCTTTAGTTCTTTACAGATCCGTACTACACCTGTATTGCAGACCTAAAATCTAGTCGAAAACTCACAACAAAGTGCAAGCAGAGCATGTCACAAGGTAAAAAAATCGAAAAATTACCTTTCCCTCAATTTAAAATTTCAAACAAATCTCTGGGGATAGAACTCCTTGGTTCTCAATAAACCCGTATTAGCCCTGTATTGCAGACGTCAAATCTAGTCGAGAACTCACAACAAAGTGCCAGCAGAGCATGCCACAAGTTCAAAAAATCGAAAAATTACCTTTCCCTCAATTTAAAATTTCATACAAATCTCAGGGACTAGAACTATTTCGTTCTTTATAGATCCGTATCAAAACTGTATTTATGATCTGAAATCAAGTCGAGAACTCACAACAAAGTGCCAGCAGAGCATGCCACAATGTCAAAAAATCAAAAAATTACCTTTCCCTCAATTTTAAATTTCATACAAATCTCAGGGGCTAGAACACTGAAGTTCTTTAAAGATCCGTATAAAAACTGTATTTAAGATCTAAAATGTAGTCGAGAACTCACAACAAAGTGCCAGCAGAGCATGACACAATGTGAAAAAATCAAAAAATTACATTTCCCTCAATTTAAAATATCAAACAAATCTCTGGGGCTAGAACTCCTTAGTTCTTAATAAATCCATATAAGCCCTGTGTTGCAGACCTCAGATCTAGTCGAGAACTCACAACAAAGTGCCAGCAGAGCATGCCACAATGTCAAAAAATCAACAAATTACATTTCCCTCAATTTAAAATTTCAAACAAATCTCTGGGGCTAGAACTCCTTGGTTCTTAATAAACCCGTATTAGTCTTGTATTGCAGACGTCAAATCTAGTCGAGAACTCACAGCTAAGTGCCAGCAGAGTATGTCACAAGGTCTTAAAATCGAAAAATTACCTTTCCCTCAATTAAAAATTTTATACAAATCTCAGGGGCTAGAACTCTTTAGTTCTTTACAGATCCGTATCGAAACTGTATTTAAGAACTCAAATCGAGTCGAGAACTCACAAAAAAGTGCCAGCAAAGCATGCCACAATATCAAAAAAACAAAAAATTACCTTTGCCACAATTTAAAATTTCATACAAATCTCAGGGGCTAGAACTCTTTGGTTCTTAATAGATCCGTATCAAAACTGTATTTAAGATCTGAAATCAAGTCGAGAACTCACAACAAAGTGCCAGCAGAGCATGCCACAATATTATAAAGATTTGTATGAAATTTTAAATTGAGGCAACGGTATTTTTTTTATTTTTTGACATTGTGGCATGCTCTGCTGGCACTTTGTTGTGATTTCTCGACTAGATTTGACGTCTGCAATACAGGACTAATACGGGTTTATTAAGAACCAAGGAGTTCTAGCCCCTGAGATTTGTTTGAAATCTTAAATTGAGTGAAATGTATTTTTTTGATATTTTGACATTGTGGCATGCTCTGCTGGCACTTTGTTGTGAGTTCTCGACTAGATCTGCGGTCTGCAATACAGGGCTGATACGGATTTATGAAGAACTAAGGAGTTCCAGCCCCAGAGATTTGTATGAAATTTTAAATTTAGGGTTATGTAATTTTTTGGTTTTTTTAAAATTGTGGCATGCTCTGCTGGCATTTTGTTGTGAGTTCTCGACTTGATTTCAGATCTTAAATACAGTTTTGATACGGATCTGTTAAGAACTAAAGAGTTCTAGCCCCTGAGATTTGTATGAAATTTTAAATTGAGGGAAAGGTAATTTTTCGATTTTTTGAACTTGTGGCATGCTCTGCTGGCACATTGTTGTAAGTTCTCGACTAGATTTGACGTCTGCAGTACAGGGCTAATACGGGTTTATTAAGAACCAAGGAGTTCTAGCCCCAGAGATTTGTATGAAATTTTAAATTGAGGGAAATGTAATTTTTAGATCTTTTGACATTTTGGCATGCTCTGCTGGCACTTTGTTGTGATTTCTCGACTAGATTTGACGTCTGCAATACAGGTCTAATACGGGTTTATTAAGAACCAAGGAGTTCTAGCCCCTGAGATTTGTATGAAATTTTAAATTTAGGGTTATGTAATTTTTTGGTTTTTTTAATATTGTGGCATGCTCTGCTGGCACTTTGTTGTGAGTTCTCGACTTGATTTCAGATCTTAAATACAGTTTTGATACGGATCTATTAAGAACCAAAGAGTTCTAGCCCCTGAGATTTGTATGAAATTTTAAATTGTGGCAAAGGTAATTTTTTGATTTTTTGATATTGTGGCATGCTCTGCTGGCACTTTGTTGTGAGTTCTCGACTCGATTTGAGATCTTAAATACAGTTTAGATACGGATCTGTAAAGAACTAAAGAGTTCTAGCCCCTCAGATTTGTATAAAATTTTTAATTGAGGGAAAGGTAATTTTTCGATTTTAAGACCTTGTGACATACTCTGCTGGCACTTAGTTGTGAGTTCTCGACTAGATTTGACGTCTGCAATACAGGACTAATACGGGTTTATTAAGAACCAAGGAGTTCTAGCCCCAGAGATTTGTTTGAAATTTAAAATTGAGGCAAATGTAATTTGTTGATTTTTTGACATTGTGGCATGCTCTGCTGGCACTTTGTTGTGAGTTCTCGACTAGATCTGAGATTTGTAACACAAGGCTAATACGGATTTATTAAGAACTAAGGAGTTCTAGCCCCAGAGATTTGTTTGAAATTTTAAATTGAGGGAAATGTAATTTTTTGATGTTTTGACATTGTGGCATGCTCTGCTGGCACTTTGTTGTGAGTTCTCGACTTGATTTGAGAACCTAAATACAGTTTTGATACGGATCTATTAAGAACCAAAGAGTTCTAGCCCCTGAGATTTGTATGAAATTTAAAACTGTGGGAAATGTAATTTTTTGATCTTTTGACATTGTGGCATGCTCTGCTGGCACTTTGTTGTGAGTTCTCGACTTGATTTGAGAACTTTAATACAGTTTTGATATGGATCTATAAAGAACCAAAGAGTTCTAGCCCCTGAGATTTGTATGAAATTTTAAACTGTGGGAAATGTAATTTTTTGATCTTTTGACATTGTCGCATGCTCTGCTGGCACTTTGTCGTGAGTTCTCGACTTGATTTGAGGTCTGCAATACAGGGCTAATACGGATTTATTAAGAACTGAGAAGTTCTAGCCCCAGAGATTTGTATGAAATTTTAATTTGTGGGAAATGTAATTTTTAGATTTTTTGACATTGTGGCATGCTCTGCTGGCACTTTGTTGCGAGTTCTCGACTATATTTGAGATCATAAATACAGTTTTGATATGGATCTATTAAGAACCAAAGATTTCTAGCCCCTGAGATTTGTATGAAATTTTAATTTGAGGGAAAGGTAATTTTTCGATTTTTTGAACTTGTGGCATGCTCTGCTGGCACTTTGTTGTGAGTTCTCGACTTGATTTGACGTCTGCAGTACAGGGCTAATACGGATTTATTAAGAACTGAGAAGTTCTAGCCCCAGAGATTTGTATGAAATTTTAAATTGAGGGAAATGTAATTTTTTGATCTTTTGACATTTTCGCATGCTCTGCTGGCACTTTGTTGTGAGTTCTCGACTTGATTTGAGGTCTGCAATACAGAAATAATACGGATCTGTTAAGAACTGAGAAGTTCTAGACCCAGAGATTTGTATGAAATTTTAATTTGTGGAAAATGTAATTTTTTGATTTTTTGACATTGTGGCATGCTCTGCTGGCACTTTGTTGCGAGTTCTCGACTAGATTTGAGAACTTAAATACAGTTTTGATACGGAGCTATTAAGAACCAAAGAGTTCTAGCCCCTGAGATTTGTATAAAATTTTAAACTGTGGGAAATGTAATTTTTTGATTTTTTTACATTGTGGCATGCTCTGCTGGCACTTTGTTGCGAGTTCTCGACTATATTTGAGATCATAAATACAATTTTGATACGGATCTATTAAGAACTAAGAAGTTCTAGCCTCAGAGATTTGTGTAAAATTTTAAATTGAGGGAAATGTAATTTTTTGATTTTTTAACATTGTGGCATGCTCTGCTGGCAATTTGTTGTGAGTTCTCGACTTGATTTGAGATCCGAAATACAGTTTTGATACGGATCTATTAAGAACTAAAGAGTTCTAGCCCCTGAGATTTGTATGAAATTTTAAATTGAGGGAAATGTAATTTTTCGATTTTTTTACCTTCTGACATGCTCTGCTGGCACTTTGTTGTGATGTCTCGACTAGATTTGACGTCTGCAATACGGGGTTAATACGGGTTTATTAAGAACCAAGGAGTTCTAGCCCCAGAGATTTGTATGAAATTTTAAATTGAGGGAAATGTAATTTTTTGATTTTTTGACATTGTGGCATGCTCTGCTGGCACTTTGTTCTGAGTTCTCGACTTGATTTCAGATCATAAATACAGTTTTGATACGGATCTATTAAGAACCAAAGAGTTCTAGCCCCTGAGATTTGTATGAAATTTTAAATTGAGGGAAAGGTAATTTTTCGATTTTTTGAACTTGTGGCATGCTCTGCTGGCACTTTGTTGTGAGTTCTCGACTTGATTTGAGGTCTGCAATACAGGGCTCATACGGATTTATTAAGAACTGAGAAGTTCTAGCCCCAGAGATTTGTATGAAATTTAAATTTTTGGGAAATGTAATTTTTTGATGTTTTGACATTGTGGCATGCTCTGCTGGCACTTTTTTGCGAGTTCTCGACTAGATTTGAGAACTTAAATACAGTTTTGATACGGATCTATTAAGAACCAAAGAGTTCTAGCCCCTGAGATTTGTATGAAATTTTAAATTGAGGGAAATGTAATTTTTTGATTTTTTAACCTTGTGGCATGCTCTGCTGGCACTTTGTTGTGATTTCTCGACCATAGGTCTAGAACTTTTGCTGAAAAGTATCAGGAACTGTAGAACTCATTCGCATGTAGGAAAACTCACTTTTGTTTTCTGATTTGCTGCTAATGCTCTGCTACGTGAAGTTAGCAGATCATTTAGTAATTATTTTTTTAAGGTAAAAACGGCAGAACTATTTCTGAAAAGTATCAGGAACTGTAGAACTCATTCGCATGTAGGAAAAACGCAATTTTTTTTTTGATTTGCTGCTAATGCTCTGCTGCGTGAAGTTAGCAGATCATTTAGTAATTTTTTTTTTTAAGGTAAAAACGGCAGAACTATTTCTGAAATGTATCAGGAACTATAGAACTCGGCTGCATGCGATAAGAACTCGGATTTATTATTGATCTGCTGGACAATGATCTGCTAAGTTCACTTACATCAATGATATGATGAAACTAGTAGATTAACTGATAATAAACAATATTAGTAGTTGCGAGTAAGCAGAAAGTATTAATAAAGAGTAAGGTTTGTGTATAGTCTATTTCTATATTCATTTTCAGGGCCACCCTTTAACCTTTACAGCTCCAGTTGCGCTGTTCAGAAATAGGCAACTGGCGGTGACTGCCGGCTTTAGTATCAGGGGCAATTTTGAAAAATGCTGTAAGGTCAATTATTATAAAAATATATGGATAATGTATTTCAATATTTTCTATTTGACCTTTAAAACTATCGTCTGTTGTGTTTATTTTATATTTTAATTTGTTACCTGTTAATATATACGAAAAAAAATCATAAAAGCATATGTAGGTATCAATAATTGCAAAGTCCAATTACAATTACTTGTCAGCTCAAATATTGTTGATGGTAAAGTATTCTATATTTACTAAATAAAAAAAAACATTACGACGGTCGAACTCAGGACACTTATGTCCTGAGTTCTAATCTAAAGCAAAATTACACTAAATTGTACTGCTAATCATGGAAACATTGCAATTGAGTACTATTTTTTATGGATATATGTCCCCATGGCAGATTTGAGTTCGTGAACTGGCCAAGTAGTTGTTCAGTTATCCCCTTCGGTAAACTTTGAGTCCTCATTTAAAGCTCAGTGATGGTGATTACGTTTATTATTTAAAATGGTTTCTGCATTGACTAGGGTACCGTGGCAACAAAACATTAAGTAGGTAGTATGCAATATTTTAACTTTCGTTGTCTTTATCAGTAATTTTAAATTGTCTTTCGGGATTTTACCACGTACCTGTGATTCGACTAACCGATATTGCAGCACTGAAAAACGTTATGCTTGATCCACAAATTGTTGTTCCGAGTCATTGTGTGTTTTGTATCCGTTTCCTTAATAGTCGACCAAAACATAGAATTAATTCCAGGATTATGCAGAAGATATTGTAAATTAAATACGTAGCTAGTGAATTAGTATTGTGTTCTCGTTACATTTTGTACTTATTTACATTATGTGGCCACTAAAAGTTTTACGTTTACATACCCAAATTGGTCATGTTTTCTATAAAGTAATTTGCCCTAAACGCTGTCACGCCTGACATGAAATACAATTTGTAAAATATCGGTATTCTTTGTTACCTATAATACCATGCTATTACATTATCCGCCTAGCATTATCATAGTTGCTGCCTGGGGTCGACTAACTACTCTTACCAAATTTGGCTGCGACTGCCTGTCTGACTTCCGCAACCAAAGAGACAGCCATATTCCAATGGCTTAGACTAGTATCAGTTTATTTAGAGGTACTATTTTATTATAGCGTATCTGTTTTTGTTATAAGGTAACGACTGCCAAAGATCTTTATGACAGCCGGGACCAACGGCTTAACGTACTCTCCGAGGCACGGAGCCAGCGATAAATTTAACAAGTCAATATAATGATAGGTATGCACATACGTAGGTATGGTATTCAAGAATCTATATTTCAAAATAGACCACTAGGTAACACATGATTAGATTTCCATGTAACCTATTCTCAGCAAACGTCCATGGAATCACCTCGAATGTAGAAAATAGACGTCATATTGCAGGGTTGGCTCAAATGATAAATAATTGATATACGAAGTAAGTGGAATGCAACAGCAAATAGATACTGACAGGTGTGCTCGTCTATTAAATGTGATGATGATGGATAGTCATGATCTACGAAAATAATACTATCATGTCACTTTCTTGCAGATGTTTGACTTGCAGTTCTTATAGATCAGCCAAATTTTCTGAGGTCTTCTTGGATAGGTCACCGCTTGTCATGGCATTTACACCTAACTAAGGTTACTCTAAGAGTAGGTTTATTCCTTATCATAACTAACATTTATATATATTATCCACGTTAACCATTGTTCATACTTCCTAACTTTAAGTAAAAACCAAGAAGTATGCATCGGTCGAAATGTGGAAGTGTGATCTTCTGATACAGATATTTTACACCTGCCAGACATGCGTTATGAAATGTAGTAAGTAATTACTGTATTTATACTCGTATGTAGTCAGATCAAATCATTCCGTGAAAACCTTTTCATCTGTACCTACTTACTTACACTATATTATGGGTGTTTGAGCTGTTCACTCAGAACATGCACTAACTGTAGTTAGAAATAAAACCGCGAGTTATGTTAAACTGATATGTTTAACACTGCTAATTGATACAATAAATTGATGAATGATAGAGTGATCGCGATGCGGATTACGTGAACACTGAGGCGTACATCGCACAGTAAACCTGTAATAGCGTAAATTGCTGACGCGGGCACATTTGCTGTACGATGCAGCTTGTACATGCTCCCCAACAGCAGGAGAGATGCAGATAATAATAATAATAATATGATAAATAGCAATTAATGTTTGTAATGGTAAATGATATTAGAAATGATGAAATAAACAAATTGAATGCTGTAGTGGTGGATGTCATGTGAAGACAACACCTCAGGCAATTGATTACCTTTCTCCTTCATGGCCATGATTTGCTGATGTAGATTTGCTAAGGTTGCATTTATGTCTTGGAAGTCTGTGACATTGTTCTCACTTTCCAAGAAAGGCAGAGACAGATTGAAGATATGGTCGATTTTCTCAATATGCGGGCTTATTAACTCAGGTTTAACATTCAAAATGTTTACATTCCTTTTCTGCGCATACAATGAAAAGTCATCACCCTTCGCAATACATATGTGGCCAAGATTGATGATACCAGCTTTGCTTAGTTGTCTCTTTTCTATCTGATCTTCGCATATAAATCGCAATGTCGCAATTCGTACAGAATTGCAACAGAAATAAAGATAAACTGATGGCTGATTCAGTTCTAGCCATAGGTTTTTACAGGTAGATTTCCTCAGTGTGCATCGACCTTCTTCTAATTGGAAAAATTTCTCATCTTTTGTTAAATGTAATATAGGTTTAGACAAGTCACACAAAAAGGTATCTTTGTCATGTTTACATCTTTGTAACTCATTAACAGAAATTGACATCTAGGAATCTCTGTTTAAATTGATGCCAATACATTCTGCGAGCGGTAGTACTTGCACTATACTCTGTACCAATTGATGTGGTATGGGTAACAGCTTGTACAGGTGGTAAATATCTCTGCTTATCAACGGGAATGTAGTTTCAAATATGAAGTAATTGGCCGTCATTCTCGCTTTAACTCTTAAGTACTTGTACATATCCCTTACATTCTGAAAGTTATTGATAGGTAATGTAAGATCTCTGGATAACTGATTGGAGATTACTTGTAACTCCCTTTCAAGTTGTTGGGGGCGCAGTAGGTGAAAACTGAACTGGTTTTGATAGATATCAGTCAGGGTATCCAAAAGAGTAGATTGAATTGTTTTTAAGTTTTGCAACATAGAGTTAGCAGTGATAATGGCCAATGTAAAATCTTGTATAAGACTCGAATTTTGAATTTCTTGCTGGGCAAAATTCGCTGTTTTCTCCAAATTATTAAAATGCAGATTTATAATTTTAGGTTCCCATAAGCCACCTACGCTTGGCCAGGATGGGGCCTTGAAATGCCACTGTATATTCATATCCGTGACCTCTTTCATAAAATGATCGTCTATTATTTCTTGCATTGCTACCACAGAAGAATAACTAAAGCATGGAATGAACGATATTTTTATGAACAAATTGAATATAGCTACACTCTTCACTCATATGACAAATTAGAGTTGCCAGAAGAAGATGGCACTATGTTTGTCAGTTAGGGCTAAAGACCATTTGAACACAATTATCGTAGCTTTTTAATTTTTTAGATATTGAGCAAATCCGCTATCGATATCGATCAAAGTTTCAATATAGGTTCAAAATCAAACAGACTTGTAAAGTATAGTAAGTATGTAATACATTCGTAATACATTCCGTAAGTTTGTGTCCACAGCAGTCAGAACGCTAGTTAATCTATATTTTTTTGTTTTAAATGGGTACTCAGTAGCACATAATAATGAACCGTCACAGCATTTTTTTTTAACTTCAAGCTAATCTAACGTGTTTTGTCACCAGTGGCGCGGGAAAGGTATTTTTTAATAACACTGTTATTTTTCACGTGATCTAATATTATCAAATCCTCCTTCACAATATTTTCGTTTTGCAAACTATCAAGTAAACGTGAATTCATAGCAATGTTCTTTTTCATCAGACGTTTAGACCGTTGTCTTAAATAATTTATTTTTAACAAACGTCTTTTAACAATCTGCTCAAGGTGAAAAACTTCTTTTTGTAGTTTTTCTATTGTACGTAAGTGTTAAGCGCACACGATTTTCATCGTTTCTGTACCTACTGGCGGAGAAATTGTAACTAACGTAGGCGCTTTAGTGCTGGTTGTCAGAGAAACAAAAGATGTCTCATTTATGGAAGGCGCACGCGTACACTAAAGAAAGAAAAAAACACGTTTTAATGCAAAGCAGTATATTAAAATAAATAAGCATACCCTTTGTGTTTGCCACCCTAGCAATCACTGATGATACCTGAAGCTTGATTTATAGGCCAAAGCCGATTGATAAAAAGTACCTTACACCTTTCTCTGTACTCCCATTACTCCCAGCAACGTGCATTGAACTTTTTATGATCGATTGAGTAGTCAAAATGTGAAAGCTTAACAAATAAATAAATTCACTTCCATTTATAATAGGTATTAGCAAGGATATGGTAAAACTATGAAATAGTGGATGTCACCTAACAGCCTGGCCACGAACGGCCGCAACACGCTGAGCGACAAGCGATTTCAATGTTCATGCCGCTCTCTATTCTGCCGCTGGCGCTGTCACCTCAGTGCAGAACTAAACTGCAGAAAAAACATCGAAATCGCTTGTCGCTTAGCGTGTCGTTACTTTTCGTGGCAACAGTGTAACTGCAGGTAGCTGGGTGAATACTGTTTATAACATACATACATAGGCTCACGCCTGTTTCCCCGAAGGGGTAGACAGAGGCATATTAAACGCCCACTTTTTGCCAGACTTTTGATCCCACGTAATAGGTGGCGAGCCTAATGCCGCTAATTGGGATGTTTTGTTTGCCAGAGCCTCGTCCGTTGATAAGCAGGTACACCACTTGCAGGTGAGGTTGGCTTGGGACCCTACGTTCTTGATGGTAACCCTATGCACTGATAATAAAGTTGAACAAAATATTAAAATTAAATTATTCCTTTGATCGAGGCATCGAATGGAGCCCAAGATCCGACTCCTGTTTGGCGCTGCTACCCTAATAAAAGTAAAAGCAAGTAATTATTTAGACACTCACAATGATACGTTTAGAATGGAGGAGTAATGTTGGCACAGAATTTTCTTTTAGTCTGCGCCATCTGTCAATACTATAAAAACATTCCGCAGTAAAAATCTTGGAACAAATTCTATGGTGCTTTGTAGGCACCCACTTTTACGACATACTGCAGCAATCCACTTCTTATTTTATAAATCTTTATCACGTGAAAATCTAAAAAAAACGAGATAAAGTACTGTGGATAGACATATCGACAAGATTTTTTACAACACTTGAAAAGTCCATATAAATATTATACGGCTAAATTCAAAATCATGACAGAACTGTTATGAAAGAAAAATCACTAGGATTATATAATTTGATGGCATAAATTGTCTAAATTGTATCTTACACGTCAGTTGACTGTGTTCAATTTGTAAGTACTAGGACTACCTCTATGTATATATATCCAATCTCTTTCATTGCTACATACTCCTTCTGCAATATTCTATTTGCGCCAACAAAGTTTGTCCCGTTTTCACTATATAAGTGACACGGTGCTCCTCTTCTAGCAGCCATCCTCCGGAGAGCTGATAAAAATGCAGCGCTTGTGCTGTCTGATACGACTTCTATATGTGTAGCCTTCGTGACTAAACAAATAAAAATTACGATGTATCCTTTGCTAGTAACTACACCGCGACCTTTGTTGATCTTCACCCGTATGATAAAACGGATGGACAGGATTGATACGCGCAACTGGTAAGTCACCCATAAGTTGCGTTTGCTTCGTTGGATCATATTTTCGGCACGTGACACAAGCTCTCAAGTGTTTCTTGACTGCTCTTTTGCCACTTATGATCCAATACCTTTGGCGTAAGTTTGCTAACGTCACCCGAGCTCCTCCGTGAAACGTGAGTTGATGTGCTTGATCTATCAGCAAGGTGGTTAGCTGACTGTCATAAGGGATGATGATGGGGTATATCATATCTGATGCGATATTTCCATTTCTAAGTCGGCCCCCGACACGCAGAATGCCTTCACTATCCACAAATGGATTTAAATTGGCAATTTTACTGCTAGACTTGCTATCCTTCAGTAGACACGCTATTTCAGCTGAGAATTCAATTTGTTGTACGTACTTTACAATCATATGTTTAGCACGACGCAATTCTTGTAACGTTAGATATTGTTGACGATCATCTTTCTTTATAGTTAAACGTAACACCCATGCTAATATGCGCACAAGCTTATTAAATGAACTATATTTATGTAACAATTGAAGGATGATTTCTTCGTCAGCATTTGTTTGTTTACTATTACGCTAATAGTAAACAAACAAATGCTGACGAATACGAATTTCGGCTTATCCGTCACGTATTTAGAAAGTGATCGTTGATCTTCTGTAAACGACTTTAGCCAGAGTGGGCCTGTCCACCACAACGTATGATCTCTAAGCTGATAAACAGATAATCCACGTCTTGCGCAATCTGCAGGATTGTCAGTGGTGTTTACATATCGCCAACACTCTGCGGGCATAATTTCAGTTATAGATTTAACTCTATTGCCAACAAATGTTTGCCAACGATTCGGATCTCCTTGGATCCAACCTAGTACCGCAGTCGAATCTATCCAACCGTATAACTGGAGTGTGTGATCGCTAAAGCATTGCCGAATGGTGTTCATTAATCTGGCTAATAACAGTGCCCCTAACAATTCCAGTCTTGGTATTGAAATAGTCTTGTTACAAGGTGCTAAACGGGTTTTGGCTGCTACTAATGATACCTTGGTGTCATTTGATCGAGTGATCTTACAATATACTACTGCTGCGTAAGCTTTTTTGGACGCATCGCAGAAGCCATGCAATTCAATTGTGTCTCGTTCACATATGCCTATCCATCTACTTATTTCAAAGCTGTTTATTTCTCGCAATTCATTCCTTGAATTGATCCACTTCTAATTGATATCTATAGGCAAATGATCATCCCAGGCTAATTGTGATAGCCAGACACTTTGAAATAATATTTTCATGCTCGTAGTGATTGGAGCTAGCCACCCAAGTGGGTCAAATAACTTTGAAATGTCTGACAAAATGGATCGTTTGGCGGGTATGCAATCTGATATTTCTATTTTTGATTCGAAGATAAAAACATCATTATGAGGGTTCCAACCTAGACCTAATGTTTTAGTGGACTCCATTTGCTTGAACTGATACGTTTGGGGATTGCATTGATCTTTGTTAAGGTATGATAAAAGCTCCGGTTCATTGGACGTCCATTTTCTGAGGTTGAATCCACCAGATTTTAAAAGTTGAATCATGTCAGATTTTAACTGCTTAGCCTTCTCCATAGAATAATGGCCACCACAGTAGTCATCCATGTAAAAGCATTCTTCTACAGCTTTCGCGGCTTCGGGGAACCGATCTCTCTCATCTGATGCAAGCTTGCATAATGTCATTAATGCTAAGAATGGAGCAGCAGTAGTTCCGTAGGTAACTGTAGATAAGTGGTAAGTTTTGATAGGTTCAGTTTTTGATGACCTCCACAACACTTTTTGATACTTTTGATCATCGAAATGAGTTTTTATTTGTCTAAACATCATTTCGATATCGCTGATGTAAGCATATTTATTCTGCCGCCATTTCAAAATTAACTGCGATAAGTCCTGCTGTAAGCTTGGCCCTTTATACATAACTTCGTTTAAGCTGTATCCCGTACTTGTCTTTGCTGACGCATTGAAAACAACCCGAAGCTTAGTGGTGACTGCGTCTTGTCGCAAAACCGCGTGATGTGGTATAACATACTCTTTCTGAGATGAAGTCTGTTTGGATAAAGACATGTGATTTAGTTGTTCATATTGAGCCATGAATGATTTGTAATCCGACGAAAACTGTTCATTTTGTCGAATTTTCGTTCAAGGCTGCGAAATTGTGCGAGAGCTAGAGGTCTTGATATCCCCAACTTTTCTTCATGGTCAGGTTTGAGCCGAAGTCGAACTTCATACCTGCCATCTTGTAACTTTTTAGTTGTTGATAAATAAAACTGCATACATTTCTCATCTTCGGCAGTTAACGCGGATTGCTCATTTATGTCCTCAATTTCCCAGAATTTTCGTAAATCATCCGTATCTAGAATGACATTACAATGATATGTTTCAACATTGCCGCATAAAATCCAGCCAAGTCGAGTCCGCTGCGCTATCGGTCGTGCAGGGCCGGCGTTGATAATGTCTTCCAATATTATTGAAGAATACATGTCCGCACCAAAGAGCAGATCGACGGGACGACTGATGTTGAAATCTGGATCGGCAAGGCAAATGTTACTTAAAAGCTCCAAGGGTGGTTTCTTTATTTAAGATTTTTTATTAAGGTTTGCATGATTACGACTTCTGTTTGAAATTGGTATTCACAATGTAATGCCTTGCATGTTAAGTAGATAGTTCCTCTGCAGATGCTTTCTTTCGCACCTATGCCTGATACAACGCCTTTATTTATTTTTCTAGGTAATCTTAACATTTGCGCAGCACTCTCTGTTATGATAGATATTTGCGAACCTTGGCAAGCAAAAGCTCAAAGCTCGTAAAGTATGATAAGATCCGTCCGATGATTTGACGTTAACCAGTGCTGTGGCTAAAATTACTGCTCCCGTGACATCCTGTGATACATGAGATGCACGTTCGTTTTTATCTACTAGTGAATGTGTATTTTGCTCAGAATAATTGGAACCTAAAGCCGTCCCTGTGTTGCTACTCAAGACTGATGAGTAAGCTGAATGCAATAATGTGTTATGATTGTCATTGCATTCGCGATACCTTGAACTTGAAATACACGCTTTGTCGTTATGATTGTACAGACAGTTTTTGCAGAGTCAGTTTCGCAATTATATTTAATTTTGCGTCAATTGTCATCGCAATAAATGTTTTGCAATGGAAAATTTTATGATTGCCTAAATTGCATATGGCGCATTTGTTATTGCTATTATTAGAATTAGAATACAATGACTTATTATTTGCTACCGGAGATTGATTGCAAAAGGCATTTGGTTTGAAAATTTGAGGCTTTTTTTACATTAGATGCCGATTCCATATTGTAATGTTGGCGTTGATAACTAGGACTGCTTGTTGATTCGGGTTTCTTTCGTGACGACTCTAACGAAGTAAACTTAGCCTCGAGATAATCTAAGAATTCAGGCAATTTATACACTTCCCTAGGATTTTTCATTGACTCTATGAAATCATCATGAGTTTCTGGGTCCAATTTTAATGATAGAAAATAAACGATTAATGGATCCCAGTTTGATAGGTCAATGCCCAAGTTTTCGATGGCATGTAAACATTCCTTGGTCGTATCATGCATCCTTTTGATATGTGTCAAGGATTTTTGTTGCACAGATGGAAGGTTTACTATCCTTGCTGCGTAAACAAAATATGCGTCTTGGGTTATCATATCTGTGGTTGAGTATATCCCGTTTGATAAATTTCTGAGCTTATTTTCAGATGCTGGATAAGTTTTTCGGCCTCTCCTCTAACTTTGCCCTTTAGGAACTGCATCTTTTGTGCAGGTAATAATGATGGATTGTTATTAATGGTTTCGTAGAAGAGGTCCTTAAGTGATACGAATTGCTGAAAAGAACCGGTAAAGGTAGGCAACTCTACTTTCGGGGTTGATTTTTCTCTATGAGATGTAGACCATATTTTGCTATTTATAGCATTTTTCATGCTATTATAAATAGCTTCCTGATTGGAATATGTCACCTCATATATCTTATTTTCACCACAGAGTTCACTGTCAATATCCCAGTGAAGCTTGTCTATTGTAGACCAACGAGATTGTAAATTGTTAAGGGCATCTTCGAGTGCCCATTTTTCGGCGATAGCATCTAAGTTTATCGCTGATACGGTGCGATGAAAGGCTCGGAAGTTGCTTGATTGCTTGCGCAACATCTCGTCTACTTTGCTGTTAGTACCACGAGATGTTGTAGCTAGACCCGCTAAGCCAGCGCTCCCAGCCCCAGGGGTCGGGGTGGTTGTCTGATTTGTTGGTGTTGCGGGTCTGCTTTCTACGGGATTCGAGAACGAAAATTGCGGAGGTTCCGGCTTGCTGCCCGACGGTAAAGGGCTTTTCTTACCGGATTCCACCCGATAACGTTCAATCATAGAGCGCACGGCCTCGCACGATTGACGCGTTTGCTCATATTGATTGCTGGTGAAGTAAGAATGAGAGAGGTCAAGATTTTCAAATAAATAATCGTGATTCTTTTGATACTCATTCCAATAAGAAGTAAGATTCTCTATCCTTCTTTTGATATAGTCAGGAGTCTTCCGTCCGGCTCCATCCTTTTAAAGTTGGTACCGAGCTTGCTGATGGCCTCGGCAATTTGAGATTGCGTTAGTAAGATCTGCGATTCCATGACGACTGATAAATACAATAACATGGAAAGATCTTACTTGATTTATTCAGCTATCGGGTCCCAAAGATTTTTCTCGAACCTGGAACCTGGTGTTAGGCAATCCTTGGTACCTGTACCTGTTTCACACCGTCACTAACGCACTGATATTTACTTTGATAACTTTGATTGTCTTGCAACCACGAAAAAGACCGCTTTCGCAACGTGAAGTCCACGTGGCGCGTTAGGTTATTGTTCGGAGCGCGTGGTGCGACGAGACCGAAACCGACGCGAGGTTTTGATATGATAATTAACTTTGTCGAAGGACCATTGATGTTTGAGCTGTTCACTCAGAACATGCACTAACTGTAGTTAGAAATAAACCGCGAGTTATGTTAAACTGATATATTTAACACTGCTAATTGATACAATAAATTGATGAATGATAGTGTGATCGCTGACGCGGGCACATTTGCTGTACGATGCAGCTCGTACAATGGGTGATTACAACGTTTTATTCCAATGTGAAAATAAAAAGCATATTATTTATTGTCTTATAATCAAGCTACTTAACATTGAACTTTCCATTTCCGGTACAATGTTTCTCAAATCTCTTATCTTTTAGACCGAATATCGTAGTGTAACACTGTTGATATGTCCCGGAAAGTTGGTACACTTTATTAGGGTGGAGACACTTTATTAGGGTGGCAACGATTTGGTATTATATATATATATATTCGATCGAGTAAATAAATGGGATTAAGTTTTGATAACGCTACGATAGTCTAGTACAGAGACCGACGGACTGCTACCTAAGCAGAGGTTTCAGATCAAACGGCGCGCACTAATGACTTTTCAAAGTTAGGTGTGGATCTAATGGTTGATAATCGCTTGCTAAACACTGAAGGAAGTTATTGTGGAGAAACTCAAAGTTCTCCATAATGTTCGAAAAACATGTGTCTACCAACCCGCACTTGGCTAACGTGGTGGACTATGGTCAACTCTTCTCGTAATGAGAGAAGGCTTCTACCTAGCAGGGGGCCACATTATAGGCAAGATTGTTGATGATGAATTTATATACCTAATAATTGTACAGGTACTAAGAAGAAAAATATTCGTAAAATAAATAAATGGGCCACAAAATTGTTTTAAAAACACGCTTAAGTTTAGCGAATATTTAATTTGGTAATGAGCAAGCAAAATTAGTCTACCATTAATTTAGCAGCATCACTGAGAAGTCTGAAACAAATTATAGCCTACGAAAAAACTAGTTCTAATGTAATAAATTTATTTTTATGATTTGATATAGGAAATGGAGCTCTTTTTCAAAGAACAAATTTGAATAACTACTAACCTATCAAAACAGTATAGTCTATGAGTCTGGGTGTTTCTATGTATAATATGTATGTATTTACAAAAAAAAAGTATATATGTATGTTTATCCATTATCTAGTACCCATAGTACAAGCTCTGCTTAGTTTGGGACTAGATGGTGATGTGTGTATGTGGTAGAATATAGAATATATTATGTGTAAAAACATTTCATTCTTGTTTCTAATATTAAGTTCAAGTAAGAATACCGAATTTTGTTTTGCACCGGAAAAACGTTTGCTCTTAGCAAATAAATTAATAGTTTAAAAACACTAGAAAACACGCTTTTATAAATGCGCATAAAAACAAAAAAATAATTATGGATCGTTCACGTTGTCTCTATATCCGGGCTGAAGAGTAAACTATGTGATTTTAATTATAATATTTGATTGTAAAAGCGTGGGGCGCTGGAACAGGAAAGACTTTATTGTTAACAAATACTAATACTACCTTCCTGGCGGAAGCAGCATGAGGTCGCACAAGAGCATAGCATTTATGCCGCCAAAGGGTTACTAAAGGGAATCAAAGATATCTCGTCCACGAACAAGAACTCTACATTTTGCCGCCATTTCCGCCCAGCCTGTTGCCAGCTTTTGGAACACGTCCTCTAGTACAGCTGTAAATAATTTACGGGATAGTGGGTCTCCTTGCTTGACTCCTTTTCTGATGCGGAAGGATGGTCCTGTCAATGAACCAATTTTAATAGCGGCGGTGCTGGTTTGATAAATATTTTGCAGCAGTTGTATATAAGGGAGATCGATTTCTTGTAAAGGGCAGTAAGAATTGAGCTGTGAGTAATGCTATCGAAGGCCTTTGTATAATACTATATGTTTTTCAATGACTTGGTTGACAGAATGAAGGTGACCAATAGTAGAAAAGCTACGGCGGAAACCGGCTTGTTCCGGAGGCTGATATTGGTCGAGTGTGCTCGATATTCTCATCTCGATAACTTTAATAAAAGCTTTGTACATATGTGAGACCAAACTAATAGGGCGGTAGTTGTTTATGTCCGACTTATCACCTTTTTTGTGGAGAAGGATGATATGTGAGTGGCAAAATGATTGAGGAAGAATTCCAGTTTTCAAAATACTATTGAAGAAGTTGGTTATATGCGGCAGAAGAACTGGTTCTCCTTTTTTTAAAGTTTCAGCTGTTACGCCATCTTCACCCGGGCTCTTGCTATATTTCATAATTCAGTTAAAACTATATTCACTCCTTTTAAGAAACTGTCGCAATATGTAAGAACGCTGAATGACAGTCTTCCCTTAGAAAAGCCAGGTGTATACAAAATTGACTGCAGCTGTGGGCGTTCCTATATAGGACAAACTAAACGCCCCATCTCTTGCCGGATAAAGGAACACATCAGGGCAGTCAAAAATAATGAGCCACATAAGTCGGCCATAGCTCAACACCTCTTAGACTAGGGTACCGACCACTGGATTGAGTTACATAACCCTCAGGTACTTTCGACAGAACACCACTACATACCTCGAATGGTTAGGGCGACTATTGAAATTAAAAAGTGCAAAAATCTCAATAGAGAGGATGAGTTTCAACTGTCAAGTATCAGGCATCCAGTGGTACGTCTATGTAAAACCCGTGAAAAGAACAAAGTCAAACCCCGAGCTGACGTAGTGAGTGTAGTATGTCGTGATCGGGTACAGTGCGATGGTAATAACAGTGATAGTGGTGTTCAACGCAAAAAACGAGTAAGAAAGCGGGTAGACCGTTATACTTGCTCGTAACATTCATCCACCCGCAAGAGCCTCAGTACATCCGTGAACATGGCGCTTGCAACAGTGCCGAAATATCGGTTACTCCAAACAAAGGTACGTGGTATATATCCCGAAAGACAATTCAAAATAAGTTTAAATGACCATGAAAGTTTAAATTCATATAATATTATGATACGATATTCCATAATGGAATGCCAGTGCCTATCTTCCGGCTTCATCATTAGACCTTGAAACCTAATCGTGGCCAAAGTTCATCAAGACTTTTCTAAGAAATCCAATATAGCTATGATATGATTTTCCATCATGAAGTTCCAGTTCATGTCTTCCAGCTCCATCATCAGATCAGTTTGACAGTACCATACAATTGTATTGTCATCAGAACTACATACAGCTGCCAATTTTCATTACGCTATGACCCTTGGAAGATGGTTAAATTAGTTAGCTTAGATTCCATTACATAGTGACATACACGACGACCTAATAAAATCGTGTTAAAAAGTTGAGCAGCAGCAGCAGAAAATACTCAACAAAATTCTCTTTTAAGCAGAATTGAGTTATTATTTTGAAATACGTATCTATACAATAGGGTCTGTTAACTAGGTTAAGAATCTGATTCTTTTAGTCTAACTTTCACATTGTAACAAGATCAATTAATCGATAGTAATCTGTGATGTCCCCCCAGTAAACAATAAAGATTAAACAATTTAAGATTGACCCGATTTAAACTTTTCAAAGATTTAACAAGTTAATACCTGTTGATGGAACTTATTTAAAGTTTGCACAATTGAGTGTACCGGGCCATCTGTAGAGCCTACAACAGCTACCTCTTGATGCTAAATCTCACTAAAGTTAGTTAATTAATTACTTTACCCACCTCTGACTAATAAACCTTGTTTTGGATTTCAGATGTGATGAATGACTTAAGTATAAATTAAAACAATTAGGGAAAATATGAAATCTCTTGAAGTTGTCAAAGTGCTCGCATTAATAAATAAATCTTTAAATCTGATTACGAAACGTTTGGCTGTGATGCTTTAAGAAAGACGTTGATACATACCTTTATTAATCTGTTACCTGTTCTGCGAATATCGCGGTACCAAATCCTCGTGCCCCAATTTCACTCCGCGTGAACTATATTTTTTGTTTTCTTTTTTCATATAGAACGCTGTAGTTGGGCAAATAATTCACGAATCTATCTATGGATATGCATTTTTGAGGCCTTAAAACTGATTTTCTCGAATAAATACTTTTGATATACGAAAATAGCTCTACAATTAATTATGTGGCATGTTCGTTACCGCATTCCTTAAAAGCCGAGCGCTGTGAAAATAGCTTAGACGAGGAGAATTTCAACTTTCTGTTCAATGTACAAGAAAGTAATTAATAATAATTACATACATACATACATAGACTCACGCCTGTTTCCCCGAAGGGGTAGGCAGAGGCATATTAAACGCCCAATTTTCGCCAGTGTTTTGATCCCACGTAATAGGTGGCGAGCCTATTGCCGCTTATCGGGATATTTTGTTTGCCAGAGCCTCGTCCGTTGATCGGCAGGTGCACCACTTGCAGGTGAGTTTGGCTTGGGACCCTTAGTTCTTGGTGGGAACCCTATGCACCCAATTAATATAAGTAATTAATTAAATAAGTAATTAATCAAATAACAAAAACATATTAAAATTTATATGTTTATAAAATAATCAAACTTTCGATAAAACGTTTGTTTGTCTACCCCGGCTATTTGTCATCAACTACGAATAGGGAAAATTTCTGTAACCTAAATAAATTGTAATATTTTATTAAAAACCTCATCTTCTGAAAGAATCTTTGAAAGTTATACCCACATAGTATACGGAAAACATGTCCCTTCACATAGATTCCGATGTTATGGGAGCTAGTCCTTTCATCTTGAGGCTTGCATGGAAATGAAGGATTTACTGAGAATACTATCAATCCCGGCATTGCGTTCAAGACTTTGGTAACCATATGAACAATTTGCTTGATCTGGGTTTTGCGAATAGGATGGGGTTTGCAAATTTGTCAATTTATCTGCAATACTGCAAACGGGATTATCAATGGTGGCTGTTCACATTCAATTCGTGTGTTCCATCAATCCTTATGACTTCGGGATATCGTTATGTGTGGTAATATTGCGAATATGGGATGTGAAATTCTAGGGAAATGCGTACTTACGTCTGGGATTTGCGAGTAATAAACACAGCACTGTTCATGGCAATAAAGTTGTTATATCAAAACTTACTTTGCTGACAAAATATTTATTAGATTGGCTATCAGTAGTCATAAATTTTACAGTAAGATGAGTATCACCTACTGCTTACTATATTCTAAAATGATACAAAAAATATTAATTTGCAAAGCTGATTTATAAATTGTATGTATGTATAATGGGTGTAAGTAAAATACACCCATTTACCGGAAGTTAGATTTACTCGATATTCGTAAATGTTGCAAGCTCTGTATTCTATGTAACAAAGGGAGCCTTGAAAACATATGATATTGCACTTAGATTAAGCCCTGTTTGTAACTATTCCATGTGAGAGAGAAATTAAAAAAACATTTTTTTATTGCGCCCAAGATTAAATGATAAATGTATTATCCCCTCGCATGCCTCGCTCTAAAATGCATTTTCTCCGTTAGTGTCCAGCCATTTTGAGGATGTAACGTTTATAAGATCCTAGGTTATAAAACTTTAATTTTCTCGCGTTTGGTATAATTATATGACGTAAATTTTAAACCGTATATAGTTCAGAAGTTACTCTATATGAGAATTATATTAAAATAGCTTATCTTTAACCTTTTCATGTCGAAATAAATTTATAAATGCAGGTCACTTTGTTTTTTCTTACACCTTGTGAAACATTTTTCCAAAATACATATAAATTACTTACGAAATTCCCTTTCTCACTGCACTAATATTGACACGGGAAGATGACGCGACGGTTATATACATTATTTTACTTTTATTTTAATTTAAATTTTATTTTTGCCCGTAGGACACTACCGGCCTTTTTCTCTTACGGACACACCATGCCCGTAGGACACTCAAGGGGTTAAACATTAAATAATATCAATGAACCTCTGTAAACAAGTGCCATGAATACCAAGGTATTGTTACCCTGATATTGCTTTTATACGAAAAACTATTTGTATTGTAGGTATTCTATTCCATTTCTACATATTCTTGAACTTCTCTCAGCGGGTGACGAAAGCGTCAAGTTTGCTATTTGTATACATTTTCGACGTTATCAGAAACCCTTCAGGGATATACAGACGAGATACAATATTAGGGAGATAAACGTCCACTGAAATATTATTATTCGTAATGTAGACAATTCAAATATGCACCATGAGTAAATCTGTCGTCGGTCGTAGCATATCATTACGCGAACAAAGAGAAATCTAAGCCTCGGCGAAGGCACCTCTAATCATCGTGGTGGTTATTTAAATAAGCATGCGTTACATTGTGGGTAAACACATTTTTCCTAATAAACGTTATTCCGGCCTCGGCTTACGGAGCAATGTTTTGTAAATCCAGCGGTAGCTAAATGGCCCATTGCGGGCCAAATGCGGATTTCTGCTGTATTAGCCTAATAGCATTCTACTTCTTCAATTCTCATTTATTGCCGGTTCTTAGCAATTAATTTGGTTTTTATTCCATTGTCAACTTATATCTGAATAACATGATGTGAAGAAATGTTTATAGTTTGTTATAAAAAAAATATATTTTCAATTTCATATTGAAAACCATTTATTTCTTATGACATTGTTACATGCAGTATGTGTTAACCATTTATTTCTTATGACATTGACCTAAAAAATCATGGTAATATGGATGTAAAATTACACCTCGGCCCACCTCTTCTGGAATAGAGGCGTGAGTCTGTAAATAAAAAAAATAATAAAGCCAGTAAAGGTAATTCATCGTTGGATGATTCCTATTTTGTTTGTGGCAGTGTTTGTGACCATGCAGCTATGTCGCGCGATCACACCTTGTGCGATTTGGTTAAAGACTGCACGGTTGGCGTAGTGGTTTAAGTGACAGTGGTAACTCGGCGCAGTGTCAAACGGGGAGGCGGCCGCCTCGCCGTTTGACACTGCGCCGAGTGTTGTGGGTTCGATCCCCACACGAGACAACACTTTGTGTGATTCACAAATTGTTGTATCGAGTCTGGGTGTGCATTGTGTCCATTAGTTGTATGTTTGTAAAGTCCCCCGCGACACAGTCTAGTCCTAATGCGGGAGTAGTCGTTTTAAACAAAGAAAAAGAAAGAAAAGAATTTAAAGGTTTTGTGTGGAGGCTTTTGAATGATACCTACATATTATATAATTTTTAATTAAATTATGTTTTACATCACTTTACAAATTGTATCATTACATATCATGTATTTATGTTTAGTTCTGCTTTAACTGACTTAAATTGATTAATTCTAATTTGACATCTCAAGACAATATGTCTTGGCATGTGAAATTATTATCAGTAGTCAGACTAAACCACTTCAGAGAAATGCGACCATGATGAAGTGATATTTAAACTTAATAACGGATAATTATAATAAATTATGAATTGGTCGTTTATTGGATTAAATATTTTAGTTCAGAAAACTTGTATTTCTTAACTATACCTATAGTTTCCAACTAGATTGTGGGAATACAAAAGTTAGGTTTAATTTCGGATTTTGTAAATACAGAGAAATAGAAAGGACAATGCCAGATCCTGCCCCACCCTTTCATTAATTTACAAGAAATGTAAATTACTGAAAATTATCCTATCAAAATAAGACTCTTGGTTACTTAATTGTTACTCTGTTACACTTGCGGATAAAAAGAAAATAATAAAAGGAATTTTAAAACCCAACGGCTATTTCCTGTTTTTATCGCGACCACTTGCGTTACTTAGTACGCATACACGAGAACAAAACGAGTAATTTGATTAAAAAAAATTACATGTATAAATGTTTTATGTACAGATTTTAATATGTTGTGTGGTTTAAATATACACAGTTAATGAAAATAATGTTTTTATGAATGTTTATTCTAATAATTATTTGGCAATATGAACGTTAGTGATTACGTGTAACGAAACGTCCTTGGCGCACCAATGCTTATGTCAAGATCAGTCAAGATCAAAGAAGTCTAAACCTAGTCCCACCTCTCTGGTCAAGATTGAAGATGACAATGATTGACATTTGCTTTGTTGTTTGTGTTTGTTGCTCCGTAATCTCTCTCTGTGATTTAATATTATATTTTCACGACGATTTTGCTTTTGTATAAGGACTCGATCTCGCCTACTCGCCGACTTTGTGCTATTTGCGACGGATTCTAATCATTGCTTGTGACTTGGGTAACGATGTTCAGGTGCATAAATTATCACTTGTGCGTCGACAGAATGCTAAGACATGTAGTGTCTTCAATACAATCTGAACTGCAAACTCTTCTCGCTAGATGGAAATCGCAACAGGTATCGGTAAGCTGTTATCTGTCAAGAGTGCTTTTTGCGGCTAGACCAGCACTGTAGAAATGGAAATCTGAATGCTGAAAGAGATCTAGGTCACGACAATATTGATCAGCCCGCAGGTTTTCTTGATAATGTTTTGATAACGTTTGAAGATGAATAAATCAATCACTTTTATAACTTGTTTTATTTTATTACCGATGAACAGTCAGGATGTTATGACCTAAGTCAAAAGTATTACTAAGATTGATGTTATGTAATTCCTTCCTTTTATAGCCAAACATCTTAGGATAGCATTTTAACAAAATACAGCACTTATTTAATAATTTCTACAAATTATAACTGCAGCTAACCTAAACTTCAGGTACTTAACCTAAAAGGCATATTTTTTAAGATTTAAAAGAAACCGCAAGTTCTAAAGGCATTTTAAAATGTTTGTAGATAACAATAATATAGCACCAGTAGAATGCTACATTTGGCATGCTTGTACACCAACTTTTATTAGTGGGTCAAAGCTCTATAGAGTTTCTGGCATTGTTCTTTCTGTTATTACTAACTATAGTTTGAAAGTAATTTGGTAAAGGTACACAATAGTTATGTTTTATTTCGAGTTGATTCTATATTCAAGTAAGTTTCATTGAGTTTCGATTTCAAATTGTGGTAAAATATAAAGTTATTTCAATCAAAAAGTGAATAATCAAATAATCTCAATGAGAAGTTCCATATTGTGCATAATGCATTGATTCAAAATATCAACCTTTGTTGCCTTTTTGATAAACCTGTCAATGTATGCTAATCATCATAATCCAATAAATCCAATTCCAACAATGTTACGAACATTCATGTCAAACTGATAACCTCCTTTTTTTAATTCAGGTGAAACACCCTTCTGGAAGCTAAAATAAAATTGTTGATGTGCAGTTAATCATACACTTGGTTAAACATACGTTATACATCTTTATTATTTATAAATTTCTATTTATACCGTAATAACCGTATAAATGATCACCAAAATTAAACCAGTATTTTAAAGTAAAATTATAACTAAAGTTTTTTTGTTAGTTGTATGAAATACCAACACATAAATTTGATTTGGTTACACCACCTACTTTAATAAACTAAGTTGACGTAGCCCTGCTTCGCAGGGCTCCTATTTTTGGATTAAGGGTCGCAAGAGAACCGAACATAACCTTTTTATTTGGTGATCATTTGCTACATTTGGTGTTCAAATACAATTTGAAGTGCAGGCGTGACTAAAATAGCTAGTACTATTGTAATTTTAGAATTTATTTTTCAGGTGTAAAATATATACTTAATATATTTTTGGTCTTTCGGGGGGATGGGCTTCGTTAGCCTTGGATGGCAACCCGTCTAGGAGAAGGAAAACTCCGAAATAAAACCAACATTCAGGGAGCATACCCGTTACAAACCCCAATCCAAGGTGTCAACCGACCCGTGCCGAGGGATTCATGGCCAGAGGGCAAGCTGGTCGCTAACGGAGGGTGCATGTGTTGGTGGTCACAGGGCACAGCTAGTATTCCATCTTACCCCCGTACAGGGCTCTGCGGGGATGGACATTCTAAATCCCTATTACTCGTGGGAACGCTACGAGAACTGAAAATAATATTTCTCCAGACGGCGGCGACGCGGTTCGCAACCCATCACGTCTCGTTTCCCGCGAGGGCGAAAAGCGGCCTACGGAAAGCCGGTTTGCGACATTAAATGTTGGAGGAGGAATGGATGGTAAATTGAATGGAGTATGCCAGATGATGGATGATAGAAAGATTGATGTTCTATGTGTGAATGAGACAAAAAGGAAAGGTTGTGACCCCACCAAGCATGACAGCTACACGGCTTATTGGTCTGGGGTAGACAGTACCACCAGAGCCTGCAAGGGAGTTGGTTTAATACTGTCTGCGCGAATGAATGAGTGCGTTAAGGAATATGAATGTGTAAATGCTAGACTATTGTGGATGAGAATGAAAGTAGGACTTACTCGTCTCTTTATTGTAGGGGTTTACGCCCCGGTCAATATAGTAGCGGGTATGTCACAGCAAGAACAAGACGAAAGGCAGGAATTTTGGGAGAACTTAAGAGAGATTTTGAGGAAATGTAAGGATAACGAAAGATTGATCTTGTTAGGTGATTTCAATGGATGGGTGGGAGTATAACGAGATGGATTTGAAAGGGTTTTAGGTGGATTTGGTGATGAGAGTGTGAATGAAAATGGAAAAGTTTTGCTTGAGGTTTGTTTAGAGTGGAGCCTTTGTGTGACAAACACCATGTTTGATCACAAAAGGATACACATGTATACGCGTGAGGCTAAGAATGTTAGAAGAAGTATGATTGATTTTGTAATTGTAGATGAACGTTTGAGAAAGAATGTGTTAGATACAAGGGTGTATCGAGGGATCGGCATCCACACAGACCACTTCTTGGTGATGAGCCGGATAAGTGGACTCTTTAAAGGATGGCGACACCGAGAACATTATGAAAATAGGGTCCTAGAAAGAATAAAAGTAGAAAATCTGCAAGTAAAAGATGTGAAAGATGAGTATAAGCGAAGAGTAATAGCAAAATTTGAGAGGTTCGATGGCATAAATGATATGGAAGAATTATGGCAATCTTTTAATGAAGAGATAGTATGTGTAGCGTTTGAAGTATGTGGTGTGATCAAGAGACGGAAAATACGAAAGGTTAAGAATACATGGTGGGACAAGGATGTACAATCAGCAGTGTCAGAGAAGAAGAAAGCTTTGTTAGATTGGTTGGCTGCCAGAGCAAATGAAAGAATGGGAAAGGCAACGAGTGATGACATAGATGAAGCAAGAAAGGAGTTTTTTAGGTCAAAAAGAATTGTGAAAGAAATTGTTAAAAGGAAAAAAGAGGAAAAGAAAGATGAGTTTGATAGCAGAATATCTGAAGATTTCCAGAGAAACATAAGTTTTTCTGGAAATCCGTTCGTGCAGTTCGAGGAAGAACTCAATCCTCAGAATACACGTCAATCAGAGACAAGAATGGAAAGATACTGAATGGTGAATCATGCGTGGTGAAGAGATGGAAGGAGTATTTTGAAGGTCTATATGAAAGAACGGCGATAGAGACATCGATCGACGAAATTAATGGTAATAATAGCAATGATGAAAGCGATATTGGTGTGGTTGAGATTGTGAAGGCGTTGGGAAGTATAAAATTAGGTAAGGCTGCAGGATATGATAGGATTACAGTTGAAATGCTGAAGGCTGGACAGGGCATCATAGTTGGTCAGCTGCAGCGCTTACTTAACTTGTGCTGGAGCACCGGCCGAGCACCTGATGACTGGACCACAGCGGTGGTTGTGCCTCTTTATAAGGTTAAAGGCTCGCAACAAGACTGCAAGCACTATAGAGGCATTAGCCTTCTCAGCATTGTTGGCAAATTGTATGCGAAGGTACTGATTGAAAGAGTTATGGAAGTAACCGACAAGAAAATATGGGATGTACAAGCAGGATTTCGAAAGGGTATGGGGTGCACGGATCAAGTCTTTTCCTTGCGGTGCGTAGCCGAAAAATTCTTGGCCAAAGGTCAAAAGGTCTATTGCGCATTCGTAGATTTGGAAAAGGCTTACGATAAAGTGGTGAGGAATGAAATGTGGTCGGTACTGTCGATGTATGGGGTGAACAGCAGCCTCATACGAGCTCTGAAATCCCTTTATGAAGATTCTAGAGCTTGTGTGAGGATAAATGGGTCGTACACGGATTGGTTTACCATCGAAACAGGTGTTAGACAGGGATGTGTAGCGTCGCCGTGGCTGTTCAACCTCTTCATGGACAGTTGTTTGTAAGATTTGAAAAATAGTGAATGTGGATTAAGGATGAATGAGTTACTTGTCAAATGCCTCCTTTATGCTGATGATGAGGTTATACTTGCGTCTTCAGCGGAGGAGTTGCAGGAGATGGTAACAATCATGCATGGTGCATTAGAGAGGAAAGGAATGAAAGTAAATGTAAGTAAAACGAAAGTTATGGTTTTTGAAAAGGAGGAATGCGTTACGGCTTGTAATGTTATGATCGATAGACAGCGAGTGGAGCAAGTGAATGAGTTTGTATATTTAGGTACGCTGTTTACAAGAGATGGTAAGAATGTAGAAGATATTGAAAGAAGAGTTAATGCAGGTAATAGAGTGAATGGAGCTCTGAAGGCGTTTATGAATAGCCAAAACGTGTCCAAAAAGGCACGTTTGGCTGTCCATAGAGGGGTGTTAGTACCTACTCTTATGTATGGTAGTGATAGTTGGGTATGGCAGAACTGTTCTGCAATACCCAACTATCACAAAAGTAGAATAAATGCTGTAGAAATGAGAGCACTGCGAAGTATGTGTGGTGTTTCTTTGACTGACAGAGTAAAGAATTGTGTGATAAGAGAGTGTTGTGGGGTAAAAGAAGATGTAGTGACAAGCATCGAGAAAGGTATGCTAAGATGGTTTGGACACGTGGAGAGGATGGATGACGAAAGACTGACCAAGCAGATATATAAGGCAAGTGTGGAAGGGACAGGACGAAGGGGAAGACGTTCTCTGACCAAATTGGAGACATCCCAAAAACTTGACAGGTTAGAAGCACCCTGAACAGAAGAGCATGCATGAGGAATCTGATGGGAGTGAATGAAGCAAGAGAGATATGTCAAGATCGTTGCAAATGGCGCTCCGTAGTCTCTGCCTACCCCTCCGGGAAACAGGCGTGAGTCTATGTATGTATGTATTTTTGGTTAAAGAACTAAGGGTATAAAAGTATTTTATGGTGGCCATTATATTTACCCTCTGATGTAAATGCAACACAAGCGGTCAGCCATCCGGGTGAATACCTCTGTAAACGTTACTTAAGTTTGCCAGTCTACTCGGCAAGTCAACTCGTGATATGACCTTTATTTTAGAATTATAGTTTCCATTTATATTATAAACCAAGCGCACCTACTTATTTCGTTGACTAAGGTCAGAACTGTAGTCAGCCACACAGGTCTCGAGTAAATTATGGCTTTGGCACTGCTTTGAGAAGTTCGCTGTTAATTCATAAGTTCCTTAAAAACCTCTCAACTCCTGTACAAGTTATTTAATTTAATTTTAGAGGCGCTTGTGGATCTAATTTTAAATCTAAGTAATACTGCATTACTCGATGATTATTTATTTCATATGCTCAGAAAATAAACCCAGCTTCAGAAATTCATGCTCTTAAAATAATGAAATAAGAAAATATTCTCCCTGTTGTTGTTTCTTATTTAGAGACGACTCCACTTGAGGAATAAGTCCTGAATTGCGGGAGACTTGACAAACATTAATTTAACGGACACAAATATCACATAGCCTCGAAACAACAGTTTGAGTTTGAGGTAGTTTACACGTTCTCTGTCATATTAGGAGAAGTATATTAAATTTGCATGATAAGGATATTAAATTATAAATTGTTCCACAAGCGCTGCGTTATACATAGCAAGCATTCGTCGCCTAGACTTCAGATTTTTCCACACTGCACACACAATACATCCGTCAACACCATATCTCGCAGCTACACATACCACACATACGAGTAGGTACATGTCATGTCGTTCCCCGTGTGCCATAATCCTCGTCGTCCAGGTCAAAGCGCTCATTAAGACCCAGCCTAATGATGTACTCGCTTGTTAGCCGTCTTGTCGCAGCGGCTCGTAAAAAACGCGTCGCACAAAAAGCGGTCAAGTGTGAGCCGGTCATGTCGTAATTAGTGACTTGTATCCCTTCAAATGGTATCTGATTGGAAGGGGGTTTGAGGGCGTGACAAAAACGCTGTACTGCAAGGATAATGCTTTACTTTGTTGGATTTTTTGTGGCACGCACAAAATAGCAAAGAACATAGTTTTAATCGTTTTTTAGGGTTCCGTACCTCGAAATGAAAAAACGGAACCCGTTGTTAACAAACAACCCGTTGTAAAACATGTTATCCGTCCGTCTGTCAAGACCCTTTTTCTCAGAAACGCGTGGAGGTATCAAACTGAAATTTATATCAAATAGTCAAGTCTACGGTCCCTTGAAGCTGTGAAAAAATTAAACTTCTAAGCTAACGCAATCAAAAGATACAGCCATTTATGCTGCAAATTTCTGCAAATTTACGAAACTCGCAAGGAAATCAAAACCTACAGGGTACTTCCCGTGAACTCAGAATTTTGAAATTTGGTACCAAGCAATGTCTTATAGCAAAAATCAAGGAAAAATTGCGAAAACAGTATTTTTTTAGTTACATCATATAAAAATGTTTTATTAATTTTAAAGTTACTATCCCTTCCCTCATGAACGCGTAAAGTTATTAAATTGAAATTAATATCAAATATTTGGGTTTATGGTACTTTTAAGCTGTAACAAAATCAAACTTCTATCTCAACGCAATCAAAAGATACAGCAATTTTACTATATTTTCAAACTCGCAACTACTCGCAAGGGAATCAAAACCTACAGGGTACTACCCGTGAACTCAGAATCTTGAAATTCGTTACTAAGCAATGTCTTATCGCACAGATAAAGGAAAAATTGCGAAAACAGTAATTTTTTAGTTACATCATATAATAAAATATTTTATTAATTTTAATGTTACTACCCCTTTCCTCACGAACGCGTTAAGTTATTACATTGAAATTCATATCAAATACTCGGGTCTATAATACTTTTAAGCTGTAACAAAATCAAACTTCTCTGTCAACGCCACCAAAAGAAACAGCAATATAAGCCACATAGTTTCAAACTTGCAACTACTCGCAAGAGAATCAAAACCAGGGTAATTTCCGTGAACTCAGAATCTTGAAATTTGGTACAAAGCAACGTCTTATAGTACAGATGAAGGAAAAATTGCAAAAACCGTAAATTTTTAGTTATATCATATAATAAAAATATTTTTAATAATTTTAAAGTTACTATCCCTTTCCTCATGAACCTGTAGAGGTAGAAAATTGAAATTTATTTCAAATGAAAACAATTTTTCTTCGCTGTGGAAATGCATTTACGCACGTATGTGGGACTCGACGGCTGGAGTGCAATGCCGTAATACCCACTAAAACCACAGCGCTTACTTCGGGGGCCATTTTTGGGGGCGCCAGGGGGTCACGTTAGCATTCTACCCTGACACCCCGGTGGATAGCCCGAAGGCCACAACCTCCTTGGCGGTGGATGAAGGTGTTGGGCTCCGCCGCCAAAACACCCAGCGGCCGCAGAGGCCAAGCCCACGCGGAGCGTCCACTCCCGGGATCTCTCTTAGCTTCAACGCGGGTGTCCAAGCCACGGATACTGAGCCCCCCACCACGACAAGGTGGAGAACCCACGGGGGGCAGTCGATCTAGAATCTTGAAATTTTGCATAAAGCAACGTTTAATAGCACATAAGAAAACCTGGATAAATCACACATTTTTTAAATAATTATATATACCTACAGGTTTGTACGGAACCCTTGGTGCGCGAGTCCGACTCGCACTTCACCGGCTTATTTTATTATATGTGATTTTTTATTTTGCCTGACCAAAAGTGTAATTTTATAAAAAGCTTCTGCTAATCAGTATAATGACTCTATAGTTTATTTAAAAATATGAAGAAGGGTCCCACTATTGTATTTATTCGTGTAGGTATATTATACAAAATAGAATTATTTAAGACTTCTTAGACTTCTAGTATTTTAACTTAATGTGTTAATATTACCCAATTCCAACAAGCATATAATTACAGGATAAACTGATAACCTCCATTTTTGAGAGCGTTTGAAATAAATATGTATATCAACTGGTGCCTATGAAAAATCAATTGAAATGTCAAAGTGGTCTAAACTAACCTAACATAATTAATTCGTAATCGTTTAAATTGTGTAAGTAAAGGGCTTATTAAACCAATAACTAAACTATTAAGCACCCATAAGTAAATACCATTTGCATTTCAGTAGTTAATTGTACCCAGGACAAACAATTATCTTATTATTCTCTTATTATTATTTTTTTATTTAATTATAGACTCACGCCTGTATCCCCAAAGGGGTAGGCAGAGGTGTTATATAACACCCACATTTCGCCATGAATTTTAGGTTCTCTTATTAACTACCTCTGATATTTCATTCTGCCTCTCCTACGGCCGTTGGTAATTAATTTCTTTAGTTATATCTATGTAATGTTTTGACTGCACAGACGAGACAAAGAAAAGTTGTTTATTTCTTTTACGTTTAGCTTTCTAGCAACGTTACTCAATATACTAGGTAATGGAACTAATTAAAAGTATGGGTTTACTAAATCTTTGTTTAGTACATAGTAAAGATTTTTACTGCCTCCGTGGTCCAGTGGATAGCGTATGCGACTGCTGATCGGAGGTCCCAGGTTCGATTCCCGGGTCGGGCAAAAGTCTTACTGGGTTTTTCCAAATTCTCAGTAGCAGCACGGAGTCTGGTGATGCGCCCGGTAACGTCAATAGGGTCGCCTCCTATTTCGTGAGACTTTAATATTCATGGCGAAATGTGGGTGTAATATTACACTTCTGCCTACCCCTTCGGGGATACAGGCGTGAGTCTATAAAAACATTCAATGCATTTAAAAACAAAAATCTGTACCTACGTGAAAAGGGCATGCAAGTTGTAAAATACGTTTATATAAATATATTAAGTTATGTTAACCTCTCCTCTCCGGAAATGCAAAAAGGGTCATATTATATCTAGTGTCGGCAGCGTTTGTCCTTTATTTCGCGTTAGGTCATCAAACTGCTAGTTATGCCTCCAACAGTACAAATATTCAGCAGTAACCCATTTGATAGTTGGAACTGCTATGAGAAGGACTCCAGCTACTCAAATCTATTAAAAATATACCGTAAAAATAACCGTTGCCATTCTAATAAACATATATTATATTATTATTTGCTGCTAGTTATAATGTCAATACTAAAGCGGCGATAACCTAGTGGTGTACGTAACGGACTACTGAGACGATGGCCACGGGTTTGATCCCCAGGTCCCCCGGGCACACACCTCTGACTTTTCGAAGTGCTGTGTGTGTTAAAAGTATTAAATTATCGCTCGTGCCCGATAGATGGCAATAGGCTCGCCAACTATTACATTGGGACCGAAATATAACTGGCGAAGTATGGGTGTGTAATACACCTCTGCCTACCCCTTTGAGGATAAAGGCGTGAAGTTATGTATGCAAAAATATTGATTGAAGCAAAATACGAATTTTGCTACTAATACGTTTATTTGAAGAAGAAGTACAGAAAGCAAATGTATTCCTGTAATACCGCCTAGACATACATTAAATTCAAACATCCGTGAAGACAATTTTGCAAACATTTCTCCTACAGTAGGTCCGCTAGAGGGCGCTGTTCCTAATAGCTAAGTTATTTGTAGAGCTCCGTAAAAAGTATTTTTTAAAATAGTATAATACAATATTTCAATCTGTTTCTTATTTAAATTTAATGACTAGACTTCCAATCGACAGTGACGGTGTTTGTAAACATAAATAACTCTTATTTGTGAAATAATTAACCAAGAACAAACTTTTCAAATAAACTATAAAACAAGTGACAATTACTAAAATAAACAGCATAATACAATACAGTGATTAAATCCACAATAATTCTCAAACTATAACAAGTAAAAAAGTGTAAAAACAGTGCTTAAAGTGATCAGTTATTTTTACAAAATTACAAGAAAGATAAGAAACATTGGAAGAAGCAATGCACGGTACATAGAGAAAAAATGCCAGAAGCATGAGTCAACCCTAGCCGATTACTAGCCGATTACTGTATTCCAATAACAAAACTCATAGAAACGATAGCAAAATTTGTAACAATAACGTAACATCTCCGTGGCTGAGGGGCGTTATTACAACCGCTGTAACAGTCGTACGGAAGAGAACGACGGTTCAAACCTCAGCACGATGTCTTTTTGTGGCAATAATAGAAATAGAAAACATATTTCCACAAATTAAATAATTTAAAAGTTACAAAACACTCACAAAAAGTGAAGCTGGAACCATTGTATAGAATTATTGACAGATAAGATACATTGAACTTTGATCACAATTGAAAGAGGGCGCTGTGGTGTTTATAAAATGAATATGGACAATATCACGTATCGCAAACCTATTAGAACAAGCTCATTAAATGACCTCACAGAAACTACAAAAAGCGACCGTACTTCATTATTTGACACAACAATGATGAGTATACCAGACAGTCTTCATGATAATACAAGCGAAACAAAGGAACTTACTGAACAAGTAAAATTACTCACACAACAACTACAGAGCGCTCATCAAGAGATAGAGAATTTAAATAGCGAGAACTTTCGCCTCAAATGTGACCTTAAAAACATGAAAAAATCTATTAGTCCATACAAAAAAATATGCTCAACACCCGAGAGGAAAAGTATTACACCAGGTTCAGTACGAAAAAGCAACAAAAAGATAAGGGTCTATGTGACTCCAACTATGTTGCATCACAAAGAAACTCAAACCTGTTCTGACAATAATGCAATAGAAACTGAGCCACCAATGTATAGTGGAAGACTACAACAAAGCGCAAAAACACCAGAAAACGAGCTATCGAAACCAAAGCATAAGCTTTGCATTTTAACCAGCCAGAAACTGAAAGGTTCATTATCTATTATTGAGGACAACTTCGCAGCTCATTTTGATTATTGTCAGTATGTGATGCCAAATGCTAGTGTAAAGGAACTGTTGGGTAACATAGAAAACAAAATTAAAGATTTTACTAGTAATGACTATTGTATATTGTGTATTCGAGAAAATGATGTAAAAATGGAAGGAAGTCATATAACTACAATTAGTGTTATAAAAGAAACACTGCAGAAAGTGACATACATGAATAAGATTATCTGCTTGCCAACATATATAGCAGGAGCACCAATATATAATTTTAAAATTGAGATGTTTAACAATCTCCTATTTCTCGACATTCAAAATAATGACTACGCAAAACTATTTGACAGTAACCAAGAATTATCACTTGACATGTTTTTATAGACAACTGGCAAAATTATGAGACAAGGTATAAAAAACATATATGATCGTATTATGAATAACATTTTTGAGGAATTTTCTATAACGAAACCAACTTATAATAAAAGGACACGAAACACTCTCTGACATGCCAATACAATCTATTGAAGCCGAAAATGATGAAACAGACTCACAGTTTTTTCTCTGAAAAGCATCTTCGAGTTTTACATCAAATAATAGCAGGACTGCTCAACAAAACAGATATATTATGTGTTAACCTAGAGGAACTTCAAGACAATTGCAAAATTATAGATGTTATATGTGTAACGGAACATTTCATGAAGGCAGGACATGAGATGAATCTAAATCTTCCTAATTATGTACTGGCATCATCTTACAGTAGACCAAATGTAAAACGAGGAGGAACATGCATTCTGCTAAGAAAGGAACATAAATTCAGGGAAGTATCTGCCACCAGTAAATTCTGTCTTGAAAATGTATTTGAATGCTGTGCAGTCGAACTTGTTGACATAAAATTGTTATCATTTCTGTTTATAGAACACCTAAAGAAAATAATCTGTATACATTTTTACAACGGCTTGACAAGTATCTACACTATATATCTAAATCTAATTATAAGAATATTATTATCGGCGGTGATTTCAATATAAATGTTTTGAAAAAGAATAATGTAACTTTGGATTTTGAATGTTTGTTATTAAACTATAACTTAAAACTAGCTTTACATGAACCAACTAGACTAGCCAGCAAATCGTGCCTTGATAATTTTGCACATAATTTTAAAAAGTTATGTAAAACCGAAGTGATGGAATTTGGTTTGTCAGACCACACTGCCCAAATAATTACAATTCCTGTAAAAAAAGTAGTAGCATTCAGTTACTGGCGCACCAAAAAACGGGATTATAGCACAGAAAATATAGAGAAATTTAAAAATTGTATTAGACACCTATCTTTTTCACACATTTATAAGACTGACGATCCAAATTTAGCCTACAACTTTTTCATAAATGATTTCAAACTGTTTTATGATTTATATTTTCCGAAAATTATATTTATAAATAATGTTAACTCCAAACCTAGGTGGATATCACGTGGTATAAAGATTTGTAGTAGAAAAAAGAAAGATATATTATGGCAATATAGACTCAACCCTTCAGAGGAAAATAAGGCAACATATTAAAAATATTGTAAAATATTTCAAAAGATTATATCATTAACAAAACGCGCTCAAAATAACTATAAAATAATATCCTCCAAACATAAATGTAAGACAGCGTGGCATATTATTAATAAAAGTAGACTCAATGTGCCAAAAGAAAATATATGCAACATTATGGATAAACATAGCAATATTATTAACGATCCCAAAGACATAGCAGAACCATTCAACAATTACTTTATTGATAAAATCGACCCAATCCCGGGTGCTGGTAAAAAAGTAATTTCTTTAATTAATCATCAATTAAATTCGATGTTTCTTGCTCCTAGTACACCATACCAAATTAATAAAATTATAAAGAGTCTGAAAAACACAAACAGTGTAGGGTATGATGGGATTGCCACTAAAATGATAAAATTAGTAAATGATCATATCTGTCATCACCTTAGCTACCTTATTAACTTGTGCATATCGACCGGCGTATACCCGCAAGTTCTTAAACTGTCCATTATACAGCCTCAATATAAAAAAGGAAATAAACGGCTCATGGAAAACTACAGACCAATTGCATTGTTGCCAATATTTAAAGAAGATCTTTAAAAATATATATATGGTGAAATAAATACCTACTTTGAAAAAAACAATATTCTTTGCACAGAACAAAAAGGTTTTCGGCAAAATAAAACCATAAACATGGCAATTTATGAATTTGTAGCAAATGTGATGTGTCATATTAACAAGAGATCTCCAGTATGTGCCATTTATTGCGACATGTCTCAAGCATTTGACTATGTGGACCACAATATTCTTATCAATAAACTAAACGCATATGGTGTCAGAGGCAATGTTCTAAGATTAATTAAATCATATCTGTCAAATAGAGAACATGTTACTGAAATTAGGAGAGTGAACCCAAAGACAAAAAACGAAGAAACACACACCTCGATGAAGCGTTATATATTTTATTCAGTCCCTCAAGGTAGTGTGTTAGGTCCTCTTCTATTTATTATATATATAAATGATCTACCAAAATCAACAACACAACCTATGACGTTATTTGCCGATGCAGCACAGTTACAATTGCTTGTAGGGACATAAATTGTTATGTTTGACATAAAACATTCTTTGACATCTATAATTTCATGGCTAGAAAATAATAATTTAAAAATTAATTTGACAAAAACCAAACATCATGCATTTTGGACAAAGATTACAAAATTCATTAAATGTTAATTTAGTTTATGACGATTTTACTATAAAGGAGGTAAATACAGCACGTTTTCTTGGTTTGACTATAGATAGTCGATTAAATTGGAAAGACCATATTGAAATACTATGTAAAAAAATAAGTAGCTTATCATATGCCTTATATAAACTTGCACCAACTATAAACACTGATACATTACTATCCGCGTATCATGGTCTCGTCGAATCAGTCCTCAGGTACGGAATAATATTTTGGGGAAACTCGACTAATAACAATATGGCATTTAAAATGCAAAAGCGATGCTTGCGTGGTATGTTTCGCCTAGCTTCTACGGATAGCTGTAAACCAATTTTTAAGAAGCATAGAATCTTAACTCTTCCTTCTTTATACATCTTGGAAGTAGATTATTTGTTAAAAGTAATCCATATTTATTTCCTCGCCTGTCCGACAGAATAAAGCGTAATCGACATAATGGCAACAGACTCTGTATTCATCCAGCTAAAACAGCGCTATTACACAAAAGCATAGTATGTAAAGCTCCAATAATATATAATAAAATACCAGATAACATGAAGCAACTGAACACAAACATGTTTAAAATGAATTAAAAAAAAATGCTCATTGAAAACTTTCTTAATGACAAATGTTTAATGTAACAAATAATTATATCACATCATAACAAATACTCGGCTAATTATGTTTTTGTTAATACATAATATTAATTATGATTTTCGCTTACTAGCTAATTATGGTATTTGTTTATTTTTACTTATTTTATTTTCTTTGAATTTCTTTATTTTAAAAACACTTTTGACATTTTATTGTACCTAATACATTCGACATTGTCCAATCTTATGCACTAATTTTAATTATTACGTAATACATTTGACACTGTCCAATTTTATGCACTAATTTTAATTATTAAGTACCTTTTTTATTTGTAATGGCTTACTTATATTTGTACACCAATTATTAATATGGTCAAACACGTTGATGCAAATTATTGTTTAAAGATCTGTGTAATAAACATTTATAATGCTTTTATTATGTACTAACACGTGTTTTAGCAAATAAATATCTTTATCTTTACAGATGTCATAAGTTATAAAAGAAAATAAAAAAATATACTCAGCAACATCAGCCTTTTAGTTACAAATATTTGTCAATCCTTAATATTCAAATTATGTGACCCAAGTCCTAATATTTGAAGATACTCGTACTACAAAACTATTGTGAAATCCGGTTGTGACGTGTTAACGTTCGTTGAATGTCCAACATTGACAAAGATTTCGGTACAGCTCGATATTCAAGTTTCATCGATAGCGAATAAAACAATGTTGTCACAAAATTGACTCATTGATATTTCTAACAGTTCTTCCGCTCTACAGTTTAAAATTAACATCGTATGATTTTTAACTGGTTTTAACTACCGTCTAAATTAAAGAATGTGTGTATATTAAATAAATATTTGATGTGTTTAAACTTTTATAATAATACTAGGTTTGCCCGCGGTACCACCGCGGGCAAACCGTGGCTATCGTGTCAAAATCTTATATGTTAACTATTTAATAGTTTTGCGTGAAAGAATAACAATCATACATTCATCCACTGGAACTTTCGCGTTTGTAATACTTATAGGATAGGATGAACAAACCAATTTCTATAAAATGGTATTGGTCGAACAGACTAGACAGGACTTCAGTCAGGTAGACGGACGCAAGGACAAAAATATAAAAGTATGGGTTCTGTATTATTTTTAAGGTACGAAACCCCAAAAAGCACTTGAATATTTATTCAACAGCTAATAATACTAAACCAGTAAGTACCGTCTTTAATCTCTGAAGAATTTGAGTTAAGCTTCCTGTTAAAGATTTATGACATCCGCTGTACAAAGAGGGTAAGAAAATCGAATTATTTCGCACAAAGAATAATAAAGATTTATTTAAGAAATATAATGAAGAGAAAATGTTCATGTTTTTGTTTTATGTAGTACAACTCTCACGCTAACGACAACCCTTGTGCGTCAGTGAGTTTTGAAAAACATTTAAACGTCGATAAAAAGGTTTTGTTCAATACGAAAACTATGTAGGTCACAATTTTCAATCGTAGATGCGAATTGCTTTCATGAAACTACCAAGATGAAAGGTTGATAATTAAATAAATGAAGGGGTTGATAATTAAATAAATTTCTAATTTTAATATAAAATCTACATTGAACAGCAAAACAACACAGTAATTGCCTAATTGCCTTCATATTGAGCTAGCTTTATAATAATAATCTTCTGTATTGATGATAATCAGCAGCTATCTACGCAACATACGCCTGTAAACAACATGTCAAAATTACACACGAATAACATTTTTATTCATGTATATTTTCGACTAGTTCATTTATTTTTATACATCACTAAATCTGTTTAATTATATTTTCACTAAATCTTAATCTAAATATTTTTAGCCAAATGCTAAAAGAAGCTTTTATAATTATCACGGGCTAAGTACAGACGTTTCGGAAAAACATTGTTGCAAAAATAGAGAGGCGTATAGCCGTTACATTATCATTTATTATTTTAAATTATACGTTTAATATATACTAAATGAATGATAATTTTTTAAAGATAATCTAAGTCATTTTCAAGCTATAAATACGTTGTAGACAACAACGTTATTTTATCGTGATATCTTAAATAATAATAATAAAATTTAATAATAATATTCTCATCAGTTACAATGTGAGCGGTGTTTGGTTTTATTATGCCGATTCGCACTAGAATTATACCGCAAAAAGTTGGCTAGTGGTAAAACCAACATTTGAAACACTTCTCAAGAATTTCTGATGGTATTTGAAATATTAATATCGATGCCTTCCGGCCAAAAAGGGGTAAGCGACATTTTTTGCGAAATCGACTTATATATGTATATGGTTAGAATCGGCTTTTTTTCTGCGTCTAATGGTCTAAGTTTCGTGGCTCTAGGACAAACTTTTTGTCGCTTAGGCGGTAAAGGAATTGAGGTTCTAACACTAAGTTTTTCGTCATAAACGACAGTTCTTTTTGGTGTATTTTGTATTATGGTGGTTGGATAAAAATTTTATTTCAAAACTGTGAGATAAGCATTTTTGGCTTTGAATATTTTTTTCTTTACTTGAACGTTAAGTAGTTTGGGCTGTAAATACTTTTTTGTAAAAAATACATTAGTCAAATTTTACTTGAAACTTTGTGTACCAAACTTTCGGTTAGGATATTAGGGCAGTTCCTTTGGATAAAATATATGTCATTTATTACATTTAGGTCTCATTTCCGTGACCTTATTTGGCGTTTATTTTTATTTTCCCTAATCACGAAATCAATCATCGAAGGCGCTTAGGATAATTTATCCAAACGAATGTCGCCTTACATTGTCGCTTACCCTTTTTTTTCCCTCCCCAAAAATATATCTGGTATGGTGGTTAGATAACAAGGTAAATCAAAGGTTTGGCGGTTAGCTTACAGAAGAATGACAAACAGCGTCGGTTATCTCACTCCTTCGTTCGAACAAAATGTCGTTAGCGTTGCACAGCGAACATTCACCGCGGGCATAAGCACCTCCGTGCTTGCGAGTCCGTTTGGCGCGAAGTTTTTCGAAGGAAATAAAACGGTAAGATTATTTTAAAAGACTTTTATATTCATCTATAATTGTGTATTCTAATTAGTTATTTTAAGTTTTACAGGTAAGAAGTCATTCTTTTGCTATCTTGTTCAGACAATACTGAATGGTTAAATAAGTACCTACAGAGTTTTTGTTGGCTGGCCTGGCTTAGGAGCATAATCAAGGGTTCGAATCCCAGGTTCGGCCTGCAAGGAATTATTGGATATTTTGATGAATTCTCAGTAAGAGTCAAGAGTTAATCCTGCGACTGATATGACTCTGTTGTGTCGAATTGCCTATGGGACTATGAGAGTGAGAGAATTAAAACTGCACGTTTGTTTTGCACATATATTAGCGTTAGTAGGTCCCTCTTTTGCAAGATTTGTCACCGTGACTGATTTAACATATGTCATCATCATTGTTTTATCGATTGAGTGAATGAATGGGTGAGTGCGAATGAATGGATACACGGCAAAAGCGATAGTAAGAACCCTTTTTTTGGAGTGGCTGAAGGCCGCCACGGTGTCCTCACCTTCCGCCTGACGCATGTCTTCATCGGACACGGTTGTTTTGGGTAGTTTCTTTGCGGTGAAGGACTCCCCCGGCTACGGAGTACATGTTGTATGGGGCAGCGGAAATAATTGTGAAGGTTGTCTATACCTTTAGAAAGTAGTAAAACAAAATATTTTTCATCGATATTTGGTTATGTAATAATAATATATATGTTTCGTTAAGATTTGCTATTTCACTTTCCGTTCTCGCAATTTCGTTGTTACTGACGTCTGTAGTTTCTTTCATGACCTGAAACTGTACTGGTCTACAGTACCTGGTTGAAGAAGGAGATTCATTCTTCCAATACACCGAAGATTGTTTTCATTGGTCATTGAGACGGAGAGGAACTAATGTTGTTAGAAACAAGTTAGTGTCTGTGGCACCATCTTAATGTGCGTAATAATGAGTTAATTAACTAATATGGCTAAAAAATCGAGATTCGCAGGTATTCGCAACTGGAAGTGATTTATTAATTATCTACACAAATGTGCCTATTATTTGAATTATAAGAGAAACCGCCGGAAGCCGCCGCAACCTAGATATGGCCGTTTAAACTAAGAATTTTACTTAAAAACAAGCTTTCTTCTCTAATTATCCTGCACTCATACTAATCACTTTATCGACAATACTAATTATCTAGTAGATTCTCTTAGACGTGTAGTATTACAGAAAATTTAAGTATATTAAAAAAAAACACCACAAACTGGAACATACAACCCACTTACTTAGGGCTTTTTTCAAGTGAAAATTCAATATCCTTTTAACTTCAATTTTGTAATTTTATTAAACTAATAAGATAACGAAATAAAATTATTATGTGTTTGTGTTTATTTAGGCTTGTAATTTCCAATAATGGTATGACATATTCGAATAGTCAAAGTCATACTTTGCAAAATTGAATTTTTTCCGCTCATTGACCACCTTGGGACGTCGCGAGGTGATTTACGACAACTGTAGACGCGGACATGCGGACGACGAGGACCAAACGCCTACCGTCATACTTAAAAGTGGTCCTTAGGTACGAAATTTTAAGTTAATATTTTTTTTCATACCTAGAATGTCAGCATGAATGCATAATGCAAGACTAACTTACAATGAGTAACAATTGATTTGTTTAATTTTCTAAACTAAAGACTGATTGAGCACAATTTCTCTTTTTTCATACCTTAGTCGGTTAGCCAGTTTAAAAACTTGTAAAAGTCTAATGTATGTATGTAAGTATGTATGTATAATTTTATAAGAATTAATCACAATGCGCTTTCGCGTTGTATAAAAGAGCTTATAGTATTTTTTATAGATAATTAACTTATAACAATTTCCTTGTTCTTCTGCCATTAACCAATAGCCGTTTATGTCATATTGGCTCCGATTGATGAACAGAAAAAGCACAGGTATGCTCTTTTTCTTCAACAGAAATAAAATAAATGGTGCAGTTAAATCATTTGGGTTGGAACTCATTAATTGGGTTGTTTTCATTTACGACGTTTTTTCCTGTTAGTATAATTAGGACCATTTGAGGGTAAGCGACAGTAAATAGTGTTAGGAGTGTAATTTGTTTTAATTAACAATGTCATTTCGTAGAGACCTAATCAAAAACTATATGGTTAAATTTTGAAACTTTTGGAACGTACAGAAAATTTTCTATGATTTTTTTTCACTTGTTTTGAACTTTAAACTACTCTCCTGTAAAGTTTGTTAAGTTTCGGTTAGCCTCTTTTGGCCGTAAGGCATTTATTATTTATGATAAGTAAAATCGATTATATCGGTTTAGTAACGTTTTGTTTAGTCTATTGTAAATTTTGACTATGGTCACACTATGAACTGTCATTCATTCACTCTTTTCACATTTTGTCGTTGCTGAAAAGTTTGGTCTTGTGTCCACGCCGTATCTTGTAATCTCGCGTGCTTTTGTGATATTAAAGTAAACTTAAAATCCTAGTGAATTGCCGCTAATTGATCTGCCGGCATCGATTTATTTGTGATAAAATTTGTACCATTTTGAACATTGTAAAACTTGTGTGAATCCGTGCACGTGTTGGTGCCCGAGGACTTCGTTGAAGAAAACCCTGATCATTGAACTGGTAACTATAACGATTTCGTCATTATTTTGGCCAAAATTATGAGTGTAATCTTATAGGTTCACTCAAGAACATCACTAGGAGATCTCAGGTAAGTTGAAATATAATCACTGTGCAGTCACAGTATAAGTGTGTAGATCTTTGGCCTGGGCTAAAGACTGGATGAATTAATCGCTTCCACTAATCTCTAATCTGTAAGCCTTACCCAGTTCAAGCCCAGACTCTAGACATAATTTTTGGTAGCAGAACGTAGTTGATTATTTCACCGTTGTTGCATTGTTGAGTACTAACTTCAGATTAATATTGTAATCTTGTATCTTATCACCTTGTAGACAGTATTTTAGTATTTGTCAGGTCAACAGGTCAGGACATTAATTTGAAGTTTCAACTTATTAATTTGTTGTGACAGAAACTTGTTTTTTTGTCAATATAATTTTGTTGGGCAGTAAATACCTGCCACTTTTTTTTTTTTTTTTTTTTTTTTTTTTTTTTTTTTTTTTTTTTTTTTAAACCCGTGCTCCTCATGTACCCATGTGTCGGAGGGTAGGGTTTCACCAAAGCATTCCTCTCTACCCCCCGACGGGTATTGGCCCGCCAGATGGTCAGGCGGGCCCCGAACGAAACCCCCTTGGCGGCGGATGAAGGTGTTGGGCTCCGCCGCCAAAACACCCAGCGGCCGCAGAGGATAGGGAGGACGGCAACGCAACACCACATCTCCTCTTCCTCTGCGGCCCCACCGCGACGCAACGATGGTGCGCCCCCATTTGGTCGCGGGAGATAGGGCGCGGGGCAACGCAACACCCACACGCCTCTCCTCCCGCGACCGCACCCGACTGCGAGGGACAGACAGAACTGTCCCACGCACCCGCACCATGGGACGCATCCTACGCAGGCCTCTACCAAGCCCACGTGGAGCGTCCCCTCCCGGGATCCCGCTTAGCTTCACCGTGGGTGGCTTCTAACCCACGGTTACTGAGCCCCCCCACCACGACAAGGTGGAGATCCCACGGGGGGGAAATACCTGCCACTTGCTTGCACTAGCAGTGAACAGGCTAATACTTTATTGATTTCAAAGAATGAACAAATATTAAATTTTAATTGATAGCATTAATTAACGCTTGTCCGAGCTCTTTTGTAAACTTAATATGTCAGCTATCAAGGACTTGCGTGTGGCTGCTGGTGCGATTGCATCAGATTTGCGCTGGTTTGCCTCAGCCAATGCCTTGGTGAACCGGCCTGATCGCCAGCAGGCCTTACTACAAAAATATGAGCGGATCGATAATCGCCTGGCAAGTGTGGAACAGCAATTTTGTACTTTCAGCGCTTGCTGTCTCGAAGTAACAGTTAATGACTTCACCGCTGACCAGCGAAATAGAGTCAGCAAGGATTATACAGGTCTTAGACCTGTATGATGCTGTCTCCAACTGTGCAAGACAGTTAATTGCCGAGAGAGACGGGCAACCCGGCTTGAAACAGGAGCTTCCTAGGACAGCACCGGGACTGGTGAGTAGGCTTCCCACTTTAGACCTCCCGCATTTTGATGGCTGCCTAGGAAGCTACCTGGGCTTCGTTAACTTGTTTGACAGCCTGGTCGATGACAGGGCTGACCTTCGGCTGGCACAAAAATTGGCCTATTTGATGTCGGTTCTGGATGGGGAGGCCAAAGGCCTCATCCAGCATCTGCCCGTGTCTGACGAGGCGTACCAGACGACTCGGGACCTAATTACCCGTAGGTACCACAACAAGCGTAGCCTCGCAGACACGCACATCGAGCAGATTTTGGGTTTGCCCACCCTCACCCGGGTTTTTGGGTTGCGCACCCAACTTTTGAACCCGCTTTTGGTGGCAATCAACGCACTTAAGTGCTTGGACCTGCCCGTGGACAATGGTCCTACCTATTGGTGAACATTGAGCTCAAAAAGCTGCCTGCCGACCTGAGGTTGAGTTTTGGTGGGGATAGCGCGACCCACCTGCCCCCCTTTGCTGACTTGGAGAGGTTTCTCGAGGATGAGTGCCGGGTCCTGGACAACTCCGGTGGTGACATGCCGGCTAAGACGCAGCCGCCCAAGGTCAAGGAGCAGGCTCACGTTCACACCCGAGCCAACGTTGACCGGCGCCCTCCTCGCTTTGCAGTCACGCAGAGCCTAGCGGAGTGCTCTTACTGCAAGGTCACGGGGCACAGAACGGCCAGTTTAAGGGCATTCTTGGACCTTTATGTCGCCTCTCTTAGGCGCATCGCGAATGCCCGCCGCCTTTGCTTCTCTTGCTTGGGGTCTCACTACCAGCGAGACTGCCCAAACTCTCGCCCCTGTCCTCACTGTGGAGGACAGCATTTGGACATTCTCTGCATGAATGCCAGAGAGGTAGGCCGCTTGTCCAACCAGCCGACTCCGCGCACGGGCGGGTGTTTTTTGTTTTGAACCAATGCTTGCATTCTGGTCCTAAGTTGGTCAAGGACCTTTGTGACGTCATCACCAGCTTCCGACGACATCAGGTTGTCTTTGTCGCCGACATAAAAATGATGTTCAGGCAGACGCTTATCCACCCTGATGACCGTCGTTTCCAGCTGATCCTTTGGAGAGAGAATCCTCGCGATCCTATGGTCGTCTACGAGCTCAATACCAATACGTGCGGGTTAAGGTCGAGCCCCTACTTGGCAATACGTTCTCTTTGGCAGCTCGCAGACCGCGAAGGCTTACGTTTCCCACGAGCCTCCGCCATCTTGAAAGACGATATTTACGTGGATGACATTTGTTCTGGCGCCTCCACAGCGGACGAGGCGATTTTCCTGCGGGACGAATTGATAGGTATTTTGGCCTCCGCTGGTTATGAGTTGCGCAAATGGATTTCCAACTCACCAGCGCTTTTGGAGCGCTTACCTGAGGGTCATCAGCAAGATCCACATCTATTTGAGATTGTTGATAACCCCGCCATGATGGCTGTTCTCGGCGTCCAGTACAGACCAGTCCAAGACATCTTTACGTATAACGTAGACTTGAAATTGCCTTGTTCTTGGACTAAACGTCTCGTATTGTCTACTGTCACCAGAACCTTTGATCCGAACGGTTGGATCTGTCCAATTATATTTTGGACAAAATGCTTCTTGCAGAAGCTTTGGACAGCAGGATTGACCTGGGACGAACGTCTACACGGTACTCTTGTTGAGGAATGGACCTCTTTTGTATCCTCACTTCCTGCCGTCAATGAGATCTCCTTGCCTCATCCCATCCTTCCTCCCGGGAAGTTCAAGGCAACCCTTCACGGGTTTTGTGATGCTTCGGAACGTGGTCACGCGGCCGTGGTATACTTGCGCACAGTTAGTGCCTCAGGTCAAGTGAGGGTTTCCCTGATTATGGCGAAGAGCAAGGTTGCACCCCTTCGGACATCTCTGACCATTCCAAAATTGGAGCTCTCGGGAGCAGCCCTACTTGTACGCTTATTGAACCACGTGTCCAGTACTTTGGGTAAAAGCATTTGTATTAATGGGACCTACGCCTGGACAGACAGCCAAATTGTTCTTCGTTGGTTGAAGGCTTCTGTCCACACCTTGGAGATATTTGTCGCTAATCGCGTTTCCCAAATATAGAAATCTGAAGTCAAGCTTAAGTAAGCAATTAATTTGCTTTGCTGCAGACGTTTGAGCTGACTCACTGGGTGCAGGAACGATCCTCCATTTCAAACTTTGCTATTTGAATAATTAATATTTTCATATTTTACTGTACAATACGAGGTGTTTACCGTGATCTTTTTCTGGATGGTTGCAACAGTGTCTGTCAGGTTCAAAAGTATATAATTTTCGTACTAAATAATACACGTTCAATTTTTTTTAAACCGGCCGAATGCGTATTTTTACTGATAGGACCGTAGAAACGCGAACATCTTCGTTACAAAAGAAGACACAAAAAGACGTAGGTATCTTGAAAGAAAATTTGAAGCACCAGACAATGTCATCTTAAGCGTCTACGCCAAAGAAAATCGCTATCCCTTTGGGTTGTGGAGGTCAGAAGGCAGTCGCTCTGAGGAAAGGCTTATATTCTGCCCAATTAAGTTAGACTAGTAACTGGACCTTGGACGTCAAGGTGGAAGTGTAGATTGCGTCTGGAATAACGTACAAACGGTGATAATTATCAAATCGAGCATTACTTTTATTTATTGTCATACATAGTATTTTTATTTCATGTTCCATATCTGAGGAAAACAGTTTGTTTGCATTCGTTATCACAGTCTGGCTTACACTTGGTAATACGAATACATAATTGCCCTATCATCGACTGTCTATGATCGTTGGAAGACTGATAGGTAATGCTTGTTCAGGCTAATCGAGCTTGGCTTAGGCGGCGGTTTTAGTAATTTTATGGAAATCGGATTTAAGTACGAGTAAGTCTTGTCTAAAAAGTATACTAGGAAGTTTGGCATAGGTATATTTTAATAGATTTCGCCCAAAGTACCACCGGTGTGGGTGTCTTTTGGCTATCACGTTAAAACGCATCTCAAGTTTATGAATTGGCCTAAGTACGAGCTAAATTATAGCTAAATATCAAAAGTCGTATAGTAGTTTTATCATAAAACAAACAAACACATTTTCCTATATTTTATATTATTATGTAATGGAAGTATTTTGATTTAAGGGGTAATAATCCTTTAGCAAAACGTTTCAACTGGTTAGGTACTGATGTTGGTCAATCAGGCAATATCGTATAAAAACAAAAGTTATTTATTCTAAGGAAATTAAGTAAGGGATACTACAGAACCCTTCCGGAACGTGCACTAGGCTGGTTCATTTTCTCTTGAATTCTCCCCTGGTAACTTTACTGTTCACGCCTCAGTTTTAGTGAAACAAAGGCTTCCAAAATCAGTTTTTGCCTTTATCTCCTTTGCGAATAATTTTTTGGGGTGCCACAAAACTTAGCACCGCTTTTTCACATGGTGATACTTTAGAAAGTGTAATAAGTGTGTTAATATTTGAATACGAAGATATCTTCAAAGGTCAGTATATCGGCATCGTTAATATGTTAATATGCATCATAATAAACCAAAGAGAGTGTCCAGAATCGGGTCCACTTTACGGCGTCGTCATAATCATCCTTCTAGCGTTATCCCAGTTGTAACCCGAGATCCACTTACTAGTCCAACCGGATTTGGCTGAATATTAGCTTTTGGAGTGACTGCCTGTCTGACCTCCGCAACCCGAAGGGATCTTCCTTAGTTTACACTAGTGTCTAGTCTAGTTTTGACTGCACTGTTGGCGTAGTGGTTTAAGCGGCCGCCTCGCCGTTTGACAGTGCGCCAAGTGTTGTAGTTTCGATCCCCATACGAGGCTAAACTTTGTGAAATTCACAAATTGTTGTTTCGAGTCTGGGTGTTCATTGTGTCCTTTAGTTGTATGTTTGTAAAGTCCCCTGCGACACAAGATTACTGCTAATGCGGGAGTGGTCTTTTTTAACAAAAAAAGACTAGGGTCAGTTTATTCAAAAGACAACTGACTCCCTATAACAACTGTCATAAATATTTATGACACCCGGAACCGACGGCTTAACGTGTTATTATTTTATTAAGTATCTTTGTGCTCGTGCTTCGTGCTTCAGGCACGGAACAAGCAATAATTAACAATTTAATAAAAAAACACCATAATGTGGTAAAAGTTATTCCTAAATTTGAAACCATCTCTTGCAAAACTAAACTGAATTAAATCCTATTATGTCTGTATTTTCAACAGAAAAGGGAAGTATAAAAATGTTTAGGATTGTCTAATTGGGCCACTTGGTAGCCACCACGTTGGTGGCTAGCAATTCTGCGTTCCCATTAACATTTTTGGTCTTTTATTTTGCGCTTACAAAAACGGGATGGAAATAATTATAATCTTACTGCTTGGTTAGAAATGTTCTTCTTGTAAAGTAAAATGAAAATTATTTTGGTGAATTTTTTTTATTATAAATGTCAACAATTTCCATTTCACTGGTACGAACTCAAATTTGGTACAAACTTAATGCCAGTTTTGTAGTTTTGAATATAATTTTATGTGGAGACGTCATATGCTCTCGCCATTATTATGGTTCAATGTTTTAAATGTACATGTGTGAGTATGCTCAGGGGCAATCTAAAGTTTTATTTGTGTGTGCAAGAAGAGAGTTTAGTATAAGTTTTGCTGAAGTGTTTCTACAAACTATTTGCGAGAAATGTTTAAATCTATTTGCGTTAATGTATGCATACGATATTGATATTTAGAATTTAATTCAAGGGACTGGCATATTGTCATTAAATTTTAGCGGAATTATCGGTAGTAGCCCGAAAAGTGCCCGATGTGGCAGCTCAAAATAAAATGCAACAATATATCAGCTCTCAGTTCCCAGTACAGTTATCTTGGATATATACAGCAAAGTTGACGATGAATAAGTATTACTTAGGTATCACAGTGTATTGCCAATATTTGCAATAGACAAAAGTTATCTTCACCTTCTTTTCAAAAGCCCCTTTCTTTCTTCATACTCTCTCTCGACGCATAGGCAACAGTAGGCAAACTTATTTACTTTGCATTGATCTTCGGTGAGCAGTTTCTATAAACTGAGTAGTGCAGCTATGCTCATGATACTATTATCGTGAGCCTAGCTGCACTACTCCAAAAAGTTGATATTTTCTGATATATATGTATGTATGTTCTGCACGATGGAAGCCTGTTGCTACGCTCGTAGATTTTTTTTTTTGGATTTATCAGTTTTTACCCGATTCCGTGGTGGTTTCTATGCCCGTTAGTTGTTTGTCAATCAGTAAGTAACAGAAGAAATTTATATATTATATTGGGGTCTCCCTTGTTTGACCTTTTTTTAGCCAAAAATCTATTCACAAAAAATTGTAACGCAAACCTGATGTTTGAGAAATGAACGTTTAAACTATAACTTGTTTACCAACTAGTTCTTTTAACATTTTTTATCTAGTCAAATATTTCAGTTGGAATAACAGTTTTTACACAAAATCAATAATTATCCTAATCTAAATAGTTCAGTTCCGGGTAACCTACTAAAAACAATCTCTTTTTTCTATTAATGCAAGTTAATGCTAAGCAATGGTTTCTAGCACTCGCCGGCCGCTAACGCGGCACCGCTCGCTTCGCTCGCTTGGCTCGTGCGTAGGTAGTCACGGTTCTAACTTAACCTAACCATTTTTTAATAATTAACCTACTCTAACTACTTCCATAAATAAACTCAATTAAATCACCAAACGTTAATTGTCTGAAGATTGTTTGCTGTAATAAATCATTTGATTAAAGACCAAATGTCGTAATGACATTATACTTGGTAATATTTTGCCAAGTAAAAATTTGACCAAATAAAAATATGCGTACTAAAATCATTCGAAATGTTGCAATGGTATAAAAAAAGGTTGCTAAAATTTGGGTAATGAAATTTTGTCAAAATCTTTTCGGCAATACGGCAGGATCCCATTATATTGATTGATGATTTGCACTATGTTGCAATTATGTATTTATTATTTTCAAATATTTCTCATTATTTATTTTCAACATTTATTATTTTCGACGTATCTTTGCCGTATATAACATTAAGCTTGTGTGAAAAGGAGCAATGTTGTCAATGTATAAAGTTCCGGCGTCACCATTTTCAAATGCTCATGCTTCTAATAACATTATTATTGTTATGACCCAACTGTTTGGCAAGGCCAACTTATTAAGTGAGGAATTTGCGCCTATTTCATCAAAGAATCTAAATAGTAGGCATACATTGAAACCTTTAGAATATTCTAGAACCAAAACTTACCAACTGTAAACTATGATCAATTAAAAATAATATTAACAACAGACGCCCAGTATACATTCTTGATTTCATCTATTTATTGTCCCAATATCAATCAGCATTTGCTGAATAGACTGCAAACACCAGTTATTGGTTCCGCGTCAACCTAATGATTCATTCGGTCAATTAACACGGCTTAAATCATCTCGCATGAATTATAATGATCTCTCATACAATATAAGGTGACATATGGTGAACGTTGAGCACACCTCTCATAATACACGTATGGTACATAAATCAGATTATTGTCGAATCTCGTACCCAGTATCACATAATCCCGTTTGGTTTGTAGCTGCCAAATTTGCAAGCAAAGTATTCTGATCGATGTCACCACAAGCTGCCATGGTGATGTATGATACGACGTGCATTGATCTTGTAAATGCGCTTATAGCTGCTCTATTCAACCACAGATTCTATATTAGTACTTAGTTCTCGAGTAGTGATATAGTGGGAAGTAAGATTATGTTCAAAGATTATAGACGAACATGCTTTTTTTAATACACTTTTATACTCTGGGTAGCAAGAATACAGCATAATGTTAAAATAATTTTAACAAAATATCATAAAATTTGTCTATTTTCAAGTCCCTGAAACTATTGCTGGTTTCAACTTGGAATCGATCTCGGGTTGTCGGGTCTTTCAGTTTTACCACATCAAGCATCTCTTCTCTGTGTATTTTTGTTCTTCTCTTGGTGCTTATTTTAACTCTCATTTTAATTCTGAGCATGTAATGATCACTATCACAATCTGCACCCCTGTATACTCTGACATCTTGGATAGTGGTCTTGTGTCTATCGTCGATGAGGACATGGTCAATCTGGTTTATAGTTTTACCGTCAGGGGATTTCCATGTTCCCTTATAGATTTCTTCGTGGGGATACATGGTGGACTTGATTACGAGAGATTTCGACGCAGCAAAAGTAATAAGCCTTAACCCATTGTCGTTAGACGTACTATCTTTACTGTATCGACCAATTGTGGGCACAAAAGCCTCTTTTTTCCCGATCTTCGCGTTGAAATCACCAATGAGCATTTTGTCATCATAGCTGCTTATCCGGTCATAGATCGATTCTAAATCATCAGAGAATTGATCCTTTGTCCCATCGCTTGCCATTTCAGTCGGAGCGTACGCGTTTATGATAGTTATATGGGAGAATTGGCTCTTGACGCGCAGAACACAGATCCTTTCTGATATGGCTTCGTAACGGACAATATTGCCTAAGAGCTCGTTCCTAACCAGAAATCCAGTTCCATAGACATAGTGGCCGGAGTCTGAGCCGCTATAGAAAAGGGTAGCTTTGTTGTCGATGTTACATTCCCCTTGTTCAGGCCATCTGACTTCTTGCAATGCCATTATACCTATTCCATAAGTCCGCATTTCTCTCATGACCTTGTAAATGGCTTCCGGTCTGTAGAGACTCCGCACATTCCATGTAGCTAATCGAGTGTCCGTTGTTCCTTGCCAGTTTTCGTTGAGTTTGGGATCAGATCGTTTTCTTCTTTCTCTTGTCGGTTTCGTAACAATGTTTTTTTTTACGTGGGAGGAGAGATAAGAAGGTTTTTGGAATACCATGAAAAATACCATCAATACAGTAGGCCTAAAGAGCATAGGCAAAAAGAAAAGTAAAAAGAAGAGAAAATGGTGGACCGAGGAATGCGAAGAAATTGTTGAAAGCACAAGGAAATATCGCATTCTCGCGGAACAAGATCCCCGATGGAAGCAGCAAAACAAAAACCTCAGACTGCAGTCAAGAAAGATCATACGCCGTCCCAAAAGAAAACAGATGGAAAACATCATTACAGATATGGAAACTTTGATTAGAGCTATAATATAATAATGAGTCACGTAAGTTCTACCAGGAAGTCCGCCAAATCAAAAAAGGATACCAACCCACTGCGCAATTCCTCCTTGACGACGAAGGCAATCTTGTATCAGACTCAGAAGACCTCAAGAATATGTGGCGCAAATACTTCCAGAGCTTAGTGAATTGCTCTGAACCGGTGCAGCCAGCTATCACTAACTTAGAGACAAACGATAACACGGTCTTGGCTCCATTGACGTTTGAAGAAGTCAGGAAAGCGATAATGAGGCTGAAGAATAACAAGGCTCAGACAATTTACAGGCCGAGGTATGGAAATATGGTGGAGGCGCCATTCAATCAAGATTATATCAGCTACTGGACAAGATCTGGTCTTCAGAACAACAGCCACATGAATGGAGTGTGGGCGTCATCTGTCCTATCCATAAAAAGGGGTGTAGAAAGACCTGCTCAAATTACCGCGGCATCGCTCTTCTTCCAACAGCGTATAAGGTGTTATCCTACGTGCTACTAGACAGACTGGAACCGTATGCGGAAAAAAATGTAGGTGATTATCAGTGTGGGTTCCGTCGTAATCGCAGCACAGTGGACCAAATTTTCCTTCTGAAGCAGCTGATGGAAAAGAGATGGGAATACAAGCAGAACATTCATTCACTGTTCGTAGACTTTAGAAAAGCCAACGACAGTATTGATAGAGACTCACTGTACGCCATACTCAGCAACTTTGCCATACCACGAAAAATTGTCACCCTACGTAATGGATGCGCATCAGGGTCGGAGGGGAACTCACTGAAGAGTTTGAAGTGATAACCGGACTAAAGCAAGGAGATGCGCTGTCACCTATGCTGTTCAACCTAGCACTAGAACATGTCATCCGAAAAGTCATGACACTGGACGTCGGATTGCATTTGAATGGCCAGCATAGGGTTATTGGATACGATCTAGCACTATTGGGTGAAACAAAAAAGGAAGTGGAAGTCTTGGCTGAAACTCTGGCATTAGAAAGCTCTAGGGTTGGGCTGGAAATCAACCATGACAAGACGGAATATCTCCACATGAAACGCTATAAAAACACAAGGCGGAAGCGTGAAGACCTACGCGTCGGAGATGTTTCGTTCCGAGGTGTTGCCAATTTTAAGTATCTGGGGTGCACTATCACGGACACAAATACAAGGGAAGAGGAAGTCGACATCCGAATCCACAACGCTCTCCGATGTAGTGCAGCCCTGCATAAGGTGTTGGTGTCCAAGCTATTGAGCAGGAAAACCAAAATACGCATATACAAAACCGTCATAAGACCTATCTTAATGTATGGTAGCGAGGCGTGGACACTAACCCTTAAAGAAGAAGAAAAGCTTTTAGTGACGGACAGAAAAATCATGCGTAAAATTCTTGGCCCAACCCAAAGAGAAGATGGCACTTGGAGAGTCCGAAAAAACAACGAAATCGAGACGCTAATCGCCGAACCAAACATCATCGGGGAAACAAAGGCCCAGAGACTCCGCTGGTTGGGCCACCTAGAGAGAATGGATGGCGGTCGTAGTGTCAAGAAAGTATATCTTGGTACTCCGATCGGCCGCCGACCCGTTGGCAGGCCTAAATACCGGTGGAAGGACACAGTTGAGCGGGATTTGCAAGAGCTCCAGGTTACAGACTGGAAGGGGGCAGCACGAGATCGAAATAAATGGCGTTCTCTTGTATCGGAGGCCAAGACCCACTTCGGGTCGCTGCGCCAGAGGAGTAAGTAAGTATCATAAAATTTGATTCCAGTTCATAAAATTACTGCTCTATTAATTATTGAATAAGTAGTTGCATGAACAAATCATAAAAGAATAGAAAATTTCTACAAGATTTTTCTGTTTCATTAAGTCATTCTTCTAATAAAATGTGGATGTGGACATTATGTCTATCCTTTGTTGATAATTCAGCATTCTGTGCAGTACAAATTCAACCACCAAAAATATGATATACGTACTTTTCTTGCTCATAACACACTATTCAAACAGATTTATCGTTGTATATCGAGGGTTTTATGATCTATCGTACGTGACTAAATACCTTTTAAAATTACAACCGTGGCATGTAGGTAAATGCAATTTTATTTGGATACTAAAATTTTACTTACGTGATCGTAAATTTTACTATTGGTCGTTTTATGATAGTGTTGTAGGGTAAAAGAAGATATAGTGACAAGCATCGAGAAAGATATGCTAAGATGGTTTGGGCACGTGGAGATGATGGATGACGAAAGACTGACCAAGCTGTTTAAGGCAAGTGTGGAAGGGACAGGACGAAGGGGAAGACCTAGGCGGACGTTCTCTGACCAGATTGGAGATATCCTAAAAACAGGAGAGGTGAGAAGTACCCTGAACAGAAGAGCATGCATGAGGAATCTGATGGGAGTGAATGAAGCAAGAGAGATATGTCAGGATCGTTGCAAATGGCGTTGCGTAGTCTCTGCCTACCCCTCCGGGAAACAGGCGTGAGTCTATGTATGTATGTATGTATTTATATGAAGCCTCGATGCAGTACTTTAGTGTAGTATTGAATTTTTTTTTATAGACTCACGGCTGCATCCCCGAAGGAGTAGGCAGATGTCTTATAGCTATTACACATTTCGCCATGATTTTTAGGTCCCACGTAAAAGGTGGCGAGCCTATTGCCGTACCGGGCACATTACGAGACTCCGTGCTGCTACTGAGAATTTCCTAACGGAAAAACCCAATAAAACTTTGCCCGACCCGGGGATTGAACCCGAGACCTCCCAATCCCACGCGTACATTTATGCCGCGAGACCAACGAGGCCGTCAATATAAAAAATAAATTACAATAATAAATTAAATTATTAAATTCATTATAATACAATTCTAAATTAAGTAGAATGTATATTAATTTAGCAGTGACATAAAATATCACCCACAGCCCTCTCGGCTCTAGTTGCGAAATACGAGTTTAGTTTTTCGAAATTGAGATTCATACGTTAGTAACTGAGCCGCTAGTCCCTCAACGACGCTTATATTTAATGAAGAGAAAAGTCGCAGATTTTGCCGTATACACAGAAGTGACCAGTTATTGTAAAAACTTTACCTGCCTCAGTAAATTGAACCCGGCAATGTAAAAGTTTCGGGTGAAGTTATCAAACTCCAAATTTTACAATTAGCGGAGCGTATTCGCGGCGCCGGCGTAAACTTCCATATTTTAGCATAGGTGAGCGCCACATTCTAATATGCCGCAAAGTATATAGAGACACTGTTTCCAACAGAGACTTTGGGCGATGGCTACGAGATCGGCAAAAAATTTGCCTATAATGTAGCAGATTTTATTTACTGCCAGTAATAGAGTTCAGTATAGCATTTAACTCAACAATCAAACTGTTTGTTTGGTCAGTATAATACGATGTTGTTTAATGTGATTACTCCGTCTGAGGAGGCGAAGGCCTCTCGACAGCCGTATGTCAACATCCCCATTCGTATTTGATTGAGTAGTTTTATCTTCTGAGGAAAACGTCTGATGCAATTACTTGTTTTTCTTTTTATGGTTTCATTTCCGACGTCGCTGTCCTTTGAGTTTCATGCCCGCACGCTCGCTTCATTAGAAGCCCCACTTCGCCAGTAAACTTGCAATGGGACCCGCGGGTACGATCAACTATACTTATACTTGTGTTAATACCTGCGCTCAGACCTGTGTCAAGCTTCGTTGGAGACGAATTTCACAAAATTTTACTGGTAGAGAAGCTTTCTACTTTCATTGCTAATTCTCAAGGGAATCGAAATATATTTTAAAAAAAATCAAAATAACAATGCTTTACTTCAAAGGTATCGTGATAAGTAAGGTCGCTTCCAATAAACGAGGGATCAAGAATGCCAATCGGGCCCTTATTAATGAAAAGGAAAACATTATTCTTCGCCCAGAACAAAGGTATTATTAACTTATTAAAATATAGTAGTATTAATATTATTATATTAATATATATAGTATTCGAAATGCTATTGAAGCGTAAATCTCGCAGTCGATCGTAAAAACTGTTCCCTAGAGCAAAGAAAGTAACTCTGTTTCATTGGATCGGAGTCGTACCATTGTCCTCATACGCACTCTGACAAAAATACCAATTTCTGAGATTTCCGAAGGGCTTAGCTTCATTTTCTTTTATATCTCCCCAGATACCAAATTCGTTCACCCAATAATAAAAAATCGTCGGGAACACTTGGAATGGACTTGACGTAAAATTTACTCTCAATCCTAGGGACAGATTGGATATTAGAAGACTCTTATAGCATATGTATAGACCGCTGAGCCTATTTGATTGCCACTCGCTTGCTATTAATATAAATAAGAAGAAAATAAGCTTATTAATATAAATTAGATCAGTACAGTGTCTGTAACTAATTTTATATGGCATTTTATTATGTAGGCGTATTAACTACTAATATACAACAGAATTCTAAAAAACTACTGATACTGTCTGTGTGGTGACGGATTAAGAATACGGAATGTCACCACCCCATATCATCCCATGGGTGTCGTAAGAGCCGACAGAGGGAGCATATAATGCAGGGAACAGAACTGTAAGAGAAGGAAAACTTGATACAAACCCTATACCAACCCGTTTGGCCAGCGTGGTAAAGTAGGCCAATACCTCCTTTATAGGAGAGGCCTAGTCCAACAGTGGACTGTTAAAGGCTGATTATGATGATACATTAGAACTGAAATATTAAGTCATGGATTGATCTTAATACTATTGCCGTTAGTAATATCAATAAGCTCATATTATTATAGTGTAACACTACTAAGATAGTGGAATCATTTTAAGAACTTTGTCTTTGACGCAGCAATACATACTTCGCAAGATTATTGGACATAAAATTGAGATTGATTTTTATAGCTTAGGTAGATATTTGTTTCATTTTGTTTTGTTTCCTACGGATGATTATTATTTCACCTTAAATAACCGTCAGCAACGTGATGGGCGTCTTTTTCTATGTAATATCTTCAATTTGATTATGGGAGACATTTTAAGGTAGTCTAAAGCTTATACATTTAGATAAGTTGTAAACTGTGCGGAGGAATACAAGTAAGTATGCATAAGCTGATTTTGTGGTATAGCTAATGAAATCGTCAACACATGCGATCTGTTTCCATTTACGATGCACACCATAATTTTTCGTAGCCGTTAGTCTGGCCTGTCATGTAAATTTTGACAGTCGCTACCGGGATTCAGTAACCTCAAATATCCTGACACTACCTCAATATCGCTATCCTTCTGACTTGTATAAGTCAGAAGTTTCTCGATAAACTAGGGAAGAGAGCTTGGATAGTTATCATCCTTTAACATGTATTTAGGCCACATTTATGTGCACTAGCCGTTATTTGTTGCTTTCATACTGCGTACGTTCTAGCGCTTTTTAAAATAGATTACAAAAACTGTTTTTTAAAATCCCCGTGCTCAGTCCTTTTAAAATTTTGCCTGGTGTTGCCTGCGGCCTTTTTATATATTTTCTACAATTTTTAGGCAGCTTATAGCCATCATAAATTCATTTATAGTGCGTTATCAAACTATGTCGTAAAAATAGTTTGTATGGTTAGCGATGACAGTGAAACAGAACGATTCAATAATATGTGAACGAACAATAGCTTATGGATAAATATCGAAACTAAGTTTAAAAAACCATTTCAAAAGCTCCTCAAAACATTTTAATTTAAAAAGCGCATTCTCAAGGATAACCCAATAACTCCACGTCAGATCATGATCTAATTTGGTACAACACGAGAAGCTCAAAGCATCAAAATAAAATAATGGTCATTAAAATCGGTCTAGTTAGTGAAAAGTTCTGGGACAACACTTATAAAAAATATCAACAAATTGAGATCCTCAATATTTTTATCTCAGATAAAATTAAGGTTGTTGATGCATATTTTATATATATAATAGCAGGCCCATAATTATATAATACTGTCACACCACTCGGCAAGGTCCTATCAGAATATCTAGGCCATAGTCCACCATGCTGGCCAAGTGCGGTTGGTACACGTCATATTTCTTTTATTTTGTCTATCGAGCTTTACTCATACTATTTTCGATATAAGATAAGAACTTAAGCGATAATTAACATTGCATACACACATTATAGGTTTGAACACGGGACCCCTTGCATAGCAGTGTAGTCTCCTCACCGAACTATCGCTGCCGTCATTTGTGTCACATGCGGTGTTTTTAGTGTTATTCTATTCAAAATTCATTTAATAAAATATATAAAAGTATAATGTACATTCCTCAGACGTAAAACCTATATTATATCATTTTCTGTGTCACGAATTTCTCGCCAAAAAGTTCAGAATACGTTACTAGACTAAGAAAACATACTCGAAATTATATTTAGCCTTTTACCCCTAAACAAAGGAACCAGCTATATATTTTTATTTAGTACTGAACAACATATTCTACTTAAGACTAACAGGTGCCTCATAGCATGCAAAATATACTTTGTACGCTCAAAAGTAAATAAATATATAAGGTTTTAGTCTTTAGTTTTCTTCTGTTTTATAACATTTTTGCGCTACTGATAAGTCAGTAGCGCAAAAAAATAAGATTAGTACTCTAGGGTTAAGACCCTAGAGTACTAATCTTATTTTTTTACTGCTTAATACTAAGGATCGCTCGGGAGGCTACATCATAAATTATACAAGGTTTTAGAAAGTCTTTTCTATTAAAATTTGTATTTAAAAAAAAAATTAAGTAAGACCTCGTTTCTCTAAATTTTATGGCACATTTTTCTTAAAATTATTATTTCAGTCTTAAAATCTACCTTAAATCTAACATTACCCTTGTTTGAACAGTCTTTAGAATAACAATAATACACATATAGCTTCTAATTTATTATATTTAAAAGTATTGTTAAAGTGTTATATTACATATAAGTAAAAATACCATTCTAATTATAAGATATTTGGCTTGAGATATTATATTTTCTATCACAATTTCAGAAGTTTGGAGATCGAGACTGGGTTTGAAGAGCGGCTTCAAACTCGGTGCTTGTGCTAGCTTGTATTTGAGATGTTCCAGTAGGTATATTAAGATTGTTCGGAGCAATATTTGGAATATCATCTTCAAGCTGGCACGCGGGTAAAAGGGTAGGATCAGCCCCACTGTCGTCTGAATCATAATCCTCAACGTAATCTTCAGTTTCACTGTCCGAAATTTTGTATTCCAAATAGTTCGTTATGTGGTTGTCGTCGAGATTCATCTATGAAACAAAATGATCAATTCTCAGTTAAATCAAACTTATTGTTACAAATAAATATAGAGATAATTGCAAAAAAACTAAAAAATGGTATTTGTAACAATCTTACCTTTAACACTAATGATCGCCTCCCATGCGAACGTGAGGTCAATAACTCGATACCTGAGTCGAAACGGGGGATCCGATGAACGCAAGACCACTCTCCACTGCGTCTCGGGGTGCACTGTGAGACGTAATTTAAAAATACTCTTAAAAAATCAACCGAACGCGGCCTCTCAGGTGATGGTTGGTGTTCTAGGGTTAATAACAGACAACCACAAAGCTATTGGGCGCAAGAAGCTGAAATTTGGCATACATGTATGTTCCTTGGCGACCGTTAGGGAAAGATTTCAGGAAATTTACACGTGATTAGGCGGAAACGTTTAAATTTAAATAAAATGTGCGGGCGTAGCTGCGAGCATCTTCTAGTAATAATATTAATTTTCTAGTTGAGCTTCTTGAGTATTGGAAACTATCGATGAATATGCAAAGACAGTATTAAAATAAATTAACATATTGTACCTGATATCGTATCTATATACATACGGAGGCTTCGCAGACTTAGATATTTGACATTGCTCATTGACAAAAAGATTTCATGGGTAACTTGAGTGTGGGTCGACGCATGTTTGTGTTATTACTGATATTACCGATGTGTACAACTGTACATAGAAGATAAGTGTTTAAGAAATAGCGCCGTCTCTTTTTGCTAGGCAGTGATATTGTGCCAGTACATGGTGAAACTACAGATATAGAATATGATGCTTTCACACTCTTTCTTTCTCAGACTTCAGGTCTACGCGTTGCGGAGCGCGTGATGACCCCCGGCCACCACAGGGCTCGTAGCGCAAGACGACGTGTCGACTACAAGGCAGTAGAACAGCAGCAGCTTACCATTTACAACAGATCAACTTCAAAAAAGATCTCAAACAGTTCAATGAATAGAAAATACTTTAGCTATATCTAGTCTTCGAAGATGTTTAAGTTTTTATGAACTAGTAAGCTTGTTTCACAGCCTTTAATTTTTCTCTGCCTTTTGTTATTTCAAATTATAATATAAAAATATGTATGTATATAATTTTATCTTCAAATTACCAATATACCACGATTTCATAAATATATTTAAATAACATATTCCTATGAATTTATTACTGAATGTTATAAATTCATGTAAAAATCTTACTATTAAAAACACGAAACGACGCTTACGCGAAAAAAACAGAGAGAACGCACTAGTTTGTGGAGTGGCATATTTGTTACTGTTTCACGCAAAGATTACTGAATGGTTTTGGTGATTTTATTCAGTAACATAGCTTATACATTAGAAGAGCATATGTCCTACTTTTTGTCCCTGATAAACCCTACCGGCGAAGCAGTGGGTAAAAGCTAGTAAAATATTATTTCTGTGTAATATTTAGTACCCATTTTTGTATGAATATTCAATGTCAAGCCTAGAAAATCTCTTTTGTCCGCTTCCAAAGTACTATTCCAACAATTTATTTAAAATATAGCTCGTAGCGAGACCAAGGCTTTTGTGCGTCAACATAATACCTCAACAAGTTCCAATGAATCAAAACTTGTTAGTTGACACGAGTTTTAAGCGGCCAACTTGTAATGCGTATCTATATATCAAAAACTGTCACACCCATATCAAACTCAGAACTTAGGTTGTTAAGACAAAAGGGACAGGTATGGTTGATCGTGGAGTGAACAGTTTTATAGTGTTAACGAGTGGTGACGTCGTAGAAACACTACTGCTCCGATAAACTCAAGAAAATCCAATAATAATAAACACAGTTCCCTTATTCGCTTTTTTCACAAAGAACTGTGTGACGGATGCCAGGAATCGAACCTAAGCTGGTCCGCCACAGTGCGCTGGTGGTGTGTGACTGGCGAGTGTTCCTACGACGACGGTCTTCTATGTGTGTGTGGACTGTAGCCATCCAGTACCGAACACCTGAACAGCATCGCTCTCAACGTATGACGATGTTTTATTTCTGAAGCCCCGAATAGATCGAAGCCATACAGTCCACACACACATAAAAGACCGTAATCGTAGGAACACTCGCCAGTCACACACCACCAGCGCACTGTGGCGGACCAGCTAAGGTTCGATTCCTGGCATCCGTCACACACTTCTTGGTGAACAAAGCGAATAAGGGAACTGTGTTTATTATTATTGGATTTTCTTGAGTTTTTCGGAGCAGTAGTGTTTTTACGACGTCACCACTCGTTAACACTATAAAACTGTTCACTCCACGATCAACCATTACCTGTCCCTTTGTCTTAACAACCTAAGTTCTGAGTTTGCTATGGGTACGACAGTTTTTGATGTATAGACACGCATTACAAGTTGGCCGCTTAAAACTCGTGTCAACTAACAAGTTTTGATTCATTGGAACTTGTTGAGGTATTATGTTGACGCACAAAAGCCTTGGTCTCGCTACGAGCTATTTTTTAAATAAATTGCTGGAATAGTGCTTTGGAAGCGGACAAAACAGATGTTCTAGGCTTGACATTAAATATTCATTCAAAAATGGGTACTAAATATTACTCAGAAATTATATTTTACTAGCTTTTAGCCGCTGCTTCGCCGGTAGGGTTTATCAGGGACAAAAAGTAGGACATATGCTCTTCTAATGTATTAGCTATGTTACTGAATAAAATCACCAAAACCACTCAGTAATCTTTGCGTGAAACAGTAACAAATATGCCACCCCACAAACTTGTGCGTTCTCTCTGTTTTTTTCGCGTGAGCGTGTCGTTTCGTGTTTTTAATAGTAAGATTTTTACATGAATTTATAACATTGAGTAATAAATTCATGTGAATATGTTATTTGAATATATTTATTAAATCGCGGTATATTGGTAATTTGAAGATAAAAATAATATACGTACATATTTTTGTATTATAATTTGAAATATCAAAAGGCAGAGAAAAATTAAAGGCTGTGGAACAAGCTTTCATAAAAAGTTAAACATCTTCGAAGACTAGATATAACTAAAGTATTTTCTAATCATTGAACTGTTTGAGATATTTTTTGAAGTTGATCGGTTGTAAATGGTAAGCTGCTGCAGTTCTACTGCCTTGTAGTCGACACGTCGTCATGCGCTACGAGCCCTGTGGTGGCCGGAGGTCATCACGCGCTCTCCAACGCTTAGACCTGAGGTCTGAGATAGAAAGAGGGAAACGTGAAAGCATCACATTCTATATCTGTAGTTTCACCATGTACTGACACAATATCACTGCCTGGCAAAAAGAGACGGCGCTATTTCTTAAACACTTATCTTCTATGTACAGTTGTACACATCGGTAATATCAGTAATAACACAAATATGCGTCGACCCACACTCAAGTTACCCATGAAATCTTTTTGTCAATGAGCAATGTCAAATATCTAAGTCTGCGAAGCCTCCGTATGTATATAGATACGATATCAGGTACAATATGTTAATTTATTTTAATCCTGTCTTTTCATATTCATCGATAGTTTCCAATACTGAAGAAGCTCAACTAGAAAATTAATATTATTACTAGAAGATGCTCGCAGCTACGCCCGCACATTTTATTAAAATTTAAACGTTTCTGCTTAATCACGTGTGAATTTCCTGAAATCTTTCCCTAACGGTCGCCAACGAACATACATGTATGCCAAATTTCAGCTTCTTGCGCCCAATAGCTTTGTGGGTGTCTGTTATTAACCCTAGAACACCAACCATCACCTGAGAGGCCGCGTTCGGTTGATTTTTTAAGAGTATTTTTAAATTACGTCTCACAGTGCACCCCGAGACGCAGTGGAGAGTGGTCTTGCGTTCATCGGATCCCCCGTTTCGACTCAGGTATCGAGTTATTGACCTCACGTTCGCCTCGGAGGCGATCATTAGTGTTAAAGGTAAGTTTTTTACAAATGCCATTTTTTTGTTTTTTTTTGCAATTATCTCTATATTTATTTGTTAAAATAAGTTTGATTTAACTGAGAATTGATCATTTGGTTTCATAGATGAATCTCGACGAGAACCACATAACAAACTATTTGGAATACGAAAATTTGGACAGTGAAACTAAAGATTACGTTGAGGATTATGATTCAGACGACAGTGTGGCTGATCCTACTCTTTTACCCGCGTGCCAGCTTGAAGATGGTATTCCAAATATTGTTTCCAACAATCTTAATTTACCTACTGGAACATCTCAAATACAAGCTAGCACAAGCACCGAGTTCGAAGCCGCTCTTCAAACCCAGTCTCGATCTCCAAACTTCTGAAATTGTGATAGAAAAATATAATCTCTCAATATAGTATTTTTACTTATATGTAATATAACAGTTTAATAATACTTTTTAAGATAATAAACTAGAAGCTATATGTGTATTATTATTATTCTAAAGACTGTTCAAACAAGGGTAATGTTAATGTTGTCACACAAGGGGCGGACCCTTGTGTGACAACATTTTTCGATAGTTTTACAGTTTTACTTTCCACTATATTTTCTATAAAAGACTATGAAATACTATAGTTATGTATGTTATTTTGGTGGGCCGTTGTGTGCAGCTATATGGAGCATCTAATAAAACAAACGCCATGAAAATATATTTATTCTACTCTAAGACAACATAGTAAAACCTACGATTCATAAGTAAAAATACAACTTTTCTTAAGTAAACACTATCGTACATGAACAAAGTTTACGATAAACATGCAAATGTTTGTTATTATGATTATTTCGACTATATAAACCAACAACTAGCGATAAGAAACTATTTCGACATGATTTCAAGCCTATTCAAAGCTAAAAAACACATATAAAACTATAAAACTACTATGTAAACAAAACAGCTGTTTATCAACTATTAGTTCTTATATATTACAACTGATATCACTATTTATGATCGATATCTAAGTCCCTACGGTTAGCACAAGTATTCGTTTAATGTTTATACACTACACGGCACTTCTTATTAACGATTTACGAATTTTCACTATATAGCGTTATTTCATCACTTTGACGCGTCCGGGAACCGAACCCGGTGTACCGCACGATTGGATAGCACTATTTTTATACGATTTTCACTCGCGGTTTCGAATGCACTATTCACTACAGTTTTTAATGTCTGTCGCGAACAATGTGTTAGTTGCTTGTAGTAAATTTTGTATGTATACACATTGTTCTGTGCGCCAACTAGGCAGAATTTATTTTTTAATCGCACGATGTTTTTCTCTTGTAAGATTGAAGAAGTCTGCCCGATCTGTATAAACTAAAATGTTATTTGTTACTAATACAGTTCATAATGTTAAAAACATATGCTTCGCTTTTCCCAAATTTATTGACGACTTCAAAAATTTAAAAGTGAAAATATGATGGTAGTTAAATCTTATACTTATTTACTTATTTATTTTTACACTTCCTGCATTTTTAAAGCAATTGCAAAGGCGGATTTAATGCTCTATAGCATTTTCTGCCAGTCAACCTTAGGGTGGTGTAGAGATGATTGTGGCAGGTGTATAAACTACAAAGATTGAAATAGTAATCCAACTTCAATCCAACTTATAGTAGGCGTGTTTATTTTATTTAATTTCTGAGATGTGTTATCATAAAACGTGTCCATAGAACCAAAGTATTGTAAGACTGTAACACTACCATGCATAAACTAAATATGTGAATAAAACAGCAACGTAAATATCAGTACCTTCCCAGTAATACTAGGAAGTAAGATGCATGTTAGAATCGAACTTATTGGAGCTATACGGATTTCATATTCTGAATCGTGACAGCGTGTCTTGAACAGACGCGGTTCAACTTCTGTAGGTAAAGTTCGGCCTCGGCTCACATATTTCACGGCCACATTACAAACCTTTTATAGAGCTTTCGAGTTTTGAGTTGTTAAGATTTAGGTCTGCATCTCGATCCAATATAGATTTAAGATTTATTTTTTAATAGAACAGATGTGACTTGATGTTAACCCTGGTTTTTGGACTTTCAAATCCTTTAACCCCTTGAGTGTCCTAAGGTCACGGTGTGCCCGTAAGAGAAATAGGCCGGTAGTGACCTACGGGCACGGTGTGCCCATAAGGATTTGTGTGAACTTCACTTCGGTGTTGTGTGATTGGTTACAATAATAAAAACGTACATCGACTAGTTACAGATTAACCAACATAATACCATCAATTTTTACCATATTTCCAAGCTTGTGACCGAGAAAAAGAATAAAATTGCTGATTTCGGTGCTCAGTTTTCTTCGTGCCGCCATATTGCGCTGTGGCGATCAACTAAGTTGAATTTGTGGTTTTGTCAAAAATGTATTCTCAACGCAAACGCTAAGTGATTTTATTAGTATTATAAATCTAATTATTGACAATTTAGATAGTAATTTTTGTGATACAATTTTCGGGCATTGGCCGCTAGCCGTCCTATTTTAAATGATTACATGTAAGTATTTATTAATTACTTTACTAAATATAGAAATTAACTTTAAAATTACTAAATACACAAATTTGTCTTAGAATCTATTATTAGTTAGACATTTCGTATTGCTTTTGCTATAAATAGGTATAAATATGATTTGTGAGTGAGAAATGTTTTCCGTCGGATCGTCAAAATGGCACAAATTTTTCGCTGCTATGAATAAACGGTTATTGTGAAGTGATATCGGTGACCTGTGCTAAATTAATATATATAACCGTCGCGTCGTCTACCCGTGTCAATATTAGTGCAGTGAGAAAGTGCATTTCGTGAATAATTTATGTGTATTGTGGAAAAATGTTTCACATGGTGTAAGAAGAAACAAAGTGACCTGCATTTATAAACTTTTTTAGACATGAAAAGGTTAAAGGTAAGCTATTTTAATATAATTCTCATATATAGTGACTTCTGAACTGTAAATGGTTTAAAATTAACGTCATATAATTACACCAAACGTGAGAAAATTAATGTTTTATAACCTAGGATCTTATAAACATTACATCCTCAAAATGGCTGGAAACTACCGGAGAAAATGCATTTTGGAGGGGGACGTATGCGAGGGGGGGGCATCGTAATGATTATACTCAGGCATAATTCGTCGGACAGTCACAGTAGTTTGATAAAGAACATAATAATGTATTTGTTTAGTCAATATATTTTTCTACTTCGAGTTGCTGCCTGGTTATTTGATGCCTTTAATTTAAAACCAATGCACAAGAATAAAAAAACCCAATTGCAATGTTAGAAGTCACATTTTGAATACTTATTTTTATGATGACGTCGTATACTATAACCTTTAACTTTATATTAGTATTCTGTGTCACGTTCACTCAAACGAATCAGATACATTATCATTAAAAATAACGTCTACCTAAAAATATACATAACTACAACAATACAACAACGGTCAACAATATTACTCGACTATGTTTAAATCATATTAGGGTAAGCTTACGCTATATTGGTCTCAATGTTTTTCTGATTTTAATTTGTGGGTGAATCTGGTGTTTGCTTATTGCACAAAAAATATAAGGATAAGCTGTTGCAATTTCTATTCTGCCCGTAACTAGATTACAACTGAAAATATAAGTCCGCCCATGTGCTCTTCACACAAATATTGGTCTCAATGTTTTTCTGATTTTAATTTGTGGGTGAATCTGGTGTTTGCTTATTGCACAAAAAATATAAGGATAAGCTATTGCAATTTCTATTCTGCCCGTAACTAGATTACAACTGAAAATATAAGTCCGCCCTTATAATCATAGTCATGAATATCTAACCGTATAATACGTTTGTGGTAAGCAACTGTCCTATTTAGCTAACTATCGTGTAATACCCACACACTTCGCTCTCGATAAAACGCAGTAAAACGTGACATAAGTTAAATTTGAACTCCACTTCAGAACTGACGAGACAGCGGAGGGTTACTGTGTCTAGACTATAGATGCTGGCAAGAAACATTCTGAATCATTCCCGTCGAATACTTCGGAAGTATTCCGAAATATTCCGAAAGTTTGGGAATATTTCAACTGTCAAAAAAAAAACCAGGAAAATCGACCTCACTAACTATTTCGCGCTTGGAAGTTGTATATTATCTTTGTTTGCTTGCAAGGTTTGCCTTTATTTGTTTTTATTGACTGGGCTATTATACGCGTTAAGTAGAAGGATTAAAGCCAGGATCAAACCAACGCGTTCAGCTCACGTCTGCGGTGGCGCGCGCGGTGGCGATCAGATGTTGTGTACGAACTTATAGCGCGGTGTTCACATCTACGCGTCCTCGGATTGCACGCGGCGTCCGGTGCAGCGTCTGCACGCGGCGGTGGCGATCAGATCGCGCTTGTTGCGTTAGGACGCTGCACGCAGCTATTATTTGTTGGGGAAACTGTGTTTTTGTAGATTTTAAGTATGGTGGAAATGGAATAAATTACAAATTAATTCCACAATTTCCACATTGTTGTATGATACGTCTGATTCTGATAAGGCGTTATCGAATGATGGTAGGTATTTACTTCACTGGCACTGTATAATTATCATACCCACCTCAAGTTCACTTCTTGTTCCTCTTCGTCTTCAATAACAGCAGACAGAAGTAAAACTTCTTCAATTTCACTATCTGTATCAGACAGCAGTTTAGTGACGCGACTACAGCCTGGTGAACGCCTGAACGAACGCGACAGTATGCACAACTTTTGCACGCGCAATAATCGCCACCGCGCACGCCACCGCGGACGCGAGCTGAACGCGTTGGTTTGATCTTGGCTTAATACCTACTCGCGACTCGCGAATACTCGCGATGCGTACAGAGCTACATACAAACTAACCAAAAACATTGGTAGCCCTTTTTCAAAAAACAAATCAAATATGCTAGGCCTGGTTTTTTATTCCACAACTAACATTTATAAAAATAGCATTCGATTTCGAAATAAGTAGGTAATACATATAAAAACCCACCACATCACAAACAAACACGTTTATTCCCATTTAATTATTCGGGAGAAATATTCAGCGGAAACATTCGATTGCGGGGTACGAATCATTCTCGCGAGGGGGAAAACTTCTCCGGGGAGCATCTCCCCTCTTACCGCACTCCGCACCGCCATCGCCTGCACGCACGACTCGTGGCAGTCGATATTTCAGCAAAAAAATAAATAAATCTTAATTAAATTTATTTTGAATAATTCTGATTTAAAGAAACTTTCCCAGAAGTATTCCGGAATTATTCCGAATTTTTCAGAAGTTTTGCATGATCATCAGGTCAGGATCTGATCATGGAATCCTGAAAAAAATCGAAGGAACTCTTCAAATTTTATAAGCACACTTGAAGCGATTTGACGATAACAACCCAATGCCGTCGAGTTTGGGCTCGTTTGAGTCGTCTTTACATAGACTTTGATGCTGGATGATTTCCATGGTCTGATGATAGAGATGGAAGGTAACCATGAGATCTTTGTGATACAATAACCCAATCTCATCGAGTTTAGGGTCGTTTGATTCGTCTTTACATGGACTTTGGTACTGGATGTTTACCAAACTCTGATGATGGAGCAGGAAGGTGGCCATGGGATCTTTGTAATACAATAACACAATCTGATCGTGTTTAGGCTCGTTTATTTGTCTTGGCAAACACTTGGGTATTAGATGATTTCCGGGATTTGATGATGGAACTGAAACGAACGTGTTTAGGCTAAGTAGTTAGTTGTAATAAAAAAAAAATTGCCAGAAAGGTGCAGGTGTACATTTCAGAATTGAGGCCCGTAAGGAAGGCCTCCCCATTATGTACTACCTACACTATCCTATGTACCCACTTACCACCTATTACTATTTTTTATTAGTATACCTACCACTAAAAAGCAAAAAATAAAAATTATTTTTAAATAAAAAAAACCGACTTCAAAAAACACTAAGGAACTAAAAACAAAAAATAATCGGTTTTGGAGCAAACATTTTTGGAGTCAAATTTTACAAACGTTGAATTGGCACTCTATTTTATATCAATTAACTTTTTCAAGTAATGCACACAACAACACACAACTACATACTAAACTTTCGTCTATGAATACACCTATTAACTACAAATTTTAACATAAGGTACCTATGCTCATGAAAAACACTACCTAAAATATTTTTAATTCTGCTGGATTATATTACCTGCCAAGTAATGAAATCGTTAATGATTTCCCCGACATCACCAACTGCGACAGCCAGTGTTGCCAATAAAGGATTACTCGTAAGAACATAATATATTTTTGAGTAAAAATAAGAGTAACATTTACACGGTAATTAATAATTAAAAATACCTTAGAAAAGAACACGGTAGTAGCTTATTACCGTAGACCGTGTCTTGCTCAAAATTACCGTGCATCTACGGTATTTACTGTGTATCTGGTAACACTCGGCCGTGAATCATTCGCGGGCAGCGCGCGGTCCGCTTCGGACTCGCGCGTTGGCGACGAGCCGTCAACGCGCGGCAAGCATGCGAGCAGCGAGTTGCCACCGAGCCGTCCGCGCGCGGACGGCGCTGCCGGTGGACCACCCGCCGCCCGCGCGTGGACGGCTTACGACAGAGGCGATCCTATGACGCTACGGAGTTGATGTAGTGAGCGCATACCCATACAAATCCATATAAACAGCTTAACAGCTGATCCGACCTTGTCCCGTATTTTTTTACAAATAAAAATATAAAATAATCAAATAATTAAAGCTTATTACAAGTTAATTACTTAATAAATGTGTTATTTGTTATAATCTATAAAAGTATTAGTGTTTTCTGTGAAAATAAGGTGAGTTTATTGTGATTTCTTTTTTGAAAACCAATCTACCGGCTAAATTTGCATTGTCATTTTACAAACAGGTATAACATTGTAACTACTTTCTAAAATCGACTTATACGTATAAAATAGTTTTAATTAGTATATTTCCGAATAAAAAGTGCTATCAAGTTCTTAAATAATCACCTATAAATAGTAAAAATACATAAACATAACCTTAACCTTGTTAGTTGGTTACACAACTTTCAACGAGATCAGCTGTTCTTTCTTACAATAATATTTAGCTTTAAACTCTACTATTACTACGTATTTCAATCTTCTCCTTTACTTTTGAACAAAACTTTCTTTGTACTTGTATTTCTCTCTTTTCACTATGATTATGACTCGTAAAGCTTTGGCTCGCCAGGAAGAGTCTAAACTCCAACTGGCTTTAATTGAATTAAAGACCTCTAAGGAGTTGTGTAACAAACTGATAGAGGAAAGAGAAGATAACGAGAAAGAAATGTTGAACTTACTGGAAAAAAATAAGATATTAAAATGTGAAATGGCTCAGCTACATACTCAATTCTCTGATGCCATGAGTGCTCGGGATGGACTCCAGCTCATTGTGGACGGGTTTGCCGAGTGTAGCTCACAGTACGAACTAGCATTTGACCGTATTCAGTTTCTAGACAAACAGTTACATGAGGCAAATAGTAGAATAAGACATCTAGAATTCACCCAAGAACAGATCACTACCTCGGCAAATCAAAGTCTGTTCGATGAGCTGGTGGTTCATGCTCCATGCATGATTACATCATTACATAAAGCATCATTTCCAAATAGTCTCTCAGTGTGCAAAGAATCAAATAATTCAATAAAATTGATTAGGGGTAGTAGGAATAGAATTAAGAAATATGTCAAAATAAACAAATTCATAAAAAAGACCCAAAAATTAGTTCACAGACAAAAATTTTTCATAAAAAATGTTAAGTTAAATAGGGAAAGATTACTTGCTCTTGAAAAATTAAAAATATACACACAGAAATATCACCAAAATAATTTGAAACATAAATTAGAAATAAATAATTTGCAGGTAGAATTAAATAATCTTAGTGACAAATTAGTATCAATGACAAATAAATATAAAAGCTCTGAACTACAAATGAAAGAGTACATACTGGCAATGAATGAGTTGGTGGCATCAAATAGTAACAAATGCTCAATACCATTGAACAATGACATCCCGTTCAACCACCAACACTCGCCAGCTTGCTCATTGCCAACATGTGACCTGGTTTTGCCAAATAGTTCTTTAAACAATACAAATTCAAATATTAAACACACTCTAAATAAATTAAAAAATTACAAACTAGACAGTAAAACTATATTACAAAATAAAAATAAAGTGATAATATTTAGTGACGAGATTGGAAAAGGTATGGGTCAGTTGTTGGCGAACACATATAGTGATGGGTTAGTGATGAACTACTGTTTGCCTGGGTTAAGTTCCACTGCTATTTTAGATAAAATTATAAACTTCAATTTTGACCAGGATACAACTTTAGTCTAGTAGTAGTGTGAGCTACACTCGGCAAACCCGTCCACAATGAGCTGGAGTCCATCCCGAGCACTCATGGCATCAGAGAATTGAGTATGTAGCTGAGCCATTTCACATTTTAATATCTTATTTTTTTCCAGTAAGTTCAACATTTCTTTCTCGTTATCTTCTCTTTCCTCTATCAGTTTGTTACACAACTCCTTAGAGGTCTTTAATTCAATTAAAGCCAGTTGGAGTTTAGACTCTTCCTGGCGAGCCAAAGCTTTACGAGTCATAATCATAGTGAAAAGAGAGAAATACAAGTACAAAGAAAGTTTTGTTCAAAAGTAAAGGAGAAGATTGAAATACGTAGTAATAGTAGAGTTTAAAGCTAAATATTATTGTAAGAAAGAACAGCTGATCTCGTTGAAAGTTGTGTAACCAACTAACAAGGTTAAGGTTATGTTTATGTATTTTTACTATTTATAGGTGATTATTTAAGAACTTGATAGCACTTTTTATTCGGAAATATACTAATTAAAACTATTTTATACGTATAAGTCGATTTTAGAAAGTAGTTACAATGTTATACCTGTTTGTAAAATGACAATGCAAATTTAGCCGGTAGATTGGTTTTCAAAAAAGAAATCACAATAAACTCACCTTATTTTCACAGAAAACACTAATACTTTTATAGATTATAACAAATAACACATTTATTAAGTAATTAACTTGTAATAAGCTTTAATTATTTGATTATTTTATATTTTTATTTGTAAAAAAATACGGGACAAGGTCGGATCAGCTGTTAAGCTGTTTATATGGATTTGTATGGGTATGCGCTCACTACATCAACTCCGTAGCGTCATAGGATCGCCTCTGTCGTAAGCCGTCCACGCGCGGGCGGCGGGTGGTCCACCGGCAGCGCCGTCCGCGCGCGGACGGCTCGGTGGCAACTCGCTGCTCGCATGCTTGCCGCGCGTTGACGGCTCGTCGCCAACGCGCGAGTCCGAAGCGGACCGCGCGCTGCCCGCGAATGATTCACGGCCGAGTGTTACCAGATACACAGTAAATACCGTAGATGCACGGTAATTTTAAGCAAGACACGGTCTACGGTAATAAGCTACTACCGTGTTCTTTTCTAAGGTATTTTTAATTATTAATTACCGTGTAAATGTTACTCTTATTTTTACTCAAAAATATATTATGTTCTTACGAGTAATCCTTTATTGGCAACACTGGCTGTCGCAGTTGGTGATGTCGGGGAAATCATTAACGATTTCATTACTTGGCAGGTAATATAATCCAGCAGAATTAAAAATATTTTAGGTAGTGTTTTTCATGAGCATAGGTACCTTATGTTAAAATTTGTAGTTAATAGGTGTATTCATAGACGAAAGTTTAGTATGTAGTTGTGTGTTGTTGTGTGCATTACTTGAAAAAGTTAATTGATATAAAATAGAGTGCCAATTCAACGTTTGTAAAATTTGACTCCAAAAATGTTTGCTCCAAAACCGATTATTTTTTGTTTTTAGTTCCTTAGTGTTTTTTGAAGTCGGTTTTTTTTATTTAAAAATAATTTTTATTTTTTGCTTTTTAGTGGTAGGTATACTAATAAAAAATAGTAATAGGTGGTAAGTGGGTACATAGGATAGTGTAGGTAGTACATAATGGGGAGGCCTTCCTTACGGGCCTCAATTCTGAAATGTACACCTGCACCTTTCTGGCAATTTTTTTTTTATTACAACTAACTACTTAGCCTAAACACGTTCGTTTCAGTTCCATCATCAGATCCCGGAAATCATCTAATACCCAAGTGTTTGCCAAGACAAATAAACGAGCCTAAACACGATCAGATTGTGTTATTGTATTACAAAGATCCCATGGCCACCTTCCTGCTCCATCATCAGAGTTTGGTAAACATCCAGTACCAAAGTCCATGTAAAGACGAATCAAACGACCCTAAACTCGATGAGATTGGGTTATTGTATCACAAAGATCTCATGGTTACCTTCCATCTCTATCATCAGACCATGGAAATCATCCAGCATCAAAGTCTATGTAAAGACGACTCAAACGAGCCCAAACTCGACGGCATTGGGTTGTTATCGTCAAATCGCTTCAAGTGTGCTTATAAAATTTGAAGAGTTCCTTCGATTTTTTTCAGGATTCCATGATCAGATCCTGACCTGATGATCATGCAAAACTTCTGAAAAATTCGGAATAATTCCGGAATACTTCTGGGAAAGTTTCTTTAAATCAGAATTATTCAAAATAAATTTAATTAAGATTTATTTATTTTTTTGCTGAAATATCGACTGCCACGAGTCGTGCGTGCAGGCGGTGGCGGTGCGGAGTGCGGTAAGAGGGGAGATGCTCCCCGGAGAAGTTTTCCCCCTCGCGAGAATGATTCGTACCCCGCAATCGAATGTTTCCGCTGAATATTTCTCCAGAATAATTAAATGGGAATAAACGTGTTTGTTTGTGATGTGGTGGGTTTTTATATGTATTACCTACTTATTTCGAAATCGAATGCTATTTTTATAAATGTTAGTTGTGGAATAAAAAACCAGGCCTAGCATATTTGATTTGTTTTTTGAAAAAGGGCTACCAATGCTTTTGGTTAGTTTGTATGTAGCTCTGTACGCATCGCGAGTATTCGCGAGTCGCGAGTAGGTATTAAGCCAAGATCAAACCAACGCGTTCAGCTCGCGTCCGCGGTGGCGTGCGCGGTGGCGATTATTGCGCGTGCAAAAGTTGTGCATACTGTCGCGTTCGTTCAGGCGTTCACCAGGCTGTAGTCGCGTCACTAAACTGCTGTCTGATACAGATAGTGAAATTGAAGAAGTTTTACTTCTGTCTGCTGTTATTGAAGACGAAGAGGAACAAGAAGTGAACTTGAGGTGGGTATGATAATTATACAGTGCCAGTGAAGTAAATACCTACCATCATTCGATAACGCCTTATCAGAATCAGACGTATCATACAACAATGTGGAAATTGTGGAATTAATTTGTAATTTATTCCATTTCCACCATACTTAAAATCTACAAAAACACAGTTTCCCCAACAAATAATAGCTGCGTGCAGCGTCCTAACGCAACAAGCGCGATCTGATCGCCACCGCCGCGTGCAGACGCTGCACCGGACGCCGCGTGCAATCCGAGGACGCGTAGATGTGAACACCGCGCTATAAGTTCGTACACAACATCTGATCGCCACCGCGCGCGCCACCGCAGACGTGAGCTGAACGCGTTGGTTTGATCCTGGCTTTAATCCTTCTACTTAACGCGTATAATAGCCCAGTCAATAAAAACAAATAAAGGCAAACCTTGCAAGCAAACAAAGATAATATACAACTTCCAAGCGCGAAATAGTTAGTGAGGTCGATTTTCCTGGTTTTTTTTTGACAGTTGAAATATTCCCAAACTTTCGGAATATTTCGGAATACTTCCGAAGTATTCGACGGGAATGATTCAGAATGTTTCTTGCCAGCATCTATAGTCTAGACACAGTAACCCTCCGCTGTCTCGTCAGTTCTGAAGTGGAGTTCAAATTTAACTTATGTCACGTTTTACTGCGTTTTATCGAGAGCGAAGTGTGTGGGTATTACACGATAGTTAGCTAAATAGGACAGTTGCTTACCACAAACGTATTATACGGTTAGATATTCATGACTATGATTATAAGGGCGGACTTATATTTTCAGTTGTAATCTAGTTACGGGCAGAATAGAAATTGCAATAGCTTATCCTTATATTTTTTGTGCAATAAGCAAACACCAGATTCACCCACAAATTAAAATCAGAAAAACATTGAGACCAATATTTGTGTGAAGAGCACATGGGCGGACTTATATTTTCAGTTGTAATCTAGTTACGGGCAGAATAGAAATTGCAACAGCTTATCCTTATATTTTTTGTGCAATAAGCAAACACCAGATTCACCCACAAATTAAAATCAGAAAAACATTGAGACCAATATAGCGTAAGCTTACCCTAATATGATTTAAACATAGTCGAGTAATATTGTTGACCGTTGTTGTATTGTTGTAGTTATGTATATTTTTAGGTAGACGTTATTTTTAATGATAATGTATCTGATTCGTTTGAGTGAACGTGACACAGAATACTAATATAAAGTTAAAGGTTATAGTATACGACGTCATCATAAAAATAAGTATTCAAAATGTGACTTCTAACATTGCAATTGGGTTTTTTTATTCTTGTGCATTGGTTTTAAATTAAAGGCATCAAATAACCAGGCATTGTCGCGTATTAGCCCTGTACTGCAGACGACAAATCTAGTTGAGAACTCACAACAAAGTGCCAGCAGAGCATGCCACAATGTCAAAAAATCAAAAAACTACCTTTGCCTCAATTTAAAATTTCATACAAATCTCAGGGGCTAGAACTCTTTAGTACTTAACAGATCCGTATCAAAACTGTATTTAAGATCTGAAATCAAGTCGAGAACTCACAAAAAAGTGCCAGCAGAGCATGCCACAATGTCAAAAAATCAAAAAATTACATTTCCCACAAATTAAAATTTCATACAAATCTCAGGGGCTAGAACTCTTTGGTTCTTAATAGATCCGTATCAAAACTGTATTTATGATCTCAAATCTAGTCAAGAACTCGCAACAAAGTGCCAACAGAGCATGCCACAATGTCAAAAAATCAAAAAATTACATTTCCCTTAATTTAAAATTTCATACAAATCTCTGGGGCTAGAACTTCTTAGTTCTTAATAAATCCGTATTAGCCCTGTGTTGCAGACCTCAAATCTAGTCGAAAACTCACAACAAAGTGCCAGCAGAGCATGCCACACTGTCAAAAAATCTAAAAATTACATTTCCCTCTATTTCAAATTTCAAACAAATCTCTGGGGCTAGAACTCCTTGGTTCTTAATAAACCCGTATAAGCCCTGTATTGCAGACGTCAAATCTAGTCGAGAAATCACAACAAAGTGCCAGCAAAGCATGCCACAATGTCAAAAATCAAAAAATTACCGTTGCCTCAATTTGAAACTTCATAAGAATCTCAGGGGCTAGAACTCTTTAGTTCTTAACAGATCCGTATCAAAACTGTATTTATGATCTCAAATCTAGTCGAGAACTCGCAACAAAGTGCCAGCAGAGCATGCCCCAATGTCAAAATATCAACAAATTACATTTCCCACACTTTAAAATTTCATACAAATCTCAGGGGCTAGAACTCTTTGGTTCTTAATATATCCGTATCAAAACTGTATTTATGTTCTCCAATCTAGTCGAGAACTCGCAACAAAGTGCTAGCAGAGCATGCCACAATGTCAAAAAATCAAAAAATTACATTTCCCACAAATTAAAATTTCATACAAATCTCTGGGGCTAGAACTTCTCAGTTCTTAATAAATCCGTATTAGCCCTGTATTGAAGACCTCAAATCAAGTCGAGAACTCACAACAAAGTGCCAGCAGAGCATGCCACAATGTCAAAAGATCAAAAAATTACATTTCCCTCAATTTAAAATTTCATACAAATCTCTGGGGCTAGAACTCCTTGGTTCTTAATAAACCCGTATTAGCCCTGTACTGCAGACGACAAATCTAGTTGAGAACTCACAACAAAGTGCCAGCAGAGCATGCCACAATGTCAAAAAATCAAAAAACTACCTTTGCCTCAATTTAAAATTTCATACAAATCTCAGGGGCTAGAACTCTTTAGTACTTAACAGATCCGTATCAAAACTGTATTTAAGATCTGAAATCAAGTCGAGAACTCACAAAAAAGTGCCAGCAGAGCATGCCACAATGTCAAAAAATCAAAAAATTACATTTCCCACAAATTAAAATTTCATACAAATCTCAGGGGCTAGAACTCTTTGGTTCTTAATAGATCCGTATCAAAACTGTATTAATGATCTCAAATGTAGTCAAGAACTCGCAACAAAGTGCCAGCAGAGCATGCCACAATGTCAAAAAATCAAAAAATTACATTTCCCTTAATTTAAAATTTCATACAAATCTCTGGGGCTAGAACTTCTTAGTTCTTAATAAATCCGTATTAGCCCGGTGTTGCAGACCTCAAATCTAGTCGAAAACTCACAACAAAGTGCCAGCAGAGCATGCCACACTGTCAAAAAATCTAAAAATTACATTTCCCTCTATTTCAAATTTCAAACAAATCTCTGGGGCTAGAACTCCTTGGTTCTTAATAAACCCGTATAAGCCCTGTATTGCAGACGTCAAATCTAGTCGAGAAATCACAACAAAGTGCCAGCAAAGCATGCCACAATGTCAAAAATCAAAAAATTACCGTTGCCTCAATTTGAAACTTCATAAGAATCTCATGGGCTAGAACTCTTTAGTTCTTAACAGATCCGTATCAAAACTGTATTTAAGATCTGAAATCAATTCGAGAACTCACAACAAAGTGCCAGCAGAGCATGCTACAATATCAAAAAATCAAAAAATTACATTACCCTCAATTTAAAATTGCATACAAATCTCTGGGGCTAGAACTCCTTAGTTCTTAAAAAATCCGTATTAGCCCTGTGTTGCAGACCTCAAATCTAGTCGAGAACTCACAACAAAGTGCCAGCAGAGCATACCACACCGTCAAAAAATAAAAAAATTACATTTCCCTCAATTTAAAATTTCAAACAAATCTCTGGGGCTAGAACTCCTTAGTTCTTAAAAAATCCGTATTAGCCCTGTGTTGCAGACCTCAAATCTAGTTGAGAACTCGCAACAAAGTGCCAGCAGAGCATGCCACAATGTCAAAAAATCAAAAGAATTACATTTCCCTCAATTTTAAATTTCATACAAATCTCTGGGGCTAGAACTCATTGGTTCTTAATAAACCCGTATTAGCCCTGTATTGCTGACGTCAAATCTAGTCGAGAACTCGCAACAAAGTGCCAGCAGAGCATGCCACAATGTCAAAAAATAAAAAAATTACATTTCCCTCAATTTAAAATTTCATACAAATCTCTGGGGCTAGAACTCCTTGGTTCTTAATAAACCCGTATTAGCCCTGTATTGAAGACGTCAAATCTAGTCAAGAACTCGCAACAAAGTGCCAGCAGAGCATGCCACATTGTCAAAAAATCAAAAAATTACATTTCCCACAAATTAAAATTTCATACATATCTCTGGGGCTAGAACTCTTTAGTTCTTAAGAGATCCGTATAAAAACTGTATTTAAGATCTGAAATCAAGTTGAGAACTCACAACAAAGTGCCAGCAGAGCATGTCATTAGGTCACAAAATTGAAAATATTACCTTTGCCTCAATTTAAAATTTCATACAAATCTCAGGGGCTAGAACTCTTTGGTTCTTAATAGATCCGTATCCAAACTGTATTTATGATCTCAAATCTAGTCGAGAACTCACAACAGAGTGCCAGCGGAGCATGTCAATAAGTCACAAAATCGAAAAATTACCTTTGTCTTAATTTAAAATTTCATACAAATCTCAGGGTCTAGAACTCTTAATTTTTTTACAGATCCGTTCTAGCCCTGTGTTGCAAACCTTAAATCAAGTAAAGAAATCACAACAAAGTGCCAGCAGAGCATGTCACAAGGTCAAAAAATCAAAAAAATATCTAACCCTCAATTAAAAATTTCAAATCTCTGGGGCTAGAACTCCTTAGTTCTTAATAAATCCGTATTAGCCCTGTGTTGCAGACCTCAAATCTAGTCAAGAACTCACAAAAAAGTGCCAGCAGAGCATGTCACAAGGTCTTAAAATCGAAAAATTACCTTTCCCTCAATGAAAAATTTTATACAAATCTCTGGGGCTAGAACTCTTTAGTTCTTAACAGATCCGTATCAAAACAGTATAAGAGATCTGAACTCAAGTCGAGAACTCACAACAAAGTGCCAGCAGAGCATGCCACAATATTAAAAAAACAAAAAATTACATAACCCACAATTTAAAATTGCATACAAATCTCCGGGGCTGGAACTCCTTTGTTCTTACTAAATCCGTATTAGCCCTGTGTTGCAGACCTCAAATCTAGTCGAGAACTCACAACAAAGTGCCAGCAGAGAATGTCATTAGGTCACAAAATTGAAAACATTACCTTTGCCTCAATTTAAAATTTCATACAAATCTCAGGGGCTAGAACTCCTTAGTCCTTAACAGGTCCGTATCAAAACTGTATTTAAGATCTCAAATCTAGTCGAGAACTCACAACAAAATGCCAGCAGAGCATGCTACAATATCAAAAAATGACCTTTCCCTCAATTTAAAATTTCATACAAATCTTAGGGGCTAGAACTCTTTAGTTCTTAACAGATCCGTATCAAAACTGTATTTAAGATCTGAAATCAAACCGAGAACTCACAACAAAGTGCCAGCAGAGCATGCCACAATCTCAAAAATCAAAACTTACATTTCCCCAAATTTAAAATTTCATACAAATCTCTGGGGCTAGAAGTCCTTAGTTCTAAATAAATCCGTATAAGCCCTGTATTGCAAACCTCAAATCTAGTCGATAACTCACAACAAAGTGCCAGCAGAGCATGTCATTAGGTCAAAAAATCGAAAAATTACCTTTCCCTCAATTTAAAATTTCATACAAATCTCAGGGGCTAGAACTCTTTAGTTCTTAATAGATTCGTATCAAAACTGTATTATGGATGTCAAATCTAGTTGAGAACTCACAACAAAGCACCAGCAGAGCATGCCACAATGTTAAAAAATAAAAAAAAATAAAAAAAATACATTTCCCTCAATTTAAAATTTTATACAAATCTCTGGGGCTAGAACATCTTAGTACTTAATAAATCCGCATTATTCCTGTATTGCAGATCCGTTCTAGCCCTGTGTTGCAAACCTTAAATCAAGTAAAGAAATCACAACAAAGTGCCAGCAGAGCATGTCACAAGGTCAAAAAATCAAAAAAATATCTAACCCTCAATTAAAAATTTCAAATCTCTGGGGCTAGAACTCCTTAGTTCTTAATAAATCCGTATTAGCCCTGTGTTGCAGACCTCAAATCTAGTCAAGAACTCACAAAAAAGTGCCAGCAGAGCATGTCACAAGGTCTTAAAATCGAAAAATTACCTTTCCCTCAATGAAAAATTTTATACAAATCTCTGGGGCTAGAACTCTTTAGTTCTTAACAGATCCGTATCAAAACAGTATAAGAGATCTGAACTCAAGTCGAGAACTCACAACAAAGTGCCAGCAGAGCATGCCACAATATTAAAAAAACAAAAAATTACATAACCCACAATTTAAAATTGCATACAAATCTCCGGGGCTGGAACTCCTTTGTTCTTACTAAATCCGTATTAGCCCTGTGTTGCAGACCTCAAATCTAGTCGAGAACTCACAACAAAGTGCCAGCAGAGAATGTCATTAGGTCACAAAATTGAAAACATTACCTTTGCCTCAATTTAAAATTTCATACAAATCTCAGGGGCTAGAACTCCTTAGTCCTTAACAGGTCCGTATCAAAACTGTATTTAAGATCTCAAATCTAGTCGAGAACTCACAACAAAATGCCAGCAGAGCATGCTACAATATCAAAAAATGACCTTTCCCTCAATTTAAAATTTCATACAAATCTTAGGGGCTAGAACTCTTTAGTTCTTAACAGATCCGTATCAAAACTGTATTTAAGATCTGAAATCAAACCGAGAACTCACAACAAAGTGCCAGCAGAGCATGCCACAATCTCAAAAATCAAAACTTACATTTCCCCAAATTTAAAATTTCATACAAATCTCTGGGGCTAGAAGTCCTTAGTTCTAAATAAATCCGTATAAGCCCTGTATTGCAAACCTCAAATCTAGTCGATAACTCACAACAAAGTGCCAGCAGAGCATGTCATTAGGTCAAAAAATCGAAAAATTACCTTTCCCTCAATTTAAAATTTCATACAAATCTCAGGGGCTAGAACTCTTTAGTTCTTAATAGATTCGTATCAAAACTGTATTATGGATGTCAAATCTAGTTGAGAACTCACAACAAAGCACCAGCAGAGCATGCCACAATGTTAAAAAATAAAAAAAAATAAAAAAAATACATTTCCCTCAATTTAAAATTTTATACAAATCTCTGGGGCTAGAACATCTTAGTACTTAATAAATCCGCATTATTCCTGTATTGCAGACGTCAAATCTAGTCGAGAATTCACAACAAAGTGCCAGCAGAGCATGTCACAAGTGCAAAAAATCGAAAAATTACCTAACCTTGTGACATACTCTGCTGGCACTTAGTTGTGAGTTCTCGACTAGATTTGACGTCTGCAATACAGGGCTAGTAAGGTTTTTTAAGAACCAAGGAGTTCTAGCCCCAGAGATTTGTTTGAAATTTTAAGTAGAGGGAAATGTAATTTTTAGATTTTTTGACAGTGTGGCATGCTCTGCTGGCACTTTGTTGTGAGTTCTCGACTAGATTTTAGGATTTAAATACAGTTTTGATACGGACCTGTTAAGGACTAAGGAGTTCTAGCCCCTGAGATTTGTATGAAATTTTTAATTGAGGCAAAGGTAATGTTTTCAATTTTGTGACCTAATGACATGCTCTGCTGGCAGTTTGTTGTGAGTTTTCGACTAGATTTGAGGTCTGCAATACAGGACTAATACGGATTTAGTAAGAACTAAGGAATTCCAGCGCCAGAGATTTGTATGCAATTTTTAAATTGAAGGTAATGTAATTTTTAGATTTTTTGATATTGTAGCATGCTCTGCTGGCACTTTGTTGTGAGTTCTCGACTTGATTTCAGATCTTAAATACAGTTTTGATACGGATCTGTTAAGAACTAAAGAGTTCTAGCCCCTGAGTTTCTTATGAAGTTTTAAATTGAGGCAACGGTAATTTTTTGATTTTTTGACATTGTGGCATGCTTTGCTGGCACTTTGTTGTGATTTCTCGACTAGATTTGACGTCTGCAATACAGGGCTTATACGCGTTTATTAAGAACCAAGGAGTTTTTGCCCCAGAGATTTGTATGAAATTTTAAATTGAGGGAAATGTAATTTTTTGATTTTTTGCAATTGTGGCATGCTCTGCTGGCACTTTGTTGTGAGTTCTCGACTTGATTTCAGATCGTAAATACAGTTTTGATACGGATCTGTTAAGTACTAAAGAATTCTAGCCCCTGAGATTTGTATGAAATTTTAAATTGAGGCAAAGGTAGTTTTTTGATTTTTTGACATTGTGGCATGCTCTGCTGGCACTTTGTTGTGAGTTATCGACTAGATTTGACGTCTGCAAAACAGGGCTAGTACGGGTTTATTAAGAGCCAAGGAGTTCTAGCCCCAGAGATTTGTATGAAATTTTAAATTGAGGGAAATATAATTTTTTGATCTTTTGACATTGTGGCATGCTCTGCTGGCACTTTGTTGTGAGTTATAGACTAGATTTGACCTCTGCAATACAGGGCTTATACGGGTTTATTAAGGACCAAGGAGTTATAGCCCCAGAGATTTGTATGAAATTTTAAATTGAGGGAAAGGTAATTTTTCGATTTTAAGACCTTGTGACATACTCTGCTGGAACTTAGTTGTGAGTTCTCGACTAGATTTGACGTCTGCAATACAGGGCTAATACGGGTTTATGAAGGACCAAGGAGTTATAGCCCCAGAGATTTGTATGAAATTTTAAATTGAGGGAAATGTAATTTTTTGATTTTTTGACATTGTGGCATGCTCTGCTGGCACTTTGTTGTGAGTTCTTGACTTGACTTGAGGTCTGCAATACAGGGCTCATACGGATTTATTAAGAACTGAGAAGTTCAAGCCCCAGAGATTTGTATGAAATTTTAATTTTTGGGAAATGTAATTTTTTGATTTTTTGACATTATGGCATGCTCTGCTGGCACTTTGTTGTGAGTTCTAGACTAGATTTGACCTCTGCAATACAGGGCTAATACGGGTTTATTAAGACCAAGGAGTTATAGCCCCAGAGATTTGTATGAAATTTTAAATTGAGGGAAATGTAATTTTTTGATTTTTTGACATTGTGGCATGCTCTGCTGGCACTTTGTTGTGAGTTCTCGACTTGACTTGAGGTCTGCAATACAGGGCTCATACGGAGTTATTAAGAACTGAGAAGTTCAAGCCCCAGAGATTTGTATGAAATTTTAATTTTTGGGAAATGTAATTTTTTGATTTTTTGACATTGTGGCATGCTCTGCTGGCACTTTGTTGCGAGTTCTCGACTAGATTTGACGTCTGCAAAACAGGGCTAGTACGGGTTTATTAAGAGCCAAGGAGTTCTAGCCCCAGAGATTTGTATGAAATTTTAAATTGAGGGAAATATAATTTTTTGATCTTTTGACATTGTGGCATGCTCTGCTGGCACTTTGTTGTAAGTTATAGACTAGATTTGACCTCTGCAATACAGGGCTAATATGGGTTTATTAAGGACCAAGGAGTTATAGCCCCAGAGATTTGTATGAAATTTTAAATTGAGGGAAAGGTAATTTTTCGATTTTAAGACTTTGTGACATACTCTGCTGGAACTTAGTTGTGAGTTCTCGACTAGATTTGACGTCTGCAATACAGGGCTAATACGGGTTTATGAAGGACCAAGGAGTTATAGCCCCAGAGATTTGTATGAAATTTTAAATTGAGGGAAATGTAATTTTTTGATTTTTTGACATTGTGGCATGCTCCGCTGGCACTTTGTTGTGAGTTCTCGACTTGACTTGAGGTCTGCAATACAGGGCTCATACGGATTTATTAAGAACTGAGAAGTTCAAGCCCCAGAGATTTGTATGAAATTTTAATTTTTGGGAAATGTAATTTTTTGATTTTTTGACATTGTGGCATGCTCTGCTGGCACTTTGTTGCGAGTTCTCGACTAGATTTGACGTCTGCAATACAGGGCTAATACGGAATCATTAAGAACCAAGGAGTTCTAGCTCCAGTGATTTGTATGAAATTTTAAATTGAGGGAAATGTTATTTTTTGATTTTTTGACATTGTGGCATGCTCTGCTGGCACTTTGTTGTGAGTTCTAGACTAGATTTGACCTCTGCAATACAGGGCTAATACGGGTTTATTAAGACCAAGGAGTTATAGCCCCAGAGATTTGTATGAAATTTTAAATTGAGGGAAGTGTAATTTTTTGATTTTTTGACATTGTGGCATGCTCTGCTGGCATTTTGTTGTGAGTTCTCGACTTGATTTGAGGTCTGCAATACAGGGCTAATACAGATTTATTAAGAACCAAGAAGTTCTAGCCTCAGAGATTTGTATGAAATTTTAAATTGAGGGAAATGTAACTTTTAGATTTTTTGACATTGTGGCATGCTCTGCTGGCACTTTGTTGCGAGTTCTCGACTAGATTTGATGTCTGCAATACAGGGCTAATACGGGTTTATTAAGAACCAAGGAGTTATAGCCCCAGAGATTTGTATGAAATTTTAAATTGAGGGAAAGGTAATTTTTCGATTTTAAGACTTTGTGACATACTCTGCTGGCATTTTGTTGTGAGTTCTCGACTTGACTTGATGTCTGCAATACAGGGCTCATACGGATTTATTAAGAACTGAGAAGTTCTAGCTCCAGTGATTTGTATGAAATTTTAAATTGAGGGAAATGTAATTTTTTGATTTTTTGACATTGTGGCATGCTCTGCTGGCACTTTGTTGTTAGTTATCGACTAGATTTGACGTCTGCAGTACAGGGCTAATACGGGTTTATTAAGAGCCAAGGAGTTCTTGCCACAGAGATTTGTATGCAATTTTAAATTGAGGGAAATGTAATTTTTTGATCTTTTGACATTGTGGCATGCTCTGCTGGCACTTTGTTGTGAGTTCTCGACTTGATTTCAGATCTTTAATACAGTTTTGATACGGATCTGTTAAGTACTAAAGAATTCTAGCCCCTGAGATTTGTATGAAATTTTAAATTGAGGAAAAGGTAGTTTTTTGATTTTTTGACATTGTAGCATGCTCTGCTGGCACTTTGTTGTGAGTTATCGACTAGATTTGACGTCTGCAGTACAGGGCTAATACGAGTTTATTAAGAGCCAAGGAGTTCTGGCCCCAGAGATTAGTATGAAATTTTAAATTGAAGGAAATGTAATTTTTATATTTTTTGACATTGTGGCATGCTCTGCTGGCACTTTGTTGTGAGTTCTCGACTAGATTTGACGTCTGCAATACAGGGCTCATACGGGTTTATTAAGAACCAAGAAGTTCTAGCCTCAGAGATTTGTATGAAATTTTAAATTGAGGGAAATGTAACTTTTAGATTTTTTGACATTGTGGCATGCTCTGCTGGCACTTTGTTGCGAGTTCTCGACTAGATTTGACGTCTGCAATACAGGGCTAATACGGGTTTATTAAGAACCAAGGAGTTCTAGCCCCAGAGATTTGTATGAAATCTTAAATTGAGGGAAAGGTAATTTTTCGATTTTAAGACCTTGTGACATACTCTGCTGGCTTTTAGTTGTGAGTTCTCAACTAGATTTGACGTCTGCAATAACGGGCTAATACGGGTTTATTAAGAACCAAGGAGTTCTAGCCCCAGAGATTTGTATGAACTTTTAAATTGATGGAAATGTAATTTTTTGATTTTTTGACATTGTGGCATGCTCTGTTGGCACTATGTTGCGAGTTCTTGACTAGATTTGACGTCTGCAATACAGGGCTAATAAGAGTTTGTTAAGAACCAAGGAGTTTTAGCCCCAGAGATTTGTATGAAATTTTAAATTGAGGGAAAGGTAATTTTTCGATTTTAAGACCTTGTGACATACTCTGCTGGAACTTAGTTGTGAGTTCTCGACTAGATTTGACGTCTGCAATACAGGGCTAATACGGGTTTATTAAGAACCAAGGAGTTCTAGCCCCAGAGATTTGTATGTAATTTTAAATTGAAGGAAATGTTATTTTTATATTTTTTGACATTGTGGCATGCTCTGCTGGCACTTTGTTGTGAGTTCTCGACTTGACTTGAGGTCTGCAATACAGGGCTCATATGGATTTATTAAGAACTGAGAAGTTCTAGCCCCAGAGATTTGAATGAAATATTAATTTTTGGGAAATGTAATTTTTTGATTTTTTGACATTGTGGCTTGCTCTGCTGGCACTTTGTTGCGAGTTCTCAACTAGATTTAACGTCTGCAATACAGGGCTAATACGGGTTTATGAAGGACCAAGGAGTTATAGCCCCAGAGATTTGTATGAAATTTTAAATTGAGGGAAATGTAATTTTTTGATTTTTTGACATTGTGGCTTGCTCTGCTGGCACTTTGTTGTGAGTTCTCGACTTGACTTGAGGTCTGCAATACAGGGCTCATATGGATTTATTAACAACTGAGAAGTTCTAGCCCCAGAGATTTGTATGAAATTTTAATTTTTGAGAAATGTAATTTTTTGATTTTTTGACATTGTGGCATGCTTTGCTGGCACTTTTTTGCGAGTTCTCGACTAGATTTGACGTCTGCAATACAGGGCTGATACGGATTTTTTAAGAACTCAGGAGTTCTAGCCCCAGAGATTTGTATGAAATTTTAAATTAAGGGAAATGTAATTTTTTTATTTTTTAATATTGTTGCATGCTCTGCTGGCACTTTGTTGTGAGTTCTCGACTAGATTTTAGGTTTTAAATACAGTTTTGATACGGACCTGTTAAGGACTAAGGAGTTCTAGCCCCTGAGATTTGTATGAAATTTTTAATTGAGGCAAAGGTAATGTTTTCAATTTTGTGACCTAATGACATGCTCTGCTGGCAGTTTGTTGTGAGTTTTCGACTAGATTTGAGGTCTGCAATACAGGACTAATACGGATTTAGTAAGAACTAAGGAGTTCCAGCGCCAGAGATTTGTATGCAATTTTAAATTGAAGGTAATGTAATTTTTAGAATTTTTGATATTGTAGCATGCTCTGCTGGCACTTTGTTGTGAGTTCTCGACTTGATTTCAGATCTTAAATACAGTTTTGATACGGATCTGTTAAGAACTAAAGAGTTCTAGCCCCTGAGTTTCTTATGAAGTTTTAAATTGAGGCAACGGTAATTTTTTGATTTTTTGACATTGTGGCATGCTTTGCTGGCACTTTGTTGTGATTTCTCGACTAGATTTGACGTCTGCAATACAGGGCTTATACGCGTTTATTAAGAACCAAGGAGTTTTTGCCCCAGAGATTTGTATAAAATTTTAAATTGAGGGAAATGTAATTTTTTGATTTTTTGACATTGTGGCTTGCTCTGCTGGCACTTTGTTGTGAGTTCTCGACTTGACTTGAGGTCTGCAATACAGGGCTCATATGGATTTATTAACAACTGAGAAGTTCTAGCCCCAGAGATTTGTATGAAATTTTAATTTTTGAGAAAGGTAATTTTTCGATTTTAAGACCTTGTGACATACTCTGCTGGAACTTAGTTGTGAGTTCTCGACTAGATTTGACGTCTGCAATACAGGGCTGATACGGATTTTTTAAGAACTCAGGAGTTCTAGCCCCAGAGATTTGTATGAAATTTTAAATTAAGGGAAATGTAATTTTTTTATTTTTTAATATTGTTGCATGCTCTGCTGGCACTTTGTTGTGAGTTCTCGACTAGATTTTAGGTTTTAAATACAGTTTTGATACGGACCTGTTAAGGACTAAGGAGTTCTAGCCCCTGAGATTTGTATGAAATTTTTAATTGAGGCAAAGGTAATGTTTTCAATTTTGTGACCTAATGACATGCTCTGCTGGCAGTTTGTTGTGAGTTTTCGACTAGATTTGACGTCTGCAATACAGGGCTAATACGGCTTCATTAAGAACCAAGGAGTTCTAGCTCCAGTGATTTGTATGAAATTTTAAATTGAGGGAAATGTAATTTTTTGATTTTTTGACATTGTGGCATGCTCTGCTGGCACTTTGTTGTGAGTTCTCGACTTGATTTCAGATCTTAAATACATTTTTGATACGGATCTGTTAAGTACTAAAGAATTCTAGCCCCTGAGATTTGTATGAAATTTTAAATTGAGGCAAAGGTAGTTTTTTGATTTTTTGACATTGTGGCATGCTCTGCTGGCACTTTGTTGTGAGTTATCGACTAGATTTGACGTCTGCAGTTTAGGGCTAGTACGGGTTTATTAAGAGCCAAGGAGTTCTAGCCCCAGAGATTTGTATGAAATTTTAAATTGAGGGAAATGTAATTTTTTGATCTTTTGACATTGTGGCATGCTCTGCTGGCACTTTGTTGTGAGTTCTCGACTTGATTTGAGGTCTGCAATACAGGGCTTATATGGATTTATTAAGAACTGAGAAGTTCTAGCCCCAGAGATTTGTATGAAATTTTAAATTGAGGGAAATGTTATTTTTTTATTTTTTTAATATTGTTGCATGCTCTGCTGGCACTTTGTTGTGAGTTCTCGACTAGATTTTAGGTTTTAAATACAGTTTTGATACGGACCTGTTAAGGACTAAGGAGTTCTAGCCCCTGAGATTTGTATGAAATTTTTAATTGAGGCAAAGGTAATGTTTTCAATTTTGTGACCTAATGACATGCTCTGCTGGCAGTTTGTTGTGAGTTTTCGACTAGATTTGACGTCTGCAATACAGGGCTAATACGGCTTCATTAAGAACCAAGGAGTTCTAGCTCCAGTGATTTGTATGAAATTTTAAATTGAGGGAAATGTAATTTTTTGATTTTTTGACATTGTGGCATGCTCTGCTGGCACTTTGTTGTGAGTTCTCGACTTGATTTCAGATCTTAAATACATTTTTGATACGGATCTGTTAAGTACTAAAGAATTCTAGCCCCTGAGATTTGTATGAAATTTTAAATTGAGGCAAAGGTAGTTTTTTGATTTTTTGACATTGTGGCATGCTCTGCTGGCACTTTGTTGTGAGTTATCGACTAGATTTGACGTCTGCAGTTTAGGGCTAGTACGGGTTTATTAAGAGCCAAGGAGTTCTAGCCCCAGAGATTTGTATGAAATTTTAAATTGAGGGAAATGTAATTTTTTGATCTTTTGACATTGTGGCATGCTCTGCTGGCACTTTGTTGTGAGTTCTCGACTTGATTTGAGGTCTGCAATACAGGGCTTATATGGATTTATTAAGAACTGAGAAGTTCTAGCCCCAGAGATTTGTATGAAATTTTAAATTGAGGGAAATGTTATTTTTTTATTTTTTGCCATTGTGGCATGCTCTGCTGGCACTTTGTTGTGAGTTCTAGACTAGATTTGACCTCTGCAATACAGGGCTAATACGGGTTTATTAAGGACCAAGGAGTTATAGCCCCAGAGATTTGTATGAAATTTTAAATTGAGGGAAAGGTAATTTTTCGATTTTAAGACTTTGTGACATACTCTGCTGGATTTTAGTTGTGAGTTCTCGACTAGATTTGACATCTGCAATACAGGGCTAATACGGGTTTATTAAGAACTAAGGAGTTCTAGCCCCAGACATTTGTATGAAATTTAAATTGTGGGAAATGTAATTTTTCGATTTTTTGACATTGTGGCATGCTCTGCTGGCACTTTGTTGCGAGTTCTCGACTAGATTTGACGTCTGCAATACAGGGCTAATACGGGTTTATTAAGAACCAAGGAGTTCTAGCCCCAGAGATTTGTATGAAATTTTAAATTGAAGGAAATGTAATTTTTATATTTTTTGACATTGTGGCATGCTCTGCTGGCACTTTGTTGTGAGTTCTCGACTTGTCTTGATGTCTGCAATACAGGGCTCATACGGATTTATTAAGAACTGAGAAATTCTAGCTTCAGAGATTTGTATGAAATATTCATTTTTGGAAAATGTAATTTTTTGATTTTTTGACATTGTGGCATGCTCTGCTGGCACTTTGTTGCGAGTTCTCGACTAGATTTGACGTCTGCAATACAGGGCTAATACGGGTTCATTAAGAACCAAGGAGTTCTAGCTCCAGTGATTTGTATGAAATTTTAAATTGAGGGAAATGTAATTTTTTGATTTTTTGACATTGTGGCATGCTCTGCTGGCACTTTGTTGTTAGTTATCGACTAGATTTGACGTCTGCAGAACAGGGCTAATACGGGTTTATTAAGAGCCAAGGAGTTCTAGCCCAAGAGATTTGTATGCAATTTTAAATTGAGGGAAATGTAATTTTTTGATCTTTTGACGTTGTGGCAATACAGGGCTAATAAGAGTTTGTTAAGAACCAAGGAGTTCTAGCCCCAGAGATTTGTATGAAATTTTAAATTGAGGGAAAGGTAATTTTTCGATTTTAAGACCTTGTGACATACTCTGCTGGAACTTAGTTGTGAGTTCTCGACTAGATTTGACGTCTGCAATACAGGGCTAATACGGGTTTATTAAGAACCAAGGAGTTCTAGCCCCAGAGATTTGTATGTAATTTTAAATTGAAGGAAATGTTATTTTTATATTTTTTGACATTGTGGCATGCTCCGCTGGCACTTTGTTGTGAGTTCTCGACTTGACTTGAGGTCTGCAATTCAGGGCTCATATGGATTTATTAAGAACTGAGAAGTTCTAGCCCCAGAGATTTGTATGAAATATTAATTTTTGGGAAATGTAATTTTTTGATTTTTTGACATTGTGGCATGCTCTGCTGGCACTTTGTTGTGAGTTCTAGACTAGATTTGACGTCTGCAATACAGGGCTAATACGGGTTTATGAAGGACCAAGGAGTTATAGCCCCAGAGATTTGTATGAAATTTTAAATTGAGGGAAATGTAATTTTTTGATTTTTTGACATTGTGGCATGCTCTGCTGGCACTTTGTTGTGAGGCCTCGACTTGACTTGAGGTTTGCAATACAGGGCTCATACGGATTTATTAAGAACTGAGAAGTTCTAGCCCCAGAGATTTGTATGAAATTTTAATTTTTGGGAAATGTAATTTTTTGATTTTTTGACATTGTGGCATGCTCTGCTGGCACTTTGTTGCGAGTTCTCGACTAGATTTGACGTCTGCAATACAGGCCTAGTACGGGTTCATTAAGAACCAAGGAGTTCTAGCTCCAGTGATTTGTATGAAATTTTAAATTGAGGGAAATGTTATTTTTTGATTTTTTGACATTGTGGCATGCTCTGCTGGCACTTTGTTGTGAGTTCTAGACTAGATTTGACCTCTGCAATACAGGGCTAATACGGGTTTATTAAGGACCAAGGAGTTATAGCCCCAGAGATTTGTATGAAATTTTAAATTGAGGGAAATGTAATTTTTTGATTTTTTGACATTGTTGCATGCTCTGCTGGCATTTTGTTGTGAGTTCTCGACTTGATTTGAGGTCTGCAATACAGGGCTAATACGGATTTATTAAGAACCAAGAAGTTCTAGCCTCAGCGATTTGTATGAAATTTTAAATTGAGGGAAATGTAACTTTAAGATTTTTTGACATTGTGGCATGCTCTGCTGGCACTTTGTTGCGAGTTCTCGACTAGATTTGACGTCTGCAATACAGGGCTAATACGGGTTTATTAAGAACCAAGGAGTTCTAGCCCCAGAGATTTGTATGAAATTTTAAATTGAGGGAAAGGTAATTTTTCGATTTTAAGACCTTGTGACATACTCTGCTGGCACTTAGTTGTGAGTTCTCGACTAGATTTGACGTCTGCAATACAGGGCTCATACGGGTTTATTAAGAACCAAGAAGTTCTAGCCTCAGAGATTTGTATGAAATTTTAAATTGAGGGAAATGTAACTTTTAGATTTTTTGACATTGTGGCATGCTCTGCTGGCACTTTGTTAAGAGTTCTCAACTAGATTTGACGTCTGCAATACAGGGCTAATACGCGTTCATTAAGAACCAAGGAGTTCTAGCTCCAGTGATTTGTTTGAAATTTTAAATTGAGGGAAATGTAATTTTTTGATTTTTTGACATTGTGGCATGCTCTGCTGGCACTTTGTTGTGAGTTCTAGACTAGATTTGACGTCTGCAATACAGGGCTAATACGGGTTTATGAAGGAACAAGGAGTTATAGCCCCAGAGATTTGTATGAAATTTTAAATTGAGGGAAATGAATTTTTTTGATTTTTTGACATTGTGGCATGCTCTGCTGGCACTTTGTTGTGAGTTCTCGACTTGACTTGAGGTCTGCAATACAAGGCTCATACGGATTTATTAAGAACTGAGAAGTTCTAGCCCCAGAGATTTGTATGAAATTTTAATTTTTGGGAAATGTAATTTTTTGATTTTTTGACATTGTGGCATGCTCTGCTGGCACTTTGTTGCGAGTTCTCGACTAGATTTGACGTCTGCAATACAGGGCTAATACGGCTTCATTAAGAACCAAGGAGTTCTAGCTCCAGTGATTTGTATGAAATTTTAAATTGAGGGAAATGTTATTTTTTGATTTTTTGACATTGTGGCATGCTCTGCTGGCACTTTGTTGTGAGTTCTCGACTAGATTTGACGTCTGCAATACAGGGCTAATAAGGGTTTTTTAAGAACCAAGGAGTTCTAGCCCCAGAGATTTGTTTGAAATTTTAAATAGAGGGAAATGTAATTTTTAGATTTTTTGACAGTGTAGCATGCTCTGCTGGCACTTTGTCGTGAGTTTTCGACTAGATTTAAGGTCTGCAACACAGGGCTAATACGGATTTATTAAGAACTAAGAAGTTCTAGCCCCAGAGATATGTATGAAATTTTAAATCAAGGGAAATGTAATTTTTCGATTTTTTGACATTGTGGCATGCTCTGCTGGCACTTTGTTGTTAGATATCGACTAGATTTGACGTCTGCAGTACAGGGCTAATACGGGTTTATTAAGAGCCAAGGAGTTCCAGCCCCAGAGATTAGTATGAAATTTTAAATTGAGGGAAATGTAATTTTTGATTTTTGAGATTGTGGCATGCTCTGCTGGCACTTTGTTGTGAATTCTCAGTTTGATTTCAGATCTTAAATATAGTTTTGATACGGATCTGTTAAGAACTAAGGAGTTCTAGCCCCTGAGATTTGTATGAAATTTTAAATTGAGGCAAAGGTTGTTTTTTGAGTTTTTGACATTGTGGCATGCTCTGCTGGCACTTTATTGTGAGTTATCGACTAGATTTGACGTCTGCAGTACAGGGCTAGTACGGGTTTATTAAGAGCCAAGGAGTTCTAGCCCCAGAGATTTGTATGAAATTTTAAATTGAGGGAAAGGTAATTTTTCGATTTTAAGACCTTGTGACATACTCTGCTGGAACTTAGTTGTGAGTTCTCGACTAGATTTGACATCTGCAATACAGGGCTAATACGGGTTTATTAAGAACTAAGGAGTTCTAGCCCCAGACATTTGTATGAAATTTTAAATTGTGGGAAATGTAATTTTTCGATTTTTTGACATTGTGGCATGCTCTGCTGGCTTTTTGTTGCGAGTTCTCGACTAGATTTGACGTCTGCAATACAGGGCTAATACGGGTTTATTAAGAACCAAGGAGTTCTAGCCCCAGAGATTTGTATGAAATTTTAAATTGAAGGAAATGTAATTTTTATATTTTTTGACATTGTGGCATGCTCTGCTGGCACTTTGTTGTGAGTTCTCGACTTGACTTGATGTCTGCAATAAAGGGCTCATACGGATTTATTAAGAACTGAGAAATTCTAGCTTCAGAGATTTGTATGAAATATTAATTTTTGGAAAATGTAATTTTTTGATTTTTTGACATTGTGGCATGCTCTGCTGGCTCTTTGTTGCGAGTTCTCGACTAGATTTGACGTCTGCAATACAGGGCTAATACGGGTTTATTAAGAGCCAAGGAGTTCTAGCCCCAGAGATTTGTATGCAATTTTAAATTGAGGGAAATGTAATTTTTTGATCTTTTGACATTGTGGCATGCTCTGCTGGAACTTTGTTGTGAGTTCTCGACTTGATTTTAGATCTTAAATACAGTTTTGATACGGATCTGTTAAGTACTAAAGAATTCTAGCCCCTGAGATTTGTATGAAATTTTAAATTTAGGGAAATGTAATTTTTTGATTTTTTGACATTGTGGCATGCTCTGCTGGCACTTTGTTGTTAGTTAACGACTAGATTTGACGTCTGCAGTACAGGGCTAATACGGGTTTATTAAGAGCCAAGGAGTTCTAGCCCCAGAGATTTGTATGCAATTTTAAATTGAGGGAAATGTAATTTTTTGATCTTTTGACATTGTGGCATGCTCTGCTGGCACTTTGTTGTGAGTTCTTGACTTGATTTCAGATCTTAAATACAGTTTTGATACGGATCTGTTAAGTACTAAAGAATTCTAGCCCCTGAGATTTGTATGAAATTTTAAATTGAGGAAAAGGTAGTTTTTTGATTTTTTGACATTGTAGCATGCTCTGCTGGCACTTTGTTGTGAGTTATCGACTAGATTTGACGTCTTCAGTACAGGGCTAATACGGGTTTATTAAGAGCCAAGGAGTTCTAGCCCCAGAGATTTGTATGAAATTATAAATTGAAGGAAATGTAATTTTTATATTTTTTGACATTGTGGCATGCTCTGCTGGCACTTTGTTGTGAGTTCTCGACTAGATTTGACGTCTGCAATACAGGGCTCATACGGGTTTATTAAGAACCAAGAAGTACTAGCCTCAGAGATTTGTATGAAATTTTAAATTGAGGGAAATTTAACTTTTAGATTTTTTGACATTGTGACATACTCTGCTGGCACTTAATTGTGAGTTCTCGACTAGATTTGACGTCTGCAATACAGGGCTAATACGGGTTTATTAAGAACCAAGGAGTTCTAGCCCCAGAGATTTGTATGAAATTTTAAATTGAGGGAAATGTAATTTTTTGATTTTTTGACATTTTGGCATGCTCTGCTGGCACTATGTTGCGAGTTTTTGACTAGATTTGACGTCTGCAATACAGGGCTAATAAGAGTTTGTTAAGAACCAAGGAGTTATAGCCCCAGAGATTTGTATGAAATTTTAAATTGAGGGAAATGTAATTTTTTGATTTTTTGACATTGTGGCATGCTCTGCTGGCACTTTGTTGTGAGTTCTCGACTTGACTTGAGGTTTGCAATACAGGGCTCATACGGATTTATTAAGAACTGAGAAGTTCTAGCCCCAGAGATTTGTATGAAATTTTAATTTTTGGGAAATGTAATTTTTTGATTTTTTGACATTGTGGCATGCTCTGCTGGCACTTTGTTGCGAGTTCTCGACTAGATTTGACGTCTGCAATACAAGGCTAATACGGAATCATTAAGAACCAAGGAGTTCTAGCTCCAGTGATTTGTATGAAATTTTAAATTGAGGGAAATGTTATTTTTTGATTTTTTGACATTGTGGCATGCTCTGCTGGCACTTTGTTGTGAGTTCTAGACTAGATTTGACCTCTGCAATACAGGGCTAATACGGGTTTATTAAAGACCAAGGAGTTATAGCCCCAGAGATTTGTATGAAATTTTAAATTGAGGGAAATGTAATTTTTTGATTTTTTGACATTGTGGCATGCTCTGCTGGCATTTTGTTGTGAGTTCTCGACTTGATTTGAGGTCTGCAATACAGGGCTAATACGGATTTATTAAGAACCAAGAAGTTCTAGCCTCAGAGATTTGTATGAAATTTTAAATTGAGGGAAATGTAACTTTTAGATTTTTTGACATTGTGGCATGCTCTGCTGGCACTTTGTTGCGAGTTCTCGACTAGATTTGACGTCTGCAATACAGGGCTAATACGGGTTTATTAAGAACCAAGGAGTTCTAGCCCCAGAGATTTGTATGAAATTTTAAATTGAGGGAAAGGTAATTTTTCGATTTTTTGACATTGTGGCATGCTCTGCTGGCACTTTGTTGTGAGTTCTAGACTAGATTTGACCTCTGCAATACAAGGCTAATACGGGTTTATTAAGGACCAAGGAGTTATAGCCCCAGAGATTTGTATGAAATTTTAAATTGAGGGAAATGTAATTTTTTGATTTTTTGACATTGTGGCATGCTCTGCTGGCATTTTGTTGTGAGTTCTCGACTTGATTTGAGGTCTGCAATACATGGCTAATACGGATTTATTAAGAACCAAGAAGTTCTAGCCTCAGAGATTTGTATGAAATTTTAAATTGAGGGAAATGTAACTTTTAGATTTTTTGACATTGTGGCATGCTCTGCTGGCACTTTGTTGCGAGTTCTCGACTAGATTTGACGTCTGCAATACAGGGCTAATACGGGTTTATTAAGAACCAAGGAGTTCTAGCCCCAGAGATTTGTATGAAATTTTAAATTGAGGGAAAGGTAATTTTTCGATTTTAAGACCTTGTGACATACTCTGCTGGCACTAAGTTGTGAGTTCTCGACTAGATTTGACGTCTGCAATACAGGGCTCATACGGGTTTATTAAGAACCAAGAAGTTCTAGCCTCAGAGATTTGTATGAAATTTTAAATTGAGGGAAATGTAACTTTTAGATTTTTTGACATTGTGGCATGCTCTGCTGGCACTTTGTTGCGAGTTCTCAACTAGATTTGACGTCTGCAATACAGGGCTAATACGGGTTCATTAAGAACCAAGGAGTTCTAGCTCCAGTGATTTGTATGAAATTTTAAATTGAGGGAAATGTAAGTTTTTGATTTTTTGACATTGTGGCATGCTCTGCTGGCACTATGTTGCGAGTTCTCGACTAGATTTGACGTCTGCAATACAGGGCTAATAAGAGTTTGTTAAGAACCAAGGAGTTCTAGCCCCAGAGATTTGTATGAAATTTTAAATTGAGGGAAAGGTAATTTTTCGATTTTAAGACCTTGTGACATACTCTGCTATAACTTAGTTGTGAGTTCTCGACTAGATTTGACGTCTGCAATACAGGGCTAATACGGGTTTATTAAGAACCAAGGAGTTCTAGCCCCAGAGATTTGTATGTAATTTTAAATTGAAGGAAATGTTATTTTTATATTTTTTGACATTGTGGCATGCTCTGCTGGCACTTTGTTGTGAGTTCTCGAATTGACTTGAGGTCTGCAATACAGGGCTCATATGGATTTATTAAGAACTGAGAAGTTCTAGCCCCAGAGATTTGTATGAAATATTAATTTTTGGGAAATGTAATTTTTTGATTTTTTGACATTGTGGCATGCTCTGCTGGCACTTTGTTGTGAGTTCTAGACTAGATTTGACGTCTGCAATACAGGGCTAATACGGGTTTATGAAGGACCAAGGAGTTATAGCCCCAGAGATTTGTATGAAATTTTAAATTGAGGGAAATGTAATTTTTTGATTTTTTGACATTGTGGCATGCTCTGCTGGCACTTTGTTGTGAGTTCTCGACTTGACTTGATGTCTGCAATAAAGGGCTCATACGGATTTATTAAGAACTGAGAAATTCTAGCTTCAGAGATTTGTATGAAATATTAATTTTTGGAAAATGTAATTTTTTGATTTTTTGACATTGTGGCATGCTCTGCTGGCACTTTGTTGCGAGTTCTCGACTAGATTTGACGTCTGCAATACAGGGCTAATACGGGTTTATTAAGAGCCAATGAGTTCTAGCCCCAGAGATTTGTATGCAATTTTAAATTGAGGGAAATGTAATTTTTTGATCTTTTGACATTGTGGCATGCTCTGCTGGAACTTTGTTGTGAGTTCTCGACTTGATTTTAGATCTTAAATACAGTTTTGATACGGATCTGTTAAGTACTAAAGAATTCTAGCCCCTGAGATTTGTATGAAATTTTAAATTTAGGGAAATGTAATTTTTTGATTTTTTGACATTGTGGCATGCTCTGCTGGCACTTTGTTGTTAGTTATCGACTAGATTTGACGTCTGCAGTACAGGGCTAATACGGGTTTATTAAGAGCCAAGGAGTTCTAGCCCCAGAGATTTGTATGCAATTTTAAATTGAGGGAAATGTAATTTTTTGATCTTTTGACATTGTGGCATGCTCTGCTGGCACTTTGTTGTGAGTTCTTGACTTGATTTCAGATCTTAAATACAGTTTTGATACGGATCTGTTAAGTACTAAAGAATTCTAGCCCCTGAGATTTGTATGAAATTTTAAATTGAGGAAAAGGTAGTTTTTTGATTTTTTGACATTGTAGCATGCTCTGCTGGCACTTTGTTGTGAGTTATCGACTAGATTTGACGTCTTCAGTACAGGGCTAATACGGGTTTATTAAGAGCCAAGGAGTTCTAGCCCCAGAGATTTGTATGAAATTATAAATTGAAGGAAATGTAATTTTTATATTTTTTGACATTGTGGCATGCTCTGCTGGCACTTTGTTGTGAGTTCTCGACTAGATTTGACGTCTGCAATACAGGGCTCATACGGGTTTATTAAGAACCAAGAAGTTCTAGCCTCAGAGATTTGTATGAAATTTTAAATTGAGGGAAATTTAACTTTTAGATTTTTTGACATTGTGACATGCTCTGCTGGCACTTTGTTGCGAGTTTTCAACTAGATTTGACGTCTGCAATACAGTGCTAATACGGGTTTATTAAGAACCAAGGAGTTCTAGCCCCAGAGATTTGTATGAAATTTTAAAATGAGGGAAAGGTAATTTTTCGATTTTAAGACCTTGTGACATACTCTGCTGGCACTTAATTGTGAGTTCTCGACTAGATTTGACGTCTGCAATACAGGGCTCATACGGGTTTATTAAGAACCAAGGAGTTCTAGCCCCAGAGATTTGTATGAAATTTTAAATTGAGGGAAATGTAATTTTTTGATTTTTTGACATTTTGGCATGCTCTGCTGGCACTATGTTGCGAGTTTTTGACTAGATTTGACGTCTGCAATACAGGGCTAATAAGAGTTTGTTAAGAACCAAGGAGTTATAGCCCCAGAGATTTGTATGAAATTTTAAATTGAGGGAAATGTAATTTTTTGATTTTTTGACATTGTGGCATGCTCTGCTGGCACTTTGTTGTGAGTTCTCGACTTGACTTGAGGTTTGCAATACAGGGCTCATACGGATTTATTAAGAACTGAGAAGTTCTAGCCCCAGAGATTTGTATGAAATTTTAATTTTTGGGAAATGTAATTTTTTGATTTTTTGACATTGTGGCATGCTCTGCTGGCACTTTGTTGCGAGTTCTCGACTAGATTTGACGTCTGCAATACAGGGCTAATACGGAATCATTAAGAACCAAGGAGTTCTAGCTCCAGTGATTTGTATGAAATTTTAAATTGAGGGAAATGTTATTTTTTGATTTTTTGACATTGTGGCATGCTCTGCTGGCACTTTGTTGTGAGTTCTAGACTAGATTTGACCTCTGCAATACAGGGCTAATACGGGTTTATTAAAGACCAAGGAGTTATAGCCCCAGAGATTTGTATGAAATTTTAAATTGAGGGAAATGTAATTTTTTGATTTTTTGACATTTAGGCATGCTCTGCTGGCATTTTGTTGTGAGTTCTCGACTTGATTTGAGGTCTGCAATACAGGGCTAATACGGATTTATTAAGAACCAAGAAGTTCTAGCCTCAGAGATTTGTATGAAATTTTAAATTGAGGGAAATGTAACTTTTAGATTTTTTGACATTGTGGCATGCTCTGCTGGCACTTTGTTGCGAGTTCTCGACTAGATTTGACGTCTGCAATACAGGGCTAATACGGGTTTATTAAGAACCAAGGAGTTCTAGCCCCAGAGATTTGTATGAAATTTTAAATTGAGGGAAAGGTAATTTTTCGATTTTTTGACATTGTGGCATGCTCTGCTGGCACTTTGTTGTGAGTTCTCGACTTGACTTGAGGTTTGCAATACAGGGCTCATACGGATTTATTAAGAACTGAGAAGTTCTAGCCCCAGAGATTTGTATGAAATTTTAATTTTTGGGAAATGTAATTTTTTGATTTTTTGACATTGTGGCATGCTCTGCTGGCACTTTGTTGCGAGTTCTCGACTAGATTTGACGTCTGCAATACAGGGCTAATACGGAATCATTAAGAACCAAGAAGTTCTAGCTCCAGTGATTTGTATGAAATTTTAAATTGAGGGAAATGTTATTTTTTGATTTTTTGACATTGTGGCATGCTCTGCTGGCACTTTGTTGTGAGTTCTAGACTAGATTTGACCTCTGCAATACAAGGCTAATACGGGTTTATTAAGGACCAAGGAGTTATAGCCCCAGAGATTTGTATGAAATTTTAAATTGAGGGAAATGTAATTTTTTGATTTTTTGACATTGTGGCATGCTCTGCTGGCATTTTGTTGTGAGTTCTCGACTTGATTTGAGGTCTGCAATACATGGCTAATACGGATTTATTAAGAACCAAGAAGTTCTAGCCTCAGAGATTTGTATGAAATTTTAAATTGAGGGAAATGTAACTTTTAGATTTTTTGACATTGTGGCATGCTCTGCTGGCACTTTGTTGCGAGTTCTCGACTAGATTTGACGTCTGCAATACAGGGCTAATACGGGTTTATTAAGAACCAAGGAGTTCTAGCCCCAGAGATTTGTATGAAATTTTAAATTGAGGGAAAGGTAATTTTTCGATTTTAAGACCTTGTGACATACTCTGCTGGCACTTAGTTGAGAGTTCTCGACTAGATTTGACGTCTGCAATACAGGGCTCATACGGGTTTATTAAGAACCAAGAAGTTCTAGCCTCAGAGATTTGTATGAAATTTTAAATTGAGGGAAATGTAACTTTTAGATTTTTTGACATTGTGGCATGCTCTGCTGGCACTTTGTTGCGAGTTCTCAACTAGATTTGACGTCTGCAATACAGGGCTAATACGGGTTCATTAAGAACCAAGGAGTTCTAGCTCCAGTGATTTGTATGAAATTTTAAATTGAGGGAAATGTAATTTTTTGATTTTTTGACACTGTGGCATGCTCTGCTGGCACTATGTTGCGAGTTCTTGACTAGATTTGACGTCTGCAATACAGGGCTAATAAGAGTTTGTTAAGAACCAAGGAGTTCTAGCCCCAAAGATTTGTATGAAATTTTAAATTGAGGGAAAGGTAATTTTTCGATTTTAAGACCTTGTGACATACTCTGCTATAACTAAGTTGTGAGTTCTCGACTAGATTTGACGTCTGCAATACAGGGCTAATACGGGTTTATTAAGAACCAAGGAGTTCTAGCCCCAGAGATTTGTATGTAATTTTAAATATAAGGAAATGTTATTTTTATATTTTTTGACATTGTGGCATGCTCTGCTGGCACTTTGTTGTGAGTTCTCGAATTGACTTGAGGTCTGCAATACAGGGCTCATATGGATTTATTAAGAACTGAGAAGTTCTAGCCCCAGAGATTTGTATGAAATATTAATTTTTGGGAAATGTAATTTTTTGATTTTTTGACATTGTTGCATGCTCTGCTGGCACTTTGTTGTGAGTTCTAGACTAGATTTGACGTCTGCAATACAGGGCTAATAAGAGTTTGTTAAGAACCAAGGAGTTCTAGCCCCAGAGATTTGTATGAAATTTTAAATTGAGGGAATGGTAATTTTTCGATTTTAAGACCTTGTGACATACTCTGCTGGAACTTAGTTGTGAGTTCTCGACTAGATTTGACGTCTGCAATACAGGGCTAAAACGGGTTTATTAAGAACCAAGGAGTTCTAGCCCCAGAGATTTGTATGTAATTTTAAATTGAAGGAAATGTTATTTTTATATTTTTTGACATTGTGGCATGCTCTGCTGGCACGTTGTTGTGAGTTCTCGACTTGACTTGAGGTCTGCAATACAGGGCTCATATGGATTTATTAAGAACTGAGAAGTTCTAGCCCCAGAGATTTGTATGAAAAATTAATTTTTGGGAAATGTAATTTTTTGATTTTTTGACATTGTGGCGTGCTCTGCTGGCACTTTTTTGTGAGTTCTAGACTAGATTTGACGTCTGCAATACAGGGCTAATACGGGTTTATGAAGGACCAAGGAGTTATAGCCCCAGAGATTTGTATGAAATTTTAAATTGAGGGAAATGTAATTATTTGATTTTTTGACATTGTGGCATGCTCTGCTGGCACTTTGTTGTGAGTTCTCGACTTGACTTGAGGTTTGCAATACAGGGCTCATACGGATTTATTAAGAACTGAGAAGTTCTAGCCCCAGAGATTTGTATGAAATTTTAATTTTTGGGAAATGTAATTTTTTGATTTTTTGACATTGTGGCATGCTCTGCTGGCACTTTGTTGCGAGTTCTCGACTAGATTTGACGTCTGCAATACAGGGCTAATACGGAATCATTAAGAACCAAGGAGTTCTAGCTCCAGTGATTTGTATGAAATTTTAAATTGAGGGAAATGTTATTTTTTGATTTTTTGACATTGTGGCATGCTCTGCTGGCACTTTGTTGTGAGTTCTAGACTAGATTTGACCTCTGCAATACAGGGCTAATACGGGTTTATTAAGGACCAAGGAGTTATAGCCCCAGAGATTTGTATGAAATTTTAAATTGAGGGAAATGTAACTTTTAGATTTTTTGACATTGTGGCATGCTCTGCTGGCACTTTGTTGCGAGTTCTCGACTAGATTTGACGTCTGCAATACAGGGCTAATACGGGTTCATTAAGAACCAAGGAGTTCTAGCTCCAGTGATTTGTATGAAATTTTAAATTGAGGGAAATGTTATTTTTTGATTTTTTGACATTGTGGCATGCTCTGCTGGCACTTTGTTGTGAGTTCTAGACTAGATTTGACCTCTGCAATACAGGGCTAATACGATTTTTTTAAGAACTAAGAAGTTCTAGCTCCAGTGATTTGTATGAAATTTTAAATTGAGGGAAATGTTATTTTTTGATTTTTTTACATTGTGGCATGCTCTGCTGGCACTTTGTTGTGAGTTCTCGACTTGATAAGAGGTCTGCAATACAGGTCAAATACGGATTTATTAAGAACTGAGAAGTTCTAGCCCCAGAGATTTGTTTGAAATTTTAATTTGTGGGAAATGTAATTTTTTGATTTTTTGACATTGTGGCATGCTCTGCTGGCACTTTGTTCCGAGTTCTCGACTAGATTTGAGATCATAAATACAGTTTTGATACGGATCTGTAAAGAATTAAAGAGTTCTACCCCCTGAGATTTGTATAATATTTTTAATGGAGGGAAAGGGAATTTTTCGATTTTAAGAACTTGTGACATACTCTGCTGGCACTTAGTTGTGAGTTCTCGACTAGATTTGACGTCTGCAATACAGGGCTAATAAGGGTTTTTTAAGAACCAAGGAGTACTAGCCCCAGAGATTTGTTTGAAATTTTAAATAGAGGGAAATGTAATTTTAAGATTTTTTGACAGTGTATCATGCTCTGCTGGCACTTTGTCGTGAGTTTTCGACTAGATTTAAGGTCTGCAACACAGGGCTAATACGGATTTATAAAGAACTAAGAAGTTCTAGACCCAGAGATATGTATGAAATTTTAAATCAAGGGAAATGTAATTTTTCGATTTTTTGACATTGTGGCATGCTCTGCTGGCACTTCGTTGCGAGTTCTCAACTAGATTTGAGATCATAAATACAGTTTTGATACGGATCTATAAGGAACCAAAGAGTTCTAGCCCTTGAGATTTGTATGAAATTTTAAACTGTGGGAAATGTAATTTTTTGATTTTTTTACATTGTGGCATGCTCTGCTGGCACTTTGTTGCGAGTTCTCGACTAGATTTGAGATCATAAATACAGTTTTGATACGGATCTATTAAGAACCAAAGAGTTCTAGCCCCTGAGATTTGTATGAAATTTTAAATTGAGAGTAAGATAATTTTTCGATTTTTTGAACTTGTGACATGCTCTGCTGGCACTTTGTTGTGAATTCTCGACTAGATTTGACGTCTGCAATACAGGAATAATGCGGATTTATTAAGGACTAAGAAGTTCTAGCCCCAGAGATTTGTATAAAATTTTAAATTGAGGGAAATGTAATTTTATTATTTTTTAACATTGTGACATGCTCTGCTGGTGCTTTGTTGTGAGTTCTCGACTTGATTTGAGATCCTTAATACAGTTTTGATACGGATCTATTAAGAACTAAAGAGTTCTAGCCCCTGAGATTTGTATGAAATTTTAAATTGAGGGAAAGGTAAATTTTCGATTTTTTGACCTAATGACATGCTCTGCTGGCACTTTGTTGTGAGTTATCGACTAGATTTGAGATCACGATCTGATACGGAGATACGGATCTGTAAAGAACTAAAGAGTTCTACCCCCTGAGATTTGTATAATATTTTTAATTGAGGGAAAGGAAATTTTTCCATTTTAAGACCTTGTGACATACTCTGCTGGCACTTAGTTGTGAGTTCTCGACTAGATTTGACGTCTGAAATACAGGGCTCATACGGGTTTATTAAGAACCAAGAAGTTCTAGCCTCAGAGATTTGTATGAAATTTTAAATTGAGGGAAATGTAACTTTTAGATTTTTTGACATTGTGGCATGCTCTGCTGGCACTTTGTTGCGAGTTCTCAACTAGATTTGACGTCTGCAATACAGGGCTAATACGGGTTCATTAAGAACCAAGGAGTTCTAGCTCCAGTGATTTGTATGAAATTTTAAATTGAGGGAAATGTAATTTTTTGATTTTTTGACATTGTGGCATGCTCTGCTGGCACTATGTTGCGAGTTCTTGACTAGATTTGACGTCTGCAATACAGGGCTAATAAGAGTTTGTTAAGAACCAAGGAGTTCTAGCCCCAGAGATTTGTATGAAATTTTAAATTGAGGGAAAGGTAATTTTTCGATTTTAAGACCTTGTGACATACTCTGCTATAACTTAGTTGTGAGTTCTCGACTAGATTTGACGTCTGCAATACAGGGCTAATACGGGTTTATTAAGAACCAAGGAGTTCTAGCCCCAGAGATTTGTATGTAATTTTAAATTGAAGGAAATGTTATTTTTATATTTTTTGACATTGTGGCATGCTCTGCTGGCACTTTGTTGTGAGTTCTCGAATTGACTTGAGGTCTGCAATACAGGGCTCATATGGATTTATTAAGAACTGAGAAGTTCTAGCCCCAGAGATTTGTATGAAATATTAATTTTTGGGAAATGTAATTTTTTGATTTTTTGACATTGTTGCATGCTCTGCTGGCACTTTGTTGTGAGTTCTAGACTAGATTTGACGTCTGCAATACAGGGCTAATAAGAGTTTGTTAAGAACCAAGGAGTTCTAGCCCCAGAGATTTGTATGAAATTTTAAATTGAGGGAATGGTAATTTTTCGATTTTAAGACCTCGTGACATACTCTGCTGGAACTTAGTTGTGAGTTCTCGACTAGATTTGACGTCTGCAATACAGGGCTAAAACGGGTTTATTAAGAACCAAGGAGTTCTAGCCCCAGAGATTTGTATGTAATTTTAAATTGAAGGAAATGTTATTTTTATATTTTTTGACATTGTGGCATGCTCTGCTGGCACGTTGTTGTGAGTTCTCGACTTGACTTGAGGTCTGCAATACAGGGCTCATATGGATTTATTAAGAACTGAGATTTTCTAGCCCCAGAGATTTGTATGAAAAATTAATTTTTGGGAAATGTAATTTTTTGATTTTTTGACATTGTGGCGTGCTCTGCTGGCACTTTTTTGTGAGTTCTAGACTAGATTTGACGTCTGCAATACAGGGCTAATACGGATTTATGAAGGACCAAGGAGTTATAGCCCCAGAGATTTGTATGAAATTTTAAATTGAGGGAAATGTAATTATTTGATTTTTTGACATTGTGGCATGCTCTGCTGGCACTTTGTTGTGAGTTCTCGACTTGACTTGAGGTTTGCAATACAGGGCTCATACGGATTTATTAAGAACTGAGAAGTTCTAGCCCCAGAGATTTGTATGAAATTTTAATTTTTGGGAAATGTAATTTTTTGATTTTTTGACATTGTGGCATGCTCTGCTGGCACTTTGTTGCGAGTTCTCGACTAGATTTGACGTCTGCAATACAGGGCTAATACGGAATCATTAAGAACCAAGGAGTTCTAGCTCCAGTGATTTGTATGAAATTTTAAATTGAGGGAAATGTTATTTTTTGATTTTTTGACATTGTGGCATGCTCTGCTGGCACTTTGTTGTGAGTTCTAGACTAGATTTGACCTCTGCAATACAGGGCTAATACGGGTTTATTAAGGACCAAGGAGTTATAGCCCCAGAGATTTGTATGAAATTTTAAATTGAGGGAAATGTAATTTTTTGATTTTTTGACATTGTGGCATGCTCTGCTGGCATTTTGTTGTGAGTTCTCGACTTGATTTGAGGTCTGCAATACAGGGCTAATACGGATTTATTAAGAACCAAGAAGTTCTAGCCTCAGAGATTTGTATGAAATTTTAAATTGAGGGAAATGTAACTTTTAGATTTTTTGACATTGTGGCATGCTCTGCTGGCACTTTGTTGCGAGTTCTCGACTAGATTTGACGTCTGCAATACAGGGCTAATACGGGTTCATTAAGAACCAAGGAGTTCTAGCTCCAGTGATTTGTATGAAATTTTAAATTGAGGGAAATGTTATTTTTTGATTTTTTGACATTGTGGCATGCTCTGCTGGCACTTTGTTGTGAGTTCTAGACTAGATTTGACCTCTGCAATACAGGGCTAATACGATTTTTTTAAGAACTAAGAAGTTCTAGCTCCAGTGATTTGTATGAAATTTTAAATTGAGGGAAATGTTAATATTTTGATTTTTTGACATTGTGGCATGCTCTGCTGGCACTTTGTTGTGAGTTCTAGACTAGATTTGACCTCTGCAATACAGGGCTAATACGGGTTTATTAAGGACCAAGGAGTTATAGCCCCAGAGATTTGTATGAAATTTTAAATTGAGGGAAATGTAATTTTTTGATTTTTTGACATTGTGGCATGCTCCGCTGGCACTTTGTTGTGAGTTCTCGACTTGATAAGAGGTCTGCAATACAGGTCAAATACGGATTTATTAAGAACTGAGAAGTTCTAGCCCCAGAGATTTGTTTGAAATTTTAATTTGTGGGAAATGTAATTTTTTGATTTTTTGACATTGTGGCATGCTCTGCTGGCACTTTGTTCCGAGTTCTCGACTAGATTTGAGATCATAAATACAGTTTTGATACGGATCTGTAGAGAATTAAAGAGTTCTACCCCCTGAGATTTGTATAATATTTTTAATGGAGGGAAAGGGAATTTTTCGATTTTAAGAACTTGTGACATACTCTGCTGGCACTTAGTTGTGAGTTCTCGACTAGATTTGACGTCTGCAATACAGGGCTAATAAGGGTTTATTAAGAACCAAGGAGTACTAGCCCCAGAGATTTGTTTGAAATTTTAAATAGAGGGAAATGTAATTTTAAGATTTTTTGACAGTGTATCATGCTCTGCTGGCACTTTGTCGTGAGTTTTCGACTAGATTTAAGGTCTGCAACACAGGGCTAATACGGATTTATAAAGAACTAAGAAGTTCTAGACCCAGAGTTATGTATGAAATTTTAAATCAAGGGAAATGTAATTTTTCGATTTTTTGACATTGTGGCATGCTCTGCTGGCACTTCGTTGCGAGTTCTCAACTAGATTTGAGATCATAAATACAGTTTTGATACGGATCTATAAGGAACCAAAGAGTTCTAGCCCTTGAGATTTGTATGAAATTTTAAACTGTGGGAAATGTAATTTTTTGATTTTTTTACATTGTGGCATGCTCTGCTGGCACTTTGTTGCGAGTTCTCGACTAGATTTGAGATCATAAATACAGTTTTGATACGGATCTATTAAGAACCAAAGAGTTCTAGCCCCTGAGATTTGTATGAAATTTTAAATTGAGAGTAAGATAATTTTTCGATTTTTTGAACTTGTGACATGCTCTGCTGGCACTTTGTTGTGAATTCTCGACTAGATTTGACGTCTGCAATACAGGAATAATGCGGATTTATTAAGGACTAAGAAGTTCTAGCCCCAGAGATTTGTATAAAATTTTAAATTGAGGGAAATGTAATTTTATTATTTTTTAACATTGTGACATGCTCTGCTGGTGCTTTGTTGTGAGTTCTTGACTTGATTTGAGATCCTTAATACAGTTTTGATACGGATCTATTAAGAACTAAAGAGTTCTAGCCCCTGAGATTTGTATGAAATTTTAAATTGAGGGAAAGGTAAATTTTCGATTTTTTGACCTAATGACATGCTCTGCTGGCACTTTGTTGTGAGTTATCGACTAGATTTGAGATCACGATCTGATACGGAGATACGGATCTGTAAAGAACTAAAGAGTTCTACCCCCTGAGATTTGTATAATATTTTTAATTGAGGGAAAGGAAATTTTTCCATTTTAAGACCTTGTGACATACTCTGCTGGCACTTAGTTGTGAGTTCTCGACTAGATTTGACGTCTGCAATACAGGGCTAGTAAGGGTTTATTAAGAACCAAGGAGTTCTAGCCCCAGAGATTTGTTTGAAATTTTAAATAGAGGGAAATGTAATTTTTAGATTTATCGACAGTGTGGCATGCTCTGCTGGCACTTTGTTGTGAGTTGTAGACTAGATTTGAGGTTTGCAATACAGGGCTTATACGGATTTATTTAGAACTAAGGAGTTCCAGCCCCAGAGATTTGTATGAAATTTTAAATTGAGGGAAATGTAATTGTTGATTTTTGAGATTGTGGCATGCTCTGCTGGCACTTTGTTGTGAATTCTCAGTTTGATTTCAGATCTTAAATATAGTTTTGATACGGATCTGTTAAGAACTAAGGAGTTCTAGCCCCTGAGATTTGTGTGAAATTTTAAATTGTGGCAAAGATAATTTTTTGATATTGTGGCATGCTCTGCTGGCACTTTGTTGTGAGTTCTCGACTAGATTTGAGATCTTAAATACAGTTTTTAATACGGATCTGTAAAGAACTAAAGAGTTCTACCCCCTGAGATTTGTATAATATTTTTAATTGAGGGAAAGGTAATTTTTCGATTTTAAGACTTTGTGACATACTCTGCTGGCACTTTGTTGTGAGTTTTTGACTAGATTTGACGTCTGCAATACAGGGCTAATAAGGGTTCATTAAGAACCAAGGAATTCTAGCCCCAGAGATTTGTTTGAAATTTGAAATTGAGGGAAATGTAATTTTTTGATTTTTTGACAGTGTGGCATGCTCTGCTGGCACTTTGTTGTGAGTTCTCGACTAGATTTGAGGTCTGCAACACAGGGCTTATACGGGTTTTTTAAGAACTAAGGAGTTCTAGCCCCAGAGATTTGTATGAAATTTTAAATTAAGGGAAATGTAATTTTTTGATTTTTTAATATTGTTGCATGCTCTGCTGGCACTTTGTTGTGAGTTCTAGACTAGATTTGACCTCTGCAATACAGGGCTAATACGGGTTTATTAAGGACCAAGGAGTTCTAGCCCCTGAGATTTGTATGAAATTTTTAATTGAGGCAAAGGTAATGTTTTCAATTTTGTGACCTAATGACATGCTCTGCTGGCAGTTTGTTGTGAGTTTTCGACTAGATTTGAGGTCTGCAATACAGGACTAATACGGATTTAGTAAGAACTAAGGAGTTCCAGCGCCAGAGATTTGTATGCAATTTTAAATTGAAGGTAATGCAATGTTTAGATTTTTTGATATTGTAGCATGCTCTGCTGGCACTTTGTTGTGAGTTCTCGACTTGATTTCAGATCTTAAATACAGTTTTGATACGGATCTGTTAAGAACTAAAGAGTTCTAGCCCCTGAGTTTCTTATGAAGTTTTAAATTGAGGCAACGGTAATTTTTTGATTTTTTGACATTGTGGCATGCTTTGCTGGCACTTTGTTGTGATTTCTCGACTAGATTTGACGTCTGCAATACAGGGCTTATACGCGTTTATTAAGAACCAAGGAGTTTTTGCCCCAGAGATTTGTATGAAATTTTAAATTGAGGGAAATGTAATTTTTTGATTTTTTGACATTGTGGCATGCTCTGCTGGCACTTTGTTGTGAGTTCTAGACTAGATTTGACGTCTGCAATACAGGGCTAATACGGGTTTATGAAGGACCAAGGAGTTATAGCCCCAGAGATTTGTATGAAATTTTAAATTGAGGGAAATGTAATTTTTTGATTTTTTGACATTGTGGCATGCTCTGCTGGCACTTTGTTGTGAGTTCTTGACTTGATTTGAGGTCTGCAATACAGGGCTCATACGGATTTATTAAGAACTGAGAAGTTCTAGCCCCAGAGATTTGTATGAAATTTTAATTTTTGGGAAATGTAATTTTTTGATTTTTTGACATTGTGGCATGCTCTGCTGGCACTTTGTTGCGAGTTCTCGAATAGATTTGACGTCTGCAATACAGGGCTAATACGGGTTCATTAAGAACCAAGGAGTTCTAGCTCCAGTGATTTGTATGAAATTTTAAATTGATGGAAATGTTATTTTTTTTATTTTTTGACATTGTGGCATGCTCTGCTGGCACTTTGTTGTGAGTTCTAGACTAGATTTGACCTCTGCAATACAGGGCTAATACGGGTTTATTAAGGACCAAGGAGTTATAGCCCCAGAGATTTGTATGAAATTTTAAATTGAGGGAAATGTAATTTTTTGATTTTTTGACATTGTGGCATGCTCTGTTGGCACTTTGTTGTGAGTTCTCGACTTGATTTGAGGTCTGCAATACAGGGCGCATACGGATTTATTAAGAACTGAGAAGTTCTAGCCCCAGAGATTTGTATGAAATTTTAATTTGTGGGAAATGTAATTTTTTGATTTTTTGACATTGTGGCATGCTCTGCTGGCACTTTGTTCCGAGTTCTCGACTAGATTTGAGATCATAAATACAGTTTTGATACGGATCTGTAAAGAATTAAAGAGTTCTACCCCCTGAGATTTGTATAATATTTTTAATTGAGGGAAAAGAAATTTTTCGATTTTAAGAACTTGTGACATACTCTGCTGGCACTTAGTTGTGAGCTCTCGACTAGATTTGACGTCTGCAATACAGGGCTAATAAGGGTTTATTAAGAACCAAGGAGTTCTAGCCCCAGAGATTTGTTTGAAATTTTAAATAGAGTGAAATGTAATTTTTAGATTTTTTGACAGTTTGGCATGCTCTGCTGGCACTTTGTCGTGAGTTTTCGATTAGATTTAAGGTATGCAACACAGGGCTAATACGGATTTTTTAAGAACTAAGAAGTCCTAGCCCCAGAGATATGTATGAAATTTTAAATCAAGGGAAATGTAATTTTTCGATTTTTTGACATTGTTGCATGCTCTGCTGGCACTTTGTTGCGAGTTCTCAACTAGATTTGAGATCATAAATACAGTTTTGATACGGATCTATATGGAACCAAAGAGTTCTAGCCCTTGAGATTTGTATGAAATTTTAAACTGTGGGAAATGTAATTTTTTGATTTTTTTTACATTGTGGCATGCTCTGCTGGCACTTTGTTGCGAGTTCTCGACTAGATTTGAGATCATAAATACAGTTTTGATACGGATCTATTAAGAACCAAAGAGTTCTAGCCCCTGAGATTTGTATGAAATTTTAAATTGAGGGTAAGGTAATTTTTCGATTTTTTGAACTTGTGACATGCTCTGCTGGCACTTTGTTGTGAATTCTCGACTAGATTTGACGTCTGCAATACAGAAATAATGCGGATTTATTAAGTACTAAGAAGTTCTAGCCCCAGGGATTTGTATAAAATTTTAAATTGAGGGAAATGTAATTTTATTATTTTTTAACATTGTGACATGCTCTGCTGGTGCTTTGTTGTGAGTTCTCGACTTGATTTGAGATCCTTAATACAGTTTTGATACGGATCTATTAAGAACTAAAGAGTTCTAGCCCCTGAGATTTGTATGAAATTTTAAATTGAGGGAAAGGTAAATTATCGATTTTTTGACCTAATGACATGCTCTGCTGGCACTTTGTGGTGAGTTATCGACTAGATTTGAGATCACGATCTGATACGGAGATACGGATCTGTAAAGAACTAAAGAGTTCTACCCCCTGAGATTTGTATAATATTTTTAATTGAGGGAAAGGAAATTTTTCCATTTTAAGACCTTGTGACATACTCTGCTGGCACTTAGTTGTGAGTTCTCGACTAGATTTGACGTCTGCAATACAGGGCTAGTAAGGGTTTATTAAGAACCAAGGAGTTCTAGCCCCAGAGATTTGTTTGAAATTTTAAATAGAGGGAAATGTAATTTTTAGATTTATCGACAGTGTGGCATGCTCTGCTGGCACTTTGTTGTGAGTTGTAGACTAGATTTGAGGTTTGCAATACAGGGCTTATACGGATTTATTTAGAACTAAGGAGTTCCAGCCCCAGAGATTTGTATGAAATTTTAAATTGAGGGAAATGTAATTTTTGATTTTTGAGATTGTGGCATGCTCTGCTGGCACTTTGTTGTGAATTCTCAGTTTGATTTCAGATCTTAAATATAGTTTTGATACGGATCTGTTCAGAACTAAGGAGTTCTAGCCCCTGAGATTTGTGTGAAATTTTAAATTGTGGCAAAGATAATTTTTTGATATTGTGGCATGCTCTGCTGGCACTTTGTTGTGAGTTCTCGACTTGATTTGAGATCTTAAATACAGTTTTTAATACGGATCTGTAAAGAACTAAAGAGTTCTACCCCCTGAGATTTGTATAATATTTTTAATTGAGGGAAAGGTAATTTTTCGATTTTAAGACTTTGTGACATACTCTGCTGGCACTTTGTTGTGAGTTTTCGACTAGATTTGACGTCTGCAATACAGGGCTAATAAGGGTTCATTAAGAACCAAGGAATTCTAGCCCGAGAGATTTGTTTGAAATTTGAAATTGAGGGAAATGTAATTTTTTGATTTTTTGACAGTGTGGCATGCTCTGCTGGCACTTTGTTGTGAGTTCTCGACTAGATTTGAGGTCTGCAACACAGGGCTTATACGGGTTTTTTAAGAACTTAGGAGTTCTAGCCCCAGAGATTTGTATGAAATTTTAAATTAAGGGAAATGAAATTTTTTGATTTTTTAATATTGTTGCATGCTCTGCTGGCACTTTGTTGTGAGTTCTAGACTAGATTTGACCTCTGCAATACAGGGCTAATACGGGTTTATTAAGGACCAAGGAGTTCTAGCCCCTGAGGTTTGTATGAAATTTTTAATTGAGGCAAAGGTAATGTTTTCAATTTTGTGACCTAATGACATGCTCTGCTGGCAGTTTGTTGTGAGTTTTCGACTAGATTTGAGGTCTGCAATACAGGACTAATACGGATTTAGTAAGAACTAAGGAGTTCCAGCGCCAGAGATTTGTATGCAATTTTAAATTGAAGGTAATGCAATGTTTAGATTTTTTGATATTGTAGCATGCTCTGCTGGCACTTTGTTGTGAGTTCTCGACTTGATTTCAGATCTTAAATACAGTTTTGATACGGATCTGTTAAGAACTAAAGAGTTCTAGCCCCTGAGTTTCTTATGAAGTTTTAAATTGAGGCAACGGTAATTTTTTAATTTTTTGACATTGTGGCATGCTTTGCTGGCACTTTGTTGTGATTTCTCGACTAGATTTGACGTCTGCAATACAGGGCTTATACGCGTTTATTAAGAACCAAGGAGTTTTTGCCCCAGAGATTTGTATGAAATTTTAAATTGAGGGAAATGTAATTTTTTGATTTTTTGACATTGTGGCATGCTCTGCTGGCACTTTGTTGTGAGTTCTAGACTAGATTTGACGTCTGCAATACAGGGCTAATACGGGTTTATGAAGGACCAAGGAGTTATAGCCCCAGAGATTTGTATGAAATTTTAAATTGAGGGAAATGTAATTTTTAGATTTTTTGACAGTGTGGCATGCTCTGCTGGCACTTTGTCGTGAGTTTTCGATTAGATTTAAGGTATGCAACACAGGGCTTATACGGATTTTTTAAGAACTAAGAAGTTCTAGCCCCAGAGATATGTATGAAATTTTAAATCAAGGGAAATGTAATTTTTCGATTTTTTGACATTGTTGCATGCTCTGCTGGCACTTTGTTGCGAGTTCTCAACTAGATTTGAGATCATAAATACAGTTTTGATACGGATCTATATGGAACCAAAGAGTTCTAGCCCTTGAGATTTGTATGAAATTTTAAACTGTGGGAAATGTAATTTTTTGATTTTTTTACATTGTGGCATGCTCTGCTGGCACTTTGTTGCGAGTTCTCGACTAGATTTGAGATCATAAATACAGTTTTGATACGGATCTATTAAGAACCAAAGAGTTCTAGCCCCTGAGATTTGTATGAAATTTTAAATTGAGGGTAAGGTAATTTTTCGATTTTTTGAACTTGTGACATGCTCTGCTGGCACTTTGTTGTGAATTCTCGACTAGATTTGACGTCTGCAATACAGAAATAATGCGGATTTATTAAGTACTAAGAAGTTCTAGCCCCAGAGATTTGTATAAAATTTTAAATTGAGGGAAATGTAATTTTATTATTTTTTAACATTGTGACATGCTCTGCTGGTGCTTTGTTGTGAGTTCTCGACTTGATTTGAGATCCTTAATACAGTTTTGATACGGATCTATTAAGAACTAAAGAGTTCTTGCCCCTGAGATTTGTATGAAATTTTAAATTGAGGGAAAGGTAAATTATCGATTTTTTGACCTAATGACATGCTCTGCTGGCACTTTGTTGTGAGTTATCGACTAGATTTGAGATCACGATCTGATACGGAGATACGGATCTGTAAAGAACTAAAGAGTTCTACCCCCTGAGATTTGTATAATATTTTTAATTGAGGGAAAGGAAATTTTTCCATTTTAAGACCTTGTGACATACTCTGCTGGCTTTTAGTTGTGAGTTCTCGACTAGATTTGACGTCTGCAATAACGGGCTAATACGGGTTTATTAAGAACCAAGGAGTTCTAGCCCCAGAGATTTGTATGAACTTTTAAATTGAGGGAAATGTAATTTTTTGATTTTTCGACATTGTGGCATGCTCTGTTGGCACTATGTTGCGAGTTCTTGACTAGATTTGACGTCTGCAATACAGGGCTAATAAGAGTTTGTTAAGAACCAAGGAGTTCTAGCCCCAGAGATTTGTATGAAATTTTAAATTGAGGGAAAGGAAATTTTTCGATTTTAAGACTTTGTGACATACTCTGCTGGAACTTAGTTGTGAGTTCTCGACTAGATTTGACGTCTGCAATACAGGGCTAATACGGGTTTATTAAGAACCAAGGAGTTCTAGCCCCAGAGATTTGTATGTAATTTTAAATTGAAGGAAATGTTATTTTTATATTTTTTGACATTGTGGCATGCTCTGCTGGCACTTTGTTGTGAGTTCTCGACTTGACTTGAGGTCTGCAATACAGGGCTCATATGGATTTATTAAGAACTGAGAAGTTCTAGCCCCAGAGATTTGAATGAAATATTATTTTTTGGGAAATGTAATTTTTTTGATTTTTTGACATTGTGGCTTGCTCTGCTGGCACTTTGTTGCGAGTTCTCAAGAAGATTTGACGTCTGCAATACAGGGCTCATACGGGTTCATTAAGAACCAAGGAGTTCTAGCTCCAGTGATTTGTATGAAATTTTAAATTGAGGGAAATGTAATTTTTTGATTTTTTGGCATTGTGGCATGCTCTGCTGGCACTTTGTTGTGAGTTCTAGACTAGATTTGACGTCTGCAATACAGGGCTAATACGGGTTTATGAAGGACCAAGGAGTTATAGCCCCAGAGATTTGTATGAAATTTTAAATTGAGGGAAATGTAATTTTTTGATTTTTTGACATTGTGGCTGGCTCTGCTGGCACTTTGTTGTGAGTTCTCGACTTGACTTGAGGTCTGCAATACAGGGCTCATATGGATTTATTAAGAACTGAGAAGTTCTAGCCCCAGAGATTTGTATGAAATTTTAATTTGAGGGAAAGGTAATTTTTCGATTTTAAGACCTTGTGACATACTCTGCTGGCTTTTAGTTGTGAGTTCTCGACTAGATTTGACGTCTGCAATAACGGGCTAATACGGGTTTATTAAGAACCAAGGAGTTCTAGCCCCAGAGATTTGTATGAACTTTTAAATTGAGGGAAATGTAATTTTTTGATTTTTTGACATTGTGGCATGCTCTGTTGGCACTATGTTGCGAGTTCTTGACTAGATTTGACGTCTGCAATACAGGGCTAATAAGAGTTTGTTAAGAACCAAGGAGTTCTAGCCCCAGAGATTTGTATGAAATTTTAAATTGAGGGAAAGGTAATTTTTCGATTTTAAGACCTTGTGACATACTCTGCTGGAACTTAGTTGTGAGTTCTCGACTAGATTTGACGTCTGCAATACAGGGCTAATACGGGTTTATTAAGAACCAAGGAGTTCTAGCCCCAGAGATTTGTATGTAATTTTAAATTGAAGGAAATGTTATTTTTATATTTTTTGACATTGTGGCATGCTCTGCTGGCACTTTGTTGTGAGTTCTCGACTTGACTTGAGGTCTGCAATACAGGGCTCCTATGGATTTATTAAGAACTGAGAAGTTCTAGCCCCAGAGATTTGAATGAAATATTAATTTTTGGGAAATGTAATTTTTTGATTTTTTGACATTGTGGCTTGCTCTGCTGGCACTTTGTTGCGAGTTCTTAACTAGATTTAAGGTCTGCAATACAGGGCTAATACGGGTTTATGAAGGACCAAGGAGTTATAGCCCCAGAGATTTGTATGAAATTTTAAATTGAGGGAAATGTAATTTTTTGATTTTTTGACATTGTGGCTTGCTCTGCTGGCACTTTGTTGTGAGTTCTCGACTTGACTTGAGGTCTGCAATACAGGGCTCATATGGATTTATTAACAACTGAGAAGTTCTAGCCCCAGAGATTTGTATGAAATTTTAATTTTTGAGAAATGTAATTTTTTGATTTTTTGACATTGTGGCATGCTTTGCTGGCACTTTTTTGCGAGTTCTCGACTAGATTTGACGTCTGCAATACAGAGCTGATACGGATTTTTTAAGAACTCAGGAGTTCTAGCCCCAGAGATTTGTATGAAATTTTAAATTAAGGGAAATGTAATTTTTTTATTTTTTAATATTGTTGCATGCTCTGCTGGCACTTTGTTGTGAGTTCTCGACTAGATTTTAGGTTTTAAATACAGTTTTGATACGGACCTGTTAAGGACTAAGGAGTTCTAGCCCCTGAGATTTGTATGAAATTTTTAATTGAGGCAAAGGTAATGTTTTCAATTTTGTGACCTAATGACATGCTCTGCTGGCAGTTTGTTGTGAGTTTTCGACTAGATTTGAGGTCTGCAATACAGGACTAATACGGATTTAGTAAGAACTAAGGAGTTCCAGCGCCAGAGATTTGTATGCAATTTTAAATTGAAGGTAATGTAATTTTTAGAATTTTTGATATTGTAGCATGCTCTGCTGGCACTTTGTTGTGAGTTCTCGACTTGATTTCAGATCTTTAATACAGTTTTGATACGGATCTGTTAAGAACTAAAGAGTTCTAGCCCCTGAGTTTCTTATGAAGTTTTAAATTGAGGCAACGGTAATTTTTTGATTTTTTGACATTGTGGCATGCTTTGCTGGCACTTTGTTGTGATTTCTCGACTAGATTTGACGTCTGCCATACAGGGCTTATACGCGTTTATTAAGAACCAAGGAGTTTTTCCCCAGAGATTTGTATAAAATTTTAAATTGAGGGAAATGTAATTTTTTGATTTTTTGACATTGTGGCATGCTCTGCTGGCACTTTGTTGTGAGTTCTCGACTTGATTTCAGATCTTAAATACATTTTTGATACGGATCTGTTAAGTACTAAAGAATTCTAGCCCCTGAGATTTGTATGAAATTTTAAATTGAGGCAAAGGTAGTTTTTTGATTTTTTGACATTGTGGTATGCTCTGCTGGCACTTTGTTGTGAGTTATCGACTAGATTTGACGTCTGCAGTACAGGGCTAGTACGGGTTTATTAAGAGCCAAGGAGTTCTAGCCCCAGAGATTTGTATGAAATTTTAAATTGAGGGAAATGTAATTTTTTGATCTTTTGACATTGTGGCATGCTCTGCTGGCACTTTGTTGTGAGTTCTCGACTTGATTTGAGGTCTGCAATACAGGGCTTATATGGATTTATTAAGAACTGAGAAGTTCTAGCCCCAGAGATTTGTATGAAATTTTAAATTGAGGGAAATGTTATTTTTTTATTTTTTGCCATTGTGGCATGCTCTGCTGGCACTTTGTTGTGAGTTCTAGACTAGATTTGACCTCTGCAATACAGGGCTAATACGGGTTTATTAAGGACCAAGGAGTTATAGCCCCAGAGATTTGTATGAAATTTTAAATTGAGGGAAAGGTAATTTTTCGATTTTAAGACTTTGTGACATACTCTGCTGGATTTTAGTTGTGAGTTCTCGACTAGATTTGACATCTGCAATACAGGGCTAATACGGGTTTATTAAGAACTAAGGAGTTCTAGCCCCAGACATTTGTATGAAATTTAAATTGTGGGAAATGTAATTTTTCGATTTTTTGACATTGTGGCATGCTCTGCTGGCACTTTGTTGCGAGTTCTCGACTAGATTTGACGTCTGCAATACAGGGCTAATACGGGTTTATTAAGAACCAAGGAGTTCTAGCCCCAGAGATTTGTATGAAATTTTAAATTGAAGGAAATGTAATTTTTATATTTTTTGAAATTGTGGCATGCTCTGCTGGCACTTTGTTGTGAGTTCTCGACTTGTCTTGATGTCTGCAATACAGGGCTCATACGGATTTATTAAGAACTGAGAAATTCTAGCTTCAGAGATTTGTATGAAATATTAATTTTTGGAAAATGTAATTTTTTGATTTTTTGACATTGTGGCATGCTCTGCTGGCACTTTGTTGCGAGTTCTCGACTAGATTTGACGTCTGCAATACAGGGCTAATACGGGTTCATTAAGAACCAAGGAGTTCTAGCTCCAGTGATTTGTATGAAATTTTAAATTGAGGGAAATGTAATTTTTTGATTTTTTGACATTGTGGCATGCTCTGCTGGCACTTTGTTGTTAGTTATCGACTAGATTTGACGTCTGCAGTACAGGGCTAATACGGGTTTATTAAGAGCCAAGGAGTTCTAGCCCAAGAGATTTGTATGCAATTTTAAATTGAGGGAAATGTAATTTTTTGATCTTTTGACATTGTGGCAATACAGGGCTAATAAGAGTTTGTTAAGAACCAAGGAGTTCTAGCCCCAGAGATTTGTATGAAATTTTAAATTGAGGGAAAGGTAATTTTTCGATTTTAAGACCTTGTGACATACTCTGCTGGAACTTAGTTGTGAGTTCTCGACTAGATTTGACGTCTGCAATACAGGGCTAATACGGGTTTATTAAGAACCAAGGAGTTCTAGCCCCGGAGATTTGTATGTAATTTTAAATTGAAGGAAATGTTATTTTTATATTTTTTGACATTGTGGCATGCTCCGCTGGCACTTTGTTGTGAGTTCTCGACTTGACTTGAGGTCTGCAATTCAGGGCTCATATGGATTTATTAAGAACTGAGAAGTTCTAGCCCCAGAGATTTGTATGAAATATTAATTTTTAGGAAATGTAATTTTTTGATTTTTTGACATTGTGGCATGCTCTGCTGGCACTTTGTTGTGAGTTCTAGACTAGATTTGACGTCTGCAATACAGGGCTAATACGGGTTTATGAAGGACCAAGGAGTTATAGCCCCAGAGATTTGTATGAAATTTTAAATTGAGGGAAATGTAATTTTTTGATTTTTTGACATTGTGGCATGCTCTGCTGGCACTTTGTTGTGAGGCCTCGACTTGACTTGAGGTTTGCAATACAGGGCTCATACGGATTTATTAAGAACTGAGAAGTTCTAGCCCCAGAGATTTGTATGAAATTTTAATTTTTGGGAAATGTATTTTTTTGATTTTTTGACATTGTGGCATGCTCTGCTGGCACTTTGTTGCGAGTTCTCGACTAGATTTGACGTCTGCAATACAGGGCTAGTACGGGTTCATTAAGAACCAAGGAGTTCTAGCTCCAGTGATTTGTATGAAATTTTAAATTGAGGGAAATGTTATTTTTTGATTTTTTGACATTGTTGCATGCTCTGCTGGCACTTTGTTGTGAGTTCTACACTAGATTTGACCTCTGCAATACAGGGCTAATACGGGTTTATTAAGGACCAAGGAGTTATAGCCCCAGAGATTTGTATGAAATTTTAAATTGAGGGAAATGTAATTTTTTGATTTTTTGACATTGTTGCATGCTCTGCTGGCATTTTATTGTGAGTTCTCGACTTGATTTGAGGTCTGCAATACAGGGCTAATACGGATTTATTAAGAACCAAGAAGTTCTAGCCTCAGCGATTTGTATGAAATTTTAAATTGAGGGAAATGTAACTTTAAGATTTTTTGACATTGTGGCATGCTCTGCTGGCACTTTGTTGCGAGTTCTCGACTAGATTTGACGTCTGCAATACAGGGCTAATACGGGTTTATTAAGAACCAAGGAGTTCTAGCCCCAGAGATTTGTATGAAATTTTAAATTGAGGGAAAGGTAATTTTTCGATTTTAAGACCTTGTGACATACTCTGCTGGCACTTAGTTGTGAGTTCTCGACTAGATTTGACGTCTGCAATACAGGGCTCATACGGGTTTATTAAGAACCAAGAAGTTCTAGCCTCAGAGATTTGTATGAAATTTTAAATTGAGGGAAATGTAACTTTTAGATTTTTTGACATTGTGGCATGCTCTGCTGGCACTTTGTTAAGAGTTCTCAACTAGATTTGACGTCTGCAATACAGGGCTAATACGCGTTCATTAAGAACCAAGGAGTTCTAGCTCCAGTGATTTGTTTAAAATTTTAAATTGAGGGAAATGTAATTTTTTGATTTTTTGACATTGTGGCATGCTCTGCTGGCACTTTGTTGTGAGTTCTAGACTAGATTTGACGTCTGCAATACAGGGCTAATACGGATTTATGAAGGACCAAGGAGTTATAGCCCCAGAGATTTGTATGAAATTTTAAATTGAGGGAAATGTAATTATTTGATTTTTTGACATTGTGGCATGCTCTGCTGGCACTTTGTTGTGAGTTCTCGACTTGACTTGAGGTTTGCAATACAGGGCTCATACGGATTTATTAAGAACTGAGAAGTTCTAGCCCCAGAGATTTGTATGAAATTTTAATTTTTGGGAAATGTAATTTTTTGATTTTTTGACATTGTGGCATGCTCTGCTGGCACTTTGTTGCGAGTTCTCGACTAGATTTGACGTCTGCAATACAGGGCTAATACGGCTTCATTAAGAACCAAGGAGTTCTAGCTCCAGTGATTTGTATGAAATTTTAAATTGAGGGAAATGTAATTTTTTGATTTTTTGACATTGTGGCATGCTCTGCTGGCACTTTGTTGTTAGTTATCGACTAGATTTGACGTCTGCAGTACAGGGCTAATACGGGTTTATTAAGAGCCAAGGAGTTCTAGCCCCAGAGATTTGTATGCAATTTTAAATTGAGGGAAATGTAATTTTTTGATCTTTTGACATTGTGGCATGCTCTGCTGGCACTTTGTTGTGAGTTCTCGACTTGATTTCAGATCTTAAATACAGTTTTGATACGGATCTGTTAAGTACTAAAGAATTCTAGCCCCTGAGATTTGTATGAAATTTTAAATTGAGGAAAAGGTAGTTTTTTGATTTTTTGACATTGTAGCATGCTCTGCTGGCACTTTGTTGTGAGTTATCGACTAGATTTGACGTCTTCAGTACAGGGCTAATACGGGTTTATTAAGAGCCAAGGAGTTCTAGCCCCAGAGATTTGTATGAAATTATAAATTGAAGGAAATGTAATTTTTATATTTTTTGACATTGTGGCAAGCTCTGCTGGCACTTTGTTGTGAGTTCTCGACTAGATTTGACGTCTGCAATACAGGGCTCATACGGGTTTATTAAGAACCAAGAAGTTCTAGCCTCAGAGATTTGTATGAAATTTTAAATTGAGGGAAATTTATTTTTAGATTTTTTGACATTGTGACATGCTCTGCTGGCACTTTGTTGCGAGTTCTCGACTAGATTTGACGTCTTCAATACAGTGCTAGTACGGGTTTATTAAGAACCAAGGAGTTCTAGCCCCAGAGATTTGTATGAAATTTTAAAATGAGGGAAAGGTAATTTTTCGATTTTAAGACCTTGTGACATACTCTGCTGGCACTTAATTGTGAGTTCTCGACTAGATTTGACGTCTGCAATACAGGGCTAATACGGGTTTATTAAGAACCAAGGAGTTCTAGCCCCAGAGATTTGTATGAAATTTTAAATTGAGGGAAATGTAACTTTTTGATTTTTTGACATTTTGGCATGCTCTGCTGGCACTATGTTGCGAGTTTTTGACTAGATTTGACGTCTGCAATACAGGGCTAATAAGAGTTTGTTAAGAACCAAGGAGTTATAGCCCCAGAGATTTGTATGAAATTTTAAATTGAGGGAAATGTAATTTTTTGATTTTTTGACATTGTGGCATGCTCTGCTGGCACTTTGTTGTGAGTTCTCGACTTGACTTGAGGTTTGCAATACAGGGCTCATACGGATTTATTAAGAACTGAGAAGTTCTAGCCCCAGAGATTTGTATGAAATTTTAATTTTTGGGAAATGTAATTTTTTGATTTTTTGACATTGTGGCATGCTCTGCTGGCACTTTGTTGCGAGTTCTCGACTAGATTTGACGTCTGCAATACAGGGCTAATACGGAATCATTAAGAACCAAGGAGTTCTAGCTCCAGTGATTTGTATGAAATTTTAAATTGAGGGAAATGTTATTTTTTGATTTTTTGACATTGTGGCATGCTCTGCTGGCACTTTGTTGTGAGTTCTAGACTAGATTTGACCTCTGCAATACAGGGCTAATACGGGTTTATTAAGGACCAAGGAGTTATAGCCCCAGAGATTTGTATGAAATTTTAAATTGAGGGAAATGTAATTTTTTGATTTTTTGACATTGTGGCATGCTCTGCTGGCATTTTGTTGTGAGTTCTCGACTTGATTTGAGGTCTGCAATACAGGGCTAATACGGATTTATTAAGAACCAAGAAGTTCTAGCCTCAGAGATTTGTATGAAATTTTAAATTGAGAGAAATGTAACTTTTAGATTTTTTGACATTGTGGCATGCTCTGCTGGCACTTTGTTGCGAGTTCTCGACTAGATTTGACGTCTGCAATACAGGGCTAATACGGGTTTATTAAGAACCAAGGAGTTCTAGCCCCAGAGATTTGTATGAAATTTTAAATTGAGGGAAAGGTAATTTTTCGATTTTTTGACATTGTGGCATGCTCTGCTGGCACTTTGTTGTGAGTTCTCGACTTGACTTGAGGTTTGCAATACAGGGCTCATACGGATTTATTAAGAACTGAGAAGTTCTAGCCCCAGAGATTTGTATGAAATTTTAATTTTTGGGAAATGTAATTTTTTGATTTTTTGACATTGTGGCATGCTCTGCTGGCACTTTGTTGCGAGTTCTCGACTAGATTTGACGTCTGCAATACAGGGCTAATACGGGTTTATTAAGAACCAAGGAGTTCTAGCCCCAGAGATTTGTATGAAATTTTAAATTGAGGGAAAGGTAATTTTTCGATTTTAAGACCTTGTGACATACTCTGCTGGCACTTAGTTGTGAGTTCTCGACTAGATTTGACGTCTGCAATACAGGGCTCATACGGGTTTATTAAGAACCAAGAAGTTCTAGCCTCAGAGATTTGTATGAAATTTTAAATTGAGGGAAATGTAACTTTTAGATTTTTTGACATTGTGGCATGCTCTGCTGACACTTTGTTGCGAGTTCTCAACTAGATTTGACGTCTGCAATACAGGGCTAATACGGGTTCATTAAGAACCAAGGAGTTCTAGCTCCAGTGATTTGTATGAAATTTTAAATTGAGGGAAATGTAATTTTTTGATTTTTTGACATTGTGGCATGCTCTGCTGGCACTATGTTGCGAGTTCTTGACTAGATTTGACGTCTGCAATACAGGGCTAATAAGAGTTTGTTAAGAACCAAGGAGTTCTAGCCCCAGAGATTTGTATGAAATTTTAAATTGAGGGAAAGGTAATTTTTCGATTTTAAGACCTTGTGACATACTCTGCTATAACTTAGTTGTGAGTTCTCGACTAGATTTGACGTCTGCAATACAGGGCTAATACGGGTTTATTAAGAACCAAGGAGTTCTAGCCCCGGAAATTTGTATGTAATTTTAAATTGAAGGAAATGTTATTTTTATATTTTTTGACATTGTGGCATGCTCCGCTGGCACTTTGTTGTGAGTTCTCGACTTGACTTGAGGTCTGCAATTCAGGGCTCATATGGATTTATTAAGAACTGAGAAGTTCTAGCCCCAGAGATTTGTATGAAATATTAATTTTTAGGAAATGTAATTTTTTGATTTTTTGACATTGTGGCATGCTCTGCTGGCACTTTGTTGTGAGTTCTAGACTAGATTAGACGTCTGCAATACAGGGCTAATACGGGTTTATGAAGGACCAAGGAGTTATAGCCCCAGAGATTTGTATGAAATTTTAAATTGAGGGAAATGTAATTTTTTGATTTTTTGACATTGTGGCATGCTCTGCTGGCACTTTGTTGTGAGGCCTCGACTTGACTTGAGGTTTGCAATACAGGGCTCATACGGATTTATTAAGAACTGAGAAGTTCTAGCCCCAGAGATTTGTATGAAATTTTAATTTTTGGGAAATGTAATTTTTTGATTTTTTGACATTGTGGCATGCTCTGCTGGCACTTTGTTGCGAGTTCTCGACTAGATTTGACGTCTGCAATACAGGGCTAGTACGGGTTCATTAAGAACCAAGGAGTTCTAGCTCCAGTGATTTGTATGAAATTTTAAATTGAGGGAAATGTTATTTTTTGATTTTTTGACATTGTGGCATGCTCTGCTGGCACTTTGTTGTGAGTTCTACACTAGATTTGACCTCTGCAATACAGGGCTAATACGGGTTTATTAAGGACCAAGGAGTTATAGCCCCAGAGATTTGTATGAAATTTTAAATTGAGGGAAATGTAATTTTTTGATTTTTTGACATTGTTGCATGCTCTGCTGGCATTTTGTTGTGAGTTCTCGACTTGATTTGAGGTCTGCAATACAGGGCTTATACGGATTTATTAAGAACCAAGAAGTTCTAGCCTCAGCGATTTGTATGAAATTTTAAATTGAGGGAAATGTAACTTTAAGATTTTTTGACATTGTGGCATGCTCTGCTGGCACTTTGTTGCGAGTTCTCGACTAGATTTGACGTCTGCAATACAGGGCTAATACGGGTTTATTAAGAACCAAGGAGTTCTAGCCCCAGAGATTTGTATGAAATTTTAAATTGAGGGAAAGGTAATTTTTCGATTTTAAGACCTTGTGACATACTCTGCTGGCACTTAGTTGTGAGTTCTCGACTAGATTTGACGTCTGCAATACAGGGCTCATACGGGTTTATTAAGAACCAAGAAGTTCTAGCCTCAGAGATTTGTATGAAATTTTAAATTGAGGGAAATGTAACTTTTAGATTTTTTGACATTGTGGCATGCTCTGCTGGCACTTTGTTAAGAGTTCTCAACTAGATTTGACGTCTGCAATACAGGGCTAATACGCGTTCATTAAGAACCAAGGAGTTCTAGCTCCAGTGATTTGTTTGAAATTTTAAATTGAGGGAAATGTAATTTTTTGATTTTTTGACATTGTGGCATGCTCTGCTGGCACTTTGTTGTGAGTTCTAGACTAGATTTGACGTCTGCAATACAGGGCTAATACGGGTTTATGAAGGAACAAGGAGTTATAGCCCCAGAGATTTGTATGAAATTTTAAATTGAGGGAAATGAAATTTTTTGATTTTTTGACATTGTGGCATGCTCTGCTGGCACTTTGTTGTGAGTTCTCGACTTGACTTGAGGTCTGCAATACAAGGCTCATACGGATTTATTAAGAACTGAGAAGTTCTAGCCCCAGAGATTTGTATGAAATTTTAATTTTTGGGAAATGTAATTTTTTGATTTTTTTGACATTGTGGCATGCTCTGCTGGCACTTTGTTGCGAGTTCTCGACTAGATTTGACGTCTGCAATACAGGGCTAATACGGCTTCATTAAGAACCAAGGAGTTCTAGCTCCAGTGATTTGTATGAAATTTTAAATTGAGGGAAATGTAATTTTTTGATTTTTTGACATTGTGGCATGCTCTGCTGGCACTTTGTTGTTAGTTATCGACTAGATTTGACGTCTGCAGTACAGGGCTAATACGGGTTTATTAAGAGCCAAGGAGTTCTAGCCCCAGAGATTTGTATGCAATTTTAAATTGAGGGAAATGTAATTTTTTGATCTTTTGACATTGTGGCATGCTCTGCTGGCACTTTGTTGTGAGTTCTCGACTTGATTTCAGATCTTAAATACAGTTTTGATACGGATCTGTTAAGTACTAAAGAATTCTAGCCCCTGAGATTTGTATGAAATTTTAAATTGAGGAAAAGGTAGTTTTTTGATTTTTTGACATTGTAGCATGCTCTGCTGGCACTTTGTTGTGAGTTATCGACTAGATTTGACGTCTTCAGTACAGGGCTAATACGGGTTTATTAAGAGCCAAGGAGTTCTAGCCCCAGAGATTTGTATGAAATTATAAATTGAAGGAAATGTAATTTTTATATTTTTTGACATTGTGGCATGCTCTGCTGGCACTTTGTTGTGAGTTCTCGACTAGATTTGACGTCTGCAATACAGGGCTCATACGGGTTTATTAAGAACCAAGAAGTTCTAGCCTCAGAGATTTGTATGAAATTTTAAATTGAGGGAAATTTAACTTTTAGATTTTTTGACATTGTGACATGCTCTGCTGGCACTTTGTTGCGAGTTCTCGACTAGATTTGACGTCTGCAATACAGTGCTAATACGGGTTTATTAGGAACCAAGGAGTTCTAGCCCCAGAGATTTGTATGAGATTTTAAAATGAGGGAAAGGTAATTTTTCGATTTTAAGACCTTGTGACATACTCTGCTGGCACTTAATTGTGAGTTCTCGACTAGATTTGACGTCTGCAATACAGGGCTAATACGGGTTTTATAGAACCAAGGAGTTCTAGCCCCAGAGATTTGTATGAAATTTTAAATTGAGGGAAATGTAATTTTTTGATTTTTTGACATTTTGGCATGCTCTGCTGGCACTATGTTGCGAGTTTTTGACTAGATTTGACGTCTGCAATACAGGGCTAATAAGAGTTTGTTAAGAACCAAGGAGTTAAAGCCCCAGAGATTTGTATGAAATTTTAAATTGAGGGAAATGTAATTTTTTGATTTTTTGACATTGTGGCATGCTCTGCTGGCACTTTGTTGTGAGTTCTCGACTTGACTTGAGGTTTGCAATACAGGGCTCATACGGATTTATTAAGAACTGAGAAGTTCTAGCCCCAGAGATTTGTATGAAATTTTAATTTTTGGGAAATGTAATTTTTTGATTTTTTGACATTGTGGCATGCTCTGCTGGCACTTTGTTGCGAGTTCTCGACTAGATTTGACGTCTGCAATACAGGGCTAATACGGAATCATTAAGAACCAAGGAGTTCTAGCTCCAGTGATTTGTATGAAATTTTAAATTGAGGGAAATGTTATTTTTTGATTTTTTGACATTGTGGCATGCTCTGCTGGCACTTTGTTGTGAGTTCTAGACTAGATTTGACCTCTGCAATACAGGGCTAATACGGGTTTATTAAGGACCAAGGAGTTATAGCCCCAGAGATTTGTATGAAATTTTAAATGGAGGGAAATGTAATTTTTTGATTTTTTGACATTGTGGCATGCTCTGCTGGCATTTTGTTGTGAGTTCTCGACTTGATTTGAGGTCTGCAATACAGGGCTAATACGGATTTATTCAGAACCAAGAAGTTCTAGCCTCAGAGATTTGTATGAAATTTTAAATTGAGGGAAATGTAACTTTTAGATTTTTTGACATTGTGGCATGCTCTGCTGGCACTTTGTTGCGAGTTCTCGACTAGATTTGAAGTCTGCAATACAGGGCTAATACGGGTTTATTAAGAACCAAGGAGTTCTAGCCCCAGAGATTTGTATGAAATTTTAAATTGAGGGAAAGGTAATTTTTCGATTTTTTGACATTGTGGCATGCTCTGCTGGCACTTTGTTGTGAGTTCTCGCTTTGACTTGAGGTTTGCAATACAGGGCTCATACGGATTTATTAAGAACTGAGAAGTTCTAGCCCCAGAGATTTGTATGAAATTTTAATTTTTGGGAAATGTAATTTTTTGATTTTTTGACATTGTGGCATGCTCTGCTGGCACTTTGTTGCGAGTTCTCAACTAGATTTGACGTCTGCAATACAGGGCTAATACGGGTTTATTAAGAACCAAGGAGTTCTAGCCCCAGAGATTTGTATGAAATTTTAAATTGAGGGAAAGGTAATTTTTCGATTTTAAGACCTTGTGACATACTCTGCTGGCACTTAGTTGTGAGTTCTCGACTAGATTTGACGTCTGCAATACAGGGCTCATACGGGTTTATTAAGAACCAAGAAGTTCTAGCCTCAGAGATTTGTATGAAATTTTAAATTGAGGGAAATGTAACTTTTAGATTTTTTGACATTGTGGCATGCTCTGCTGACACTTTGTTGCGAGTTCTCAACTAGATTTGACGTCTGCAATACAGGGCTAATACGGGTTCATTAAGAACCAAGGAGTTCTAGCTCCAGTGATTTGTATGAAATTTTAAATTGAGGGAAATGTAATTTTTTGATTTTTTGACATTGTGGCATGCTCTGCTGGCACTATGTTGCGAGTTCTTGACTAGATTTGACGTCTGCAATACAGGGCTAATAAGAGTTTGTTAAGAACCAAGGAGTTCTAGCCCCAGAGATTTGTATGAAATTTTAAATTGAGGGAAAGGTAATTTTTCGATTTTAAGACCTTGTGACATACTCTGCTATAACTTAGTTGTGAGTTCTCGACTAGATTTGACGTCTGCAATACAGGGCTAATACGGGTTTATTAAGAACCAAGGAGTTCTAGCCCCAGAGATTTGTATGTAATTTTAAATTGAAGGAAATGTTATTTTTATATTTTTTGACATTGTGGCATGCTCTGCTGGCACTTTGTTGTGAGTTCTCGGATTGACTTGAGGTCTGCAATACAGGGCTCATATGGATTTATTAAGAACTGAGAAGTTCTAGCCCCAGAGATTTGTATGAAATATTAATTTTTGGGAAATGTAATTTTTTGATTTTTTGACATTGTGGCATGCTCTGCTGGCACTTTGTTGTGAGTTCTAGACTAGATTTGACGTCTGCAATACAGGGCTAATACGGGTTTATGAAGGACCAAGGAGTTATAGCCCCAGAGATTTGTATGAAATTTTAAATTGAGGGAAATGTAATTTTTTGATTTTTTGACATTGTGGCATGCTCTGCTGGCACTTTGTTGTGAGTTCTCGACTTGACTTGAGGTTTGCAATACAGGGCTCATACGGATTTATTAAGAACTGAGAAGTTCTAGCCCCAGAGATTTGTATGAAATTTTAATTTTTGGGAAATGTAATTTTTTGATTTTTTGACATTGTGGCATGCTCTGCTGGCACTTTGTTGCGAGTTCTCGACTAGATTTGACGTCTGCAATACAGGGCTAATACGGAATCATTAAGAACCAAGGAGTTCTAGCTCCAGTGATTTGTATGAAATTTTAAATTGAGGGAAATGTTATTTTTTGATTTTTTGACATTGTGGCATGCTCTGCTGGCACTTTGTTGTGAGTTCTAGACTAGATTTGACCTCTGCAATACAGGGCTAATACGGGTTTATTAAGGACCAAGGAGTTATAGCCCCAGAGATTTGTATGAAATTTTAAATGGAGGGAAATGTAATTTTTTGATTTTTTGACATTGTGGCATGCTCTGCTGGCATTTTGTTGTGAGTTCTCGACTTGATTTGAGGTCTGCAATACAGGGCTAATACGGATTTATTCAGAACCAAGAAGTTCTAGCCTCAGAGATTTGTATGAAATTTTAAATTGAGGGAAATGTAACTTTTAGATTTTTTGACATTGTGGCATGCTCTGCTGGCACTTTGTTGCGAGTTCTCGACTAGATTTGACGTCTGCAATACAGGGCTAATACGGGTTTATTAAGAACCAAGGAGTTCTAGCCCCAGAGATTTGTATGAAATTTTAAATTGAGGGAAAGGTAATTTTTCGATTTTTTGACATTGTGGCATGCTCTGCTGGCACTTTGTTGTGAGTTCTCGCTTTGACTTGAGGTTTGCAATACAGGGCTCATACGGATTTATTAAGAACTGAGAAGTTCTAGCCCCAGAGATTTGTATGAAATTTTAATTTTTGGGAAATGTAATTTTTTGATTTTTTGACATTGTGGCATGCTCTGCTGGCACTTTGTTGCGAGTTCTCAACTAGATTTGACGTCTGCAATACAGGGCTAATACGGGTTTATTAAGAACCAAGGAGTTCTAGCCCCAGAGATTTGTATGAAATTTTAAATTGAGGGAAAGGTAATTTTTCGATTTTAAGACCTTGTGACATACTCTGCTGGCACTTAGTTGTGAGTTCTCGACTAGATTTGACGTCTGCAATACAGGGCTCATACGGGTTTATTAAGAACCAAGAAGTTCTAGCCTCAGAGATTTGTATGAAATTTTAAATTGAGGGAAATGTAACTTTTAGATTTTTTGACATTGTGGCATGCTCTGCTGACACTTTGTTGCGAGTTCTCAACTAGATTTGACGTCTGCAATACAGGGCTAATACGGGTTCATTAAGAACCAAGGAGTTCTAGCTCCAGTGATTTGTATGAAATTTTAAATTGAGGGAAATGTAATTTTTTGATTTTTTGACATTGTGGCATGCTCTGCTGGCACTATGTTGCGAGTTCTTGACTAGATTTGACGTCTGCAATACAGGGCTAATAAGAGTTTGTTAAGAACCAAGGAGTTCTAGCCCCAGAGATTTGTATGAAATTTTAAATTGAGGGAAAGGTAATTTTTCGATTTTAAGACCTTGTGACATACTCTGCTGGAACTTAGTTGTGAGTTCTCGACTAGATTTGACGTCTGCAATACAGGGCTAATACGGGTTTATTAAGAACCAAGGAGTTCTAGCCCCAGAGATTTGTATGTAATTTTAAATTGAAGGAAATGTTATTTTTATATTTTTTGACATTGTGGCATGCTCTGCTGGCACGTTGTTGTGAGTTCTCGACTTGACTTGAGGTCTGCAATACAGGGCTCATATGGATTTATTAAGAACTGAGAAGTTCTAGCCCCAGAGATTTGTATGAAAAATTAATTTTTGGGAAATGTAATTTTTTGATTTTTTGACATTGTGGCGTGCTCTGCTGGCACTTTTTTGTGAGTTCTAGACTAGATTTGACGTCTGCAATACAGGGCTAATACGGGTTTATGAAGGACCAAGGAGTTATAGCCCCAGAGATTTGTATGAAATTTTAAATTGAGGGAAATGTAATTATTTGATTTTTTGACATTGTGGCATGCTCTGCTGGCACTTTGTTGTGAGTTCTCGACTTGACTTGAGGTTTGCAATACAGGGCTCATACGGATTTATTAAGAACTGAGAAGTTCTAGCCCCAGAGATTTGTATGAAATTTTAATTTTTGGGAAATGTAATTTTTTGATTTTTTGACATTGTGGCATGCTCTGCTGGCACTTTGTTGCGAGTTCTCGACTAGATTTGACGTCTGCAATACAGGGCTAATACGGAATCATTAAGAACCAAGGAGTTCTAGCTCCAGTGATTTGTATGAAATTTTAAATTGAGGGAAATGTTATTTTTCGATTTTAAGACCTTGTGACATACTCTGCTGGCACTTAGTTGTGAGTTCTCGACTAGATTTGACGTCTGCAATACAGGGCTCATACGGGTTTATTAAGAACCAAGAAGTTCTAGCCTCAGAGATTTGTATGAAATTTTAAATTGAGGGAAATGTAACTTTTAGATTTTTTGACATTGTGGCATGCTCTGCTGACACTTTGTTGCGAGTTCTCAACTAGATTTGACGTCTGCAATACAGGGCTAATACGGGTTCATTAAGAACCAAGGAGTTCTAGCTCCAGTGATTTGTATGAAATTTTAAATTGAGGGAAATGTAATTTTTTGATTTTTTGACATTGTGGCATGCTCTGCTGGCACTATGTTGCGAGTTCTTGACTAGATTTGACGTCTGCAATACAGGGCTAATAAGAGTTTGTTAAGAACCAAGGAGTTCTAGCCCCAGAGATTTGTATGAAATTTTAAATTGAGGGAAAGGTAATTTTTCGATTTTAAGACCTTGTGACATACTCTGCTATAACTTAGTTGTGAGTTCACGACTAGATTTGACGTCTGCAATACAGGGCTAATACGGGTTTATTAAGAACCAAGGAGTTCTAGCCCCAGAGATTTGTATGTAATTTTAAATTGAAGGAAATGTTATTTTTATATTTTTTGACATTGTGGCATGCTCTGCTGGCACTTTGTTGTGAGTTCTCGGATTGACTTGAGGTCTGCAATACAGGGCTCATATGGATTTATTAAGAACTGAGAAGTTCTAGCCCCAGAGATTTGTATGAAATATTAATTTTTGGGAAATGTAATTTTTTGATTTTTTGACATTGTGGCATGCTCTGCTGGCACTTTGTTGTGAGTTCTAGACTAGATTTGACGTCTGCAATACAGGGCTAATACGGGTTTATGAAGGACCAAGGAGTTATAGCCCCAGAGATTTGTATGAAATTTTAAATTGAGGGAAATGTAATTTTTTGATTTTTTGACATTGTGGCATGCTCTGCTGGCACTTTGTTGTGAGTTCTCGACTTGACTTGAGGTTTGCAATACAGGGCTCATACGGATTTATTAAGAACTGAGAAGTTCTAGCCCCAGAGATTTGTATGAAATTTTAATTTTTGGGAAATGTAATTTTTTGATTTTTTGACATTGTGGCATGCTCTGCTGGCACTATGTTGCGAGTTCTTGACTAGATTTGACGTCTGCAATACAGGGCTAATAAGAGTTTGTTAAGAACCAAAGAGTTCTAGCCCCAGAGATTTGTATGAAATTTTAAATTAAGGGAATGGTAATTTTTCGATTTTAAGACCTTGTGACATACTCTGCTGGAACTTAGTTGTGAGTTCTCGACTAGATTTGACGTCTGCAATACAGGGCTAATACGGGTTTATTAAGAACCAAGGAGTTCTAGCCCCAGAGATTTGTATGTAATTTTAAATTGAAGGAAATGTTATTTTTATATTTTTTGACATTGTGGCATGCTCTGCTGGCACGTTGTTGTGAGTTCTCGACTTGACTTGAGGTCTGCAATACAGGGCTCATATGGATTTATTAAGAACTGAGAAGTTCTAGCCCCAGAGATTTGTATGAAAAATTAATTTTTGGGAAATGTAATTTTTTGATTTTTTGACATTGTGGCGTGCTCTGCTGGCACTTTTTTGTGAGTTCTAGACTAGATTTGACGTCTGCAATACAGGGCTAATACGGGTTTATGAAGGACCAAGGAGTTATAGCCCCAGAGATTTGTATGAAATTTTAAATTGAGGGAAATGTAATTATTTGATTTTTTGACATTGTGGCATGCTCTGCTGGCACTTTGTTGTGAGTTCTCGACTTGACTTGAGGTTTGCAATACAGGGCTCATACGGATTTATTAAGAACTGAGAAGTTCTAGCCCCAGAGATTTGTATGAAATTTTAATTTTTGGGAAATGTAATTTTTTGATTTTTTGACATTGTGGCATGCTCTGCTGGCACTTTGTTGCGAGTTCTCGACTAGATTTGACGTCTGCAATACAGGGCTAATACGGAATCATTAAGAACCAAGGAGTTCTAGCTCCAGTGATTTGTATGAAATTTTAAATTGAGGGAAATGTTATTTTTTGATTTTTTGACATTGTGGCATGCTCTGCTGGCACTTTGTTGTGAGTTCTAGACTAGATTTGACCTCTGCAATACAGGGCTAATACGGGTTTATTAAGGACCAAGGAGTTATAGCCCCAGAGATTTGTATGAAATTTTAAATTGAGGGAAATGTAATTTTTTGATTTTTTGACATTGTGGCATGCTCTGCTGGCATTTTGTTGTGATTTCTCGACTTGATTTGAGGTCTGCAATACAGGGCTAATACGGATTTATTAAGAACCAAGAAGTTCTAGCCTCAGAGATTTGTATGAAATTTTAAATTGAGGGAAATGTAACTTTTAGATTTTTTGACATTGTGGCATGCTCTGCTGGCACTTTCTTGCGAGTTCTCGACTAGATTTGACGTCTGCAATACAGGGCTAATACGGGTTCATTAAGAACCAAGGAGTTCTAGCTCCAGTGATTTGTATGAAATTTTAAATTGAGGGAAATGTTATTTTTTGATTTTTTGACATTGTGGCATGCTCTGCTGGCACTTTGTTGTGAGTTCTAGACTAGATTTGACCTCTGCAATACAGGGCTAATACGATTTTTTTAAGAACTAAGAAGTTCTAGCTCCAGTGATTTGTATGAAATTTTAAATTGAGGGAAATGTTAATATTTTGATTTTTTGACATTGTGGCATGCTCTGCTGGCACTTTGTTGTGAGTTCTAGACTAGATTTGACCTCTGCAATACAGGGCTAATACGGGTTTATTAAGGACCAAGGAGTTATAGCCCCAGAGATTTGTATGAAATTTTAAATTGAGGGAAATGTAATTTTTTGATTTTTTGACATTGTGGCATGCTCTGCTGGCACTTTGTTGTGAGTTCTCGACTTGATTAGAGGTCTGCAATACAGGTCAAATACGGATTTATTAAGAACTGAGAAGTTCTAGCCCCAGAGATTTGTTTGAAATTTTAATTTGTGGGAAATGTAATTTTTTGATTTTTTGACATTGTGGCATGCTCTGCTGGCACTTTGTTCCGAGTTCTCGACTAGATTTGAGATCATAAATACAGTTTTGATACGGATCTGTAAAGAATTAAAGAGTTCTACCCCCTGAGATTTGTATAATATTTTTAATGGAGGGAAAGGGAATTTTTCGATTTTAAGAACTTGTGACATACTCTGCTGGCACTTAGTTGTGAGTTCTCGACTAGATTTGACGTCTGCAATACAGGGCTAATAAGGGTTTATTAAGAACCAAGGAGTACTAGCCCCAGAGATTTGTTTGAAATTTTAAATAGAGGGAAATGTAATTTTAAGATTTTTTGACAGTGTATCATGCTCTGCTGGCACTTTGTCGTGAGTTTTCGACTAGATTTAAGGTCTGCAACACAGGGCTAATACGGATTTATAAAGAACTAAGAAGTTCTAGACCCAGAGATATGTATGAAATTTTAAATCAAGGGAAATGTAATTTTTCGATTTTTTGACATTGTGGCATGCTCTGCTGGCACTTCGTTGCGAGTTCTCAACTAGATTTGAGATCATAAATACAGTTTTGATACGGATCTATAAGGAACCAAAGAGTTCTAGCCCTTGAGATTTGTATGAAATTTTAAACTGTGGGAAATGTAATTTTTTGATTTTTTTACATTGTGGCATCCTCTGCTGGCACTTTGTTGCGAGTTCTCGACTAGATTTGAGATCATAAATACAGTTTTGATACGGATCTATTAAGAACCAAAGAGTTCTAGCCCCTGAGATTTGTATGAAATTTTAAATTGAGAGTAAGATAATTTTTCGATTTTTTGAACTTGTGACATGCTCTGCTGGCACTTTGTTGTGAATTCTCGACTAGATTTGACGTCTGCAATACAGGAATAATGCGGATTTATTAAGTACTAAGAAGTTCTAGCCCCAGAGATTTGTATAAAATTTTAAATTGAGGGAAATGTAATTTTATTATTTTTTAACATTGTGACATGCTCTGCTGGTGCTTTGTTGTGAGTTCTCGACTTGATTTGAGATCCTTAATACAGTTTTGATACGGATCTATTAAGAACTAAAGAGTTCTAGCCCCTGAGATTTGTATGAAATTTTAAATTGAGGGAAAGGTAAATTTTCGATTTTTTGACCTAATGACATGCTCTGCTGGCACTTTGTTGTGAGTTATCGACTAGATTTGAGATCACGATCTGATACGGAGATACGGATCTGTAAAGAACTAAAGAGTTCTACCCCCTGAGATTTGTATAATATTTTTAATTGAGGGAAAGGAAATTTTTCCATTTTAAGACCTTGTGACATACTCTGCTGGCACTTAGTTGTGAGTTCTCGACTAGATTTGACGTCTGCAATACAGGGCTAGTAAGGGTTTATTAAGAACCAAGGAGTTCTAGCCCCAGAGATTTGTTTGAAATTTTAAATAGAGGGAAATGTAATTTTTAGATTTATCGACAGTGTGGCATGCTCTGCTGGCACTTTGTTGTGAGTTGTAGACTAGATTTGAGGTTTGCAATACAGGGCTTATACGAATTTATTTAGAACTAAGGAGTTCCAGCCCCAGAGATTTGTATGAAATTTTAAATTGAGGGAAATGTAATTTTTGATTTTTGAGATTGTGGCATGCTCTGCTGGCACTTTGTTGTGAATTCTCAGTTTGATTTCAGATCTTAAATATAGTTTTGATACGGATCTGTTAAGAACTAAGGAGTTCTAGCCCCTGAGATTTGTGTGAAATTTTAAATTGTGGCAAAGATAATTTTTTGATATTGTGGCATGCTCTGCTGGCACTTTGTTGTGAGTTCTCGACTAGATTTGAGATCTTAAATACAGTTTTTAATACGGATCTGTAAAGAACTAAAGAGTTCTACCCCCTGAGATTTGTATAATATTTTTAATTGAGGGAAAGGTAATTTTTCGATTTTAAGACTTTGTGACATACTCTGCTGGCACTTTGTTGTGAGTTTTTGACTAGATTTGACGTCTGCAATACAGGGCTAATAAGGGTTCATTAAGAACCAAGGAATTCTAGCCCCAGAGATTTGTTTGAAATTTGAAATTGAGGGAAATGTAATTTTTTGATTTTTTGACAGTGTGGCATGCTCTGCTGGCACTTTGTTGTGAGTTCTCGACTAGATTTGAGGTCTGCAACACAGGGCTTATACGGGTTTTTTAAGAACTAAGGAGTTCTAGCCCCGGAGATTTGTATGAAATTTTAAATTAAGGGAAATGTAATTTTTTGATTTTTTAATATTGTTGCATGCTCTGCTGGCACTTTGTTGTGAGTTCTAGACTAGATTTGACCTCTGCAATACAGGGCTAATACGGGTTTATTAAGGACCAAGGAGTTCTAGCCCCTGAGATTTGTATGAAATTTTTAATTGAGGCAAAGGTAATGTTTTCAATTTTGTGACCTAATGACATGCTCTGCTGGCAGTTTGTTGTGAGTTTTCGACTAGATTTGAGGTCTGCAATACAGGACTAATACGGATTTAGTAAGAACTAAGGAGTTCCAGCGCCAGAGATTTGTATGCAATTTTAAATTGAAGGTAATGCAATGTTTAGATTTTTTGATATTGTAGCATGCTCTGCTGGCACTTTGTTGTGAGTTCTCGACTTGATTTCAGATCTTAAATACAGTTTTGATACGGATCTGTTAAGAACTAAAGAGTTCTAGCCCCTGAGTTTCTTATGAAGTTTTAAATTGAGGCAACGGTAATTTTTTGATTTTTTGACATTGTGGCATGCTTTGCTGGCACTTTGTTGTGATTTCTCGACTAGATTTGACGTCTGCAATACAGGGCTTATACGCGTTTATTAAGAACCAAGGAGTTTTTGCCCCAGAGATTTGTATGAAATTTTAAATTGAGCGAAATGTAATTTTTTGATTTTTTGACATTGTGGCATGCTCTGCTGGCACTTTGTTGTGAGTTCTAGACTAGATTTGACGTCTGCAATACAGGGCTAATACGGGTTTATGAAGGACCAAGGAGTTATAGCCCCAGAGATTTGTATGAAATTTTAAATTGAGGGAAATGTAATTTTTTGATTTTTTGACATTGTGGCATGCTCTGCTGGCACTTTGTTGTGAGTTCTTGACTTGACTTGAGGTCTGCAATACAGGGCTCATACGGATTTATTAAGAACTGAGAAGTTCTAGCCCCAGAGATTTGTATGAAATTTTAATTTTTGGGAAATGTAATTTTTTGATTTTTTGACATTGTGGCATGCTCTGCTGGCACTTTGTTGCGAGTTCTCGAATAGATTTGACGTCTGCAATACAGGGCTAATACGGGTTCATTAAGAACCAAGGAGTTCTAGCTCCAGTGATTTGTATGAAATTTTAAATTGATGGAAATGTTATTTTTTTTATTTTTTGACATTGTGGCATGCTCTGCTGGCACTTTGTTGTGAGTTCTAGACTAGATTTGACCTCTGCAATACAGGGCTAATACGGGTTTATTAAGGACCAAGGAGTTATAGCCCCAGAGATTTGTATGAAATTTTAAATTGAGGGAAATGTAATTTTTTGATTTTTTGACATTGTGGCATGCTCTGTTGGCACTTTGTTGTGAGTTCTCGACTTGATTTTAGGTCTGCAATACAGGGCGCATACGGATTTATTAAGAACTGAGAAGTTCTAGCCCCAGAGATTTGTATGAAATTTTAATTTGTGGGAAATGTAATTTTTTGATTTTTTGACATTGTGGCATGCTCTGCTGGCACTTTGTTCCGAGTTCTCGACTAGATTTGAGATCATAAATACAGTTTTGATACGGATCTGTAAAGAATTAAAGAGTTCTACCCCCTGAGATTTGTATAATATTTTTAATTGAGGGAAAAGAAATTTTTCGATTTTAAGAACTTGTGACATACTCTGCTGGCACTTAGTTGTGAGCTCTCGACTAGATTTGACGTCTGCAATACAGGGCTAATAAGGGTTTATTAAGAACCAAGGAGTTCTAGCCCCAGAGATTTGTTTGAAATTTTAAATTGAGGGAAATGTAATTTTTAGATTTTTTGACAGTGTGGCATGCTCTGCTGGCACTTTGTCGTGAGTTTTCGATTAGATTTAAGGTATGCAACACAGGCCTAATACGGATTTTTTAAGAACTAAGAAGTTCTAGCCCCAGAGATATGTATGAAATTTTAAATCAAGGGAAATGTAATTTTTCGATTTTTTGACATTGTTGCATGCTCTGCTGGCACTTTGTTGCGAGTTCTCAACTAGATTTGAGATCATAAATACAGTTTTGATACGGATCTATATGGAACCAAAGAGTTCTAGCCCTTGAGATTTGTATGAAATTTTAAACTGTGGGAAATGTAATTTTTTGATTTTTTTTACATTGTGGCATGCTCTGCTGGCACTTTGTTGCGAGTTCTCGACTAGATTTGAGATCATAAATACAGTTTTGATACGGATCTATTAAGAACCAAAGAGTTCTAGCCCCTGAGATTTGTATGAAATTTTAAATTGAGGGTAAGGTAATTTTTCGATTTTTTGAACTTGTGACATGCTCTGCTGGCACTTTGTTGTGAATTCTCGACTAGATTTGACGTCTGCAATACAGAAATAATGCGGATTTATTAAGTACTAAGAAGTTCTAGCCCCAGAGATTTGTATAAAATTTTAAATTGAGGGAAATGTAATTTTATTATTTTTTAACATTGTGACATGCTCTGCTGGTGCTTTGTTGTGAGTTCTCGACTTGATTTGAGATCCTTAATACAGTTTTGATACGGATCTATTAAGAACTAAAGAGTTCTAGCCCCTGAGATTTGTATGAAATTTTAAATTGAGGGAAAGGTAAATTTTCGATTTTTTGACCTAATGACATGCTCTGCTGGCACTTTGTTGTGAGTTATCGACTAGATTTGAGATCACGATCTGATACGGAGATACGGATCTGTAAAGAACTAAAGAGTTCTACCCCCTGAGATTTGTATAATATTTTTAATTGAGGGAAAGGAAATTTTTCCATTTTAAGACCTTGTGACATGCTCTGCTGGCACTTAGTTGTGAGTTCTCGACTAGATTTGACGTCTGCAATACAGGGCTAGTAAGGGTTTATTAAGAACCAAGGAGTTCTAGCCCCAGAGATTTGTTTGAAATTTTAAATAGAGGGAAATGTAATTTTTAGATTTATCGACAGTGTGGCATGCTCTGCTGGCACTTTGTTGTGAGTTGTAGACTAGATTTGAGGTTTGCAATACAGGGCTAATAAGGGTTCATTAAGAATCAAGGAATTCTAGCCCCAGAGATATGTTTGAAATTTGAAATTGAGGGAAATGTAATTTTTTGATTTTTTGACAGTGTGGCATGCTCTGCTGGCACTTTGTTGTGAGTTCTCGACTAGATTTGAGGTCTGCAACACAGGGCTTATACGGGTTTTTTAAGAACTAAGGAGTTCTAGCCCCAGAGATTTGTATGAAATTTTAAATTAAGGGAAATGTAATTTTTTGATTTTTTAATATTGTTGCATGCTCTGCTGGCACTTTGTTGTGAGTTCTAGACTAGATTTGACCTCTGCTATACAGGGCTAATACGGGTTTATTAAAGACCAAGGAGTTCTAGCCCCTGAGATTTGTATGAAATTTTTAATTGAGGCAAAGGTAATGTTTTCAATTTTGTGACCTAATGACATGCTCTGCTGGCAGTTTGTTGTGAGTTTTCGACTAGATTTGAGGTCTGCAATACAGGACTAATACGGATTTAGTAAGAACTAAGGAGTTCCAGCGCCAGAGATTTGTATGCAATTTTAAATTGAAGGTAATGCAATGTTTAGATTTTTTGATATTGTAGCATGCTCTGCTGGCACTTTGTTGTGAGTTCTCGACTTGATTTCAGATCTTAAATACAGTTTTGATACGGATCTGTTAAGAACTAAAGAGTTCTAGCCCCTGAGTTTCTTATGAAGTTTTAAATTGAGGCAACGGTAATTTTTTGATTTTTTGACATTGTGGCATGCTTTGCTGGCACTTTGTTGTGATTTCTCGACTAGATTTGACGTCTGCAATACAGGGCTTATACGCGTTTATTAAGAACCAAGGAGTTTTTGCCCCAGAGATTTGTATGAAATTTTAAATTGAGGGAAATGTAATTTTTTGATTTTTTGACATTGTGGCATGCTCTGCTGGCACTTTGTTGTGAGTTCTAGACTAGATTTGACGTCTGCAATACAGGGCTAATACGGGTTTATGAAGGACCAAGGAGTTATAGCCCCAGAGATTTGTATGAAATTTTAAATTGAGGGAAATGTAATTTTTTGATTTTTTGACATTGTGGCATGCTCTGCTGGCACTTTGTTGTGAGTTCTTGACTTGACTTGAGGTCTGCAATACAGGGCTCATACGGATTTATTAAGAACTGAGAAGTTCTAGCCCCAGAGATTTGTATGAAATTTTAATTTTTGGGAAATGTAATTTTTTGATTTTTTGACATTGTGGCATGCTCTGCAGGCACTTTGTTGCGAGTTCTCGAATAGATTTGACGTCTGCAATACAGGGCTAATACGGGTTCATTAAGAACCAAGGAGTTCTAGCTCCAGTGATTTGTATGAAATTTTAAATTGATGGAAATGTTATTTTTTTTATTTTTTGACATTGTGGCATGCTCTGCTGGCACTTTGTTGTGAGTTCTAGACTAGATTTAACCTCTGCAATACAGGGCTAATACGGGTTTATTAAGGACCAAGGAGTTATAGCCCCAGAGATTTGTATGAAATTTTAAATTGAGGGAAATGTAATTTTTTGATTTTTTGACATTGTGGCATGCTCTGCTGGTGCTTTGTTGTGAGTTCTCGACTTGATTTGAGATCCTTAATACAGTTTTGATACGGATCTATTAAGAACTAAAGAGTTCTAGCCCCTGAGATTTGTATGAAATTTTAAATTGAGGGAAAGGTAAATTTTCGATTTTTTGACCTAATGACATGCTCTGCTGGCACTTTGTTGTGAGTTATCGACTAGATTTGAGATCACGATCTGATACGGCGATACGGATCTGTAAAGAACTAAAGAGTTCTACCCCCTGAGATTTGTATAATATTTTTAATTGAGGGAAAGGAAATTTTTCCATTTTAAGACCTTGTGACATACTCTGCTGGCACTAAGTTGTGAGTTCTCGACTAGATTTGACGTCTGCAATACAGGGCTAGTAAGGGTTTATTAAGAACCAAGGAGTTCTAGCCCCAGAGATTTGTTTGAAATTTTAAATAGAGGGAAATGTAATTTTTAGATTTATCGACAGTGTGGCATGCTCTGCTGGCACTTTGTTGTGAGTTGTAGACTAGATTTGAGGTTTGCAATACAGGACTTATACGGATTTATTTAGAACTAAGGAGTTCCAGCCCCAGAGATTTGTATGAAATTTTAAATTGAGGGAAATGTAATTTTTGATTTTTGAGATTGTGGCATGCTCTGCTGGCACTTTGTTGTGAATTCTCAGTTTGATTTCAGATCTTAAATATAGTTTTGATACGGATCTGTTAAGAACTAAGGAGTTCTAGCCCCTGAGATTTGTGTGAAATTTTAAATTGTGGCAAAGATAATTTTTTGATATTGTGGCATGCTCTGCTGGCACTTTGTTGTGAGTTCTCGACTAGATTTGAGATCTTAAATACAGTTTTTAATACGGATCTGTAAAGAACTAAAGAGTTCTACCCCCTGAGATTTGTATAATATTTTTAATTGAGGGAAAGGTAATTTTTCGATTTTAAGACTTTGTGACATACTCTGCTGGCACTTTGTTGTGAGTTTTCGACTAGATTTGACGTCTGCAATACAGGGCTAATAAGGGTTCATTAAGAACCAAGGAATTCTAGCCCCAGAGATTTGTTTGAAATTTGAAATTGAGGGAAATGTAATTTTTTGATTTTTTGACAGTGTGGCATGCTCTGCTGGCACTTTGTTGTGAGTTCTCGACTAGATTTGAGGTCTGCAACACAGGGCTTATACCGGTTTTTTAAGAACTAAGGAGTTCTAGCCCCAGAGATTTGTATGAAATTTTAAATTAAGGGAAATGTTATTTTTTGATTTTTTAATATTGTTGCATGCTCTGCTGGCACTTTGTTGTGAGTTCTAGACTAGATTTGACCTCTGCAATACAGGGCTAATACGGGTTTATTAAGGACCAAGGAGTTCTAGCCCCTGAGATTTGTATGAAATTTTTAATTGAGGCAAAGGTAATGTTTTCAATTTTGTGACCTAATGACATGCTCTGCTGGCAGTTTGTTGTGAGTTTTCGACTAGATTTGAGGTCTGCAATACAGGACTAATACGGATTTAGTAAGAACTAAGAAGTTCCAGCGCCAGAGATTTGTATGCAATTTTAAATTGAAGGTAATGCAATGTTTAGATTTTTTGATATTGTAGCATGCTCTGCTGGCACTTTCTTGTGAGTTCTCGACTTGATTTCTGATCTTAAATACAGTTTTGATACGGATCTGTTAAGAACTAAAGAGTTCTAGCCCCTGAGTTTCTTATGAAGTTTTAAATTGAGGCAACGGTAATTTTTTGATTTTTTGACATTGTGGCGTGCTTTGCTGGCACTTTGTTGTGATTTCTCGACTAGATTTGACGTCTGCAATACAGGACTTATACGCGTTTATTAAGAACCAAGGAGTTTTTGCCCCAGAGATTTGTATGAAATTTTAAATTGAGGGAAATGTAATTTTTTGATTTTTTGACATTGTGGCATGCTCTGCTGGCACTTTGTTGTGAGTTCTAGACTAGATTTGACGTCTGCAATACAGGGCTAATACGGGTTTATGAAGGACCAAGGAGTTATAGCCCCAGAGATTTGTATGAAATTTTAAATTGAGGGAAATGTAATTTTTTGATTTTTTGACATTGTGGCATGCTCTGCTGGCACTTTGTTGTGAGTTCTTGACTTGACTTGAGGTCTGCAATACAGGGCTTATACGGATTTATTAAGAACTGAGAAGTTCTAGCCCCAGAGATTTGTATGAAATTTTAATTTTTGGGAAATGTAATTTTTTGATTTTTTGACATTGTGGCATGCTCTGCTGGCACTTTGTTGCGAGTTCTCGAATAGATTTGACGTCTGCAATACAGGGCTGATACGGGTTCATTAAGAACCAAGGAGTTCTAGCTCCAGTGATTTGTATGAAATTTTAAATTGATGGAAATGTTATTTTTTTTATTTTTTGACATTGTGGCATGCTCTGCTGGCACTTTGTTGTGAGTTCTAGACTAGATTTGACCTCTGCAATACAGGGCTAATACGGGTTTATTAAGGACCAAGGAGTTATAGCCCCAGAGATTTGTATGAAATTTTAAATTGAGGGAAATGTAATTTTTTGATTTTTTGACATTGTGGCATGCTCTGTTGGCACTTTGTTGTGAGTTCTCGACTTGATTTGAGGTCTGCAATACAGGGCGCATACGGATTTATTAAGAACTGAGAAGTTCTAGCCCCAGAGATTTGTATGAAATTTTAATTTGTGGGAAATGTAATTTTTTGATTTTTTGACATTGTGGCATGCTCTGCTGGCACTTTGTTCCGAGTTCTCGACTAGATTTGAGATCATAAATACAGTTTTGATACGGATCTGTAAAGAATTAAAGAGTTCTACCCCCTGAGATTTGTATAATATTTTTAATTGAAGGAAAAGAAATTTTTCGATTTTAAGAACTTGTGACATACTCTGCTGGCACTTAGTTGTGAGCTCTCGACTAGATTTGACGTCTGCAATACAGGGCTAATAAGGGTTTATTAAGAACCAAGGAGTTCTAGCCCCAGAGATTTGTTTGAAATTTTAAATAGAGTGAAATGTAATTTTTAGATTTTTTGACAGTGTGGCATGCTCTGCTGGCACTTTGTCGTGAGTTTTCGATTAGATTTAAGGTATGCAACACAGGCCTAATACGGATTTTTTAAGAACTAAGAAGTTCTAGCCCCAGAGATATGTATGAAATTTTAAATCAAGGGAAATGTAATTTTTCGATTTTTTGACATTGTTGCATGCTCTGCTGGCACTTTGTTGCGAGTTCTCAACTAGATTTGAGATCATAAATACAGTTTTGATACGGATCTATATGGAACCAAAGAGTTCTAGCCCTTGAGATTTGTATGAAATTTTAAACTGTGGGAAATGTAATTTTTTGATTTTTTTTACATTGTGGCATGCTCTGCTGGCACTTTGTTGCGAGTTCTCGACTAGATTTGAGATCATAAATACAGTTTTGATACGGATCTATTAAGAACCAAAGAGTTCTAGCCCCTGAGATTTGTATGAAATTTTAAATTGAGGGTAAGGTAATTTTTCGATTTTTTGAACTTGTGACATGCTCTGCTGGCACTTTGTTGTGAATTCTCGACTAGATTTGACGTCTGCAATACAGAAATAATGCGGATTTATTAAGTACTAAGAAGTTCTAGCCCCAGAGATTTGTATAAAATTTTAAATTGAGGGAAATGTAATTTTATTATTTTTTAACATTGTGACATGCTCTGCTGGTGCTTTGTTGTGAGTTCTCGACTTGATTTGAGATCCTTAATACAGTTTTGATACGGATCTATTAAGAACTAAAGAGTTCTAGCCCCTGAGATTTGTATGAAATTTTAAATTGAGGGAAAGGTAAATTATCGATTTTTTGACCTAATGACATGCTCTGCTGGCACTTTGTTGTGAGTTATCGACTAGATTTGAGATCACGATCTGATACGGAGATACGGATCTGTAAAGAACTAAAGAGTTCTACCCCCTGAGATTTGTATAATATTTTTAATTGAGGGAAAGGAAATTTTTCCATTTTAAGACCTTGTGACATACTCTGCTGGCACTTAGTTGTGAGTTCTCGACTAGATTTGACGTCTGCAATACAGGGCTAGTAAGGGTTTATTAAGAACCAAGGAGTTCTAGCCCCAGAGATTTGTTTGAAATTTTAAATAGAGGGAAATGTAATTTTTAGATTTATCGACAGTGTGGCATGCTCTGCTGGCACTTTGTTGTGAGTTGTAGACTAGATTTGAGGTTTGCAATACAGGGCTTATACGGATTTATTTAGAACTAAGGAGTTCCAGCCCCAGAGATTTGTATGAAATTTTAAATTGAGGGAAATGTAATTTTTGATTTTTGAGATTGTGGCATGCTCTGCTGGCACTTTGTTGTGAATTCTCAGTTTGATTTCAGATCTTAAATATAGTTTTGATACGGATCTGTAAAGAACTAAGGAGTTCTAGCCCCTGAGATTTGTGTGAAATTTTAAATTGTGGCAAAGATAATTTTTTGATATTGTGGCATGCTCTGCTGGCACTTTGTTGTGAGTTCTCGACTTGATTTGAGATCTTAAATACAGTTTTTAATACGGATCTGTAAAGAACTAAAGAGTTCTACCCCCTGAGATTTGTATAATATTTTTAATTGAGGGAAAGGTAATTTTTCGATTTTAAGACTTTGTGACATACTCTGCTGGCACTTTGTTGTGAGTTTTCGACTAGATTTGACGTCTGCAATACAGGGCTAATAAGGGTTCATTAAGAACCAAGGAATTCTAGCCCCAGAGATTTGTTTGAAATTTGAAATTGAGGGAAATGTAATTTTTTGATTTTTTGACAGTGTGGCATGCTCTGCTGGCACTTTGTTGTGAGTTCTCGACTAGATTTGAGGTCTGCAACACAGGGCTTATACGGGTTTTTTAAGAACTTAGGAGTTCTAGCCCCATAGATTTGTATGAAATTTTAAATTAAGGGAAATGTAATTTTTTGATTTTTTAATATTGTTGCATGCTCTGCTGGCACTTTGTTGTGAGTTCTAGACTAGATTTGACCTCTGCAATACAGGGCTAATACGGGTTTATTAAGGACCAAGGAGTTCTAGCCCCTGAGATTTGTATGAAATTTTTAATTGAGGCAAAGGTAATGTTTTCAATTTTGTGACCTAATGACATGCTCTGCTGGCAGTTTGTTGTGAGTTTTCGACTAGATTTGAGGTCTGCAATACAGGACTAATACGGATTTAGTAAGAACTAAGGAGTTCCAGCGCCAGAGATTTGTATGCAATTTTAAATTGAAGGTAATGCAATGTTTAGATTTTTTGATATTGTAGCATGCTCTGCTGGCACTTTGTTGTGAGTTCTCGACTTGATTTCAGATCTTAAATACAGTTTTGATACGGATCTGTTAAGAACTAAAGAGTTCTAGCCCCTGAGTTTCTTATGAAGTTTTAAATTGAGGCAACGGTAATTTTTTAATTTTTTGACATTGTGGCATGCTTTGCTGGCACTTTGTTGTGATTTCTCGACTAGATTTGACGTCTGCAATACAGGGCTTATACGCGTTTATTAAGAACCAAGGAGTTTTTGCCCCAGAGATTTGTATGAAATTTTAAATTGAGGGAAATGTAATTTTTTGATTTTTTGACATTGTGGCATGCTCTGCTGGCACTTTGTTGTGAGTTCTAGACTAGATTTGACGTCTGCAATACAGGGCTAATACGGGTTTATGAAGGACCAAGGAGTTATAGCCCCAGAGATTTGTATGAAATTTTAAATTGAGGGAAATGTAATTTTTAGATTTTTTGACAGTGTGGCATGCTCTGCTGGCACTTTGTCGTGAGTTTTCGATTAGATTTAAGGTATGCAACACAGGGCTAATACGGATTTTTTAAGAACTAAGAAGTTCTAGCCCCAGAGATATGTATGAAATTTTAAATCAAGGGAAATGTAATTTTTCGATTTTTTGACATTGTTGCATGCTCTGCTGGCACTTTGTTGCGAGTTCTCAACTAGATTTGAGATCATGAATACAGTTTTGATACGGATCTATATGGAACCAAAGAGTTCTAGCCCTTGAGATTTGTATGAAATTTTAAACTGTGGGAAATGTAATTTTTTGATTTTTTTTACATTGTGGCATGCTCTGCTGGCACTTTGTTGCGAGTTCTCGACTAGATTTGAGATCATAAATACAGTTTTGATACGGATCTATTAAGAACCAAAGAGTTCTAGCCCCTGAGATTTGTATGAAATTTTAAATTGAGGGTAAGGTAATTTTTCGATTTTTTGAACTTGTGACATGCTCTGCTGGCACTTTGTTGTGAATTCTCGACTAGATTTGACGTCTGCAATACAGAAATAATGCGGATTTATTAAGTACTAAGAAGTTCTAGCCCCAGAGATTTGTATAAAATTTTAAATTGAGGGAAATGTAATTTTATTATTTTTTAACATTGTGACATGCTCTGCTGGTGCTTTGTTGTGAGTTCTCGACTTGATTTGAGATCCTTAATACAGTTTTGATACGGATCTATTAAGAACTAAAGAGTTCTAGCCCCTGAGATTTGTATGAAATTTTAAATTGAGGGAAAGGTAAATTATCGATTTTTTGACCTAATGACATGCTCTGCTGGCACTTTGTTGTGAGTTATCGACTAGATTTGAGATCACGATCTGATACGGAGATACGGATCTGTAAAGAACTAAAGAGTTCTACCCCCTGAGATTTGTATAATATTTTTAATTGAGGGAAAGGAAATTTTTCCATTTTAAGACCTTGTGACATACTCTGCTGGCACTTAGTTGTGAGTTCTCGACTAGATTTGACGTCTGCAATACAGGGCTAGTAGGGGTTTATTAAGAACCAAGGAGTTCTAGCCCCAAAGATTTGTTTGAAATTTTAAATAGAGGGAAATGTAATTTTTTGATCTTTTGACATTGTGGCATGCTCTGCTGGCACTTTGTTGTGAGTTCTCGACTTGATTTCAGATCTTAAATACAGTTTTGATACGGATCTGTTAAGAACTAAAGAGTTCTAGCCCCTGAGTTTCTTATGAAGTTTTAAATTGAGGCAACGGTAATTTTTTGATTTTTTGACATTGTGGCATGCTTTGCTGGCACTTTGTTGTGATTTCTCGACTAGATTTGACGTCTGCAATACAGGGCTTATACGCGTTTATTAAGAACCAAGGAGTTTTTGCCCCAGAGATTTGTATGAAATTTTAAATTGAGGGAAATGTAATTTTTTGATTTTTTGACATTGTGGCATGCTCTGCTGGCACTTTGTTCCGAGTTCTAGACTAGATTTGACGTCTGCAATACAGGGCTAATACGGGTTTATGAAGGACCAAGGAGTTATAGCCCCAGAGATTTGTATGAAATTTTAAATTGAGGGAAATGTAATTTTTTGATTTTTTGACATTGTGGCATGCTCTGCTGGCACTTTGTTGCGAGTTCTCGAATAGATTTGACGTCTGCAATACAGGGCTAATACGGGTTCATTAAGAACCAAGGAGTTTAGCCCCAGAGATTTGTATGAAATTTTAATTTTTGGGAAATGTAATTTTTTGATTTTTTGACATTGTGGCATGCTCTGCTGGCACATTGTTGCGAGTTCTCGAATAGATTTGACGTCTGCAATACAGGGCTAATACGGGTTCATTAAGAACCAAGGAGTTTAGCTCCAGTGATTTGTATGAAATTTTAAATTGATGGAAATGTTATTTTTTGATTTTTTGACATTGTGGCATGCTCTGCTGGCACTTTGTTTTGAGTTCTAGACTAGATTTGACCTCTGCAATACAGAGCTAATACGGGTTTATTAAGGACCAAGGAGTTATAGCCCCAGAGATTTGTATGAAATTTTAAATTGAGGGAAATGTAATTTTTTGATTTTTTGACATTGTGGCATGCTCTGTTGGCACTTTGTTGTGAGTTCTCGACTTGATTTGAGGTCTGCAATACAGGGCGCATACGGATTTATTAAGAACTGAGAAGTTCTAGCCCCAGAGATTTGTATGAAATTTTAATTTGTGGGAAATGTAATTTTTTGATTTTTTGACATTGTGGCATGCTCTGCTGGCACTTTGTTCCGAGTTCTCGACTAGATTTGAGATCATAAATACAGTTTTGATACGGATCTGTAAAGAATTAAAGAGTTCTACCCCCTGAGATTTGTATAATATTTTTAATTGAGGGAAAAGAAATTTTTCGATTTTAAGAACTTGTGACATACTCTGCTGTCACTTAGTTGTGAGCTCTCGACTAGATTTGACGTCTGCAATACAGGGCTAATAAGGGTTTATTAAGAACCAAGGAGTTCTAGCCCCAGAGATTTGTCTGAAATTTTAAATAGAGTGAAATGTAATTTTTAGATTTTTTGACAGTGTGGCATGCTCTGCTGGCACTTTGTCGTGAGTTTTCGACTAGATTTAAGGTATGCAACACAGGGCTAATACGGATTTTTTAAAAACTGAGAAGTTCTAGCCCCAGAGATATGTATGAAATTTTAAATCAAGGGAAATGTAATTTTCGATTTTTTGACATTGTTGCATGCTCTGCTGGCACTTTGTTGCGAGTTCTCAACTAGATTTGAGATCATAAATACAGTTTTGATACGGATCTATATGGAACCAAAGAGTTCTAGCCCTTGAGATTTGTATGAAATTTTAAACTGTGGGAAATGTAATTTTTTGATTTTTTTTACATTGTGGCATGCTCTGCTGGCACTTTGTTGCGAGTTCTCGACTAGATTTGAGATCATAAATACAGTTTTGATACGGATCTATTAAGAACCAAAGAGTTCTAGCCCCTGAGATTTGTATGAAATTTTAAATTGAGGGTAAGGTAATTTTTCGATTTTTTGAACTTGTGACATGCTCTGCTGGCACTTTGTTGTGAATTCTCGACTAGATTTGACGTCTGCAATACAGAAATAATGCGGATTTATTAAGTACTAAGAAGTTCTAGCCCCAGAGATTTGTATAAAATTTTAAATTGAGGGAAATGTAATTTTATTATTTTTTAACATTTTGACATGCTCTGCTGGTGCTTTGTTGTGAGTTCTCGACTTGATTTGAGATCCTTAATACAGTTTTGATACGGATCTATTAAGAACTAAAGAGTTCTAGCCCCTGAGATTTGTATGAAATTTTAAATTGAGGGAAAGGTAAATTTTCGATTTTTTGACCTAATGACATGCTCTGCTGGCACTTTGTTGTGAGTTATCGACTATATTTGAGATCACGATCTGATACGGAGATACGAATCTGAAAGAACTAAAGAGTTCTACCCCCTGAGATTTGTATAATATTTTTAATTGAGGGAAAGGAAATTTTTCCATTTAAAGACCTTGTGACATACTCTGCTGGCACTTAGTTGTGAGTTCTCGACTAGATTTGACGTCTGCAATACAGGACTAGTAAGGGTTTATTAAGAACCAAGGAGTTCTAGCCCCAGAGATTTGTTTGAAATTTTAAATAGAGGGAAATGTAATGTTTAGATTTATCGACAGTGTGGCATGCTCTGCTGGCACTTTGTTGTGAGTTGTAGACTAGATTTGAGGTTTGCAATACAGGGCTTATACGGATTTATTTAGAACTAAGGAGTTCCAGCCCCAGAGATTTGTATGAAATTTTAAATTGAGGGAAATGTAAATTTTGATTTTTGAGATTGTGGCATGCTCTGCTGGCACTTTGTTGTGAATTCTCGGTTTGATTTCAGATCTTAAATATAGTTTTGATACGGATCTGTTAAGAACTAAGGAGTTCTAGCCCCTGAGATTTGTATGAAATTTTAAATTATGGCAAAGATAATTTTTTGATATTGTGGCATGCACTGCTGGCACTTTGTTGTGAGTTCTCGACTAGATTTGAGATCTTAAATACAGTTTTTAATACGGATCTGTAAAGAACTAAAGAGTTCTACCCCCTGAGATTTGTATAATATTTTTAATTGAGGGAAAGGTAATTTTTCGATTTTAAGACCTTGTGACATGCTCTGCTGGCACTTTGTTGTGAGTTATCGACTAGATTTGAGATCACGATCTGATACGGAGATACGGATCTGTAAAGAACTAAAGAGTTCTACCCCCTGAGATTTGTATAATATTTTTAATTGAGGGAAAGGAAATTTTTCCATTTTAAGACCTTGTGACATACTCTGCTGGCACTTAGTTGTGAGTTCTCGACTAGATTTGACGTCTGCAATACAGGGCTAGTAGGGGTTTATTAAGAACCAAGGAGTTCTAGCCCCAGAGATTTGTTTGAAATTTTAAATAGAGGGAAATGTAATTTTTTGATCTTTTGACATTGTGGCATGCTCTGCTGGCACTTTGTTGTGAGTTCTCGACTTGATTTCAGATCTTAAATACAGTTTTGATACGGATCTGTTAAGAACTAAAGAGTTCTAGCCCCTGAGTTTCTTATGAAGTTTTAAATTGAGGCAACGGTAATTTTTTGATTTTTTGACATTGTGGCATGCTTTGCTGGCACTTTGTTGTGATTTCTCGACTAGATTTGACGTCTGCAATACAGGGCTTATACGCGTTTATTAAGAACCAAGGAGTTTTTGCCCCAGAGATTTGTATGAAATTTTAAATTGATGGAAATGTAATTTTTTGATTTTTTGACATTGTGGCATGCTCTGCTGGCACTTTGTTCCGAGTTCTAGACTAGATTTGACGTCTGCAATACAGGGCTAATACGGGTTTATGAAGGACCAAGGAGTTATAGCCCCAGAGATTTGTATGAAATTTTAAATTGAGGGAAATGTAATTTTTTGATTTTTTGACATTGTGGCATGCTCTGCTGGCACTTTGTTGCGAGTTCTCGAATAGATTTGACGTCTGCAATACAGGGCTAATACGGGTTCATTAAGAACCAAGGAGTTTAGCCCCAGAGATTTGTATGAAATTTTAATTTTTGGGAAATGTAATTTTTTGATTTTTTGACATTGTGGCATGCTCTGCTGGCACATTGTTGCGAGTTCTCGAATAGATTTGACGTCTGCAATACAGGGCTAATACGGGTTCATTAAGAACCAAGGAGTTTAGCTCCAGTGATTTGTATGAAATTTTAAATTGATGGAAATGTTATTTTTTGATTTTTTGACATTGTGGCATGCTCTGCTGGCACTTTGTTTTGAGTTCTAGACTAGATTTGACCTCTGCAATACAGAGCTAATACGGGTTTATTAAGGACCAAGGAGTTATAGCCCCAGAGATTTGTATGAAATTTTAAATTGAGGGAAATGTAATTTTTTGATTTTTTGACATTGTGGCATGCTCTGTTGGCACTTTGTTGTGAGTTCTCGACTTGATTTGAGGTCTGCAATACAGGGCGCATACGGATTTATTAAGAACTGAGAAGTTCTAGCCCCAGAGATTTGTATGAAATTTTAATTTGTGGGAAATGTAATTTTTTGATTTTTTGACATTGTGGCATGCTCTGCTGGCACTTTGTTCCGAGTTCTCGACTAGATTTGAGATCATAAATACAGTTTTGATACGGATCTGTAAAGAATTAAAGAGTTCTACCCCCTGAGATTTGTATAATATTTTTAATTGAGGGAAAAGAAATTTTTCGATTTTAAGAACTTGTGACATACTCTGCTGTCACTTAGTTGTGAGCTCTCGACTAGATTTGACGTCTGCAATACAGGGCTAATAAGGGTTTATTAAGAACCAAGGAGTTCTAGCCCCAGAGATTTGTCTGAAATTTTAAATAGAGTGAAATGTAATTTTTAGATTTTTTGACAGTGTGGCATGCTCTGCTGGCACTTTGTCGTGAGTTTTCGACTAGATTTAAGGTATGCAACACAGGGCTAATACGGATTTTTTAAAAACTGAGAAGTTCTAGCCCCAGAGATATGTATGAAATTTTAAATCAAGGGAAATGTAATTTTCGATTTTTTGACATTGTTGCATGCTCTGCTGGCACTTTGTTGCGAGTTCTCAACTAGATTTGAGATCATAAATACAGTTTTGATACGGATCTATATGGAACCAAAGAGTTCTAGCCCTTGAGATTTGTATGAAATTTTAAACTGTGGGAAATGTAATTTTTTGATTTTTTTTACATTGTGGCATGCTCTGCTGGCACTTTGTTGCGAGTTCTCGACTAGATTTGAGATCATAAATACAGTTTTGATACGGATCTATTAAGAACCAAAGAGTTCTAGCCCCTGAGATTTGTATGAAATTTTAAATTGAGGGTAAGGTAATTTTTCGATTTTTTGAACTTGTGACATGCTCTGCTGGCACTTTGTTGTGAATTCTCGACTAGATTTGACGTCTGCAATACAGAAATAATGCGGATTTATTAAGTACTAAGAAGTTCTAGCCCCAGAGATTTGTATAAAATTTTAAATTGAGGGAAATGTAATTTTATTATTTTTTAACATTGTGACATGCTCTGCTGGTGCTTTGTTGTGAGTTCTCGACTTGACTTGAGATCCTTAATACAGTTTTGATACGGATCTATAAAGAACTAAAGAGTTCTACCCCCTGCGATTTGTATAATATTTTTAATGGAGGGAAAGGTTATTTTTCGATTTTAAGACCTTGTTACATACTCTGCTGGCACTTAGTTGTGAGTTTTCGACTAGATTTGACGTCTGCAATACAGGGCTAATAAGGGTTCATTAAGAACCAAGGACTTCTAGCCCCAGAGATTTGTTTGAAATTTTAAATAGAGGGAAATGTAATGTTTAGATTTATCGACAGTGTGGCATGCTCTGCTGGCACTTTGTTGTGAGTTGTAGACTAGATTTGAGGTTTGCAATACAGGGCTTATACGGATTTATTTAGAACTAAGGAGTTCCAGCCCCAGAGATTTGTATGAAATTTTAAATTGAGGGAAATGTAAATTTTGATTTTTGAGATTGTGGCATGCTCTGCTGGCACTTTGTTGTGAATTCTCGGTTTGATTTCAGATCTTAAATATAGTTTTGATACGGATCTGTTAAGAACTAAGGAGTTCTAGCCCCTGAGATTTGTATGAAATTTTAAATTATGGCAAAGATAATTTTTTGATATTGTGGCATGCACTGCTGGCACTTTGTTGTGAGTTCTCGACTAGATTTGAGATCTTAAATACAGTTTTTAATACGGATCTGTAAAGAACTAAAGAGTTCTACCCCCTGAGATTTGTATAATATTTTTAATTGAGGGAAAGGTAATTTTTCGATTTTAAGACCTTGTGACATGCTCTGCTGGCACTTTGTTGTGAGTTATCGACTAGATTTGAGATCACGATCTGATACGGAGATACGGATCTGTAAAGAACTAAAGAGTTCTACCCCCTGAGATTTGTATAATATTTTTAATTGAGGGAAAGGAAATTTTTCCATTTTAAGACCTTGTGACATACTCTGCTGGCACTTAGTTGTGAGTTCTCGACTAGATTTGACGTCTGCAATACAGGGCTAGTAGGGGTTTATTAAGAACCAAGGAGTTCTAGCCCCAGAGATTTGTTTGAAATTTTAAATAGAGGGAAATGTAATTTTTTGATCTTTTGACATTGTGGCATGCTCTGCTGGCACTTTGTTGTGAGTTCTCGACTTGATTTCAGATCTTAAATACAGTTTTGATACGGATCTGTTAAGAACTAAAGAGTTCTAGCCCCTGAGTTTCTTATGAAGTTTTAAATTGAGGCAACGGTAATTTTTTGATTTTTTGACATTGTGGCATGCTTTGCTGGCACTTTGTTGTGATTTCTCGACTAGATTTGACGTCTGCAATACAGGGCTTATACGCGTTTATTAAGAACCAAGGAGTTTTTGCCCCAGAGATTTGTATGAAATTTTAAATTGAGGGAAATGTAATTTTTTGATTTTTTGACATTGTGGCATGCTCTGCTGGCACTTTGTTCCGAGTTCTAGACTAGATTTGACGTCTGCAATACAGGGCTAATACGGGTTTATGAAGGACCAAGGAGTTATAGCCCCAGAGATTTGTATGAAATTTTAAATTGAGGGAAATGTAATTTTTTGATTTTTTGACATTGTGGCATGCTCTGCTGGCACTTTGTTGCGAGTTCTCGAATAGATTTGACGTCTGCAATACAGGGCTAATACGGGTTCATTAAGAACCAAGGAGTTTAGCCCCAGAGATTTGTATGAAATTTTAATTTTTGGGAAATGTAATTTTTTGATTTTTTGACATTGTGGCATGCTCTGCTGGCACATTGTTGCGAGTTCTCGAATAGATTTGACGTCTGCAATACAGGGCTAATACGGGTTCATTAAGAACCAAGGAGTTTAGCTCCAGTGATTTGTATGAAATTTTAAATTGATGGAAATGTTATTTTTTGATTTTTTGACATTGTGGCATGCTCTGCTGGCACTTTGTTTTGAGTTCTAGACTAGATTTGACCTCTGCAATACAGAGCTAATACGGGTTTATTAAGGACCAAGGAGTTATAGCCCCAGAGATTTGTATGAAATTTTAAATTGAGGGAAATGTAATTTTTTGATTTTTTGACATTGTGGCATGCTCTGTTGGCACTTTGTTGTGAGTTCTCGACTTGATTTGAGGTCTGCAATACAGGGCGCATACGGATTTATTAAGAACTGAGAAGTTCTAGCCCCAGAGATTTGTATGAAATTTTAATTTGTGGGAAATGTAATTTTTTGATTTTTTGACATTGTGGCATGCTCTGCTGGCACTTTGTTCCGAGTTCTCGACTAGATTTGAGATCATAAATACAGTTTTGATACGGATCTGTAAAGAATTAAAGAGTTCTACCCCCTGAGATTTGTATAATATTTTTAATTGAGGGAAAAGAAATTTTTCGATTTTAAGAACTTGTGACATACTCTGCTGTCACTTAGTTGTGAGCTCTCGACTAGATTTGACGTCTGCAATACAGGGCTAATAAGGGTTTATTAAGAACCAAGGAGTTCTAGCCCCAGAGATTTGTCTGAAATTTTAAATAGAGTGAAATGTAATTTTTAGATTTTTTGACAGTGTGGCATGCTCTGCTGGCACTTTGTCGTGAGTTTTCGACTAGATTTAAGGTATGCAACACAGGGCTAATACGGATTTTTTAAAAACTGAGAAGTTCTAGCCCCAGAGATATGTATGAAATTTTAAATCAAGGGAAATGTAATTTTCGATTTTTTGACATTGTTGCATGCTCTGCTGGCACTTTGTTGCGAGTTCTCAACTAGATTTGAGATCATAAATACAGTTTTGATACGGATCTATATGGAACCAAAGAGTTCTAGCCCTTGAGATTTGTATGAAATTTTAAACTGTGGGAAATGTAATTTTTTGATTTTTTTTACATTGTGGCATGCTCTGCTGGCACTTTGTTGCGAGTTCTCGACTAGATTTGAGATCATAAATACAGTTTTGATACGGATCTATTAAGAACCAAAGAGTTCTAGCCCCTGAGATTTGTATGAAATTTTAAATTGAGGGTAAGGTAATTTTTCGATTTTTTGAACTTGTGACATGCTCTGCTGGCACTTTGTTGTGAATTCTCGACTAGATTTGACGTCTGCAATACAGAAATAATGCGGATTTATTAAGTACTAAGAAGTTCTAGCCCCAGAGATTTGTATAAAATTTTAAATTGAGGGAAATGTAATTTTATTATTTTTTAACATTTTGACATGCTCTGCTGGTGCTTTGTTGTGAGTTCTCGACTTGATTTGAGATCCTTAATACAGTTTTGATACGGATCTATTAAGAACTAAAGAGTTCTAGCCCCTGAGATTTGTATGAAATTTTAAATTGAGGGAAAGGTAAATTTTCGATTTTTTGACCTAATGACATGCTCTGCTGGCACTTTGTTGTGAGTTATCGACTATATTTGAGATCACGATCTGATACGGAGATACGGATCTGAAAGAACTAAAGAGTTCTACCCCCTGAGATTTGTATAATATTTTTAATTGAGGGAAAGGAAATTTTTCCATTTAAAGACCTTGTGACATACTCTGCTGGCACTTAGTTGTGAGTTCTCGACTAGATTTGACGTCTGCAATACAGGACTAGTAAGGGTTTATTAAGAACCAAGGAGTTCTAGCCCCAGAGATTTGTTTGAAATTTTAAATAGAGGGAAATGTAATGTTTAGATTTATCGACAGTGTGGCATGCTCTGCTGGCACTTTGTTGTGAGTTGTAGACTAGATTTGAGGTTTGCAATACAGGGCTTATACGGATTTATTTAGAACTAAGGAGTTCCAGCCCCAGAGATTTGTATGAAATTTTAAATTGAGGGAAATGTAAATTTTGATTTTTGAGATTGTGGCATGCTCTGCTGGCACTTTGTTGTGAATTCTCGGTTTGATTTCAGATCTAAAATATAGTTTTGATACGGATCTGTTAAGAACTAAGGAGTTCTAGCCCCTGAGATTTGTATGAAATTTTAAATTATGGCAAAGATAATTTTTTGATATTGTGGCATGCACTGCTGGCACTTTGTTGTGAGTTCTCGACTAGATTTGAGATCTTAAATACAGTTTTTAATACGGATCTGTAAAGAACTAAAGAGTTCTACCCCCTGAGATTTGTATAATATTTTTAATTGAGGGAAAGGTAATTTTTCGATTTTAAGACCTTGTGACATACTCTGCTGGCACTTAGTTGTGAGTTTTCGACTAGATTTGACGTCTGCAATACAGGGCTTATAAGAGTTCATTAAGAACCAAGGAATTCTAGCCCCAGAGATTTGTTTGAAATTTTAAATTGAGGGAAATGTAATTTTTTGATTTTTTGACAGTGTGGCATGCTCTGCTGGCACTTTGTTGTGAGTTCTCGACTAGATTTGAGGTCTGCAACACAGGGCTAATACGGATTTTTTAAGGACTAAGGAGTTCTAGCCCCAGAGATTTGTATGAAATTTTAAATTAAGGGAAATGTAATTTTTTGATTTTTTAATATTGTTGCATGCTCTGCTGGCACTTTGTTGTGAGTTCTCGACTAGATTTTAGATTTTAAATACAGTTTTGATACGGACCTGTTAAGGACTAAGGAGTTCTAGCCCCTGAGATTTGTATGAAATTTTTAATTGAGGCAAAGGTAATGTTTTCAATTTTGTGACCTAATGACATGCTCTGCTGGCAGTTTGTTGTGAGTTTTTGACTAGATTTGAGGTCTGCAATACAGGACTAATACGGATTTAGTAAAAACTAAGGAGTTCTAGCGCCAGAGATTTGTATGCAATTTTAAATTGAAGGTAATGTAATTTTTAGATTTTTTGATATTGTAGCATGCTCTGCTGGCACTTTGTTGTGAGTTCTCGACTTGATTTCAGATCTTAAATACAGTTTTGATACGGATCTGTTAAGAACTAAAGAGTTCTAGCCCCTGAGTTTCTAATGAAGTTTTAAATTGAGGCAACGGTAATGTTTTGATTTTTTGACATTGTGGCATGCTTTGCTGGCACTTTGTTGTGATTTCTCGACTAGATTTGACGTCTGCAATACAGGGCTTATACGCGTTTATTAAGAACCAAGGAGTTTTTGCCCCAGAGATTTGTATGAAATTTTAAATTGAGGGAAATGTATTTTTTTTATTTTTTGACATTGTGGCATGCTCTGCTGGCACTTTGTTGTGAGTTCTCGACTTGATTTCAGATCTTAAATACAGTTTTGATACGGATCTGTTAAGTACTAAAGAATTCTAGCCCCTGAGATTTGTATGAAATTTTAAATTGAGGCAAAGGTAGTTTTTTGATTTTTTGACATTGTGGCATGCTCTGCTGGCACTTTGTTGTGAGTTATCGACTAGATTTGACGTCTGCAGTACAGGGCTAGTACGGGTTTATTAAGAGCCAAGGAGTTCTAGCCCCAGAGATTTGTATGAAATTTTAAATTGAGGGAAATGTAATTTTTTGATCTTTTGACATTGTGGCATGCTCTGCTGGCACTTTGTTGTGAGTTCTCGACTTGATTTGAGGTCTGCAATACAGGGCTTATACGGATTTATTAAGAACTGAGAAGTTCTAGCCCCAGAGATTTGTATGAAATTTTAATTTGTGGGAAATGTAATTTTTCGATTTTTTGACATTGTGGCATGCTCTGCTGGCACTTTGTTGCGAGTTCTCGACTGTATTTGAGAACATAAATACAGTTTTGATACGGATCTATTAAGAACCAAAGAGTTCTAGCCCCTGAGATTTGTATGAAATTTTTAAGTGTGGGAAATGTAATTTTTTGATTTTTTGACATTGTGGCATGCTCTGCTGGTACTTTGTTGCGAGTTCTCGACTAGATTTGAGATCATAAATACAGTTTTGGTACGGATTTATTAAGAACCAAAGAGTCCTAGCCCCTGAGATTTGTATGAAATTTTAAATTGAGGGAAAGGTAATTTTTCGATTTTTTTAACTTGTGACATGCTCTGCTGGCATTTTGTTGTGAATTCTCGACTAGATATAAAGTTTGCAATACAGGACTAATACGGATTTATTAAGAACTAAGAAGTTCTAGCCCCAGAGATTTGTATAAAAATTTAAATTGAGGGAAATGTAATTTTATTATTTTTTAACATTGTGACATGCTCTGCTGGTGCTTTGTTGTGAGTTCTCGACTTGACTTGAGATCCTTAATACAGTTTTGATACGGATCTATAAAGAACTAAAGAGTTCTACCCCCTGCGATTTGTATAATATTTTTAATGGAGGGAAAGGTTATTTTTCGATTTTAAGACCTTGTTACATACTCTGCTGGCACTTAGTTGTGAGTTTTCGACTAGATTTGACGTCTGCAATACAGGGCTAATAAGGGTTCATTAAGAACCAAGGACTTCTAGCCCCAGAGATTTGTTTGAAATTTTAAATTGAGGGAAATGTAATTTTTTGATTTTTTGACAGTGTGGCATGCTCTGCTGTCACTTTGTTGTGAGTTCTCGACTAGATTTGAGGTCTGCAACACAGGGCTTATACGGATTTTTTAAGAACTAAGGAGTTCTAGCCCCAGGGATTTGTATGAAATTTTAAATTGAGGGAAATGTAATTTTTGATTTTTGAGATTGTGGCATGCTTTGCTGGCACTTTGTTGTGAGTTCTCAGTTTGATTCCAGATCTTAAATATAGTTTTGATACGGATCTGTTAAGAACTAAGGAGTTCTAGCCCCTGAGATTTGTATGAAATTTTAAATTGTGGCAAAGATAATTTTTTGATATTGTGGCATGCTCTGCTGGCACTTTGTTGTGAGTTCTCGACTAGATTTGAGATCTTAAATACAGTTTTTAATACGGATCTGTAAAGAACTAAAGAGTTCTACCCCCTGAGATTTGTATAATATTTTTAAATGAGGGAAATGTAATTTTTTGATTTTTGGACATTGTGGCATGCTCTGCTGGCACTTTGTTGTGAGTTCTCGACTTGATTTCAGATCGTTAATACAGTTTTGATACGGATCTGTTAAGTACTAAAGAATTCTAGCCCCTGAGATTTGTATGAAATTTTAAATTGAGGCAAAGGTAGTTTTTTGATTTTTTGACATTGTCGCATGCTCTGCTGGCACTTTGTTGTTAGTTATCGACTAGATTTGACGTCTGCAGTACAGGGCTAATACGGGTTTATTAAGAGCCAAGGAGTTCTAGCCCCAGAGATTTGCTTAAATTTAAGAATCGTAGTGACATTGTTAGTTTCTCTGTTGAACGGACAGTTGAAATAGCCTGTGTGGAGTTGGGCCAACTTCTTGTTTTGAGTGTGTATAGGCCAGCATCATCCTGCTATGACAACTTTGAAAGTGTCATGGATGATGTGTTACGGAAGCTATGCCAATAAAATAAATCTATAATAGTAGGTGGCGATTTTAATATTAATTTACTAGAAGATTCCCTGAATTGCCACAAAATTAAGAATTTGTTCAAGTCATATAATCTTGCATGCTTATTTTTGGAACCCACCAGGATAACTTCCACGACATCTACTTGTATAGACAATATATTTACAGATATTGTACCAGTTAGAAAGCAAATAATTAACAAATTAACATCAGATCATTGTGGACAATCTATAACATTTGCTATGCAGTCTAAAAAAGTAGGTAGAAAGGAATTGAGTGTGGTGCCAAAAACTTTGCGTCGTCTGGAGGGACTTAAGGATAAACTCACAAGTACATTACCATACTTATGCTATAATAACGATCCTAATAAGTCGTACAATTCTTTCTTTGACATGTACTGTACTATATTCAATTCTATCTTTGTCCCTAAGAGGATCTCAGTTGCTGGTACTACATCCTTCAGTGAATGGGCAACCACTGGAATTTATAAAAGTAGAAATAAGCTTTACGAATTATATGAACAGAAAGTAATTAATAAAAATGATGAACAATTTTGTCAATATGTAAGAAATTATTCCAAGTTATTTAAAAAGATTTGTCGTGAAGCTAAGACACTTTATTTAAAATCAAAAATTAAAAACAGTGACAATAAAATAAAAGCAACATGGGATATTATAAACAATGAGACTGGAAGGGTCAAGATTAAAAGTAACGATTACACTCTTCAATTAAATAAAAAGATATTAAAGTCAGATTTTGAGGTTGCCACAGCATTTGAAAATTTCTTCACAGACATTCCAGTCTCAACCACTAAATCCCTCAACTCGTCCCCTAATGACGCCGAATCTCTATTGAAACAAAATGTCAATAGGTGTAACATTGAATTTAGTTTTAGTTATGTCACTGACAGAGATATTGTAAAAACTTTTAATACCCTTAATTTGAAGAAGACTAGTGATCTTTGGGGCAATTCTGTTGTGATTACGAAATCTATAATCAACACAGTAGCACCGGAACTGGCAATGATTTTCAATAGATGCATTGACTGTGGTGTGTTTCCTGATCAAATGAAAAGTAGTAAAGTAATTCCGTTATTTAAATCAGGTAGCACATCTGACCCCACAAATTATAAGCCAATATCTGTGCTACCCACGTTTATTAAAATTTTTGAAAAATTAATTCTAGGTCAGCTTCAAATTCATTTTAATAACAATAAGCTGTTACATGAAAAACAATTTGGTTTTACTAGGGGTCGCTCAACTACCGATGCTGGAGTTGAGCTTTTAGATAGTATTTTTGATGCCTGGGAGGAGTCGCATGATGTTCTGGGAGTCTTTTGTGACTTATCTAAGGCTTTTGATTGCGTGTTTCATGAAACATTGATCAGGAAATTACATTACTATGGAGTTAAGAACACTGCTTTGGATCTCCTAACATCATATTTGAGTAATAGGATACAGAGAGTTGAGGTAAATGGAAAAGTTTCTATGGGTTCAGTGGTCACAATGGGAGTGCCGCAAGGTTCAATTCTTGGTCCATTCCTTTTCCTTGTATATATTAATGATTTGCCATACATTATGCAAAATAATGAAGAGATAGTGTTATTTGCTGATGATACATCACTAATTTTTAAACTAAGACGACAACAATCAAATAATGACGATGTAAATAACGCTCTCTCTAAAGTAGTTAAATGGTTTACAGCTAACAATTTACTGTTAAATGAGAGAAAAACAAAATGTATACGATTTTCAAGACCGAATGTAAAACAAGTTAAACCTAACATATGTTTGAATGGAGAAGAGTTGGATCTTATAGATAACACCGTATTCTTAGGCATAACCTTAGATTCTAAGCTACAGTGGGGCCCACATATAGGTCAGTTGTCGAATAGACTTAGCTCTGCAGCATACGCGGTTTACAAAATTCGTCAGTTAACTGATATAGATACGGCCAGATTAGTATATTTTAGTTATTTCCACAGCATAATGTCATATGGCATTTTATTATGGGGCAACGCAGCTAACATTCAAACCGTGTTTGTACTGCAGAAGCGGGCTATTCGTGCAATCTACAGTCTCGGTTTAAGGCATTCACTGAGGGAAAAATTTTAAGAAATTAAGATAATGACTGTCGCATCTCAATACATTTATGAGAACTTGTTATATGTCAGGAAAAATATAAATATGTTTTCTAAATTCAGCGACATTCATAATTTAAACACACGAAATAAAAACAAACTTGTTCTACCTTCAACTAGACTACAAAAAATAAGTAACTCATACAAGTGTCAAAGCATACGTTTTTACAACAAAATTCCAGGCAATATTCAGGAACTAAGTATTAATAAATTCAAAGTATTTATTAAACAGAGCTTGTGTTCAAAAGCTTATTACACAGTTAAAGATTATTCAGTAGACAAAAATGCCTGGAATTGAGTTTAAAAATTATGAATTTTGACATTTTGAAATTAGTGACATGATATTTTTATTTACATTTGTAATACCTACTTATAATTTTACATTTTGACATTTTTAATTTGACATTTGTAATTTTATTTATTTTGTTTTGCCATTGTTTGATTTGACATTGTTATTTTATTTATTTTCTTTTGACATTTAAAATTACTTAAGTAATATATTATTATTCATAAATTGACATTCAATAATTTTTTCTGACATTTAATAATATTTTCTGATATTTTAAATATATGACATTTTATTGTTTAATTTTTTATTATTTTTACTTAATTTTTGCAACATGTATTTTACTGTGTATTAGCATGTAAAGTTGTGAGTACGATGTGGGCATTATTAAACATATAAACAAATAGTTGTGGCAACCTGTCTGATGGCTTAGGCTGACATGCTTATGCATACACCTTCTGATGGCGTGGAGGCATAGTGATACAGATCGTGCTGGCTCCCTCAATTAAGGTTGAGCCGTACGATTGTTGTTGAATGCGGGCCATCAGTGGGCCGAGTCAGTCAAAAGCGTCAGATAATTTCCTGCATTGTACTTGCATACTAAACCCTTTTTTGTCTGGACTTTAAAAGATGAAGAAAAGACTAAAGAAATTGAAGTGACAAAAAAAACAATGACTCTGAGTTTGTTTCGGCCTTTCTTCTCAAGAAGTCATTTAGCTAGGAAAAGCCGGCTTCATCTAGAATAGGGTTTTGACATGTATAAGTGTTGTAAACAACCAAAATGCAGAAATAAATATGTCTTTATGTCTTTAAAGAATACTAACCGCACGAGGCGAGGCGGTGCGGAGTGGGTGCCGGGTGGCTCTAATGAGCGTTGACCTTTAATGACATAATTATGATATGCTAACTGATCCAGTGGCTTCGATGAAATGTTATTGACATCTTTTTAAAGCGTACGTTTTCACAAGAGATCAAGATATATTTTTCTTTATCACTCGCTTATATTTTGTTTTACAGAAGATGATGATGACACGACACGAATGTTGAACGCTGACCTTGTATTTCTCATTCAAGGTAAGCGACCAATAGGGAGCGGGCGTAAAGATGTAATTATTATAGTGCAAGAACGCAAAAATATTTTTATTCGTTAAGTTACTTGTTTGATCCTTTGCAATATAATTATATTTAGCCATATCCTGCTAAAATGTACGTGCCATACTTTCGCCAACCATTTAGTTTCCGTGCCACGTCCTATACCTACAATAACAACGTCAAAAATAAATTCGTTTAGTGACAATAATAATTGAATCTAATGTCATAATATATCACCGTTAGCAAAAACGTTATTACAAGCGTACATATGTATTACTATGTGTTTTTTGTCCTTGACAAGGGTACAGAATGAACGGCCATAACTTTGTACAAACCACGCAGAGTTAGGTTGATTTTTGTCATAAATGTAATATATTAAATTATTAATCAAAGTATTTAACAAGCATTTTATAATAAATATTATATAACGCGTTATCCAAAAAAAATGAAGTTAATTCTTTTATCACATCTTACTCCAATGAACTACAACTGAAATTCTGCACTTTATCGTGAAAGCCTTGCTTTCACGAAAAATTATAATAACAATAACTTGACGGCACCTGAGATGAGGATACGTAATTGGACCTAATCTTTAATGCGTCATCATTCAGCCTGCCGTAGCGCCATAGAATCCATCATATAATTGGTTTCATAGGTAGTCGGCTAAACTTTATTGAGACTGAAACGTTGTACATATCCTAGCATAAAATTTGTATTTAGTTTACATGTTACACTCTGGGAACATTATTTTCTAGTACCGTATACATAATATTCATAATACAATATGAGATGCCTCAAATATAGAAAAGGGTCCCCTAATCCGAATCCAGTGAGCCGTTAATCCGTACCAGATTAAGGTCTATCCTCACACAACCGGGCCGTGGACGGGACGGGGACGGGACGTGGACGGGACGGAGCGCAGAAAAGAATCGTTGCATACATTTTATATGGACTCGTTCACACACGTCCGTGGACGGGCCGGGGACGGAGCGTCCGTGCCTTGTCAGTGCGCTGTCAGTGCCTCGACCGGGGCCATGACGTGCACGGGCCGGCGACGGGCGCCATAGATATAATATATTTAGCACTAGATGCGCTAAGTGCGACTTGACATCCAGAAGAACAATATTATAAATGCAATCATATATTAAGCACTAGATGCGCTGTGTTCGATGTAATCTTCAGAAGAACCACATGGCAGTGAATAGTAGTTAGGGCACAATGACGCTTTACTTAGTCCTTAGCTTCCTTAGTTCACAAACTTGAGAGAGAAAAATCGAAAAAGATAATCGATTTTTCTGAAAAATAATCGAAGCTTAAATTGTTATTTTATATTATTTTGCAAGTAAGTAACTACTTGTTCTAATAAAATGTTATAAACGCGTTTACTAGAAAATATAACTAAATAATATATGTTTTTGTTCTGGGCCAGTCTATTATGAATAAAAAGGGACGAGTCTATTAACTATTATTCAAACTATCACTTTCAAACGCGAGTGAAATGACGCATGAAAAAAATACCTACAATTAAGCACATTTTATATTTAAAACTCCCGTTGTATATTCTTCACTGCAATATTTATTTTGTCACTGCTAGGACAGACGTGACAAAGATTGGAAAGATTCTGTATTTTTAATGAACATTGTATCTTTACCATGGGTTACCCTGTAACCCAGTTGTGATCACAATATTATTACACGTTGTAATGCCTGTTTTTTATATTGATATTTTATATTGTATGTCTACTAAAGGTTGAAACAGATATACTTACCGCACCCCACCTCACCCCACGTGTCAACAGCCGATGCGAACGGTGCACATATACAACACCCCACGCTACAACAAGCTTTGTTCAAAATCACTATTTACGAAACTATGACCTAATTTCCTAAATAGTGATTTTGAGGAAGATTCTCATTCATAGTGAGGCATTATTTCTATTATAATGATAACGGTATTAGCCTGAAATCAAATCGTATAATGCGAGCTTACATTTTAATAATTCAAGTAGCTAATCTTGTGATTTTAAACCAACACTAAAAAGTATCATCATGACAGGAATGTTTTCAACTGACGCATGGCGTTGTGTGTTAACTAGAAACACATTACTTGTCAAGCGTCGGATGGCGTGTGTTTCCCCTCCACCGTCAACGCGCCGATCTGGATTGATTGGATGGTGACGCGTGGGGTTGCGTTGGGTGGAGTGTTGTATATCTGCACCTCACCATACTAAATATATGGGATTGATTAGTCTCAACATGCGTGGGGTGGCATGAGGTAGGGTGGGGTGTCGTATACCATAAAGGAATCTTAATTTCTTCTTATTTCAATGCAAGTTTATGGCCAATTACTCACAACTACGACATAATATTGACAATACATGTCAGCAAGTTGCGCTATAACTTTTGTATCACTATGGTGCTTATATGTAAAAGCGGGTCTATGTCGTGGCCGTATCGTGAAATTGGCCATTTTATTAAATGATCGCATTTCGAGAAAAGTCGTATAATTATCAATTGGTAATTTCATGATTTGCATTGGTCAGATCTATGATAACAAATCGTTTAATCAACAAACTTCATAATATGGTCAATCATAATTAAGAAAATCGCAACATAATTACATTTTAAGGTAACGAGTCAAATAAAGTAAAAACACCGAACCCGCGTAAACGGGCATATTTCGGCATGTTCGCTCGAAGTGGTAGTGACATCGTGTCAGTGTTAACATAGACTCTGACGGCTCAAGTTTAGACGAGCTTAGATGTGCATCAACGCTCGTACGAGTGGAATAATTAGAAAAAAAAGTCGCGACTTTGAGCCTCAATATCTCCTGAACCAGGAATTTCCCAGTTACTACATACACATGCAGGGTGCGTATGAGTATGAGGTTTTGTTTTTCTAATAATTCCAAAATCTTGTTTTGAATTATAAATGTAAAATTTCTTCCAAATAAACATAAACAAATTTTCAATATTTCTCTAAAATAAGCAGCTTTAAAGTTCACTAAACGCAATGGACGCGATACAAGTCATCAGCTGAGCTGTGGACAAGTGCATTACCCCCTCGGCCGCGCGACCACGTGATCATAAACTGAAGGTACAGTGCATTCCTGGCGCCAATTTTTCCTGCAAACGCTCGCTATACATTGCGGCTTAAAAATGTGTCTATTTCTTTAAGCTTAAAAAAATATTTCGTTTCCCAGGTATTCTTTTCGCGTAGTATGACTTGGTATGATGTGCAAAATGAAGAGCCTTCGGCTTGGTGATGGATCTTGTGACACCCTGTATACATAAGCGATGACACTAAACTTATATAAGAGATAATTCCGTTTTAACCGATATAAATTCCTCGTTTCAAATATTTGTCACTTCTAGGATATCATATATCCATACACACGCTATGACACATATAACTAGAGTGAATAATTTGGCCATAGATTAATACTGAAATAAAACAGATGTGACAAAGATTTGTTGACATATATTAAGTATATACTCACAAAAATTAGGCAAAAATTTTATTTATGTTTGTAAACATGGTTGATTGGAGTTTTAGACTGCTATGAAATAGGACTCGGGTTTGATTTTGAGACTTGTTAATGTTTTTATCATCTTGAAGTCCTGCAGATAAACATTATAGGGATAACTATATATGAGGTAAAAAAATGTTGTGAAGTGGTAATGTGAAATAAATTGCCGTAATTACTAATTATGAAAGGCATCTAACCTAACCCTTCATATTCATTCCATATGAAATGAATTATTGCGACATAGAAACGTAGGTAGTACCTACAAACAAAATAGAATAAGGATCACTGGTAGAAATTAACTTCCTGAAACTTCATTTATATTCTTTGAAGTATTTCATCATACAGCGAGACGTGCGACGGTACTGTAGCGTTAAGAAATACTATAAAATGTATGCTGGTTCACTCTCATGCTAACTAACTTCATCAGCATATTGGCCAATAGACGTCCACTGCAGGACATAAGTCTTACCAAGAAAACACTTACTTATAAACTGGTAATAAATCTTGTAGTATTTATTATTATGCTTTCCTGATCTGCATAAGAATTTATCTAGTTCATAATTACTGCAAATTAACTTATCTTTCTTATTAATCTATGACCCAAACCTGACATAATAAGTTTGACAGATCGCAATGGACTCGCCCATTTGTGTTTGTATTCTTTGAGTAAAGAATATACATGGAGAAGGCAAATAGTACATAATTATGGAAAATAATTGTTTTTGCCAAAAGATAACATGAACAGCAACTGTATGCGAGAATTCCTAGAAATGAAACGTTGAATAAAATAATATTATTTATAAATAAAATTTATCAATCAATTTTGATTTTGTTATTCCCTTATGGTATTTCAGTGTGGCAGTGTGTTTCATTACGGTATGAATGGCGCCATTCATGTCCGTTTCTTTCTCAGCGACACTGTATCGATATTGGCTACCAGAGAATATTTTGTTTCATGTTTAATTTGTCTTCATGTCAAGGGACGTTATTTGCTTTACCTTGTTTGCCCGCATTTGCGTAATGGAATAAACTAATCTGGAAAAGCATTTAAACAGATTTGGGACTAAAGTAACTTACAGCAAATATAAATTTAAATATTTTTACTCAATTAAATTTTATTTTTTTACAAAATCGTAGGTATGCACGCTAATTTCGTAGGTATGTCCAATCCATGTTATTCCCAGATCGGTGTTTTGTATTGGACTTGCCCAAGTACAAATAGTGACATATGAAAGGTCTGGGCTAGGGCTTGCAAATGTTTAAAATTTTTATTCGAATAGTTTTATTTGATATTTTTATATTCATTTTTTTTTTCTTTATTTAACTTCATAACTATAGGCCTATATTCCTGGCAACCATCACAATTAAGGTGCTCGATAGTTTGCTGGATGTACTTACATGGCCCCTAAAATTTGTCTGCACGTCGCGTAGTTTAATTAGTTTTGTTTTTAACACAGACCGCCTACGGTACTATATAGTTAGAAACACATGTAAATCCGGTTTTCTTAGACCTTTATAAGGCATTGGACCTTAAACCTCTTGTTGTTTAGTTGTTGTTTTTCGTGAGAGTTTGTGGCCAACTCTAGTGTCGGAGTTTTCTTCATGGCCTAACGATTCCAATCCTGAGACAAGGACCGGGACCGACAGCTTTACGTGCCCTTCGAAGCAAGATAGCGCTCAGATGTAAATGCCACACGTGGTCACCCATCCAAGTGGCGACATGTGCAAGCGTTGCTTAACTTTGCCGATCTGTATGGGGTAATTTAAAAATGAGAGTGAGGTAGATACTGGTATGAACTATGAGGTAGGTACGTGAATGCTACAATATTGGTATGCAAATCCAATAAACACTGTCAAGCGGGCGCGTACAGCTCTGCATGAGGAATATGGGCTGAAATCTGGCGTGACGCATGAGGAAATCACCTCGCCATGCCTTTATATATATTTTTTTATTATTTATAAATCAGCTAATTGTTGTACCTACTCAGCAAGGCTGGTGTCGACTGTCATGAAGACGGAGTTGTTATGAACAATATCAGCTATAGGTACGGACGACATGGTCTTGCTGGGCCCAACAATCGGTGCGATGAGACGCATATTAAGGTTGTGTGAAGATGCGGGCGCTTTTGAAAATCCATTCCAACCATCCAATAACGGCAAGCCGAAGACGAGGCCCTGACTTGAGCACTGACAGCTCGCCACAAAGCTGCCCTGTGATTTGGAACCTTTCTTTTCATCCTGTGATGCTGGTTTTGTTTATCATAAGATTAAGGTGATGTTTGAAAGCTGTCACTCTGCCCTTCGATTGCGTTAGTCTCATGTTGAGATAATGACCGGCCCCCCAGAGATGTTTATTATTATTATTATGATTCATTTTTCTCGGCTATTCTTCTTATTATTATAAGAACTCCTCCTTTTAAAGCTTCATACACAAAAAAAAAACAAAATCTAATTTATGTTGTAATATAATTATGTTAAGTATGTCAATTAAATGTGTTTATTGGTGCATGTATTTAGGACAATTTTGAGAACGCTGTTCGAACTAGAATTGGATATTGCAATTTCCTTTGGATTATTTGACACAATTCATAATTCGAATAATTCAAATATTAAAATGCAAGCTCTAGTGACAGCCCGTCCACGCTCCGGTTGCACCCCTGACGTGTGTGAACGAAATATCCCGGCCGCGACCCGGAAGCACGGTGACGGCCCGTCCCCGTCCCGTGCACGTCCCGTCCACGGCCCGGATGTGTGTGGATAGACCATTAAAGTTGAAAACTCGTTGTAGACCTTTCAATTGCACTATAGTTGCCTACCAGTTTATTCAAATGAGTCTATTACTAGTCGACTGCAAACAATTTTGCTTTAACTTCGCAATTATTAGCAATTTTACTAGCGCCGCCGTCCTACAAACTTTTTCCGTACAGTACAATTGTTCAAGCAAGGCTAAACTTGTAGTTTTGTTCAACTTTTATGCATTTCGGCACTTCACTCCTTTGTGTTGCGCCGCAAGATGTTAATTTTATTCACAACAAATGTTACTAAAGAGCACTACCACTAACATTTACTGACTACTTTGTTATTGTACTTTTGTTATATGCTGCAGTAGCTAGTGTTTTAAAATCTTATCAAGTAGGTATAATGTGTAGAGACTGTGAGGTCTTTTCTAATAAAATACGCACTTTCTAGTACAATAAAAGATTATAACGAGTAAGTACACTGATACAGTGGATAGCGTATGCGACTGCTGATCGGAGGTCCCTGGTTCGATTCTCGGGTCGGGCGAAAGTGTTATTGGGTTTTTCCGAATTCTCAGTAGCAGCACGGAGTCTGGTGACGTGCCCAGTACTGGCAGTAGGCTCGCCCCCTATTAAGTGGGACCTAAAAATTTATGGCGAAATTTGGGTGTACTATTACGCCTCTGCCTACCTCTTCGGGGATACAGGCGTGAGTCTATAAATAAATAAAATAAAAGTACAATGACTACGTAATTTGTTGACATTATACTTTTTTTTTCGGCGGTAGGTGTAAAAATAGTTAACACATAGTCTGAATTATAAAATTTAAATTTAATTGTTTTAAAACATATTTAAACATTTTATACTATCACACCAAGTTTTTAAAGCATAAATAGTCTGTACTAACGTTGGTACAAGATACACATACCTACTTGTATGTAACTGCAATTCTGCAAGTCACACCACCTACCAGCGCTACACACTCACTGGAGTTTTACACCTCACAAGCACAACACTACCGGAATGTCTCAGTTGGCTGATATTAAGATGGCACAAGACAACCTCGAGGAGTCCTTTTCCAAAAGGATGGCGGAGTTGGAGGCGCAGCTGCAGGGAGGCCCGGCCAAGGACACTGTGGCAAAAATAGCTGAAGAGTTTCGCACATTCCGAGAGCTAATGTTTGCAATGCTCGGTCTGCTGCGCAAACAAATCAATGAATGCGCTCATAGCATTGATGCCATGGAGACAAGGCACAGGCGCAAAGCTCTCCTTTTTCTCGGCATTCCTGAGGCTGAGAAGGAAGACTGCAGGTCATCTGTGATCAAGATTATTCAGAAGTTGGAGCTGCCGACCATAGCCATGGACTCTGTACATTCATGTCACAGGATTGGGTTGTCTAATGATGGTCACCACCGGCCAATTTTGGTCTGGTTTGCGGGAGTGGACCAAAGATCTTCAGTCTGGAGGGCTAAGGCGAAATTGAAGGGTACATCCGTCTCAGTGAAGGAATTCCTGACAAAATCTAGACAAGCCATTTTCGCTAAAGCTCGACAGCACTTTGGTATGCGGGCTTGCTGGACGCAGGACGGCGTGATCATAGTGAAGGCGCCCGATGGAGTTCGTCACAAAGTGTTCCACGCAGATAAACTGAACTCTTAGACCCAGAAGCACGCTAAGTCTGCAAGTGGCTCCTCATCTCAGGGCAAGAATGTCAACAAGTCACGTAAATAGCTATCTTTTAATGTTTACAACTACTCTTATCTCGAGACTTCCTCTTTCTCTATATTTTCTATCTACTGTAGTTTATTATGCTGTCTCTTCTTATTATTTCCGTTACCCACTTTCTTGTTTCTTTGTTATTGTTAAGTTGATAACATAGGTAAAATTATTTTATTTCACCGCACTGTAAATTATTGTCTGTCAAAGTGACGTTGTCAAATGTACTTGTAAATGTCAAATAGAAATTGTTGTTGCGTTCGGAAACAGCATTTAATATTTTTTGTTTTTGTAAGCTGGCGGGTGGTGCTGGGTTACTCGTATTGTATTGAAGTATTATTAAGGTAGTTTAATTGTTGATTATATTATTTCGGTTATTTATATTTATATATTTATTTTTATTATTATATTTTATCTATGGATGCCATTGATGATACGTATTGGTCTGCCGACGAAACAGCCGCTTCTTCCGACAATGACAGTTTCTCTTCTGCTGATGGTGCCTTGAGTGATTGTTTAAGACTTTCGTTTACCCAACAATCTCGAATGACGCTGAACATTTGTCACCTAAATGCTCAAAGTATACCGAGCCACTTCAGTGACTTACTGGATCTTGTGGCGGATGTCAATGTACATGCCGTCCTGATTTCGGAGAGTTGGCTCAAACCTACTCTTCTTTCAACTTCTTTCTCGCTCCCCGGCTTCATTCTAATACGGAATGACCGAGTCGGGAGGAGAGGTGGTGGGGTTGCAGTCTATCTCCGCAGTACTTTTCCTTTTAAAATCCTTGAATCTTCTAATCCCGCCTCTTCGCCTGCGGAGTACTTATTCCTTGAGGTTGACGTCAGGGGAGCTAAAGCTGTTCTTGGCGTCGTCTATTGTCCCCCTACTGTCGATTATTTCTCCAGTCTCGAACCGATTCTGGAATCTATAGGGTCACAGTATGAACATCACGTCATCATGGGCGATTTTAACACCGATCTCCTTTCCCCTTCCTCTAGTCGTTCCAGTAAACTCCTTGACATTATCGAGTCAGCCAGCCTCCACGTTATGCCATTGCAGGCCACTCATCACAATAGCAATGGGGTGGACACGTGGCTTGACTTGAGCCTTACGTCTAATCCTTCCCTAGTGACATCTCACGGTCAACATCCTGCTCCTGGTTTTTCCCGCCATGACCTTATTTTCCTTACTTACCTCTTAAAACCTCCTAAATCCCCTCCTAAAGTCCGGTACATGCGTTGTTTTGGTCGTATGGATGTAACTAAACTCGGTCAGGATGCTTCTAAGCTGAATTGGGACAACATACATATTTTCTGCCTCCACTGTAGATGACAAAGTAAATGTTTTCAACAGCACTATTTGTCATCTATACGATGTACATGCACCGGTAAGGCGCGTGAAACTAAAGCATCCTCCAGCACCCTGGCTTACAGCGGGTGTTCGAATGGCAATGCGCCGTAGGGATCGGGCGTTTAGGAGATATAAACGGGACCGGTGCGAGGAAAACTGGGTGCTCTTCAAATCTGCAAGGAATCGGTGTAATCAAATGGTGCGAAATGCCAAACGCCGACACATTCTTAACAACATTACTTTTACATCGCCTGCCAATATTTGGAAGTTCCTTGGAACTCTTGGTATTGGCAGGCAGCAACGGTGTGACTTCCGCCTGACACTTGGTTTGGATGATATTAACCAATTTTTCACCACTTCCACTCCTTTGGATCACCAGACCAAGTGTCTGACAATTAACTACTTAACTAATTTACCCCAACTTGACATTGAATCTTTCCAATTTTCTCCAGAGTCTTCAGTTGATATCAAAAGGATAATCCTTTCCATTAAATCTAATGCTGTGGGTTATGACAACATCAGCCGCCGTATGGTCATTACCATCTTGGACCAACTCCTGCCGGCGATCACACACGTCATTAATTTTTCCCTTGAGTCTGGTTCCTTTCCGTCCTTGTGGGGCATAGCCCACGTTATCCCTCTTGCCAAAATCTCCAATCCTTCTCTTCCCAACCATTTTCGACCCATATCCATTCTTCCTTTCCTCTCTAAAGTGCTAGAAGCCTGTGTCCATAAACAGTTGAGTCGGTTTATACACCGTCATAACCTGTTGAGTCCATATCGATCTGGATTCAGACCTGGCCATAGCACTACTTCCACTCTCCTCAAAGTGACTGGCGATATTCGAGAGGGCATTGAAAACTCTAAAGTTACGATTTTGGTTTTAATTGATTTCTCCAATGCCTTCAATACCGTCAGTCACGACCTCCTTTTATCCGTCCTCTCCTATCTTAAGGTTTCACCTAGGGCTCTGGATTGGTTCTCAACATATCTTCGGGGGCGTCAGCAGTCGGTACGCCTTGATGAGTCTTACTCAAGATGGGCTGACATTGAAGCTGGTGTCCCTCAAGGCGGTATTCTCTCTCCCTTGTTATTTTCCATTTTTATAAATCTCATAACTAAAAATCTTCAGTGTTCTCACCATTTGTATGCCGACGACTTGCAGATATATACCCAGGTAAATGTAGAGTCGCTGTCTACGGCAATCGACATGATTAACAGGGATCTGGCTGAGATACATGATTGGACTACAAGGTTCGGGCTGACTGTAAACCCGAATAAAAGTCAGGCCATTATTTTGGGCAGCCAAGGCTTGTTAAGAAAATTTGACACAACCCATTTTCCAATCATTACATACAACGGCACGGCCATAGATTGGTACCCTGTTGTTAAAAATCTAGGGCTGCATATGGATGCCACCCTTAATTGGCGAACGCAAGTGACCCAGGTGAGTCAAAAGGTCACCGGCACCCTACGGACTCTTTACCGCCTCAAGAACTTGCTGCCATCCAAGACCAAGACAATGCTTGTGCAGACTTTGATTTTCCCGTTAATCGACTATGGTGATGTATGCTACTATGACCTGAATGCAGATCTTCTCAACAAACTCGACCGTCTTCTCAATAACTGCATTCGATTCATTTTCAATCTTCGCAAGTATGACCATGTGTCTGCCTACCGTTCCCAATTGAAATGGCTTCCTATCCGTCATCGTCGCAGTTTGCGTGCTCTCACTACCCTCTTTTCTATTCTTATGTCTCCTTCTTCCCCAAATTATTTAACCTGTCATTTTCAATATCTGTGTTCCAACCATGACCGCAATTTGCGATCGTCTAATAATCTTCTTCTTACTGTCCCTTCTCATAACACATCTCTTATTCACTCTTCCTTTCTCGTTCAGTCCACTCTCCTCTGGAATGCCCTCCCTCTAGAAATCAGGACGTGCAAAACGAAGTACAATTTTAAGGCGAAGGTAAAGGAGCTTTTGTTGGCAAGACCAGCGGATGTGTCATAGGATCTGTATCTTAATTTCTATTCACATTACTACTTTGCTATTGTATGTACCTACTGTATTGTATTTGAGTATGGCTTTACGTATTCTTCCTTTAATTCTTATATGTATATATTGTTTATTGCATATATATCGTATTTAGGTAGTATAATTATATGTGTATATATTTATGTATATATGTATGTATAGTGTATGCATGTATATTTATATAAGAATTATATTATATTATTATACCTATATTATAATTATAGTAAGTATTTAATACACCTACTACGTTTCTCAGCACCGCTCAAAGGTAGACTGGCGGATAATGCCCAAGGCATTAAGTCAACCTGTACACAGTTTAGTGTATAAATAAATAAATATACTTGTACGACGCATATTTGATATCATTTAAGTAACCGAATGGAATATTTTTATCCATGGTTTCGTGTTAGGCGTCATAGTATTCTTTCATTGATTCTTTTTGGTGTCCGTGAGCTTATTTATTTAACATTTTGTAAACACACTGAATATTTGTAGCATACACTTCGGTCTTCCATAATACATATTATTATGCTGGTCAATTCAAATCGCTTTTGTGAATATTACGTCATACGTAATCAATGGAAGCGGCTAAAATTAATATACAGATAGAAGGAGAGTCAGCCTAGAGGGGAGAACAACGTACTTACACGTTATTCGATTCTAAACCCGGTCGTGCGCCACAGACTTTTCTAGGATAACTTTTTCTGAATGAATACCCCTTGAAAAGCGATAAGAGAAAATATAGCCAATGATTTTACATATCTCACAGTTCACCAGAACGAACGCAAAAGTATTTCAATTCAATTTCAAGTCATTAGGTTAGTTTTTCACATCCCGAGAACTGTCGGACAGTTATAAAGCAACACTTACTATAACAATTTTTTTTTTATAGACTCACGCTTGTATCCCCGTAGGGATAGGTAGAGGCGTAATAGTACATCCACATTTCGCCATGAATTTTTAGGTCCCACGTAATAGCAGGCGCGCCTATTGCCGTTACCGGGAACATAACCAGACTCCGTACTGCTACTGAGAATTCGGAAAAACCCAGTAACACTTACTATAACAAAAATGTATTTTCTTTCTGGTCTGCATCTGTTATGTTGTATTATTTACTTCAACGCAAAAACTTGAAACACAAGTCAAGATCTTCAATCTCCATTTGTTGTTTGCTCACATTGTTTCAAATAGCATTTCAGAAAAAGTTACCAATATCTTTTTCAGTTCTTATATAATTCGAAATCCATCCAGCCTTGCTACAAAACATTGAATGTCTTGAACACTAACGGAAATATATTTATCCAGTTTTCATTTTCTCTTTACGAGATCTAGTGCCACCAATCTGCCATCCAGATTTATAGCCAAAGTTATCTGTTACCGGCTGTTACTTATTGCAGGTTATCGAGCAATTATTGGCTCTGCATATGCCGGTTGAACCCTAAAACTATGTACAAATAAAATGGAAAAGGAAATCTTGAATTGTATCGATAAGCATCCTTGAAATGACACTTTGAAAAAGCATAATTAAAAGCTCTTAATTTTAAAGATTTTTAAAAAGACAACACTCGCACTAGGAATAAATCCTGTGTCACAGGGGACTTTACAAACATACAACCATCAGACACAATGGACATCCAGACTCGAAACAACAATTTATGGATCACACAAAGTGTTGTCTCGTATGGGAATCGAACCCACAACACTCGGCGCAGTGTCAAGCAGCGAGGTGACCACTTCAACCACTACGCAAACCGTGCAGTCATCTTATTATGATGCTAGTAAGGCAGCGATAGCCTAGTGGATACCCCGACAGACCGCCATGCAGAGGGTCCGGGTTCGAATTCACGGCGCGCACCAATGACTGTTCGGAGTTATGTGCGAATTAAGTTGTTAATTATCGCTTGCTTAACGGCGAAGGAAAACATCGCGAGGAAACCTGCATGTCTGAGAATTCTCCATAATGTTTTCAAAAGACATGTGAAGTCTGCCAACTCGCCCTAGGCCAGCGTGGTGGACTTTGGCCTTACCCTTCTCATAGTGAGAATAGGGCCGTGCCCAGCAGTTGGACGGTATAAAGGGCTGATGATGATGACCCTCTGAATGGTAGTCTATTGGTGTTTAGGCTATTGCTGCCTTTATAAGAACAAGATAATAATATGCATGCAATAATAATATTATTCCTTTTAACATGGCATAGAATCTGCTAAATGTTATAAGAGTATGACAGTTCTAGTAATAATTATGCATTATTATGGAAAAATGGAAACACTCAATTTTAGTATTACCTATATTACATGTTGTGTTTTGTTATTTTCTTTTTTATATTTTGAAATAGATGTTATTTGTGGTCATCGTTCAACCGATGCTGATATTAAAGTTGTGCAACATTTTATCAATTCATGAAAGTCAAATAAAGTCGCTTGCATAATTGTGTGTGACAGGAACACTTACCTGCAGTAAACAAACATGGCAGGTATAGTATTCAATAGGTACGACCACGGCTCTAGCTGGAGCATTTAATCTGTACTTATACTTTTCTTGTTTCGTCCTTTTTAAACCCCCTTTTCTACGTAGTCGGGTTATAGCTTTTAAACTATTTTTTTATTTAAACCTTTTCCGTATCCCAGTGGGGCATGTACTAGTTTACACTGTCACATCTAAAGGAAAAAATAAAGAAAAATCGGTAACTCAAAGCGTCTGCACCGCGCGAATTGTAATTACAACTGCTTTTTAAACTTATCTTTTGACTCAGCAGTATAATATATGTACATATTTGTTATGTGCTCACCAATACCTTTCTTTTGATATCAAACACGTTATGATTATCCCAGTAATTTTTTTTTTGAGGTTAGAATCTGAGGTATTAATTCCGTAATAGGAAATTTAAAAATATATATATAGCCCATGTCACCCGGGCCATTATTAGGCATCTATTGACACGCCATTTATTTAAATCGGTTCACTAGTTTAGCCGCTCCGGTGGAATATACAAACATACATACTTACATACATACATAGACTGCCAAAAACATTACCCGTCCTTTTGGCTTCGCCGTAGTCGGGTAAAAAGTAAAAGGCTTTCTGGCATAAGTCTTATAAAATCAATAGATCGACAAAACATTCCGAAAGATTTTCTTATTACCTATCGTTCTCAAGTCAAAAGTAAGATAACTATCGCCTAAGACCACAAAAAGAGCAACAAATCCCTGTTAAGAACTCGATTATGCCAGAACAGGTGGCAATAATGTTACAGCACGGGATAGTTTTGACAGACTACCTGGTAATTTTATTCATATAGAGGTTGCAAAATATTTGCTTGGTCCAAGGAAATATTTACCCTTGCAAAGCTAATGGTAATATGTACCACGTCATTCGAAGTAAGTGCTGTACCGTGTACACTATTTTGAACCAACGAATGGTCAGAATATTATGAGTGCGGTGAAAAGTGCTCCAGAAATATTGTAGCACTAATACTATAAGGATTGTTATTTGTAATGCCATTTTTACCGCAGCTTTATACTTTAAGTTTAGATTATGTCATGGTCCGTGTGGTGCCAGATTAAAAATACGTAATATAGTGTCAACACGCCATTTAATTTCGTGGATCTTGTAAAAGGTGAAGTAAGGAAAAATACACCAAGTAAATAGAAGATATATTTGGCAAGAGACGGAAACCTTGACAATAAACCCTGTACCAACCCGTCTTGCTAGCATGGCATAGTAGCACAAATCCTCCTGCTGACTTACAGTGCTACTGTGACGGAAATTAGGTAATGCCTATGTCCAGCAATGAACTGCACATGGCAGTATGACGAATAATCAGTGCCTGTTAAAAACTACTCTGTTCATGTGACCTATGTGCTATTATGATAGTATATGATATACTAAATAATACTAAGGGCTGATTTCACCACCTAGAACATCTTCATCGAGATAAAATTAAATTCAAAGCAACACGTATCTTATGGTTTTACCTGCAAAATAATTAATAATACAAAATAATTTAAACAGAATTTATCAGAAGCTATTTAAACTGCCTCTTAGTCTAACAAACATCGTTATTAGGTCGTAACAGTTACTAATCAACAAAACCATCATGTCGCCAGGCTCTTTAACTGCAAAGAGAACACGTTGAAATGAAATTGTTTTTGCGGCGAAACATACAAACATAAAACATAGATTACAACAGCCATTCCAAGTTAATCACCAAAACGCTGTTAGTTCGTTAAACTGCTAATCGGCCCACAAAATAAGGTTACGTAATAAATGTCTCTCGTAACTGTGCGCGTTCGCCCAATTGGCAATACTGCGCTGAATCGATGTACTTGTGTCTACTCTAACTGTACTCTATGACTGATTAGAAGATATATGTCGTTGGCATAATGTAATGCAGAAGTTTTGTATGACTAAATCTTTTATTTTCCAACAAATAGTTATTTTCTACTAACGTTTTAAATCAACTGCAGACTTCGTAGTTCAATTGCAATAAAACGTGACTCGAGAATATGGATGACTAATTAACTTGTGATCCTTTTTTACTGTATTACTAATTAACTAGTGATACTTGTTTTACTTCAAATAAAAAAGTTAGTTTTATATCTGATTTTAAAAGCACTTTCTTTTTTAAACAAATATGTTTTCTGAAATACAAGTAAAGTTCTTCACTAGTACTTGGTGCTTCACAATAAACTGCGTTCACTTAAATCCATACTGGATAATCTAAGGCCCTTCTCTCAGGAAGCGACTCTTGAGCAATTTGTGTTTCGTACGCGTATCCTACGCGTCGCTTTTGAGTAGCCGCCATACATATTCATCTAGTTTCGCACACGACGAGACGTGTCTACGACGCGTTTGACATACGTCGCACGCTACCCGAGTCATATACGCGTTACATTACAAAATAGAGACGGAACAAACTTTTAATATTCATTGTCTAGGAGGTAGAAAATTATCCATGTCTGTATAATTATAAGCTGCCAGAGTACGTAAGAAAAGATGTTAAAGAAATGGCGTGGATTGAGATTGAAATAACAGTCAATATGACGATGTACGGACCCAGAATCTTCTTTTTTATTTTTATTTATTCTTGAAATATAAATACCTACAGAAGAACATTGTCTTCATCGCTAGAGTCACTAGACATCTTCGTACGAGTTTCTTCCTTCAAATGATAAAAAATTGTCAAATTTTTTTCTTGTCACATGTTTGGATTGATTACATAACTTACTACTTTTGCCATGTGCGTGGACTTAAAGAACAACGTAATCTCCTAAATATATAAAATTCTTGCGTAAGTGCGATAACTGACTGACAGACAAAGCACAGCCAAAACTATGGGGCAAAAGAAGCTGAACGTTGGCATGTATGTTCCATGGGGACCGTAGGGCTGCCCTAATAAAATGCGCGGACGTAGCTTCTAGTATAACATGTGGACCGAAAACCAACGTTTTAAGTGGAAAAACGTCTAAAAACATACCCTTCTAGATTAAAGAAGTAACATGTAACTTCTTTAACTTGAACCCCAATAAAAGTGCTCCGGGATAGAGAAGTGAAACAGTGGCACGATGTTTTTATAATCTTGATTAGGGTTCTTATAAGGAACATAACTTCAATCATTTAATTTCTTACTTTCATTGCTACGAAGACTGATTTCGTGTATCTTAAAATAAAGTGAGACGTATCGACACCGATAATGCTAAACTTATTATGTTAAACGTTATATATAGTTAAACTTATACTGTATCATCCTGTACAACATGTACTTGTGCGGATATTACTACGTCATAGTTTGTATCGTCGCGTCGCTCGATGCCGTCTGTTTGAAATAGAATTAGTTCTTATTATAAGTCAAATCGATTAGATCGATTGAGTAACATTTTGTTTAGTCTATTGAAAATTTCTGACAATGGTCACACTGAACTGTCACTTCCGTCCTTCCCTTGAGAAAAATTAACTCGCCGGTTGTCGTCTCGTACGTAAAATATCGCCCTTTGAATTAACGCGAATTGAATTAAATTGAGTAAACCGTCTTGAATGCTGCCTGATCTAGTGCTGGCAACGGTAAATTGATTGTGAACTATTGATTGACATTTGTGAAAATTGTGAATCCGGTATCGACTTCCACGTGCCAACGTGTCCTGAAAACGTCGCGTTTGCAGCTTAATAGCTAAGTATAAGATACTTCATTCATTTATTTTGGCCAATATACTTGTATGAATGTGTCTAATTTAGCTCAAGCCTGACATCAGTAAAGATATCAGGTAAGTGAAATATAATATTGATAGTTGTAATTTGGATTTCAATTCATCACTGTGCAACGCAATGCATTGTGTCTGGTGCCTTGTCTATCGTGGTCAGGTAGATGTATTACATCTTCCACTGCGCACCCAGAAAATACCTGCCTGGCTGCGGTAATTCTAGACATAATTTTGGTAGCAGAGCGTGGTTGAAATTTAGCCGCTGTTGCATTACTGAGTATAAACTCAGATTGGTATGAGCTTGTATCTTATCACCTTGTAGACAGTATTGTAGTGTTTGTCAGGTCAGTTATTGTCTAAAATACATAATATTTAATTGTATAAGTTGACCTAGATAATTTGAAACACATTGTCATATAACCTCAATCAGTAATTGTTGATTTGTATTGTTGAAAAATCTAACTTCAATTTGTTGTTGCATTAATAAGTCAGTTTGTTTGGATACATAACAGCTGTATGTATCAATAAATTTAGTAAATTTAGTTTATTGCTTATATTCATAAACATTATAACAACCAACTTGACCTTGCCACTTGGGCGGGTCACATTAATAAACTTTGTTTTGTTATAATATAAAGATAATATTGTTAGGTAACACATATTCTGTGCTTACTTACTATTGTTTATCTCAAATAATACAGCCAGTCTGTCTGTTGCAAGTAATTAGTTAATTTATTTGAATATTTAACTTAATTAACTTATTCGAAGGTTCAACTTTTGATAACTTTGACTTTGTTTTGTGTCAATATATATTGAAACTATTAATTTTGTTGGACAGTAGATACCTGTCACTTGCTTGTACCAGCAGTAAACAGGCTAATACTTTGTTGGTTTCAAAGAATTAAGAAAAATTAAGTTTTGATTGTTAATATTATTTAACGCTTGTCGGGGCTCTTTTGAATTTTGATTATGACAGCTATCAAGGACTTGCGTGCGGCTGCTGGTGCTATTGCATCAGATTTGCGCTGGTTTGCCTCGGCCAGTGCTTTAGTGAACCGGCCTGATCGTCAGCAGGCCTTACTTCAAAGGTACGAGCGGATCGATGATCGCCTGGCAAGTGTGGAACAGCAGTTCCGCACTTTCAGCGCTTGCTGTCTCGAAGTGTCAGTCACTGATTTCACTGCTGACCAGCGAAATAAGGTCTATGCCCAGGTCTTAGACCTGTATGATGCTGTCTCCAATACTGCGAGACAACTAGTTGCCGATAGGGAAGGGCAACCCGGCCTGAAGCAGGAGCTTCCTAAGTCAGCACCGGGGCTGTTGACTAGGCTCCCTACTTTGGACCTCCCCCATTTTGATGGCTGCCTAGGAAGCTACCTGGGCTTCGTTAATTTGTTCGACAGCCTAGTCAATGATAGGGCTGACCTTCGGCCAGCACAAAAATTGGCATATCTAATGTCGGTTCTGGATGGGGAGGCTAAGGGCCTCATCCAGCATCTGCCCGTGTCTGACGAGGCGTACCAGACGGCTCGGGACCTAATTACCCGTAGGTACCATAATAAGCGTGGCCTCGCCGACACGCATATTGAGCAGATTTTGGGTTTGCCGACGCTCACCCGGGTCTCTGGGTTGCGCACCCAACTGTTGAACCCGCTTTTGGTGGCCATCAACGCACTTAAGTGCCTTGACCTGCCCGTGGACCAATGGTCCTATCTATTGGTGCACATTGTACTAAAAAAGCTGCCTGCCGACCTGAGGTCGCGTTTTGAACAGCGCTTTGGTGGGGATAGCGCGACCCATCTGCCCCCCTTTGCTGACCTGGAGAGGTTCCTGGAGGATGAGTGCCGGGTCCTGGACAACTCCGGTGGTGACACCGGCTAAGACGCAGCCGCCCAAGGTCAAGGAGCAGGCTCGCGGTCACACCCGAGCCAATGTTGACCGGCGCCCTCCTCGCTTTGCGGTCACGCAGAGCCCAGCGGAGTGCTCCTACTGCAAGTTCACGGGGCACAGAACGGCCAGTTGTAGGGCATTCTTGGACCTACATGTCGCCTCTCGTAGGCGCATCGCGAATGCCCGCCGCCTTTGCTTCTCTTGTTTGGGGTCCCACTACCAGCATGATTGCCCAAACTCTCGCCCCTGTCCTCACTGTGGAGGACAGCATTTAGACATTCTCTGTATGAATGCCAGAGAGGTTGGCCGCTTGTCCAACCAGCCGACGCCGCGCACGGGCGGGTGTTTTGAAGGTGGCAGCCGAGGCTCACCGGCGCGTAGCCGAGAGTCGCCTCGCTCAGTTGATCGCCACTCGCCCCGCTTGGAGAACCGTAGCGTGCGCACGCCTCCTCTCTCTCGCGCACCTGAATGTGCTGTTCAGCGTCACCAGCACCATGACTGCTGCCCCAGGTATTCCCCACCTTTGGCGGAGCGTCCGCGCCTTGACTCGCGCCCACCTCGTTTTGGGCGGGTGCGTCTTTATGACCCCCCACAGATAGCGCGCGGATCGAGTTATCGCGCTTTTGAGGACTTCAAGCCGCACCCACATTTTGACTTGCCTGGTCCTGGCCAACGGTCACCGCCCAGGCAACAATAGGTCATTGACCCCTGCCCTATAACGCCAACCTCCCCCATTGAGACCGTTATCCTACCAACGGTTGCTGTTAGAGTCTGGGGACCCACGGGGACCTCTGTTGTTGTCCGTGCTATATTGGACACAGGTTCACAAGATTGCATTGTTTCCACCTTTTTGGTAGGGTAGGTTAAATTAAATATAGGCTCTTTTCCAAATTGTATACGGGGCATAGGTGACGTAGCCTCTAATGTTGAAGGGCAAGTTAAGGTTTTGGACCTGTTGAATCTCCACACCCGAGGATTAAAACCTCGGCTATTGTGTTGAAGAATATTTTGGGTATGCACCCACAGAAACAACTACCTGCTGCTGTGGTGAATTTGACATCGGGATTGGAACTGGCAGACCCCAAATTTGACACACCGGGACAAATCGACTTGTTGATTGGCTCTGATGTCCTCGGTGGAATTTTGATTGGTGGGAAACGGTTCTTGGTGCCAAATGCCTTGACTGCCATCTCGACCATATTTGGATTTGCTTTGATGGGCCCTGTACCTAGGGACCCCCCTCCACCCGAACTTGATAATTTGTTGGCTGTAGGCTCTGCTCTCTCTGATGCAGTTCAGAGGTTTTGGGAGGTAGAGGAGCCCCATCAAGCTGCCCGTTTGAATCCAGAACATGAAAAGTGCGAGCTGTTCTTCCAGAACAACACTGGTCGACTCCGTTCTGGTCGTATCATTACGAGTCTACCCTTTCTGTCTGTTCGGCCTCCGCTTGGTGAGTCACGACCTTTAGCCGAAAAGAAATTGTTGGCTATGGAGCGTCGCATGGGTCGTGATCTGGAGCTCAGACAGAAGTACATTGAGTTCATGAGAGAATATGAACAATTGGGACACATGTCTGTGTCAAATTTGGATTGGCGTTCGGTGGAGCACTACTTTCTCCCGCATCATGCGGTATTAAAGCCATCGACTGGCAAGCTGCGCACGGTATTTGATGGTTCTGCGCAGACTTCTACGGGCGTATCCTTGAACCAGTGCTTGCATTCTGGTCCCAAGTTGGTCAATGACCTTTGTGACGTCATCACCAGCTTCCGACGACATCAGGTTGTCTTTGTAGCCGACATAAAAATGATGTTCAGGCAGACTATTATCCACCCTGATGACCGTCGCTTCCAGCTGATCCTTTGGAGAGAGTCTCCTCGTGATCCCATGGTCGTCTACGAGCTCAATACTAATACGTACGGGTTAAGGTCGAGCCCTATTTGGCAATACGTTCTCTTTGGGAGCTCGCAGACCGAGAAGGCTTGCGTTTCCCACGAGCCTCCGCCATCTTGAAAGACGATATTTATTTTTTCATTTGCTCAGGCGCCTCCACAGCGGACGAGGCGATCCTCCTGCGGGACGAATTGATAGGTATTTTGGCCTCCGCTGGTTATGAGTTGCGCAAATGGATTTCCAACTCACCAGCGCTTTTGGAAGGCCTGCCAGAGGATCATCAGCAAGATCCACATTTGTTTGAGATTGTTGACAACCCCGCCATGATGGCTGTTCTAGGCGTTCAGTACAGACCAGTCTAAGACATCTTTACGTACAACGTAGACCTAAAATTGCCTTGTTCTTGGACTAAACGTCTCGTATTGTCTACTGTCGCCAGAACCTTTGATCCGAACGGTTGGATCTGTCCAATTATATTTTGGGCAAAATGCTTCTTGCAGAAGCTTTGGACAGCAGGATTGACCTGGGACGAACCTCTGCACGGCACTCTTGTTGAGGAATGGACCTCTTTTGTATCCTCACTTCCTGCCGTCAACGAGATCTCCTTGCCTCGTCCCATCCTTCCTCCCGGGAAGTACAAGGCCACCCTTCACGGGTTTTGTGATGCCTCGGAGCGTGGGCACGCGGCCGTGGTGTACTTGCGCACAGTTAGTGCCTCAGGTCAGGTGACGGTTTCCCTGATCATGGTGAAGAGCAAGGTTGCACCCCTTCGTACATCTTTGACCATCCCAAAATTGGAGCTCTCGGGAGCAGCCCTACTTGTACGTTTATTGAACCACGTGTCTAACACTTTGGGTAAAAGCATTTGTATTAATGGGACTTACGCCTGGACAGACAGCCAAATTGTTCTTTGTTGGTTGAAGGCTTCTGTCCACACCTTGGAGGTATTTGTCGCTAATCGCGTGTCCCAAATACAAAAATCTGAAGTCAAACTTGTTTGGAGACACGTGCCAGGTGCCTCGCGCGGATGCTTGACGCCTAGTTTGATAGGTCATTCGCTGTGGTGGGGTCCGGAATGGTTGAGTCGACCAGAAACTGATTGGCCTCGAACGCCAGTTTTGAATACTTCTAATTTGCCGGGTCTACGAACACTCGCTCTTGAGAAGGTAGAATGCGCCTTCGACCCCGATTTTTTTATGAATCGTTACAGCTCCCTCGACAAGTTGTTAGGTGTCACTGCTTGGATAAAGCGTTTTGTTTTTAACCTTAGGTACCCACAACAGAAACGACTGACACTGTTTATCTCACCACAGGAACGACAGGAGTCTCTCACCTTTTGGGTTCGTTCTGTGCAATTGGCGCATTTTGAGAAGGAGATTGCTATCCTTAAATCAGGGAGATCGCAACTATCGGGAGCTGTATCTAAATTGAACCCCTTTTTGGACGATACGGGTCTCTTGCGCGTTGGAGGGCGTCTCAAGAACGCCAACCTCCCTTACGGAACTCGTCACCCCCTTTTGTTACCTAAGGACGGTCATTTGTTGCGTTTATTGGTAACTGACCGTCACCTTAAAAATTCGCATGCTGGTTGTAATGCGTTGTTGGTCATTTTGCAACGCGAGTTTTGGATCTTGTCTGCCCGAAAAATTATTCGGAGTGTAGTCTTTCGCTGCATCCCTTGCTATAAGCTCAAGGCTTCTACCATGCAGCCCTTGATGGGAGACTTACCGGCAGATCGCGTTACTGAGAGCAGGACGTTTGACGGTGTTGGCACGGACTTCGCTGGTCCCTTTTTGGTGAAAACGTCGACACTTCGAAACAGCACGACTGTTAAGGCCTACTTGTGTGTTTTTGTTTGTCTTTCCACAAAGGCCGTACATTTGGAACTGGTCTCCTCGCTTACGACCGAGGCGTTTGTAGCCACATTTGACAGATTTGTATCCCGCAGAGGGCTGCCTTCCTTGATCCGTTCTGACTGCGGCACTAACTTCAAGGGCACCTATAATTATTTGAATGATGTTGTTAATTTCCTTGAAACCAACAAAGCTGATATAGGTGATAGGCTAGCCCGACGTGGGATAAGTTGGTTGTTTTCCCCACCAAATTGTCCACACTGGGGTGGTATTTTTGAAGCCGCTGTAAAATCGGCCAAAACACACTTGCGCAGGACAATCGGTGAGTCTGTCCTTACATTTGAGGAACTCGCAACTGTGTTTTGTAAGACTGAGGCCGTTTTGAACTCTCGGCCATTGTGCCCGACCTCCTCAGATCCGAATAATTTGGAGGCCCTTACGCCGGGCCATTTTTTGATTGGTCGCCCACTTGTCGCCTTGCCTGAGTACCCCTACATTGATACGAGACCTGGTCGTCTCTCGCGCTTTGAATTGGTACGCCAGATTACTCAGAGCTTTTGGAAACGCTGGAATTTGGAATATTTGCACATACTCCAGCAACGCGTTAAGTGGACCGACAAGACCGATCCACCCAAGATTGGTGACCTCGTTTTGATCAAGGAGGCTAACCTTCTGCCACTCAGATGGCGCAGGGGGCGCATCCTTCGTTTGGTAACTGGGGCTGATGGAGTTCCCCGATTTGCTGAGGTCTTGGTGGACGGTTCGATCCTGAGGAGAGCGGTTGCAACATTGTCACGTCTACCAACCGATTAGCGGACCGGTAGGCCGGTCCGGGGCGGGTGGATGTTTGAAATAGAATTAGTTTTTATTATAAGTCAAATCGATTAGATCGATTGAGTAACATTTTGTTTAGTCTATTGAAAATTTCTGACAATGGTCACACTGAACTGTCACTTCCGTCCTTCCCTTGAGAAAAATTAACTCGCCGGTTGTCGTCTCGTACGTAAAATATCGCCCTTTGAATTAACGCGAATTGAATTAAATTGAGTAAACCGTCTTGAATGCCGCCTGATCTAGTGCTGGCAACGGTAAATTGATTGTGAACTATTGATTGACATTTGTGAAAATTGTGAATCCGGTATCGACTTCCACGTGCCAACGTGTCCTGAAAACGTCGCGTTTGCAGCTTAATAGCTAAGTATAAGATACTTCATTCATTTATTTTGGCCAATATACTTGTATGAATGTGTCTAATTTAGCTCAAGCCTGACATCAGTAAAGATATCAGGTAAGTGAAATATAATATTGATAGTTGTAATTTGGATTTCAATTCATCACTGTGCAACGCAGTGCATTGTGTCTGGTGCCTTGTCTATCGTGGTTAAGTAGATGTATTACATCTTCCACTGCGCACCCAGAAAATACCTGCCTGGCTGCGGTAATTCTAAACACCGTCGATATAGGTATCCAATTCATGTGTACGCTACTTAGCACAAAAATACTTCCCTAGGGAAAATACATTGAAGTTTTAAAGATACTGGGTTAGATTATCGTCTCTTACGCTATCGAAGTGAAGATTACTCTTCTGCAGGCTAAGTAACCTTTTCTGGTGGTGCAATATACGCTCAGTTATGAGTAAAGGTTACTAGATGAGATCTCTCAACACGCATTTGTAAGTTCTAAAACACCCACGCCTAGAACTTAACAGTTAACATCGACGCTTGTGGATAGACTGTGGCTTAAATAGAACAAAAAGAATCCTTTAAATCCACTTAAATGTTCATCTAAGGACGTGTATTCTATTTTTGGACCAAACGCTACAACGTTGTTTATTTAACAAATTATTACAAAGGAAATAAAACTCATTTTGCCCGGGGAGAAAATAAAATGTGTCAATTTTAAAGTGGAGGGTGGGACAATTTATCGAAAGTCGTCAAATCAATAGCTAGTATTAAAGATGATCGCGGGCACTGAGTGCTTTCGACTATTATAAGAATAGCTGCATTAGCTGAGCTAGTGTACGTGCTCTTAATAGGAACACTGGCGCTCACGGGGTCAATGTGCTCACCAAGTTATTGTATTTCTAAGTAAATATGGTAGAACATTGATACCGTAAATAACATGAGGCGAAGAAGTGGGAGTAGATAAGTGGTTTTTCGTTGGTTATGTACAGAAAAATGTAAGCAAACCTATTATAATAATGACACATACACTTCCTGTCTTATTACAACATGTAAATCAGATTATTCTGGCACAAACGTTTTCCTACATGAATATCGGAAACAAAGAAAATGGCTACTTAAACTGTACTATACATAACAAGACATCCATGAAATCAGAATTATACTGCCCAAACAAAACGTAAGCTGCACGAAAAATATGGAATCACAGACGCAACTTGTGACACAAATTGTTTATGGTAATTCTGGGCTCGTGATATGCGAAATAATATCGAGTTTTAACTAGCAACCGCCGGCGACGCAGAATGCACCAGAATGAACCATTAATGATGCTATTACTCCCCAACTGTGTCCCAACATCGCTACTCTTCATACTCGTATCTTTATATGTCAATAAACTAAAGTATTTTATATGCAAGTATTTTACCGCCGACATTTGTTGCCGATAAGCAAAATAGCATTGCGAATGAATATTATTTTGTTAAGTGAATGCGTTATGCATTCCTCGGGATTGTGATGGACAAAAATGTAGATTTTTGTAGTAGTTGGGTGCCAGACTGGCATGCAATAAGCTAGAGATAATGACAATGACATGTAAAATATTAACTTAGTGACGGAATTAAGAAATTTGTCACAAAAAAAAACATCTAGGCAATAACTGCAGTGACTTCTTTGAATTTATGCGAGATCGTACTTGAGATAAATACTTTCTTATAATAACAGATAAACTGATTTTCAAAACATGTAGGTATGGAATGTTGCGATGTGTGGATGGGCGACGGGAGTTGAATAGAAACAAGTGGCTCGTTCGACTGTTGTATATTGAATCCCATAATACAATGCAATGCTTAAACCTATATACTTATAATAAGATAGAGGTACACTACACTACACCTCCCCCCTTTATTAAGAAAAAAAAATAGAATAACATTTTTTTTTAAACAGGATACAAAATTACACAATAAAAATAAGAAGAATTTGAGCTATATTTTCCAATATTTCTATGTATGTTATTAAAAGTGATCAAAATATTATGATAATTAAAAAACCTAGCATTTCATTTTCATTTTTCAATTGTATAAAGGATTAGTTAACAAAAAGTACCTATACGTATTTACTCTCATAAAAAAAATTAAGCTACATAATAAAAGATATAGAGATTTTAAGCAATATCAATCAAAATATTAAACTTTTCTTAAATTCTAGAAGTCGCTTAATGACAATATGGTATTATGCTATGATAAGTATTTAATAATAAGGACTCCATTATATTTCTACATTATAAGTAAAACACATAATGATCCATTATTTTTATAAAGCATAATTATTTACCTATGCATTCTTAGTCATTCATAGCTGATACATTTTATTGGTCTTATTACATTTCCTTAGCTTTTATTTCAAAATTACATTAATATATATATATATATATATAATTACTCGAATGACTTGCTTATTACATTTATTGAGGTATTCTCGTTACTTCAAAGTGCTTAAGTAAGAGACCAGTCTAAATCCCATCAAAAAGGATAACCCAAATACATATTTTTTGTCAGATTTATGAAGAAATAAAAAAATTATAAAAATACTGTCCCAAAAATCTTCTTCTTTTTCTATCGTTTATTCAAGTCCTAATAATATAATAGGTATATTGTCACTATAGTTCGTTGACAAAAAATTATATTTTAATATCACTAGCAAACTTTGCTCCGAACAACTCCGCAAATATCCGTAATTTGTTTCACTATTCTCTAGAGTCTAGATGCTAATAAATAAAATGCAACTTCAATCCGCGAATAAGAAAGCTAAGAACGTAAATACTGAGCGAAATAAAATAGTGTAAGCCATGTACTCGTAAATTAAAACTTTGAATGTGAATGCAACTATGAATCTTGCGTTACGTATCCGTTCTCCATTGTTTAAAACATATTTCTTACATTAACGATATCGAAAATAAAGTCGTATTTTACTCGCCGTAAAGTGGGCGAAAGAAATGTACGGGGGTCACTAGTTAGGAGATTCTGATAATTTCTTGTGGGTATATGTTATTAGAAAAAGAACAACATACAACGCAATACAATCAGATGAAAGTATTGATTAGTAGAATGATGTTAAACAGCTAAAGCAGGATGAAACCGAAAATGATTGGATTGATCTATAAGTAACTACAGCGTTTTTTCTGTATAATAAAATTCTTGCATTATTGACTGACTAACTATTGGTCGCAAAAAGCTGAAATTTGGCATGCTGATATGTACTTCGGGGACCGTAGGGGTACACTAAGAAGGGATTTCCTAAAGTGCCCACGGGATTGGGCAGAAATGGCTAAATAAAATATGCGGGCCTAGCTGCTAGTATCCACTAGCTCGAAAATAAAGGTACTACATCATTTTCCCCGAGATTTCGGCAATGGTTTGGTACAACAGCCGGGGTCATGGGACGACAAACTATAGCCATCCGGTGAGTATGTGTATTATTCGCGAAAGTTTAAAAGTATTTATAATTGGGTTTCTGGTCAGAAATCTTTCATGGATGAAAATAGATCACATATAAAACACTATGAAAAACACATGTAAGTATGAATGAACATGAAAACATTAAGGTGTTAAGCGAAAATTATCCATTTTATCCAACCACTTTACCATAATTGGATTTCCCGACGACCAGTTGACATGTTTTCATGTTTTATTGTTAATAACAGGAAGTTTAAATGTGAAAATCACTCGGTAAAGGTACTTTTGATGCGTGGGATAATCCGAATCAAAATGCCAAACACGGTAAAAACGGTTGCTCGTGGCCTAAATAAGTCTTTATTTCGTAACGAACGGTGGTAATGGTGCGTAAATACAAACACTTTTCGGGCGGAAATTGAACCGAACACCCCACGTATAGGTGCCTAGTGCGTAGTGTTTTTCTAAAGTCTTACGTCTTCTTCACTGGAACTCGACGAGTTGATATAGTGCTACGTATCCCTTTAAAATTTAACTCGGTATAATTATGTTAAAAGCCAACTAAAAATAAAAAGTCCGGCTTAGTAATAGATTTTTCATAAGTAGATATTTATTTTAAGTTTAACTCGTGGTTTCATTTTAATATTATTTTGTAATGCTTTTGCATTTCAATCGTTTTCTCATATATCACAGGGTTATAATACCCCGATGTGTGAGAAATCTTTTCTAGGTTAAAAATAATGTACATATTAAAAATTGTTACCGTTTGTAAATTTTGTTCTGTATCTCCATCGCTAATTGGTGACCACTAAAATTTATACCAAACGTAATTAGTTTACGTATCTAACACAGTAAGGCACCAACCACAGCAAAGTGATAATCGAAAGAGAAACGTACCACCCTCATTAATTATACCGACTTGACCATAATGAAACCAGCACTTTATATTATTCATATCAAACAATAATTTATGGTATTATATCTTACCGACTATGAGACTACACCAGGCCTGCCTACTTGGAACATCAAGCCAATAATCCAACAGATTACTTCAAATTCTAGGCAAAGAAGATAGCCGTCAAGAGAAAATTCTTAATATTATGCTTACGTTGCGAACGCTCCTTACTTGAAATTTGAGATAGCTTTCTACTGTGTGCCACCAAAGGGAATTCAATAAACATTACTGGAACTATGCAAAGTATCTCAAGTACTTGTTATATCTGCTACATCTCGTTGATTTCATACTAGATTTTTTTCAGCTTCATTTCAATTCGGCGTTGACATAAATTTTTAAACCCAACCAATTACGTTGGTCGTACACATCTAGCGTGATTTTGTTTATAAAAATAGCTTTCCACTTTTCACTTTCAGGTAAAAAAGTTATGCTAAAATAGCATCTTTTCGCAATAGATGATTCAGTTTTTATGTAACAGGCTCAGATACAGATTGCACGGTTTTGCGTGTCTTTGCTCAGACTCTTGAGTCTAGGCCTAGACGTTGGACAATTACTTATGCGAAGTCTAAATAAAGCCTTTATTACAATTTACCTTTCAGATTGCATTTTGGTTTACCTATAATAATTAATTCTTTCTTCCCTTATTTGATAAGTAGTGACGATGAATTGAATCCTTTGCCCTTTAAAATGTTTACTTAAAAATTACGCTATCACCGTCTCCTTTTAAAAATTCGCCATATATAAATCTTCACTTCATCCCACAGAAATTTGAAACAACCTTAAAATATCGTTGATTATGTCAGCACTTAGAATTTTACGACATTTAGAATATAATAAAATATGCATGTATCGGAGATAAGGTGGTAATTGTGATATGTTGTACGTCACTCCGTATTTATCAGTAGAGAGTATCAGTACGCCATTATGTAAAAGCGATACGTCAATAGCGACATCCCACGTACCTTCAACGAGAAGATCACGAAATAAAACGCCTTTTAGCTGTTTACAAGATTTATAAGACTCGTGTAACTTGTTGATGGTCTCGTAGTTAGTGCCTGTTTTGAATTAACTGAGGTCATTTGGGCCTAGTTTTTATTGGTGTGTTAGACAAAATAAATTTTAAAATAAATATTTTTTATTTTGACAAATACTAATTTTAATGTTGGGTTTCAATCACGTAAATTGTGGAGTCACCCGGTAACTACGGTTGGTGTGACCCTGCCACAACTAAACGTCACACGTCGGTGTAAATACATGAGAATTTAATCTTTGTTTTCGAGTATTTACGCGAGCGCGACTCCTTCTATAAATATCAAAAGTATTTTTTGTGTCAAAATTTTAATAATTAGGTACGGCACATTGTTTAGAATGTTTCGTAGCATTCACAAATTATTATTATAAACCGTAAATAAAAATTAAATCGCACACCCACGTTGGGAAAACTAACTGAAACCATATATCACACACGATGTTTAAGTACTTGTTACGCGTGGGAGTCCTTCTTACCTCTGGCAAGCCGGCAGATCCGTGAATTTATTACATGACCCTGCCGTGTAAAGTCTACGCGTAAAAAGTCCTTAATCGTCTACCATCTATGCAATCTATTTCGAATGACCTCTAACATTATATCAAAACATTGCTAACACAATAAAGTATAACCTCTGCCACTAATCTTCTATAATATATGTACTGAAATTTCTGCATGTATGTTCCTTGTAGACCGTAGATGTGCACGTCTAGTGCTAAGAAGGGATCAGGCAAAAACGGTTAAATAATAAAGTACGGTAGTAGCTGCGGGCATCATGTAGTGCATCTATATAAGTGTAAGTTACACATATATAATAATTACATTTAGAATTACAATTTCGTACATTACTTAAAAAAATGAAGCACCTCAACAATCTATGCATGCGGCAACTTTAAACAACGATGTTGTGTATGTAAAACAACAACATAGTTATGTTTGCTGATGCGCATGCAATGTGCATTGCTGACTATTTGTGTTATTATTGCAATATTATTTGGCTGGTTATCCGGATAAATGGTAAAGTATACTGACTTTGCTGGGATGAGGGATGAGGTTCTCGTTATTTGTTCGTGTACCTGCAGGAGACCTAATGATTGGTGAACTTATTTAATACATTACAAAATCTTAATAATTATTATCTTACACTAATATAATATAAAGCTGAAGAGTTTGTTTGTTTGTTTGGTTGAACGCGCTAATCTCAGGAACTAGTGGTCCGTATAGAAAAATTGTTTCAGTGTTAGATAGCCCATTTATCAAGAAAGGCTATAGGCTATATAACATCGCGCAATGAGCAACGGGAGCGGAGCAGTAGCCTTAAAAACGCGGGTCTAACCACGGGCATCCTCTAGTTTAAGATAAAATAATTTAAAGGTCTTTGTAAGGATAGATTAATGAATAGGCAATTGATGCAAAACATAATGGCATTGTAGTGTACGCGCACTAGACAGCAATGCAACAATCATTTTATTTTTCTACAGATAGACAAACTTCGTCGTTTGTCTATCTGTAGAAAAATTAAATGGGCAACGTGGCGGCAATATAAGAGTTTCTTACTACGACACCCTAAATTCTCCCATTTTCTGCGTGTTATGGATGCCATCTTCACGAGATAAAAATGTGTGCAATGCCAGCTGGTGTGTAAATATGCTCAGTTGACAGTGTTATGAGGCGGCATAAAAACATAGCTGACAATTTCTGGATGTAATTGAGTCGCGTCGGGATATACAAGCATGAGTTTATGCATTAATGTATTTATATATGTATATTTATTTGGCACCACTACAATACAATATTACACATGTTGTTGTAATAGTTTATTGAAACTGTAACGGATGCCAGGAATCGAACCTTTGCTAGTCCGCTACAGTGCGCTGGTAGTGTGTTGCTGACGTGTGCCTACGACGATGCGTGTTCTTCTATATGTGTGGACTGTATGGCTTCGATGTATTGGGGCTTCAGAAAAGAAACATCTTCATACGTTGAGAGCGATGTTGTTCAGGTGTTCGGTGCTTGATGGTTACAAAGGTCACAAGATGGTGGTTGGGACGCCAACAAACTGGCCGAATACATGGTCGCTTAGGTACCTCGGAACTTTACCTTAACGACGACCATCGCACCGAACACGTGCACAGAGAATCTTGGTTTATTTTTAATTTCATATACAGTACAAATGTCTATTTATATTAGGTACTACGATACATATATATGTGTTCTATACATCGTTCTAGATAGTATACAATACCTAAACCTAACTACTAGCGTCACTGGGTTATTCCATAAAAACTCCCAAAAAATGCCGTCACACAAGGGCCCGCCCACTATATTTTCTATTGAAAAACTATTATATACTAAATTTATGTATGTAATTTTGGTAGGCCGTTGTGTGCAACTATATGGGGCATCTATTAAAATAAACACCATGAAAATATATTTATTCAATTCGAATTCATTACATGAAAACCTATGATGCATAAGAAAAATTACAGAATTTCTTAAGTAAACACTATCGTACATAAACAAAGTTTATGATAAACATGCAAATGTTTATTATTATGGTTATTTTAACTATATAAGGTAATAACTAGCAATAAGAAAGTATCTAGACATGATTTCAAACCTATACGAAGCTAAAAAACACTTATAAAACTATAAAACGACTATGTAAACAAACAGATGTTTTATCAAGTATTAGTTCTTATCTGTTACAACTGATAACACTATTTATTTATTTATTTACGTTTATTTGGGAAACATACAGAACAATAACAATTAAATACATAATAATATTGATAATAACATGATCCCATCAAGTTTCCACTGTTAAATAATTCATTAAATTAAAGTAGCACAATACAAAAACATAGGGTTTTTTTTTTTAATCGGAAATTAAAACTAAACTAAATTGACGCAATACAACATAATTCAAAATAATCACATTAAAATACTAAATTAGCTTTCATTTAAATAAGATATGATTTCATTAAAAATAAGTATTAACTAAAATAAAAATAAAAATAATGGTCCCTAAGTTAAAGGAATTAAAAAAAAATATGTAAAATACCTAACATTAATTAAAATACGATAAAAATAAATTACTAATTAAATATAGTTTTAAACTTCAAAACCATACAAGATCATTCGGAGAAATGAAAAAAAAAACACATGAAATGTCTAATAATTAAATTAAATTTTGATTCGGATCTTTTAATTTCACTACAGCTTTATTAAAAGTATTTAATGATACAGAGAAAAAGTCAACCTCTGAAAACCTTTGGTTATACGACCTACACGCACGACGAATAAAAGTATTTGCCCCATAATTCGTTCTTGCTGTCGCTGGTTGCAGAAAATTGGTCCTTCTGGCGTTTAAGCGTGGACATTTAAACAATATTTGATTCAATAAGTAGGGAGAATCAACAAGGTTATTTAAAATTTTAAAGAGAAATCTTTGATCCCTAACCAACCTACGATCGGAAAGTGGCAAAAGCTGGCTGACTGGTTCACAAATGTTTAAACAATTAGAGCGGTAACTTAGGTGTTTTAAAAATTTATTTTGTATCCATTCCAACCTATCAATATACACTTTATATTGTGGATTCCAAATAACTGAACAGTACTCTAATATAGGAAGAACTAAAGATCTGTATAAAAGAAGGAGAGTTGAAATTCTTTTGAAATCTCTACCAGTTCGAAGAATAAAACCTAGAATACGATAGGATTTACTGACAGTTTCATTAATATAGTGATCAAACACCAGCTTTGAATCTAGATAAACACCCAAATCCTTCACTAAAAAGACTCTTTGAAGGCTATGTCCACTGATATTGTAATCAAAGAAGATGTTATTCTTTTTACGTGAATATGTTATAACATTACATTTGTTGCAATTCAAGGCCAGTAAATTACGCCGACAGTAATTGGAAAGTCTGTCAATATCGCTTTGCATTAGTAAGCAGTCTTCAGATGAATTGATAATTTTAAAGATTTTATTATCATCAGCATATAAAAGAAAACACGAATTTATGAAGACTGATGAGACGTCATTGATAAATATATTGAACAATAAAGGACCAAGATGTGAGCCCTGGGGAACACCTGAGGGCACAGGAATAAACGTAGAGCAGAATCCTTTAACAGTTACCGCCTGAGACCGATCTCTCAAATACGACTCCAACCACCGCAATAAATCACCATGAATACCGAATCTATAGAGCTTACCAAGAAGGATATCATGATTTATTTTATCGAAAGCCTTAGAATAATCTGTATAGATAACATCCACTTGGCTGCCCCCCTCCATTGCATTAGTTAGAACGTCGATAAACTCACAAAGATTGCTCTCCGTCAACTTACCTCTCAAAAAACCATGCTGCTGTTCAATGATAAAGGGTGTCACTGCAGAGGCGAGAAAATCATATATCATATGTTCAAATAATTTAGGTATTACGCTTAATTTCGATATAGGTCGATAATTAGCCACGTTGTGTTTATCTCCACCTTTAAATATCGGCACAACGTATGACCTTTTCCACACCAATGGCATCACTCCAGAAGATAATGACAACTTAAAAAGTAGATACAAGGGATAGAATAGCCAGTCACTACACCTACGAATAAATAGTGGGGGAATACCATCCGGGCCAGCTCCCTTAGCAGTATCAAGCCGTTTGAGGTATTTCAATACAGCATCTGCAGTGATGTTAAACTTAGAGAGGTTCACATTCGAACAGAAAGTATCATCGAATTGATTGCACGAAGAACTTCGACAAAAGGAAGAATTAAAGTGATCGTTAAACATTTCGCAAATCGTACCACCTTCCGAAGAAGACGTATCATTAAGAAATAATCTACCAGGTAGATCACCAGTTTTCTTTTTGGATCTTATAAATGTCCAAAACTGTTTGCTGCTAATCGATATATTTTTTTCTGCTCTCTCAATATACGAATCATAACAAGCCGATTCCATTTTCTTTTGCCTTTCACGCAGCAAGGAAAAAGAACAATAATCCATATAGCGGCCATAAAGCTTCCATTTCTTGTGATATTTTAGCTTTTCCTTTATAACTTTAATCAAAGCTAATGAATACCAGACAGGGTAATTGCGATCACTGCGCAACAATTTGCTAGGCACATGGTGTAGAATTATGCTATCCAAAATCCCATAGAAGTGACTGACTGCCGCATCGACATTTAGACCATCAAAACAGTGAGTCCAGTTAATCTCAGATAGAGCACCACCAATATCGTCGTAATCAGCTCTTCTAAACAGCCGGACCAAGCGTGGTGGTGCGTGTAAAGTCCTAGACACAATGCCAGACATTTTAATATTTAAAGAAGGATGATGGTTGTCTTCCTTTAGCAGGGGCGACGGTGATCGCAGAACAAGACATTCACAATTACTAATCACTAAGTCCAAAAACCTACCGTTCGGATTTGATACGACATTATGCTGATTAAAACAGTTAAAAGAGATTAAGCCTGACAACGCCGCTACCAAGGGATCACTGCCAAGACTTTCGTCCCTCAAATTAATAATCTGACTGGACTCATCTCGTTCCCATGAAGCATTCCTAATGTTAAAGTCGCCTACAATGAAGAAACTATCCTCATGGCGTTGAAGAACTAAGTCAGACAAGCTCTCGAAAAAAGTAACTTCATCACAATATTGAGAAGAACACTGAGGAAAGTAGCAGCAATACAAATGACACTTCTTCATAATATTTCGGTATTTTAAGGTGATTGCGACAGCAATGATATCTGACGAACGCTCGTTGTTTGCTGCCTTCAATGTTACATCAAAGACCAAAATACCCCTGCGTATCGCAATTAACACTCCCCCGCCCATGCTGTCACTCCTGGACACGTAGTCGCGATCACATCGATAAACGACAAAACGGTCATCAAACAGTTCTGAGTTGAAAATTCCCGGCAACAACCATGTCTCGGTAAGACAAATAATATCATACTCAGCATTAATAATGTTCCTATAAAGAGAAGTTGTTTTTCCCCGCAAACCACAAACGTTCTGGTAGTAAATATCTAGTTCACCCATTAATTGAAGGAAACTCTATGATAGCAACACAATAATACACTGATATGAAAGGACAGTATTCCTCAAAACCAAATAGCCAGTATATCAAACTTCGTGTCTCTGTACCATTAAAATCATTAAGTAAGTGTTTCGTGTTATATTGTAGTTCTCCGAGAAAGATACAAAACACATAAGTAAGGAAGCGTATTATAAAAAATGACAGTATGTTATAATTATAAGTAATATAAAATAAAAGTAAAATTATAAAACGAGTAATATAAAATAAAATAAAAATAATAAAACGAGTCCCGATCAATACAAAGTCAAAACAAAACAGTGACATAAAATATAAAATTTCTCTTATTGCAACTTTTTTAAATCCTCCTGACAGCCAATGTATACAACAGGACTAGAATCAGTTTTACGCACCATTATATTACAATTTCGTACCCATATATATTTATAAAGCTTTTCCTTGACTATCTTTTTAGCCGATTGCAATAATGTTTTGTTGGACTTAGTCAAATGATCGTTAAAATATAATTTAGACAGGTTTTGGGTGAAACCGAGATCAGATGCTCTGAGTTCTTTCATGCTACGAGCTTTAGCCAAGAAGTCATCTTTTCTATACCTCGATATAAACCTAATAATAACTGGTTTCGGCTTCTTTGTATTTTTGTCCAACTGGGCAACTCTCGTCATAAAATCAATGTCTCTCTGAGGGTCTAGCGGAAAATCGACGACCTTTGCTAAGTTTTCTACAACTTTCAGTAACTGTTCACCTTTTTATTCAGGAAGGCCAACAATCTCCACATTAGATCTTCTTGCCCACTGATCTTTTAGATTCAGCTCAGTCTGTATTTCCTGAACCTTTAAGTCAAGGATCCTTAAGTCTTCTTTAATTGCCGGTGCAACAGCCAACTTACTGCTCAAATTGTTTACCTCCTTCTCTAAATTGTCGTATTTATCGCTAATGAAGGTCAGACTCTCCCGTAGAATTGATATTTCATTTTTCAGATCAACGACTGTATGTTGAAATTCATTCATAGCACTCTGAACTTCAGCCCGAACAATGCTCCTAACTTCGTCCAACGGTACAACCTGCATTTCACACGTTCGGTCCCGTTCCTTAGAAGTCTCGTGTTGTGATGCCTTGGTTGACACATTGGGGTTGCAAAACTCCCCGGCGTTCCGTGATCTAGTGTTCATGCGTATTGGAGTTTCGTCATTGTTGTCACGAGGTTTGGTCTGAACACAATTTGGGCAAATCCAGGAAGTTTTGAAGTCTGCATCAGGCACCCAATCCTTTTTATTTGGTTGTATACAAGCTGCGTGGTAATATTGTTTGCAAAACGTACAAGTCAGTAGTAGTCTTTTGCTGTCCCGCGTGGTGAAAGTCTTGTGGCAGCAGGTGTTTCCATTTTCATAATAAAAACAAATCTTTATTTTGCACGCCAAATACCTTGAAAATTATGCCTTGTATTTTAGCAAGCAGTACTCCCTTTCCCCCAATTATGGGTTACAAATTTGCTTCTGGCAACACTAAAAGTTTATGTAATTTGACGATAGGGTTGCGTAAAAGAAAGCAGTGCCCGGTTAGGAGTTGACACTAACAAAAACTTACTAATAGTTCATTCATTCATTTTACTTATTCACATCACTATTCACTCTGTTATGTGTATTGTCTATGGCTCAGTCTACACATGACACAATAATTGTCAGTCTTGACAACTATTTGTAAAAAACGGACTACAACGGCGAAAGAATAAAAAATACTAGGATAAATTGATATTATTAAGACTAATTGTGATATTTATGCACTGTTCGGTTGATTATTATGCTATTTGAAAGTTTCACAGGGTTCTTGCATCAGTGTTCATATTTAGTAGTAGTTCCGTTGGTTATATTATGGTCAACTAATCATGGTTATTATAAACAGTTTTTCACTCACGATTGATTTAAGTTTATATTTAGCACCTGATTCACTACTAAATCACGTTCTTAAGGCTATTTTTACTGTTTACGTTAATTTAATTTAATTTAATTTATATTCGTGCACAAGTAATTTACCGAGTTTTGACAGATGTCAACTGATCTGATCTGATTTATGATCGATATCTAGGTTTCTACAGTTAGCACACGTTTTAGACTAATGTTCATGTACTATATAGTACTTTATATTAATGATTTAACTATTTACACTATTCTAGCTTTGACGCGTCCGGGAACCGAACCCGGTGTACCGCACGATTAGATAACACTGATTTTATACGATTTTCACTCGCGGTTTCGAATACACTATTCTGTCATAGTTTTTAATGTCTCCACATCGCTCCCGCCGTGCAGCAACGCGCGTGACCCGTCGTGTGGCGGTGCTGCAGAGCACCCGGTGAGCGACGCCTCGTCACTTGGGCAGGGGGACCAGCTTCTTAGCCGGCCGTTTGAGGACGCCTGCTGCTGTGCGCACCTCGACAGTGCGTATGGCGCCGTCGGCGCCCGGGTAGACGGCCACAACTCGACCGCGCGGCCAGGTATTGCGCGGGAGTTGGCCGTCGGCGATCAGGACGGGGTCGCCGACTTCGAGGTTGAGCCCAGACCCATGGGGCTCCCGCCGGTGTTGCAGCTCGGGTAGGTACTCGCGCACCCAACGGCGCCAGAACATGTCGGCGAGGATTTGGGCGCGCCGCCAGTGCTTGCTGCTGTTGAGGTCAGCCTCGCTGAACTCGCCCAGTGGAGGGAGGCGAGCAGAACCACCGAACAGGATGTGGTTCGGGGTGATGGCCTCGCTGTCTGCTGCGTTGACGGAGACGTGTGTGAGGGGTCGACTGTTTACTGTGTACTCGACCTCACACAGTAGTGTAGCTAGGACTTCTTCGTGCGGATGGCGCTCGTGAAGGACCGTATAGAGGGTGGTCTTCACGCACCTGACGAAGCGCTCCCATGCGCCCCCCATGAATTGCGCTGAGGGGGTGATGAAGCGCCATACGATGCCACGGCGACTCGCTTCTTCGGCGACGGCGTCTCGCATCTCTCGGTCGGCACCGTGCATGTTGGTGCCGTTGTCCGAGTAGATCTCTGCGGGGCAACCTCGGTGCGCTGCGAACCTGCGCAGCGCCAAGATTGCGGAGTCGGCGCTCAAGCTGGCGGCGACCTCCAGATGTACTGCCCTGGAAGTGAGACATGTAAACAGTGCCACGTAACGTTTGTGACGCTGTCTACCGACGGTTACGGAGAGCGGCCCGAAATAATCAAGACCCGTGTAGGTGAAGGGCCTCTGATGGTGAGCAAGGCGCGTCTTCGGATGGTCCCCTGTGGCTAGCTCAGGCGGCTGCGTTTTTCTAATGCGGCATGGTAGACATCTATGTACTATTTTCTTTGTAGTCGGCCGCAGACGAAGAATCCAATAGTGTTGGCGTATTTCGTTGATTACCAACTCTGTACCGCTGTGATGTAATTTTCTATGCGTCCAATCTATGTATAGCTGTGTAATACGATGATCGCCGTCTAAGATTGGCGGTCTCTTTGTCTGTTCGGAGATTTCTTCTGTAGCTATTATACGACTGCGTAGAGTGATCATTCCGTTGTTCATCTCCACAGGTAACGAATACAGGCGGCTGTCTCTGGCGACACCTCCTCCGCGCCGCAGCTCCCGAAGGTCGGCGCCGAAGGAGTCCTCTTGTACCGCCTTAACAAGAAGGTCCTCGGCGCCGCGGGTGTGTTCTGCGGAGAGAAGCACGAAGTTTCGGGAGTCGGCGGCTGGACGAGGTGTCGCTCTGCCCGACTTGGTGTTGTGCTTCGTCTTCGTCACGTGACGCCAATCTGGATCCTTCTGTCTATTTTTCTGCGTTCTTTTATATAGAACCTTCTCTGCGGTTTTCTTATACAAAGCTATAAATTGTAGAACTCTCGCTGTTGCTCGTAAAAGCCTTTCCCATTTGGAAAATCTATACGGGTCCGGTTCGGCTTCTATAATTCTATGAGTTTGACGTTTCTCTACAGCTGTCATTGTGCGCTCTTCGCCTGTCGCGTCAGGGGCGATGTGCTTCTCTACGGGCCATAGTGACGGATCTTCGAACAGGAACGACGGTCCGGTGTACCACTCGTGTTCGGAGTTAAAGCTGTTTGGCACGTCGCGTGTAGCCGCATCTGCCGCGTTCATCTTCGTAGGTACTCAGCGCCAATCTTCAACTTTACTATGCTCTTCTATGGCGGCTAGGCGGTGTGCGACGAATGGTTTGTACGCCCGTGCTCCTTTTCTGATCCACGTCAGTACGGTCTTGCTGTCCGTCCAGTATACGACGGCCTCGGGTTTGACGCGATGTTCTTCTATTACCGCTTGAGCGACTCGCGTACCCATGACGGCGGCTTGCAGTTCGAGTCTCGGGATAGACACCACCTTGAGCGGTGCCACTCTCGCCTTCGCCATAACGAGCGTCACGTGTACACGCCCATCTGGTGTAGTCGCTCGCCAGTACACCGCTGATGCGTAGGCCGCTTCACTGGCGTCCGTAAAGACATGTACTTGGAGTGTACAGGCGTCACTGTACCCGGGGTAACACCGCGGGATGCGTATCGACTTCAACTGTTCTAAGTGCTGTATCCACGATGCCCATTGCACTCTGAGGCTTTCGTCAAACTTCTCGTCCCAATTTGTACCGAGTCGCCAGGCTTCCTGTAGTATCTGTTTGGCTCGAACAGTCACGGGCGATGCGAGGCCGAGTGGGTCGTATAGCGACATAACTATTTTCAACGCTTCTCGTTTAGTAGGCGCTTCGGTGCCGATGAGGCCATCTGGAAGCCGTGCGAGTGTAAGGTTGAAGCTCAGCTCGTCCGCGCTCGTTTCCCACATCAAGCCGAGAATTTTCTCTTCTTGCCCCTTGCTGGCGAGGCCGACTGTCTCCTTGCAATATTGACTTGGTTCTGTCGCTTCGATGACGTTTCTAGAGTTCGACACCCATTTCTTGAGGTGAAAGTGCGCTTGTCTGTGTATGTCTCGCAGCCGTGACGCTATACTCGTCGCTTCCTGTTCGTCCATGAAGCTGTCCAGATAGTCATCCATGTAATGGTTATCTATGATGGCTTCTGCTGCTTCTGGGTACTCTTCTGCGTGCTTGCGAGCGATCCAATTCTTCGCGAATATAGCTGTACACGGTGAGCTTGCCGCGCCGAAGATAATGGACTTCATACGGTATTCCTGGGGTGGTCCCTCCCGCCGCTCACCTCTCTACAGGTAGCGCAGCGCGTCTCGGTCTTCTGGGCGTACTCTCACCTGCATAGACATCTCCGTTAGATATAACACAACACAGCTGATAAGCTGAGACGGCAACGCGGTGTCGACGCAACCTCATCAACACCCCCGGCAACGATTGTAGCAAGTCCGGTCCCGTGAGCAGGAAATCGGTGAGTGACACACCTCTGGTTTTCGCGGCGGCGTCGTGAACTATACGAATCTTCTCAGGTTTCATGGGGTTGTGTACATCGAAGTGAGGCAAGTACCAAGTCTTCCCTGGCGTACTATTCGTGGGAGCTTCTTCTGCGTATCCCTTTTCTATCAACGAGTTCATCTATCCTGTATATCTTGTTTTTAACTCTATGTTTCTATCTAATTTTTTCTCTATGTGTGCGAGCCTCCTTGCCGCGTTCTCGTAACTATCTGGCATGACGATGTCTTCTTGTTTCCACAGAAGAGCCGTCTCTATATGTCTATCTTCTAACTGTTTCGTATGTTTTTCTAACATATCTATAGCCCGCTTCTCGGGGTCCGAGTTCGGTCGACGTGGGTTCACTATGAGCGATTCCAGAGCGAAATATTCTTTCAGTTGCGCTTCTATGTTTTCATCTGTAGCGGAGAGACCGTTGACGAAGTGTACGGTGTTTCCCAAGGTGCGTGAGCGCGCGCCGTGCAGCACCCATCCCAGCGACGTAAGCGACGCCACCGGTTGATCGTTGGGTCCTCTTCGTACTGCGTTCGCTATGAGCAGGTGCCAGTTGTCTTGACCTAGTATTACGTCATTCTTTTGGTCGTAATACACGTGTTCTCCATTGCGCATTCACAATGACGCGGGTGCGGGTCGTGCGCCGAGCGGGTCATGCGCCGAACGGGTCGCGACTTGTTATGTATTTATTTACAGTTAGTTGGAAGAATAGCTTGTTATGCATCTCAGCCATGGATCTCAATGAAAAAATTATAGAATGTGTTCGTAAACACAGTTTTTGGTATGAACCGAGCGATAAAAACTCTAAAAATGAGGTTTTGAAAGCCAGGTTATTGCATGTCACAGAGATGCCATAGCATGACCGCGGGCGGCCCGCCGACGACCCGCGCCCGCATTGTGTGTGAAAAGAACGAACAGCGCGGCTCACGCGACGAACACGACCCGCGCCCGCACACGCTTTCTGTGTGAATTGCGCCTAAGCTGTGGCATGTCGCCGGTCTGTACGCCACGAGTTCGTAGAGCCTTCTCTTTTATTGTCCACTCACATTACAATTGAGAAGATGTCTCGGCTTCCGAAAAGATTACCAAGATACATTTACAAAAACAACAAACCTCTTGACCCAGAAACAAATTTTGTAAAAATACTAGATGCGACATGTAACTTTTTGGTATGAAACATTCTTTTTTTATCTCAGAGAACTCATTTAGAACTTCAAAGCTCATAAGAACAATTTGTATTTAGGTATGCATCACATTTATGTCATTACATTCATTACTAGGTTCCAAGTTTGATTGTAGGAAAGAAGAAATAATTTATTTTTAGTTAGTTTACATCGCAAAAAAATAATAATAATCCATGAAAGGCATCAAACGATTCTATTTATGTAAAATCTAAATATGGCTATATGTTCATAATAAGCTTTTAGAATTAAATCATTCTATTTTACTGCTAGACAAAAATTCAGATGCTTTAAACACTGAAATATCTCGAACACAGCAAACAAATGTGATTACGGTGACATCCACTCTAAAGTTATTGGATTTGCATCTGACATAAGGGAAATCTTTGAATACAAAAAGTCCTCCAGATTCGCTTCAAACCATGTAGAGGAAGTATCTATAAAATCGAGTTTGAGGAGTTATGTATCATCATCATCAGCCTGCCATAGTCCATTGCTGGATATAGGTCTCTCCAATGGTACGTCACTGAGCCCGATTTATTTATGAAATCATACCATTATTACCATCTGTTTAAGTCAAATATCGTGCTTATACAAATAATAATCAAGCCGATGTCCAAAGTTCCTATAGGAAAATCAGAATCACATTATTATTTGCTACTACATTTATTGAATACAATATTAGACGTTATTGAATATAATAATTGATCGTGGAAAATAACTGCACAGAAAATACAACTTTCTGCCTAGAGATCATACCTTCATCATACCTCCACAACTCACAGCAAAAAGCCACTAAATTCTCAAGTAATTACACTTAATGGACTAAAGTAACTAGTCTGCTTGTCATTTAATATCAGATTTATAACGTGGTTTATTCACTAGTATCGAAATAATTAAAGCGAGTGTGCGTTAATGATGTGTTTTGATTATCTAATTACTTGGCTCTCATATCATTTACGAGACCGTTACGTAGTCATGTCGCAAACACACTCCTAGTTTAATTAAATTGTGTAATGCATATTTGACGAAAACATCCAATGCTTTGTTTTGGAGCGGAAGTATACCTACCAAACTATCCGTAGGTAATGGAGAAATGTTTCAAGTGTAATGAAATATGGGGGAATTAATATTTCAGGTGCCTAGCTAGCCCAAAACTTTGCCAATAATTTTGATTTATTGAAGTCTCACCGCCTCTCATATCTACTACTCAAAGTTTTCCTATTTAAACAATCACTTTAGCGGTGGAGGCTCTATACCATAGCCGACGCGACGTTTGGGTAGAAATGGGCTTTCACGTAATTTTCGGAGAGCTGGATACTAATTGTGAAGTTAGCTAATATTAATTCATGAGAGAGATTGATTGAAACATATGTGTTCCCAATTAGGCCATTTTCATTGCCGTAAAGATAATGTTAGTGCTGAAATAGCACAGTAGAGGTCGTCTCGTGTGGCATCTCTCCAATGAATTCAAACAATTTTGTCATATTCGTTTGGTGGAATGTATGTTCCCCTTTTCTACATTTTTTACTGTTTAGACACAAAAGGCTTCATAAAACGACACGAGTATGCAAGTTTTCGTATATCCTGTGTACGGAAAGCTCTGTAACAAAAAGTTTGTACTAGCAAAGTTTACATTTTATTTCGGTTTGTGTCACTACCGATTTCAGTTCTTACTTATATCGTGAGAAATTGCATGGAAAACCTCTTAAGTTTTCTACTGCGAACGATAGCTTGAAGATGCCTCTCTCTATTTCAATAGACTTTAAGTAACTTACGGACGGTTTCTGCAGCTTTTATTCGATAGCGGTATACACTTTGACAGTCGCAGTTTTTATTGCAGTTGGATATCGATATTTCCTCCAGCAACAGCACATTTAAGACTCGCTGGGAATCTGCCTATGTAGCTTAGTACGACTTTTGGGTTCGCATTTCACTTTATAAATGGATTCCTTTATTATAGTTGAAATCTCTGAACTCTGTTATGTTACAGACACAAATAAATATTTGGCCTTTGAAGAGGAATATTAAATTTCAATAAAATTTAGTTAATTATCTTACTTTTCGACTAAACACGAATGAGTGAACAGATACCGTAGGTATAAAATAAACAGGCGTAACACCTTCGGCACGCCTATGTCATACACCAGCCTCCTCTTGATGCCTTCGAGGTGTTTGCAGTCTATCAAGTCCTCTTCGGCGATCTTCTGCGGCAATAGGTGTAGGCTGGCTACGGTGCGCGCACACAAAGGCACTTGTTTGCTGTCGGCGCCGGCTCCTCGTATGTGTATGTCTACGCGTCGCGACGTTGGCATGTCGATCGACGTATCGCCTATGGCACGGATCGTAAACGGGCCCAGGTTCCCTTCCGCGCCGACTTCCTTGGCTATGTCTTCGTCTATGAGCGATACGGTGCTTCCGTCGTCGAGTAGGGCGAACGTAGACGCCTCTCCCGCCGGTCCGACTATCTACACGGGCACTATCTTTAAGTATGCTTGAGCCTTTGCACGTATGCACGAACTGGCGACCGTTTCTTGCTTTTCTATGTTCACGTCTTCGGTCCTATGGGCTCCTCTATCGTAGTGAAGCAACTGGTTGTGTGAAGCGCGGCATCCCTCATCGGCATCTCTCATCCATGTTGCTTAGCTAGAACAACAAAGAACAACAAGTGAACTTTTGTGTGTAGGTACCTACAGAAATACTCTATATTACATCAAGCGTGTCTGTGTCTAGCTATATCATATCGATAAAATGATAGTTTCGTTTAGTAACTATTTCCTTTTATTTTTTAAACATACCTTATGCTTCTGAAGCCTGAGGGATCATATATGCTACGTCTAAATATACAAATCGAGGTATTTTTATTAAAAAGTAATTAGTGAAGAATGTTGTCAAATTGACTTGTTAAAGAAAGTGACATCATTTTGCTTATGTCTGGCACTATTAGATGGCAGTGTATCAAATATTTTCAAGTAGTGGTTATTATCGTTATTTATAACGATAAAAGCAGATAAAATAGTAAAAATGAAATGTGTAATAAATGCAGACGGCTGTCTAATTAAATGGATCTGAAATTAGCACATATTGATTCAATTTGAAAATAGTTCCATATTACATCACTGATTTTTTTCGAAAACATTCTCATAGTTTACTTATCCATTCTCGGAAATAATACAAGTAAATTCAATAACTTAATAATATATGAAACGGTATTTATTTTTATCTGCTTTTATTCATTGAAATTATGTATTTTTATTATGAAGTGCCATGTGCCGTGATTTGTTAAACTGTAAACCTATTAAGACCAAATAGTAATAATCAATCTTAGGATTAGCTCTTTAATGAACTATCTTATCAATTTAGTATCTCGGGTATATACACTGCGATAGGTTAGCTATTTAGAGATATTTTAATGCAAAGATATACATGTGTGCCTGTACTTTATGTCGTTCAATTGTAGGAGACCATGGCAATAATGATTAAAATGGGATTTAATCATTCTAGTAGTATTTGTATAAGTACATTGATGTTTATAAGTGTTGCGACCTAAATGATTAAATCTATGTATATTTGACTTATAGATATTTAAATATTAACCGACTGGTCTGAATTTAAACTTATTTTAACTAGTGTCTGGTTTGACTTTCTACATGACTATTTATTATACCGTTTTCTTACCAAGAGTATTTTACTGGCATTGGCGTCTAGTTTAACTTTAGGCAGTTCACTGACTATTGGTAACATAAATAAGCTATTAACTAAATTGGTTCATTTTTGGTAACTGGTTATTTATTTATATTTTTGTACTGTTTGTACCTGCAATACATTCAGGTTAATTCAGTTTATAGCATTCCATACTGTATATTTACAGGTGGTAGACTTACAATTAGGAAACAATTATTATGGAACACTATTGAGAGAGGAGCAGTTTAGTAATATACTATAATAAAGTCTATGTATTATACCTAGGTCCGTATGGTGACGGATTAAGAATACGGAATGTCACCACCCCATATCATCCCATGGGTGTCGTAAGAGCCGACAGAGGGAACATATTATGCAGAGAATATCACTGTAAGAGAAGGAAAACTTGATACAAACCCTATACCAACCCGTTTGGCCACCGTGGTATAGTAGGCCAATTCCTCCTTTCAAATGAGAGGCCTAGTCCAGCAGTGGACTGTTAAAGGCTGATGATAGATTATACCTAGGTGCATTTGATATTATAGTTAAAAGATATATTATAGTAACATGCTTTAATAGGGTCTGCTGCATTTATTATTCTAGATTGACAACATTTTAGTGTTTTATTAATATAGATATCAATTTTGATTATGATAAGTTACATTTATAGTTTTTCTTACTGTATTTTTTTTAGAATATAATAAAAAACTTCTTTGTACTTTTAGATAGCTACGATTTATGGATTAATAACATTTAGATATTCTTTGATGACATTTTTTATTTTCTTACTAAGCTATTTAACTTAAATTTTAAAATACATCAGAGAAAGTAAAAGGGCGTTCTTACTATAGGTTAGAGGTTCTGATAACCATACACAGCATTACATATAAACTTCTTCTAGACAAGGATCTATAATGTAGGTAGCAGTGATCATATAAAGGTATCGTAAATATCTATAATAATGTGATAATATCGATTTATTAATTGATGATTAAATAGTTGACGATGATTGAATTATTATTGATGAATAACTTACCGATGGTTAAGAAATTGATGATAATGCTGGCGATAATGATTTTGATAGTGATTTTGATAATGATTTCAATAATGATTTTGATAATGATTTTGATGTAGATGATATCAATAATTTTGATGTTGATGATATTAATCATTTTGATGTTGATGATATTATTCATTTTCATGTTGATGATATTAATCATTTTGATGTTGATGATATTAACCATATTGCCTACAAACTGCTGAAGCCTTTCACCTTGTTCTAGCCTTGACTCATGTGCAGCAGGTGTGGGGCTAGATACTATAAAGGAGATTGACCGTTGTTACTTGTCTATTTAATGTGAAAGGAAGGGCAATGGCAATGACAGTGTATTAGAATAAATACTTGTAAATTAGTTAAATCAAATTTAATTATTTAACTCAGTTGTGAATTTCAATTTAATTTTAAAAACGATACTTACATTTTTATGATGCTTCGTAGTGGCTCCTTTTGTACTATATTAGTTTTGTCAATTTGTGGATGGATAATGCAGTGGTGTAATATTGTACAATTAAAGCTGTACTTCTATGTGACAACACAATACTACACATGTATAATACACATGTATAATACACATGTTTTGTGAATGTTAATGATCCCTTCATAGAATAGTAAATACAATTTGTAACAATGGTATCAAAGCAGCTGATACAGAAAACTAATTTCTAGACTCATAAAATGAAACCGTAATTACTGTAAATATGAGTCCAGTTTATTTTTTTGTACATGTTTCGTACAAAGTGATTGTTGTTGTGATACTATTCTTATAATCCAACTTACTTAGATGACGACATAAGTCAGTATAGCCGTAGCGGACGTAGCGATACTATAGTTTTTAGATGGATTTAATAAATATGGTAAGAATTAATTGTTACATAATGAAATAAAACAGGGCGCCCGTCGGGCGATTGTTTAGTAAAGTGTTATTTAATTTATTGTACTTCGAGGACGAAGTAATTGTCAGTCTGGCCGTGAGAGATATGTAATAATATTTAGGCTGTGGGCTGAAATTACTGATATCCAAGTACTTATACTTAATATGTAAGAGGATAGTGGCAGTTAAATGACACTGTCATGACGTTTGACAGTTAAACTGTCAAACGTGTAAATAAGGTGTAAGCTGGCTTTATAAGTCGACAGGCTCGGCTAGTTCATCCTATTCTCCTTCGACGACGTCTCAGGAACGATATGGTTCTGACTATTTCACTGCCACTGTGTTCCAATATTCTGTGTTGCTTGTTCTTTTGTTTCATCATCTAGGAAACAATGTAAGATAGTGTAATCATTATCTTATTGATATTGTGGGTAGTTTGATCGTTTGTGAGATATTAAAGAATGTAATATAGGATAGAATAATATACTGTGGATAAAGTTGTATCAATGAGATTCATTATATACCTGTGGTAAACATTTAGTAAATTGTGTTGATGCTAAATAATGCTTATTATGTTTTGTTGTAAGACAGACCTTTCTAGTAATATAAAACTACCCACAACATTGATGTTTGATATAAATTGGCTGTACTACTGTTTGTTAACCTCTGGAACGCTGGTGGAAGCCAAGGAGGAAGGAAGTCCAGCGCTTGCGGGAAACACGTATGTCCCGCGACGACAACACCATATTTCACTACTGAAATGACGTTAAAATAATTCCACCGATAAAATTATGCCCCACTATTGCAAAGTATGAATATTTTTTTTAATTCTGCATTGTAATTGGTTGTCATTTTATAGACTTTTTTTGCAAAAATAACGACTGAAAATGGTTTGCCCTAAGTTCGACATCGCGCGCGTTGGAGTGACGACAGCTCTGCTTTGAAAAACGTATAGCGACGCAATCTCGTAATTTCACTATATGTATTATATGTCATTATCTTCGGATTATACTCGGTCATTAAACTAATCTCAAAACACTCAGAACACAAACAAACAAGCGCCAATGGGCCAGCGAGATGTGACAAAAATCGAAATGTCAAATGTCATGTTGTATTTTTTATTATAGCGCCCAGTCCTAATAAATGTCGAAAGGAGTTTTTAATACTGTACTTTATTTAAAATCCGCATAAAAATAAACGTAACAAGCAAAAAATAGTATTATTCATATTAATGAATAATTTAAATCTCTTAATCTATAAACAAACATTCATGATTCTATCTTGGAAATAATAATTATTTACTCTGGCAACCTTGTGGCTTTCTGACAAACCAAAGAAATGGCCATTATGAAAATCCGGAAATCAATTAACATAATAGCTATTTTTGATGTTATACTTTTTTACCTAGCGTTATCTAAATTTATTTATTTATTTATTATACAAAGTCTAATACATACATGAGTAAAGTATTTGATACAAAAATATTCTTAAATTCGGCTAAAATATAGAAAATCGTATAAAAATATTTCATGAATTTTGGTGGTAATGAGTTTTGAAGACACTTTTAGTGCACTGAACTAAAAATCTGCCTTAAATAAAAGTAGACAGATAAATAAAAAATGCTTAAGACTAAATTTTACGTACTGACTAAGGTAGACATGTAACTGAAAGTTTTTATACAACAGTAGTTTTAGATAGTCGTAAAATTATTCGTCTCGTGGTAAATTATATGTCTTTTTTAACTAAAACGCCTGGGTTAACGTAAAGTCAACAAAAACATCTTGAAACGTCAACACAATAAATCATTCGAACTTTTATCAGGAAAGTTTGGTAACATTAGTCGCGCGCAAACGAGCGACAAAATTTCTTTGTATCGACAAAGTAGCTGCGACCAGAATTCCCATTTTCTCGATAACGATCATGTCCCACCTTGTGGCCATTAAGGGTCAGGCGATGGTCAGATAGGGGGCAATTTATGCAGTGCACACTCAAATCTAGAGCTTCGTTGTATTTACTTAGTTTTTACAAGGCGAGATCTTTATCCGTTCCGTGCAAAATGTTTCGTTTTTAAGCTGAACCCGCGACCCCTTGTGGCTGATGAGGTTATTAGGAAACGTGTCTTAAAGGGTACTTTTATACGGAATTTGTTGCGCATTTGATACTCTTTGAGTGTGCCAGTTTTATTTTTAGTGAAGGAGTTTTACAGCGTCTGGTGAATTACTGGTGGTATTTGATTTGTTTGTGACTGGTTAGCGTCGAGGACTTTTTGGATGTTTTTGTTTGCCTTTGTCTTTTAATGAGATACAGGATATTTTTTAGTGCAGAACGCACTATTTGTTTATTTCCCTTTTATATTACCATGCTAAGTGTAACACCGAACAAGCATGGTTTAGCATATTGATTTGCAGACTCAATACTTTTGATATCCATTGAAATACTTGTATATTAATTTTCGAAAACACAAATATGTTACGTTACTAATTCGACGAATCTTTACTTGAGAATCCTTCTCACCTTTTATTAATTTGACAGTAGGTATATCTATTGAAATTACTGACATAAGCTTATCTTAGTATTAGGCCAAATATTAGATTATTTCTGGTGTTTTATATATATACATAGGTTCTGGAAATAACAATGTTTCTCACATAAATAAGTAAGACTGCCTCCGTGGTCCAGTGGATAGCGTATGCGACTGCTCATCGGAGGTCCCGGGTTCGATTCCCGGGTCGGGTAAATTGTTACTGGGTTTTTCCAAAATTCTCAGTAGCCTGGAGTCCGGCGTCTCAATCAGATAGAGTTAAATTGAAATGAATACTTCTAACATCATTTTTTTGTCCGTGTGGTGACGGTTTAAGAATACGGAATGTCACCACCCCATATCATCCCATGGGTGTCGTAAGAGCCGACAGAGGGAGCATATTATGCAGAGAAAAGCACTGTAAGAGAAGGAAAACTTGACACAAACCCTATACCAACCCGTTTGGCCAGCGTGGTATAGTAGGTCAATTCCTCCTTTCAAAGGACAGGCCTAGTCCAGCAGTGGACTGTTAAAGGCTGATGATGATAACATCATTTTACATTTTAGGGCTTGGGCATGAGTTAAAATTTAATGGCATAGATGGCGCCATAGTTTTTCAACATCGCTATCGGTTGTTGTGTTGAGTGAAAGCCCGAAATAAATAATATGTAAGTATCGTATTTCTTTCGAGGTTTTGTGTTCTTGTATGTTATATAATGTTTTCAATAGACTCCACTAGTGGCAAATGAGATTTAAATTCAGTTAAGGACTAACTCTAGCCAGGTATATTCTTAGAGCTAAAGAGCTATTACCGTCATTCTTTCTCGCTGTTGCAAATCCACTGGCGTTCATTCCGTAAGGATTGTAGATTCCGGCAGGAATGAACGTTAGTGGATGGGCCGCTATTATCCTTATCTGTACACTCGCTCGATGAAGAAATTAGCTTTTCCATAATTAAAATTAATCAAACAGAATCTTCTTGACTTATCTTCTTATGTAAAGTTACATTTATGATATGTATCTGTGCTTGTGTATGTATGACATCACCGATACATAACTTTAGAAGAATCTTGAAGTAAGGTAACAAAGTAAATACATACATATTATACATAGAAACAAACAACGTTTATAAGCCTATTTTCACTTGGTTGAATTTATGCGGATGCCCAATTTGTTAATGAAAGTCGAGCAGATTCGAAATAGACGGGATTTGTTATTATGTTCAGTTGCTGTGCGGTTGGATTGTTAAGTCAAAGCCCTTTGTTTATATGGTGTAATAAAGTCATATTTGTTTATTTGTTTATAGACTCGTAATAAAAAACAAATCTGCATAAAGATGTGAGTCAATGCACCATACATATTTTGATTGATACAATAATATATTATGAAATGAGAAGATAGTTCAAATAACGTATTTATTACTGCTAACGTTCTAATGCTAATTACGAAGTTATGGAAAATGATATAATGATAGAGAGCATATGCGACGCGGTTGTTGACCAGTATTGGACAACATTTTATATAAATCCAAAGAATCCTGGATGGGTAGTAGCGAAAATACTGACATCATATTTCGTAATTTCACAATATACGGTTGCACCGTAAAATTAGCTTACGAGTATAACATAACCTGTGGCTTCTGCCGAGGAGAATTGGCTTTCAAGTCGTCGGATAGCTATACTTGGTGACGTGTTTTTGGTACATAAGCACAAAGGACAGAAGAGTTACTTTTAAATTTATAATAATCTGACAATTGGATAATGAATATCAATTGTGTAGCTAGGTTTCATCATAATAAAGCTAAACTTTCATAGTTAATTTTTACGGGATAAGTGTAAAAATAGTACTAAATTTTGAGAGAAAAAGAGGTTTTTAAATTACATACATACATACATACATAGACTCACGCCTGTTTCCCCGAAGGGGTAGGCAGAGGCATATTAAACGCCCACTTTTCGCCAGTGTTTTGATCCCACGTAATAGGTGGCGAGCCTATTGCCGCTTATTGGGACATTTTGTTTGCCAGAGCCTCGTCCGTTGATCGGCAGGTGCACCACTTGCAGGTGAGGTTGGCTTGGGACGCTAAGTTCTTGGTGGGAACCCTATGCACCCCTTTTTTTTTGACCCATTGGTTTTTAAATTAATGTTCACGAAACTTTGTATTCGTTTAGGTTTACACTAAAATACTTATATAAGCGTTTGTTAGGGTAGAGTATAAAATAAACCGCAGTCTTACTCTACGCGACTTGTCCTCGACTGTAAAAAACGTTTAATTCTGACATTAATTTTTGTTGTTAGGTACAAAAAACACTGTTAAAATATTCTTTGAAATTATACACACAACATAATTTACGCTTGTAAAGATATTTTTATCTAGCAAGACACGAAATTCAGGGCGCTCGGATGTATATTTATTACCTTTGCTTCCGTCTTACACCGGATACCATCAGTAGTACAACACTAGCGAACGGAAAGTCGCACTTTGCACCAACAACTGCGACGCACACAACGTATAAAAAGTGTAGAAAATTAGAGAAAAATACTGCACCCAGTGTTTGCTTTTGAATAGAAAATGTTGTTTGAAATAAAGTTAAAAGTATTAAAAAGCGTAAGCAATGTTTGTGTTACATTACGCGTATGTTTTTAAGTGTTTTATTTACTCTACCTTTTTAAACGTTTAGCATAAATTTACGTTACATATTACGTATTTGTTTAAGACAACTTTCGCACTGGGAGTATTTCCGGTGTAATGAGGTACTTTACAAACATTCAATCAACAGGCATAAAGGTCATCAAGAGTTAAAATAACCATTTGTAAATTATACAAAGTTTTGTCTCGTACGGGTCCATTCACAACACTTGGTGCTGTTGCCGATGGGATGAACGATTTTAAACCTATACCACAAATATGTTCAGCTAGTGTTTCAACTGCCGTATGATCTCCACAGTGGAAAGGCATAGCTATACTCTTCGTCAACTATTATAGATCGTCAAATAGCCGCGAACAACGGCTGTATGTACTCTCGAAGGCACAGTTAAAGATAAAACAAACAACTAACAATGTAATATGCCCATAGTTTCGAAAAGGCCCGCTATGAACACGTATGTTTGAACGCGTTATCTTCTGCGTTAATATCAATTGGTCTTCCCACTTAGCTGTAGTTGCTCAACAATATAGAAATTTGTATTAAACTCTCCATACAAATCACTTACATCCATCAATCTCAACTTTAGTGGCAGTCAAAGACTATTTTTGCAACATAGCAATTAACAATGGAAACTCATTAGCATACTTTTAATTAAAGTTTAACTTGTCCACAAATTAAAATTCAGCTAGTTTTAATTAAGTTGTATGCGCTGTGTAACAATGTTGGCAATTGGTTATTTGGTAAATATATACGTTTGGGTGACCACTGATACGTGGTGGTGTCGATAATCAAAACTTAATTATTGTTTGTAAATGTTATTCGTATGTAATTATTAATGTTGACTGCTAGGATGACATAGTCGTTTTGTATGTCACGTCACTCAGAATTTTCAATCATTTTACTCAACCGCACTGGTGTAATATGTAGTAATTCTTTTAGTATTTATAAACTGTATCATAAGATGATATTGCTTTCACAAAATTCAACCAGTATGTTCGCTTTTGATAGGAGAAAATTTTGTAAATAAAGTGTTAATGATGAATAGTGTTGTAAGTTGTCATAATTATATTACTTTAATTTATAAAAAGGTGTGAGCGGGACTTATTTCGCGTTTGAATAATTGTAAGCTTAAATTAAAATATTAAACATGCTCTCCGAAGAACGGGACAAGCGATAATGATACTATTTGCGCTGTAGCATGGGGCGGGTGACAGTTTGAGTAACGATTCATTTCACCCTTGAAAGTTGCCGCGATTTACAAATTATCCTTTAGCTTTGCAGCAATACCGCATTCGTAATAAATTAAGTCATTAATTACTGTAGTATAAACCCAACCAGAATATCTACAAATAAAATGTAATGGAAAGAAAAATTTTGTAAAGTGTTGTGCGTATAAGGCTTCGTTCACACGGCATTGTACTGCACGTTTTTTTGCAGTATACGGCTTAACGTATAAACAGTGGCACATACATTCTCTATAGAACCATTCACATGACGCTTGTACTGCAAAAAATCGTACACCATTTATACGTTTAAACGAATACTCAACGGACTTGTCAAGCAAATCGTGTGAAAGTGTAACATAGTGCAAAGTGGCACATAGTATAGTTCTGACTCATTTACACGGCCCGATGTTAATACGTTTTTTATCGATTTAGTATGTTTTCAAAACTTTCAATAGACATCCTAAAGTAATTAAAAAACTTCTTTTCATCGTTTCTAAGTCTATCGTATAACTTCTCAAATAGTTTAGTACGCCCTGTTTCTTCATTTATAGGATGTGCCCAAAACCTTGTGCTCTGTCGGCGGCGAGACCGTTTGCACCTTCTCGATTGTACCAATATAAAAGAACAACCAAGCGTGGATCCATCAATGACGTCTTTTCACAATCACAAGTCTGTGAAGACTGCGGCTATTCGTCTTTTATACGAAGGAAAATTTACCGTGTGAACACCCTATCTTCCCGTGGGTGTCGTAAGAGGCGACTAAGGGATAACACGATGCAAATACCATCTTTGCGTAGAGACGGAAAACTCGACATCAAACCCTATACGACTGCCTCGTTGGTCTCGCGGCATAATTGTGCGCGTGGGATCGGGAGGTCCCGGGTTCGATTCCTGGGTCGGGCAGTGTTTATTGGGATTTTCTGTCTCGAAATTCTCAGTAGCAGCACGGAGTCTGGAAATGTGCCCGGTACGGCAATAGGCTCGCCCCTTATTACGTGGGACTAAAGTATATCTGGCAAAAAGTGGGTGTAGAAATACACCTCTGCCTACCCCTTCGGGGATAAAAAGCGTGACGGTATGTATGTATGTACACCCGGGTGATTGTAAGTTAAAAAAACGAATACAAAGAAAACGTGCAGGATAGTGTCGTCTGAACGAAGCCTTACGTAACGCCATATACGTATTTAGTGATGTGATGTACTGCTACGTGCATCGTAGCAGTACATCAGTAGTCGATGTTTTTTATAATAAAAAAACGTATATTTGGCGTAGTTAAGTTATTATTGTAAAAAGTCTATAGTTACAGTAATCAAATAATAGAACATATATAAAAAAAATGATTTTATTCGTCTAAACTCATATCCCTTTTTGTTTTCTTCACAACGTTCGACTAGTCTTCAGGTTGAATATTCTTGATGGCCTCGTCTAGAGGGCCAACATCTTATTTGCTGTAAATTACGGCGAAGTATTATTTCTTGTGGCGCTTTTATTTGGGCCCAATTCAGCTCAATAGCGTTATACTGGCAATGGTAGGATGGTAGTCGAAGGACTTGGTGGCCTCTTTCTTTTGCCATTTCATCCAAAGCATAGATAGGAGTTGGTGGCTTATAACACCGTACTCAGGCAATAAGCTCTGCCTTTAACATTTTTATATCTGCCTCGCTTTTTTCACACTATTATTTAGAACTAGATTTATGCTGCGAGTTATCGTTAGATCGATAAATACAAATTGCATAACGTCACATACCTAGTCATGTGGTACTAACAGATGTCAACTAGCTACTGTAGTATGGTGCGGATGATAGTTGCCTATATGACATAGGCAACTATCATCCACACCATGCTACAGCGTAAATAGTATAACAATTTAATACACACATAACTCTGAAAAGTCATTGGTGCGCGCCTTGGATTCGAACCCGATACCCGCTGCATGGCAGTCTGTTGGTATCTTCACGAGGCTATCGCTGCTCTCAAGTGCAAAACCCATTATTTGTATATATTTTTAAACTGTTTAGCTTGCTTATATTGTAAGCCGTAACTCGTATTCTCCACAGCAATTTTCAGCACTCAGCATCTGGTCGGATGGAAATACCTTGCTTGTGGTACAGCTATAAAATGAAACAAACAAACCAGATAATTTTATAGCAGTTAAATTAACTGAATAAAGATAGAAAAAGAAATATGATGACTTTTAGTTTCATTGTAAATATTGTGGGGAAATATGCTACATACAATACAGAAGTACCTAATTAAAATCTGCACCGAGTTTCGTTTGCAAAGAAACACTGTCCGATTGCAATGTTAATGTAGTTATATACAATTGCGTCTCGAAATAATTATTGTATCTTTCTCCCGCTTTGTGAAAATGGACTCGCTTGCCAAGAATACTTTATTACCAGTTAGAATAGTATTAAAAATATAGTCCTTACTTTTCCAAATTTTCCATCACGCATGGTCATTAAACGTATACATTTGTATATAAAAACGCACACCTTTATATTATAAATAACCAGTGATATTGAGCAGAACTTTTTCTCGCGTTTCCTTAAAAAAACTCAAGATGTATGTAGGGGATTTAACAAATTTTATCATAACCACTCTTTTAGGAAAATATATTTGTACACAACATAAACATTTTATTTATTTATTTATAGTCTCACGCCTGTATCCCCGAAGGGCCTACCCCTTCGGGGATGAGGTGTAAATATTACACTCATGTAACAAATGTACATAAACATTATATCGAATAATGGAATCATCTGACTCACACAACAAGCAATGCTGCAGACCTAACTCTCCAACTAGTCAAGATGGAGTGGCAATGGGCAGAGCACATGGCTCGATGAAACGATGGCCGTTAAGCTTGGAAAATTGCAGCTATGCATCGGAGGTCGCAGAAAGCCAGGACCAAACCAACGCGTTCAGCTTGCGTCCGCGGTGGCGTGCGCGGTGGCGATCAGATGTTGTGTACGAACTTATAGCGCGGTGTTCACATCTACGCGTCCTCGGATTGCACGCGGCGTCCGGTGCAGCGTCTGCACGCGGCGGTGGCGATCAGATCGCGCTTGTTGCGTTAGGACGCTGCACGCAGCTATTATTTGTTGAGGAAATTGTGTTTTTGTAGATTTTAAGTATGGTGGAAACGGAAGAAATTATAAATTAATTCCACAAATACCCATTGTTGTATGATACGTCTCATTCTGATAAGGCGTTATCGAATGATGGTAGGTATTAACTTCACTGGCACTGTATATCATACCCACCTCATGTTCACTTCTTGTTCCTCTTCGTCTTCAATAATAGCAGACAGAAGTAAAACTTCTTCAATTTCACTATCTGTATCAGACAGCATTTTAATGACGCGACTACAGCCTGGTGAACGCCTGAACGAACGCGACGGTGTGCACAACTTTTGCACGCGCAATAATCGTCACCGCGCACGCCACCGCGAACGCGAGCTGAACGCGTTGGTTTGATCCTGGCTGAAGAGGTTTGTCTCCCGCAACGAAGACCGACGATATTATTATGATTGAATGCAGTATGTTGAAGAACGGTCTATGTAAAGAACATTGATGGAGGTCATAGTTCAACAGTTGCAAGTCGTTCGGCTGAGATGATGACTGAATTACATCGTAGCACAAAATGTATTGTAAGTAACCTATTGGTCAACCAAATTTGAGTAGCTATACAGATGTTCAAATAAGGCTCAGTTACCAAACGTAATTACACCATAAGAAACTGTAAGCGGCTTAACACATCTCGAGGCATGTAGGTTATTGCTTGTGTACATCATATTTCGAGACCAAAGCGTCTCAGTGCGCATAGTGCATTATGTATGCGGGGTTAACCAGACCTAATCGGTGACGCAGTTTGCGTTCGCTGCATATAGAGAGCAGCCAATGATATGTAGATCTCACTAATTCAGGGGCACGTATGCCTACACTTTTAATTTCCCGGGTACGCAGTCATGCACTAGTTTTACTGAGTCTGAATGCAGTTGTTTGTTTTTTTGCCACGCACGCCTTCAGTGTGTTCATTCACTTCCAGTAAGTGTATTTTTGTATTTGTTATTTCATAACAAATATAAAAGTGATACGACCATTGCATGTTTGAATTCTGAAACAAATTTTCGAAACATGAAAACAATAAAGTTTTTAATTGGTTTTTACATGTATGGTAAACATACATACATACATACATATCGTCACGCCTTTTATCCCCGAAGGGGTAGGCAGAGGTGTATTTCTACACCCACTTTTCGCCAGATATACTTTAGTCCCACGTAATAAGGGGCGAGCCTATTGCCGTACCGGGCACATTTCCAGACTCCGTGCTGCTACTGAGAATTTCGTGACAGAAAAACCCAATAACACTGCCCGACCCAGGAATTGAACCCGGGACCTCCCGATCCCACGCGCACATTTATGCCGCGAGACCAACGAGGCAGTCTGGTATGTTTTAATAAAATCATGAACAAGCGACTAGATTGTAGCTGTTACAATAAGCGACATATTATGTAATAGCTAGACCAAGATAAGCATACAAAATTATACAGCACTACAATTACCAGCATAATAAAATTGACCACTGTGGATTTATAAGTTAACGATATACTAAATCTCCAACAATGTGTTAAATGTTAATAGTTAAATATGATGGAGTCAGTCCTATACCGGTTACACTTGGCGGTACACCTCTACCAGTATGCTCCGATTTTCACTACCTAGGTTCACTCCTGCAAGATGACGGCGAAATTGATCGGGATGTTAGGCAACGAATTAACGCAGGATAGATGAAATGGCGACAGATCTCAGGCACAATATGCGATCACAAAATGCCTGTAAAGTTAAAAGGCGGCATGTATAAGGCGGTTATAAGGCCTGTCGTATCGAGCTGAGTGTTGGGCTACAAAGAAGATGGATGAGAAACGATTCCATGTTGCTAAGATGAGAATGTTACGATGGATGTGTGGAGTGATAAGAATGGACAGAATTAGGAATGATTACATTAGAGGTAGTATGAAAGGGGCGCCTATTGATGAAAAGGTAAAAGGGAGTCGATTGGCCTGGTATGGACATGTTATGCGAAGAGATGAGATGTACGTAGGTAAGAAAGTGATGAATATGCACGTAGAAGGACGAAAAGAGAGAGGGCGGCCAAGGAAAAGATCCATGGATCGGATGACTGGTGACAGAGAAGTATGGAAGCAAAGGACATACAGCGCTGACCCCAAATAAATTGGGACCAGAGCAATACAATGATGAGTATAATATGATGGAGCTAGAAAGAATATTGTATTATAATTATATGGTTGAGCTAAAACAAGTGCCGCACCGTAATTAACTTTTAATAATATATTTTTACAGATACTTTTTTATACAACTTCGTAGAAGGGCCATATCCGCTTATAACAATAAATTTTAAGTAATTCTCTAATTTATTTATGTAAATCCACATGTTTCAAAGCTCTATTGTCTCTTAAGCTGTCTTAAAACCACCACCACTGAAGTCTACAAGGTAAAGGAAGGGTTAAGGATTTCTAAAAGCTTTGTGCTACATGTTTTGGTTGGTCCCTAAGATACTACGGGTGATGTGAGTAACCGAGAGCTCGATGTAAATGTTTCATCTCGGTCTATCGGTTTATCACTTTACAAAAAATACCAACTCTATATGATATAACAGAAAATATTTTTCTGTAAGATTTATTTATATTGTAGTTTCCTTTAAAGACAAACAATTATTTACAGCCAAAATATATTTTGTTGTCATATAAATATTATATAGTAATAGCTTAAAACCTATTCCGAGCCAATAAGCTTTCAAGCTAAGTAGTTCCCAAAACTTAAGACTTGTCAAGGTACTTATGATAACTTTTTTGACAAACCTTCAGCGTTAGCAGCGCTGCTATGACTTAGCAAGATTACTATCGGGCGCGAGATTAACGTTCATGCATCATGCTAAGGGTCAACGAACCACAAAGCAGGTGCAATATATCTCCACGCTTTATTTACATGTCTCGAGCACAACAGCCTAGAGGCCTAGAGCAACAATTTCCACAGCTTTAGCTGCAATCTAATCTGTTTTTCATAGCGGCACGTAACGTGCATACCATTAATTTCATTTTTCATTCCATTTCATTTATTCAGTTTGTAAACATAGGTATTTATGCACAGATTGATACCCACAGATGTTCACATGGTAAAAGTGCTAACTATGTTTTGCCGATGCTTGGCGTACAAAATGTCATATGTAATGCCGTAACTGACATGTGCAAACACGATTTCATTAGGGATATGGGACTAAAAGGCGAGCAAATTCATCGCACTCGACAAAATGTTTATTTGAACAGTACGTGCTCAAATTTGTACGAGAAACAGTGAATAAAAAGGGACCGACTATCTGTGCATTACATCTAATACCTACCAAATCCCAGTTTTAATTTACTCTCCTTGGACAAAAGTTTCTCTGGCTCGGTACTGTGGCCACTTCAGTTTACACGCAGAATGTAAAGTTACTCTTAAGAGATTGAAATGAATTTGAAATGGGATGATGCATTCGCATTGTTGAAAGTTGAATTTAGAATTCAGGTTCTTCATCTGAATTCAAATGCAATTTTATGAAATAATCAACGAGAGCTACAAAAAGTTTTCGTTTACGTTAATTTTTTTATTATTTTATGTTCTTCTACCCACTGTTTTCGTAGTTAATTCCAAAGTTGTTCAATCCACGTTCTAAGTCTCTCTTATTATTACTAAAATGTAATACTCAAATACTCTACTTAGAATTGCATATTTAGGTTTCGGGGATGTGAGAGAAATCTGGCCCGTCCAATGGCTTATAATATTTTAACTTCTTAACTATCAACTCAATTTCCTTTCTTATCATTACAGTAGGTATAACCGGTGAAATAGCATGACAAAAAGCGTTTACTAAGTACTTACATTCCTATTATTTGAATAAGACATTATGCAAATGTACACTTTTAAAACCTGTTAGAGAACTATTTCAAGTCAAGGTTGTTAAATAAAAATTCAGTTCTCGCGCCCTAAAATTAGCGGGCGGGGCCATGTTGTGCAATTCATTAATTCTGTTATGACTGATCGTTGCTCTGGTGGCGTGAGTGTGTAATCTTGCGACAGTTCGAAATGTAACGTTCGTTCAGACAGTGTTATTGGTTTTCTTATCAGTAGTAGTATGGGGTTTAAAGCTGCACTTGGTGGACAACGACGGCACATAGTCATCTATTGCGATATAAAGTCGTATAGGTACATAATAACATAAAACATGTTTTGTTGCTCAATAGGTGTGATCCGTGGCGGGAATATTATTATATTACCTCCATAGTTCTCAGATTGAGTTATTGACCCGTCATTGATAGTAAAAAACGTCTGTACTGTAATTGTGACCAATTTAAACCGATTTACTGAAATCTAGCCACAGTAAGATATTACTATTGCCACGGGCCTCCTAATATTGCAATGGGCAGATGACAAAAATACCAACGATAAACTGATTATCATCTTTGATCAGAATCTGGCTAGGAGGACTGGAATTGTTTGCAGAGATTAGTGGAAGCGTGATTATATTCATCAGTCCGGAAGCCTCGTATGCGTACTCTGGATCAAATTCCTCACGTTTTCATCTGGAATCTCCTCCCAGGCACGTTTTAAAGCCTCAGTCAGCTGCTGTTCGTTGTAGACCCCTTGCTCATTCTCTCTAACCTATCTATCCATCTATCTATATCGTCACACCTGTCTCCCATTGGGGTAGGCAAAGACTATAGTACGCCACATTCTTCGGCTCAAACATACCTCTTTCGCTTCCTCGACATTCATTAACCTCATCATGCATGCGCGTCGGTTATGGGTACTTTTAATTTGGCCCTTTTTCAGTACGTCACCTATTTGGTCGGCGTACGTCCGCTTAAGGCGTCCCCTACCGACATTTCCGTTCAATCTCGCACGATACACTTCTTCCGTATTTCTTCATCCATCCAAATGACAAGCAAATCGTTATAGCTACCAGAAGGTCCAACTCGCCGTCCTTCTTCAGAACACGATGCAAGTGGACGACAACACCCAAATTTACAAGGGTTCAACAGTTCATAATTGTATCACAATTCTTGCTGGTAATGTTCAAGGGGCGGCAGATACAAGAATTTACAGTTCAGGTTTACTTCAATACCACTACGATTCGCGAAGCACCCATTTTCTTTCAAATGGCGAAATTTCAGGAGGACAAAACCGTGTTAATTTTACTTTTTGTCAATCGCTCACAACCTTGTCGGAAAAATTCATATAGCGACTGTTGCGAGGTTGTTAATCAATATAATTAATTTCAAAACGCAAAATTACAAGACGGCGTATATATGCGCAAGACATTTTTTTTTACCGGACACCACAATGAGCAAGAGTGAATGAATTGACAGTTCATAGTGTGACCAGAGTCAGAAATTTTCGATAGACAAAGTAACACGCTACTAAACTAATATTATCGATTTAGCTTATCATAAAAACTATTTCTATTTCAAACAATCTTAATATGTTAAAACTGTCAGCCTGCTTCGGTACGCTCGAAGTTTTATTAATTAGGCTTTAAGCAAGAAAGAGAAGCCTTTGGATCGGTCGTACTCATCATCCCTTAGAAATATTCAATAAAGATTCTAAAGTTATAATTATAAGATGAAGCCACATTGATTAATTTAGCTCTATCCAAATTAAATTTTGTGCCAACAGTGAATTGGCCGCTCTAGTAATAGTGTTTTAGGTGCAGTTTCAAACTGGCTAAATTTGCTTCTGCTACCGAAATATTACATCTGAATTTATAAAGCCATGTAAGCGAAATTGTTTTGTGTGGCTGAAGTGCAGTGATTAAAATGCTGCTGCGTTCAAAAGGTGGTGTGCTAAGCAACATCATCAATTTCAATGTCATTTCATAGAACATGTGTTGGTATAATTGTCCAACCTGTAATTAAGCATATAGCTACCTGAATAAGTAGATGGTGAGATGTAAACAACACTTTTTGCTGTGTACAATGTATATCTACTAAAATGTCGCATATAATATATTCTTCACGAGCATCGCTCGGACACTCATCTGTCCGTGCGACGCTAGGTGTTCCCGTACACCCGTGTGTTCAGCCGGCAATGGACGGTTTCGCTTCGATCCCAATAAGATCTGCAGTCCAACTTGCGGGCAACTGGCTCCAGAACCTATTTGCCCCAACGGCCATCGATTTTTCTAGTTATGTGCCCTTCTCACTGCCACCTCAGCCTTTGGCTCCAGGTTAGGGGAAAGTCGATTTCGAAGGAAAACTCTGGGGCGCTATTTTAGATTTTTGCTCCCATCTTACTTTTCATGATCTATCTGGTTAATAGTATGAAAGTCTTTAGATATTTGCCTTCAGCTACAACTAGCCAGCGTTTCGAATGAATACTCAAATTTTGTTTTTGTCTCATGTGAATGTGCGAACAATTCCGATGTTCGAAGACAAGGACCGATACTAAGAGCTTTGCGAGCACTTCGAACACGATAGCGCTCTGATCATCATCATCCTAGCGTTATCCCAGTTAGAACCTGGGGTCCACTTTCTAGTCTAACCGGATTTGGCTGAATAGTTTCTAGCTTTTCCAGTGCTCTGATATTGAAATGAATATGAATTGTATGGTGACTTTGAGCCTCAATATCTTCTGAACCAGTAATTGCCCAGGTATGGTGATGGAGCAAAAAAAATTGTATTGATTGATACAATATAAGGTTTTTGATTTTTGAAGATAAATAAGATATGCTGACTTTACATTACGTCAACATGCGTGCGGAACTGCGGCTAACAATGAATATTTACACTATGACAGTGTTGCACACATTCATAGTTTATGGTAACGAACCGAGCCACATATTTTTCACGTTGTATTACACACATGAAACAGAAGTTATATATAGATACACTAACATGAAAAAGAAGTTAGAGCAAAATATAGTGTTAACTATTATTTATATGTAACGCTACTCAAGCATGTAATTATTTGAAAAAAAAGGCAATTATTGCCTTCGATTTGCACCGAAGCACAGTGCGGCGGGCAGCCTACTGAAAGTATTTCACACTTTACTGTCCAATAATAGTGCGATTGAGACTACTCACTAATCGTGATAGCATGTTAAGGAATTTAAATTTGAGGCATATCATTCTATATCTATAACTAAAAGAAACGTTAAATTGATCTACTAGACAAACAAAACAGTCTCAACTAAATCACGTCGCATAATTTCCAATAATAACGTTCTCTCGCCGCGGAGACAGTGGAATGTCATTGCTCATACATTTGTGGATCCCTGCATCTCTAATTTTAGATTCATAGATGCATCAGACATGCATGCTACTTCCAGTAGCGTCGGGTAATCAATGCTCCTCGAAGTTGCACTAAAGCGGGCTATGCCGACTAAGTAATAGACTTCATTAACATTTTTCTTTGCCTATTTAAACTTTGCTTGGAGTAAATTGGTTGTTTTAGTATCTGACTTCAATAATTACAAGTTCTTGTCAGTGAGGGAATAAAATTGCCGCTAATATTTATGTTTTAAAAGGTCGTTCTGATATCGAAATATGAATGTTTTGCGTGGAACGAAATACTTAAGTAGTACGTAAGGACTTAAGGACATTCTTGGTAAACGATAATAGCCGTCGTCCCTACCACGTAGAGCATAAACATAACTAGCAAGATTTAGGTGTCATAAACCTCTGCCTCTCTCGGGGACGGAGGCGTGAAATTATATTAATATGTCCTAATATTATAAATGTGAGAATAACTCTGCCTGTGCTGCTGAACTTATTTATATAAAATGTTGTACAAAATAAGAATTGAATACAATTTGAAGCTCGTAAGAATGAATAAGGTCCATGAGAAATGTATTGCAAATAAACTTTATGCCTTTTCTTAATAAATTATCTACAGAGATTAAAGTAAGCTCTTGAATCGAACAGGATTCAGAGGTTATATTTGTAATTTATACTCACGTTTAACAAACATATATTACACTCGACTCTTCGACTGTAACCAGCTGACCTTCGAAGACAATGTACCACGTGTGGAGTCAAATGTACTTCAGCTAACACAGAATTCACAATTCTATTATTGTCCAAGCCTTCGCACTTCGGCTTCAATAACATTTTTCCGTAGTCGCAACCAAAACTGAGCTGACTGCAGAAGACTATCTCCATAAAATCTAACAATTATCATCCCAAACATTTTCGACTCAACGATGCAGTTTCAAAAGCGATCACAAAACGTCCCCACTAGGATCAAACTGCATACCTAGAAAATCACCTTATACATTTTTACACACAAGTAGAATGTTATGTCTTGGATTTAAGGCGGTAATAATATTCATACATATATACATAGTAATAGGTTGTAACCACAAGTACCATAATAAACCGTACCATAAGATGACATTTAACCGTGTTGGTTTGTTATGTTGTTGAGTCCTCGGTAACTGACCACAACTGTACAATTATTGCTCTAAAATAGTTTAGCACAAAAAAATGCACACCATTAAGAAAATAAACTATGAACTTTTAGATATAGATATGAATAATCTATGTTTAAATTCAGTGTACGACTCCAAAGACGATAATGTAGCAACTTCCTACCTCATTTCAAACTTAAACACAATCATCATATCCAACACAAATACCATCACAATCCCAAATCGCAGGCGCGTCAGAAAACCCTGGTAACTATGGGCCTTCTTAAGTGAATGCGAAATCGAGACAAACTTCACGTGAAATATAGAAAAAAACCAAACAATGAAGTTATAAGGCTTACATATTTACGTTATAGGAACCTTTGTAACTCAATACTGAAAAACGTCAAAAAAGAGTATGAAACATTTTTATTCAAGGGTGCAGCTAAGACCAATAGTAAAACTTTATTTGACACTATAAAAAAGGTTACACATTATGGTAAGAAACCCGCACCAGCTACAGATCTCCTAACCAAACTAGTAACCAAATATCCTCCGCAAACAACATAAATCACTTTTTTGTGTCTATCGGTAAAAACCTAGCTGATAGGACAATAAAAGCCCATCCCGCGCATCGTTCGTCGATTCTCAGCTTTCTTCATTTGTGCTAGACTCTACCACTGAAACAGAGGATCGCAATTGCATACTAGGCCTAAAGAAAGTAAACACTACAAGCAGGGATCATATTTCTGGAGCTTTCTTAAAACGATACCACTCTATACTAGTTTCCCCCATTGAGCCACATATTCAACCTCATGTTCAGTACTGGTGTCTTTCCGCAGGTATTAAAACTTGCAGAAGTTATACCTATTTTCAAGAGTGGAGACAGAACCTGTGTCAAAAATTATAGACCAATTGCTATACTACTTATCGTATCTAAAGTGGTTGAGAAACTCCTAAACAAACGCTTGACTGATAACCTTGAAATAAAAAACCTCATATCAACATCACAGTTTGGCTTCAGGGCCGGTTTTTCAGCTACTGATGCGGTACATGAACCAGTTAGTTCATGTAGTGTGTAAACTGGATAATAAGGAAAAAGTATTGGCAGTGTTTCTTGACTTAAAAAAAGCTTTTGACATAGTCTCTGTCCCACTCCTACTGAACAAGCTGGAAGGCCTGGGTATTCGCGATACTCAACTTAAGCTGTTTACTGACTACCTAACAGGTAGACAACAAAGGGTGAGAGTCGGAGAGATCACCAGCGGTGACCTACCGATTGCATTTGGCGTGCCGCAGGGAATCGTGTTGGGCCCTAAGCTCTTTCTAGCCTATATCAATGACTTGTGTAGCATACAACTAAAAAATGGCAAAATTGTAACCTTTGCTGATGATACTGCACTGATATTTCATGACAGAAACTGGGATGACACATACGATATTGCACAAACTGGTCTTAACACGGTGACTTCATGGCTCAAGAACAATGGACTGACACTCAATACTGATAAAACTATATACATACCTTTCACGTTACATAACACCCAGTCCACTTGTCTCGATAACCACTACATTATAGCCCACTCGTGCTTACCAAATGAGTGCTGCACATGTGACCGCTTAGTACGTGCCACACAGGTTAAATACTTAGGAGTAATAATCGACACCTCCCTAAGTTTCAAGCACCACATTGATTTGCTCTCATCACGAGTACGCAAGTTAATGTATGTATTTAAAAATTTACGCCTGTATGCAGATAAAACAGTCATAAAACTAGCATATACATCTTTATGCCAATTAGTGCTAACGTACTGCATATCAGTATGGGGCGGCGCTTGCAAAACAAGTCTGATAAAGGTGGAAAGAGCGCAAAAGGCAGTCCTCAAGGTCAGTCACTCCTTGCCTTTCCTATTGCCAGCACGAGATCTGTACCAACTTTCGGACGCCCTGACAGTGCGCCAAATCCATATCCTAAGCGCCGTTCTAAAGCAGCACTCCCTGCTTCCGTTCGATTCATCCCAATTAACCAAGCGTCGGGTACATAAAATTTGTTCGTCACTAGACAACCAATGGTCCACATCGTTCGCAACAAGGTTCTTTGGTTTTTAGGGAGGATATAAACAAACACACAAACACCAATACAAACACACAAACACACACAGAGACGCCACACACACACACACACGCACATACTCACACATTATTGTACATTTATCTTTACTATTACTAGATTAGCAGTTACACATCCCTCACATAATAATACAATTAGACTACTTACCAAGCACCAACATTGTTTACAGTCGGGAGAGGCTGGTAATCTGACATACAGGTTTACCAAGTACAGATACCAGTTTCTCGCACAGACATCACCTGTATCTTACATTTATAAGGCATCTCTTTGTAAGAATTTCTGTGTGAGAGAGAAATAAATGACTTATTATTATTATTGTATTATTACTTAAAACTTGCATTACCGTAAGAGGAAATATTTTATGCTTTCTCTACTACCGCCCAGTTCAGACTCATGAATTTTATATTTTACTCATCATGCTTAAATCATGTTGCAGTAGATACAGTGGTTTAAGTGGTCTCGTATGAAGTCATACATCGTATGTGATATAGGTTTGAAAGATTTTTGACTTTTATAATTTTTGCTTTACAATAGTTTAGCATATCTTAATATATAAAATCCTTGCGTTACTGACTGACTGACAGACACGCTACAGCCGAAACTATTGGGCGCAGGAAGCTGAAATTTGGCATGTATGTTCCTTGCGGACCGTAGGGGTGCACTAAGAAGGGATTTCTAGAAATTCCCACGGGATCGGCAAAAACGGGTAAATTAAAAAAAAAATGCAGGCGTAGCTGCTGGCGTCCTCTAGTCCTATATATTTTTGATAATATAAGAGAAAAAAATTAAGCTTTCGTTGCCATTAACATTAGTTTGAAATTGGACAGCAGTTGCCGAAAACTTGACATGCGCAGCAATCATGATTAAAACCCGGCAATAGGCACGTGCCATCTCGTAATATTCAGACTGACAATTTCAAACTAATATTAAGAGGGGTTACAAATTGGGAGCAAAGTACTGTTTGTTTTACTTGTACAACATTATAAAGACTCAATAAGGTCAATGGTAGCAGCAATTTCAAGAAGTCCATTGCTAGTTTACTATAAAGGCTGTAAAAGGCTGTAAAACCCAAAATAAACAAAACACTTAATTTCATAACGATCCGAAATAACACTTACTTGGCTATCGAATAGCTGTTCTTCGCCTGTTGAAACGAAATCAATGTGCAATATATTCAAATTGTAATTTTTTTCATTTAACTATCGACTTAATGAAGGCCATGAAAAGAAATCGGAACCTCTTGCTAATGTTCCTGAGCTGATAAATCAAGGCTGCGACAGCGATCGTTAAACTTTTAATGACTCATGAAATGACTACCTATTAAATGGTGTTTCATTCCAAAATCCAATACACTTGAGCCTTGCTTGTATTTTCTAACAAAATACTTTTTATTTGTAAACAAGCGGATGTATGGGACAAACCATAAATGTATAACATATCGCGCTACTGACCTGTGTCGCGTTGACATGGTAGCTTTATCCTAATTGACTGCTAAGATGTTACATCTTTGTACCTTGTTTATGTATTTATAGGCTACCAAGGAACTGAAATTAGAGACGCAACATTTTGCATAAAATGTTAACAGCATTTTATGCGAAATGATGAAAAAGATGACGCAAGAGTCAGTCCCAAGTAAAGGTCCCTTAGATCAGGCAGCAACATATACACAGCTCAAGTAGTTAAGACTAACTGAAAATATCCTGGTTGTTACTTTCGAATTTTCGATTCATTTGGTGAAACTTCAACTGTTTCTAAATATTTGAAATGTTAGAACAATTCTCAGGATTTACCATTGACAAATAAATATAAAACTCTAAACTGTGAGACAGGTTTAAAACTAAAACATTGACACGCTGCAAATATGCTTCAAAAATAAATTCGATCAATATCACGTCTAGTTTACATTCAATGGGTTTCTGTCTGTATAAACGTGGAATTTACTAAAGCCTACATGTAGTAAAAAGTACGCTCAAGGGTCGAGAGCACTCACTAAGCGAAAAACTGATAGGATAGGATTCTATTTCCGTAATACTACCTCTTGCAATATAAGGCTTAATCTACTTGTTTCGTTCTTTGATACAACGAGTAGGCTTATGTAGTAAATATGTTGCAGTTCAAACTATAATTTTTTACAACAAACAAACAAAATAAATTCTGTTTAAATGCAATATTACTTGCACGTATATTTCAAAACCATCTCGTCATTTCCGAAACAAAGCGCAACCAGTTTTACGGAATAGTTTAAAGCTTATTTTGCACCAGCGAAGGAATGTGTTGTTTCGCCTAGCCGGGGCTAAAGAGAACATTCGGGCAATTTGTTTGTTTGCGTCAGGAAACTAAGAGATTGTCTTAAAACATCCCCAGATTCCTTGTTTTTTCATCTCATTTTCTCACGGAAACTGTCGGGCAATGTTTGTATCCTACGACGAATTAAACAAAACTAGGAATATTCATGGCGCAATATAAATGGTGTATCAGTTGGAATTGAAGTGGTTATATAACAGATTTTTTGAAAAGTCAGATCATAAGGAAATTACAATAATTTGCATGAATAATGAAATGCTAGTAGGACCAAGTTACTCAAATAAACATGTGCTACATTAGCGATCAACAAGTACAATTAACTTCACTGCTTTATATGAATGTTATTATGGCTAATGTTACATTATTTTGAAAAATGAAGCTTCGTAGATTTTATATGGAAGCTAAAATGTAATTAAAGATTTTTAATTTGTAAGTGATTAAGTATATTTTAATTAAATAAATAAAATTAAAAATCAAATACTAAAGTTTTACCTACTGGTTGTGGGGAATTCTGTGAGTTAAACAGTATTTGATTTGGATGTAGCACATCTCAAATTTTTTTTTTAATTATCGCTTGCTTAACGGTAAATAATGCTCTGCACGACTTGGCTGGTTCGCTGCCGTGACTCCAGGTGAGGACAAACACTAGAGTACAAATTGTTTTTCATTCAATTTATGTCGGCTTACTTCCTTGTGAAACACGGAGAGATAAGCTGACGTGTCTTATCCTTATTTCATTTTCAAACAGTAATGAACAATAAAAAGTTACTTGTTACCTAGCCTTACACAGGCCTGTATTATTTCTAAAAGTCTACGATTTTAGAGATCTATCAAGGAAAAGTGATACGTTTTCTTCTCAACTACATAAAATCTTTGAAACGCTATTTATAAATATTTAATACTAGATGTTACCTGTGTTTCGATCGCGAATTAATATTAAAATAATATACATACATACATATCGTCACGCCTTTTATCCCCGAAGGTGTAGGCAGAGGTGTATTTCTACACCCACTTTTCGCCAGATATACTTTAGTCTCACGTAATAAGGGGCGAGCCTATTGCCGTACCGGGCACATTTCCAGACTCCGTGCTGCTACTGAGAATTTCGTGACAGAAAAACCCAATTACACTGCCCGACCCAGGAATCGAACCCGGGACCTCCCGATCCCACGCGCACATTAATGCCGCGAGACCATCGAGGCAGTCGTATAGGGTTTGATGTCGAGTTTTCCGTCTCTACGCAATACAACATAATATCTAATAACAAAATATTAAAATCATATTTGCTTAACACATTACATAACATAACTTCACGCTTTTTATCCCTGAAAGGGTAGACAGTGGTGTATTATACACCCACTTTTTGCCAGTTATGTTTCGGTCTCAATGTAATAGGGGGCGAGCCTATTGCTATCTACCGGGCACATTATTAAGCGAGTGATACCTAATTAAAATTTTTAATTCACACATAATTTCGAAAAGTCTGAGGTGTGTGCCCGGGATACCTGGGGATCGAACCCGAGACCATCGTCTCGGCAGTCCGCGACGTACACCACTGGGCTATCACCGCTTATATATTTGCATATCTTCAAAATATCTTTAAATAATATTCTTTACATCGTAATCTTCCCCTTTAAGCATTATTAACACAGCTAAAACTAACAAATGTCGTAATGCAAGCTTTGATCCATTTGAATGCAAAATTTTCTCAAATTCGGTTCAGTCTTATTTATTTATTTACTTTTATTTATAAACTCACGCCTGTATTCCCGAAGGGGTAGGCAGAGGTGTTATATTACTTATATTACACCCACATTTCGCCATGAATTTTTAAGTCCCACGTAATGGGGGGCGAGCCTATTGCCGTACCGGGCACATTACCAGACTCCATGCTGTTACTGAGAATTTCCTATCGAAATAACCCAATAACACTTTGCCCGACCCGGAAATCGAACCCGAGACCTCCCAATCCCACGCGCACATTTATGCCACGAGACCAACGACTTCAGTCTTAACACGTCTAAATGGAACATACATACACACTTTTGTATTTAATATATTAGACGGGATTAATATAAGCCAGAATTATGCATAAGGACATTTTTGAAATCAGATTCAATTGTTTATTGAAGACAAAATGTTTCGGCCCATAAATGAATTAAAATCTCGTTAAAGTAATTGCTGTCCGTGTAGTATATATTTTATAAGAGTTAGATTGGTGTATTTCGAGGCAATTTGTAAATAGCACTCAACAATACACGCTTTTAATTACAATTCATCGCCATATTCGTTGTGAAACAAAATGTTAATTGAATGAAGGTTAAAATATCAGCTTTGTAATGGACCAAAATCAAATACTTTATTGTAGAATATTGTTATTTTAATAGCCTTTAGCAGCGTATCATTTGTCTCTTTCTTTCAAACCTAAAATAAATTGTGTAATTGGCTGTAGGGAAAATGAAATGGTATGCATCGCACTACCCATAATTACAAGAAAAATAATAATACAGATAGAGGAGATCGGTCGTACAAAGTCGAACATAAATATGAGAAGCATAAAAAATTACTTTCATCCGCTCAAACATTATTTTCTTCTATTTCATGAATCTCACGATCGGTTTCAATCGTGTCGCAGCGTGCACTGGGCTGGCACGAAAATACAGTACTAAATAATTTGAAAATATTCTCGGATAATCGGCCCAGAAAGCATTGACTAGATGAGCTGGATGCTTTCTCAAAAATTTGGACAGAAATAGCTGGAGACAGGCACCTTTGTAGGAGTGTAGGAGAGACCTATGCCCAGCATTGGAACAGTATAATATGTAAAAAAAACACCGCCGTTGTTTGCCGTGTGGTTGACGGCATAGAATACAAGTGTCACCACCCCCTATCTTCCCGTGGGTGTCGTAAGAGGCGACTTAGGGATAACACGATGCAAATACCATCTTTGCGTAGAGACGGAAAACTCGACATCAAACCCTATACGACTGCCTCGTTGGTCTCGCGGCATAAATGTGCGCGTGGGATCGGGAGGTCCCGGGTTCGATTCCTGGGTCGGGCAGTGTTATTGGGTTTTTCTGTCACGTAATTCTCAGTAGCAGCGCGGAGTCTGGAAATGTGCCCGGTACGGCAATAGGCTCGCCCCTTATTACGTGGGACTAAATTATATCTGGCGAAAAGTGGGTGTAGAAATACACCTCTGTCTACCCCTTCGGGGATAAAAGGCGTGACGATATGTATGTATGTATGTAAGCTAATTGGTATCCAGATCCAGCTAATTGATAGCCAAGAGGTCCAAGAACCCGTTATCTTAGTCTGTAAACTTTGTCTCAATATAGGAACTCCTCCATGTTAAATAGCTAAAAAGCTGAGGCAGCACTCAACGAATCGTACTCAACTCTTCGAATCATGTGTAGCGCAAGTGTGTTGATAAAACAAAAAAAACTCGTGATAAGTTAATATCGAGTCGCTCAACTCTGTCTAATTAGTGATGGCGAACAATCCGGTGAAAGTTCGTTAATAAAACTGGTCTCAACTATTAATTGCCCCGTTTCAAATGCTGCTGACGGGTCGGACGATAAATTTTTCGTTGTAAGCTTATATGTTTCGGATGTTTTATTGTGTCGGGGTCTTGCTGTGTCACCGGTCGTGTTATGAAACTTTTATGGCAAACTTGCAAAGTCTTTATTAATTGATCTGTCTGATAATTAATAAGCTTAGTGATTGGACACATCTTTGTATGGCTTATTGAGTGATTATGTAATAGTTAAAAATCTGGTGTTTGTTATCCAGCTTCTTCGAAGCGGCTTGACTGTTTTTTATGATTTTTGTATATTTGATAGGTATGGGAATGGGTCGTAGACAACTTTCTTACTTTTTGCCAATTTTCTTATGATTTGGTAACAAAGATATATGGCAAACGTAACGTTTGTCGGAACATCTAGTTAATACAATAAAATTGTCGCTTGTAATGCTTAGCTCTCTTTCATATTTCAATTATTCATGATGATACACCTATTTGGAACCCAAAGAGACCAATCATTATTATTACATAAAATCATTGATGTTATTCAATTAAACCCAGATCGTGCCGTCCATTAAATCGTTGTAAATTGATATTAAAACACAAAATTCAATGGTAATCCTAAGTAATTGAATGGAAGAATCAATACCAAAACACTCTTATCAGATATTTAACACCGTTATACAGACAGAAAGATGTATATAACTGTTTAGGTAACCACACAACCTTACTGTGCCAGAGTGCCGTGTCTTTTGTTAATTTGAAGATAAAATACGTGTTATAGTGCCAATGATTTTGCGATTGAAACTAATTCAATTAAGTTCAGTAATGGCATCATGTTCGGTTTCGCTTATTTTACAAAGCAATATATTTGAACGTACCAATTTTTTTTTATTTATTAAAAAATCAAGCTCCTTTTACTCTACTGAGCAATAATTTTTAAGATCTAGAGCAAAAATTGTTGCTCAGTCTATCGTTGATAGTAAATAAGTAACAAGAATTTCACGTAAATGAGTTAGAAAGAGTTATTAACGTTTGCGTAGGTAATTTGCTGCGTTCGACATAATTTATGGACCGTGACGCATCACTCGGTAACAAACTTGGTTCGTGAGCTAGATAGACTGTTATTTCCTTTGCCTCAATTTTTTTTAATTCTTTGTTCATAAATTTCTCAACTTTGCGACTCTGTTAAATCATCAACTCTATTTAGGTACCTGAGGAAGTTCTCATTCCAAAGATCAGAAATATTCAAAAGTAAAATATCGAAATTTGCTTATTTCATCTTTATCGTGGATATTAGCTGAACCTTTTCTCCCACCATACTATTCGGAAAGCAAGGCACTTTATTCGCTTTTACACATGCGTAAATTGCTAGTCGTCATAAAAATGACTCCGGATTGACTCCCCTTTGCTTGGAAGTTTCTCATCACGCGTAAATTCTCCCTACAGTGTCCATGCTGATATCAATGATGATTGAATACAGAAATTCGTTTGCTGGTTTCGCCTTTCAGGTAGTACCTAATGTATAAAAATATGCCAAAAACAAATATAAAAAAAACATCACACACATGCCAAGGGTTAACAGCCAATATTAAACGAATAGACCATGTCAACATATTTAGCTTCCCTTATCCATTCGAGAACAGATAAATAGTTTCCCGATAGTCAAACTACCACCTTACATTCGTATGCTATGGATATAAAAATTTCCACATTTTAAGAGCGTAGCCGTGTTCAACCAGGCAACAACTGTCAAAGTGAGTCAAAAATAGATTAAACAGCGTAGTTAACGCTTTTTACTGTCTAACTATTTACATGGACAAATAAAAGCTTTGTTTTCCCAACACTGTATATTGATGTGTTTTGATACTTAGTTCAAGTGTTTTCATGAGGTTCTTATGTCTGAGAGTGTTGTGTGTACCACAAACAAAGCACTCTCAATCCTAGATACCTTGCCGCTTTGCAATGTCGTAAAACAAAGTGTCGCGTTTCCGGGTCAACTTATTGTTCCGCTCAGTCCGAATTGTTTGCACTCATTGTAGATATTTCAGCAGACACCTGCGCCGAATATCAAGCATATCTCTGCCGTATTTCTGCTACGATTTAATTAAAATATCTACTCGTTTTTACACAGCTTATTTTAACTTCCGTGACCAGTGCTGATGTTAGTTATTGATAATACAATATCGTGGGTATAATGGAAGAACTAAATAACTCCAAATTTCAAGTTTCGAGATAATCGCGATTTACTGTTTTTTTTCACTTTTTTTACATCACTAAGAAATGGAGATCAATTTTACCGTCGGCGATTTTATATGCTTTAAGCATGTTTGGTGTCGATTCTATGCTTGATAAAACTAGCTTATATCATGAACCAAAAAAATATTAAAAATAAAAAACCAAGTTATCCAATTTTGCCACACTAAGATATTGCAAACATACCGTAGTTAGCTAATTCTATAATGCAGTTATTCAGTTTTCCCACACATTAAATGAATGTGAATACATGAATTTGGGTCAACTAAGTACACTTATTTAGTTTTGAACCTAAAGAAATATTTAAACACGAAAGTTAGGCATTCTTAGTGAAAGTTTATTTGTTAAATTTTATAACTGATTATTGATTTCACATGAAATAAAAACCTGGATTGGAAGTAGTAACATTGTAGGTATATATAAAAAATAAACGTAAAATTACAATATAAAAAATTAACAGAATTAGGTATGACAACAAAATATTATAATTATGTAATAACATCAACTAAATGGCTTATTATAAATCTTCAAAAATCAACTAAAACAAAAATAACTTGCCTTTGCATTAAAACATACTAAAAAGTTTCCGACCTCAAACTGAAGGAAGCAGCACTCGTCAAAAAGACTGTTGTGGGTGTAATTTTACTTCTTGTGGCAGTTAACCACCAACATTTCAGCTATTTTGTAGCAGTAGTTGCTATTTGACAGCCATAATACGATTAAGTTGATGTGAGTGTGTTTTGTGAAAAGGGGAAATGTTGTATCGAGCTGGCATTAAATTCTTGTTTTTAAAAGGCACTACGCCGATGCCATTCAAGTTTGATTAAAACTCTGTTTATGGGGACTCTCTGCTCCCATGATCGCGCTAGCCGAGGCACGGGGCAAGCGATAATTAACAATTTAATACGCACTTAACTTTGAAAAGTCATTGGCTGTGGATTCGAACCCGATACCCCCTGCATGGACAACTATTAGTACCTCCACTAGGCTATCGCTGCCTCACTGCTCCATCATTTACTAGAATTAAATTTTGGGCAGCTGAATTTAAAACTGGTCGTAAGAGCTAGGGAGCTAAGGTCCAGGACGTCCAAATACTGCAACCACTGAAGATAACCTCGCAAAATGTCGCCAAATGGTGCTAGACGACCGCTGAATTGATTTAGAGATATAGCAGAGGGTATGAAAATGACCAACAAATGAATTAGTTACATATTAAATGAAGATTTAAGCATGAGCAAGCTCCCAGCGCGATGAGTGCTGCGTTTGCTCACGTTAAGATCAAAACCGCGTTGACCCGTCGAATGAACATTTTTTTAAAGCTCTGTTTGCGTAGTTGAGGCCTAATAAATTCAAGTTTTGGTCCAAATAAAGACTGTAGATGAAACGTGGATACACCATTATACGCCCAAATAAATAATACATTCCAAAAAGTAAATTGCTAAGGAGGAACCGACTCCAAAGGACAAAGGCCGTTTATTCTGCTGGGAAAGTGATGCTGACTGCTTTTTGAGATGTTCATGGAGAGAGATCTAAAGGGATAACTATTACTGCAGCATACTATGCTTAATTACTAGACAAATTGAAGGAAGAAGTTGAGCAAAAAGGTCCACTTTTGTAGAAAAGACTATATTACTGACATAAATCTTCGTATATTTTATATTTATTTTGTCGCTGATTGCCTCCATGGCACAGTAAATAACCTATACGTCTGTTGATCGAGAGGTCTTGGGTTCGATTCCCGGGTTAGGCAAGAGTGTAGGTATCTGATTTTTCTGAATTCTCAGTAGTAGAACAAAATCTGGCAATGTGCCCGGCATCGTCAATAGACCCCCTTTTTACGTAGGACCTAAAAATGCATGATATGGCCAAATGTGGGTGTAATAATTACAACTTCTGTCTACCTTTTCGGAGTATCGGTTTGCCACGTCACGACTTGCTCGCTATCTGGCGACGTATTTTCTCACCTTTAGGCTTTCATAATAGGAAGGGGGCGTATAATAGTCAAACAAGTATATTAACTATTTCTTCTCATTTAGCTCATTTTATCAGCCTATCACTCCTAGAGGTGGGCCTCCCCAGGGTATGCCACAAGACCCATTCTGGCGGCCAACACTACGCTTGCTGAGGCGTGGCCTTAATTTAAGAACCTGCTTTTTAAACGACTGGCCATAAGTTCCCCCATTCAATTTGCTATAACTCTGATCTATGTCAATTTCTTTGGTATTCTGCCGGATAATCTCGTTCTGGAAATTATCCATCAGCGAAATTCTACTATCCTTTATCCATTGTCCTTTTCATAGCTCTCTGAGAGACATGTAGTGTAGGCAGTGCATTGCAGGGCAGCCCAGTTCCAATGGGGTTGGAGGCATTTTCGTAATCCACAAAAGCCAGCGACAGCGGCCGGGTTTACTCTTCGGATTTCTAAATAACCTATGAAAATTATGCTCTGTATGGATTTGGCCCACAGTACTAAAGCCTTTAAGAATCCTAGCCTGCACCGGTGGCTGGAAAACATCAAATCTTGATGTCAGAAAAAAGTAGGGAGGGGTGTCCACACCGCCCAGTCTTAAAGAGCTGCTCTCTGAGGCACGAGGCAAGCCATAATTAACAATTGAAACACATTACTTCGAAAATTTACTGCCTAGAATTCTAACCCGAGCCCTGTGAATGGCAGTCTGTTGATATCTCCACTAGGCTATCGCTTCCAACCTTAGGAACATAACACGTGTAATAATAGTATATCTGTTTATAATATAACTAGAGGACGCCAGCAGCTACGCCTGCATTTTTTTTAATTTACCCGTTTTGGCCGATCCCTTGGGAATTTCGGGCAATCCCTTCTTAGTGCACCCCTACGCTCCCCAAGGAACATACATGACAAATTTCAGCTTCCTGCGCCCAATAGTTTCGGCTGTAGCGTGTCTGTCAGTCAGTCAGTAACGCAAGGATTCTATATATTAAGATTATCCGATTGTAATAAAACGCCGGTAAAACATAGCATATAGCCATATTGCACGTACTACTACTTTAAGTTGCGGTGAGTTTAGAATCTAAATCGATCATTTTGCTGTATTCTGCTACCTAGTTATTTAGTTATATTTAAGTAATTTTATTTTAATTGGAGCAAAATTTTCGTGTAGCCTCTAGAGATGCTTCGTGGAGCCCTGGCGCTCCGCGGAGCACACTTTGAGAATGGTTGGTCTATAGGTTTACATTATTTCGCGCTAATTTGTACTACTGAATTGCACGATAAATTTGCTTACGTGCGTATACTATAAATAGAAATATTAAATAACTTCACCTATTGACATTTATTTGATTGGAATCTCTTATAAATTTACATTTTCTCGAAGAAGAAATAAATAAAAATACTTATTTAAAAACCGAATGAATGCTCATTAATGTCCGAATTAAATAACTCAAGTTGTTTAGTTTTTCTTCAACTTGACTAGTTTTATTAAAATATTTTCGTGCGCGGAAGAACTAAATAACTCAATTTAGGTAATTTAGTTCATACTCAAGTGATCAAAAGTCACAGTTGTTCATTTATTTATAGAGTTAGTCATTTCTTCTACTAAAATTTAATGTTCATTTATACTTATCTATTTCTATAATTAAAACACAAAAATGGTTTTATTTTTGGACTGGGTTAAGATATAAGAATGTTTGTTAGACCAAAAGATGCGGCACATTTTGGGGTTCACGAAAATGGTAAAAGGTCAATTTGGCCAAAATCTGAGTTATTTAGTTCTTCCATTATACCCACGATATGTACACGTGTTGACTTCTCTCAAAAATTAAATGTCCAATTCAGAATTGCTGTTGAACATGTGACTCAGTAGTTGTTATCTCTTTTTACTCTGACGTTAATGAAAAGTTATTTATGTGGCCTGACATTCAATATAATTTTTGCACTTCCCGTGTCTCAGGCTAAGACTGGGTTTTCCGTGAGCTTTTAGCTCTTTACGAATACTTCATGACCATTATCTACCATTTGCTAAAGAATAGTACTACGCTATATTCGCCATAGATATACCAGAATCGCTCGTTTAAAAGTAATACTCGTAGATATGTGTTGTAAAAACAGGTCATATTATCCTATTACAATTTCAACTTTTATTGATATATAAACATTTCCATTTTCTGAATTTTTACAATATTACATTTAAGGGGATTCCCTTAAATGTTTATTTATTTGTTTAGGTTTGCTGATAGATTTATCAGCAAACCTAAACAAATAAATAAACTGGAACAATCAAGAAGTCGGTAGCAAATAACAATTTTTTTCAAAGGGCTGTTACCGGGTACGGTATGAATTTACATCTACTTTGCTGAACGGCTTATAGTCGGGGAGCCCAGGATGCTAAATTGGGATTTACTCAAGCGTCATGGATACTTATTGGGTGGCAAAGCTTAGATGACAAAAAGATAAATATGTAAATAATGTAATTTTTCATGGGTGGGGGTGGGGAGCGGCTATAGACTTTCAAAATTTTTAAGAAGAGCTGTTGCCTTAATCCCTCCAGATAATCGTCAGATTATGAGAAGGCACGTCTAGGACGTTAAGATAAAGCATAATATATATCTTAATCTGACGCGCTTGAGTATTTCAAAACCGCGAATTCACTCATTCACATTTCCAACTTTCTAATAATGCCCACGAGTTTGCGTGACACCTAAATCGTCAAATGATTCAATGAGAGCCTTTTTTTAGGTTCACTTAATATCCTCTTAGAAAATCTGACACGTACGATTAATTTTCTTTTTTTTACATTTTGAAATCTTATCTCCACTACGCAAACGATCAGTTTAACATTCCTACCTTATTAAAAATATGTAGGACATGGATGCTATCAATATCTGACGCGCTCGAGTAAATCCCGAAATCCTTTCATTGGTTCCCCTATTAGATTGTACTTATTCAAATAAACCATTAGTTAGTTACACTTTTTAAGGCGAAAATAATAAAATATGAATTGCTTTTACCTTAACTCGGAACACAATCTATCTCTTCGCCAATTTCATTAAGGTTTCGTTTAGCTGTGTTGTCGTTAAAAGGTCACGGAAATCTTGTTATTTCCGTTATGAAAAATTAACCTTTCAATTATATTACAAAGTTCTTTTTAGTTTAGCCACATGAAATAATTACTTTCAAAGCCACAATTCACCATTTTCTAGCATCTTCCTGATGTTTCCTCTGACATATGCATAAATATAGATTTAGGCTACGGACAACGGCTAGTGAAATATATTTATGCAGTGAAAACAGCGATGCTCCTGATGGACTTAATCCGTGATCAAATCGAACGGACTACTAATGTTTTCATTCCTCATAGCCGTATTCATAGTTATTCAAGTATGCGGCTCACATGTAAGAGGGTTGCGCGGTACGCGAATCTTTTTTCACAATAAAAAACTTTCGCCGCCATAAAAGTATATGAGTTCGTCCCAATACTACGCCGATGACTTCCAATCTCTCTGTAGCGTATCCCGACCTAACCCTGGAGATTACTTTTTCACCTTCATCTAGTAAATTGAATTAAAATGAGAAGCAAACGGATAAAGAAAATGGTGTACGTCGATTTTCACAAGAGTTTCGCATTTACGTCCGCTACCTACGTGCCCTGTGCTTTCTTTGTCTTTTCTTTTAGATCATTTTAATCTACTTTTTTGTATATCAGTGTCTGCTTTAGTAAAAATTGTTTCGAAAGATAGATGGCACAGTATTAACTTGATAGCAGTCATATTTAGAGTTTAAGCTTCAGCCATTTTAAGAGTCCCTTTAATATTCGTTACCTGCATTTATTTAAGTATATCAATCGAAGGCTCTTTCATAGTGATTATTATATGGATAAATGTGATTCATTTTAAGTATCGAAGTAATGTTAATTATGTGTTTGCAAGTTATTTTAATGAGCACCCATCCAGTTAATTTACCAGGAAAGTTGAAATTGATATCATAATTTCGGCCGTTGTACATTATTGATATATTTTCTTTTGTCAACTGTAGAGGTTATTAAAGAAATCCATGTAGGTACACGTCTAGCAATGATAAAACGTATCACGTTTATTTCTTGTGAATGTGACTACTATATCCTTTTCCGAACTTACTATTACCAAATTTCAATTTCTAAGTATTTTATGTTCCGTGGCGTAAAAACAAAAAATAATGTTGCTTTCGTGTTGGTATATTAATGGTAGCGTTTGCATCATTTCTTTTTTCGATACGCTATTGTATACAATCGAGAATTTAACATCTCAAAATGTATTTCCTCAACTTTCAAAATATAATTATATCACAATAAGTACAGACAGTCAAATTGTTTCTAAACTATCAAAGGCTTCTAAGGGGATAGCTATTTTCACAGGGATGCTATTTTTACATAAATAATGGTTTTGCTTCAAAACCATTATATTTGATAATACAAAGCGTTCATTTCAAAGCGGCAGAATAGGTTACTTGTTGATAGGATACCTAACCAACCCGAGATGAAAATGTTGTGAAAATTACCAAGCGCCCTATAACCAGTACATATACCAGGAATGCCTTCGTTCATTTTTAGAGTTTCCATATGCTTTTCTCTTTGAACTATGCCGTTCAATCATGATTAGAAACCGTTCTGTTAAGTCGGAGTTTTTCATTATTTGAATCATTTTCATTAATTAGACTGACTAAAACAAAAATACCAATACTGGTAGCGTTCGATTTTCTTTCAGCGATCAGGACGAATGTTTTTTTTTCTTAATTTTATGTAGTATAATATCAGTAGCCTTGTGTAGATTGATCGATTGGTAGGCGAAAGCATATATTGATAGACACTATGTCATAGAACCAGTCCCAAATCTAGGAATAACAAAAAAAATACATGCATTTTACATGTTGCTTCCATTTACTATGTCGTTGCCTTGTCCAAGCCTCCTCGCTTTTCATTGAAGATCAGTAATCGTACGATAAAAGGGTAAAATGCATGCCAGTCGGTCAATTTGTCTTTAAAGCTTTGCAGCTGTAAATTAACACTACAAACATATACTAACGTTTACAGGAATAGTAGATTCAAAACGTGACATACCGTAGCCTTTAGAAGCGACTTAATTACAATAATACGTATTATAAAATTAAAGACCCTTTTCTGCATGTCTATCTGTATGAATGCGATAATACCAAAAACGAATGAACGGATTTTTGCACGCTTTTCGTCAATATAGGAAGGTTGAAATATGTAATTCATATGGGTGAAGTCGCGGCTAAAGTCTAGTATATTATAAAGTCTAGGAGCGATACGAATGGATGCTTGTCATCTGATATAATCTTAGTAGTATGGAAAATACTGCAAAATTCTGGATATATGATTAAAACGTGTAAAATTGTAAAAAGAAAAAAATTGCAAAGTAAAAAGCACTTTACAGTATTCCTACAGCAATATTTGATAAAGATATTGCTGTTGGAATACTGTAAAGTCAGCGTCATTACCTAAGAAATTGAAGTATTTCAGGTCATAATTAGTGACTAGTTAACAAGAAAATTAAAAATAATATTGTTTTCAGCATCAGGAAACACGACCAGAACTATTAAAAACAAAAGCCTTTCTAGCTCCATCATGATGCAAGCTTATTAGTATCATTTAATTTTTTCGTCATCTAATCTGCACATTATTTCCAAGTTTCATGATGACACTATAACTAGAAGAAGGCTAAATTCAGCTTCTTACATTTTATTATATTGTAACATATCAACCTAAGTATAAATAATAGTATGGTCTTCATTACTCATTGAACTATTTAGTATGGTTTACAGCCATCAGGTCAATCTCATTCAATTTATATGGGAAGGAGATATGGTAGGAGGTGATTAAGATTAAATATTTATTAATCTGATTTCTAAATAGAATACAAACCATACATACTTACATAAAGTAAAAAAAGTCAGTTCTTTAAAATTTACTACTGAGACCCAAAATTAGAACTTTCCAGTGTCTTTATTGCGAATTCAATCAAGACACACAACAAAACTAACCATACGAATTTCGTTGGTAAAATCATAGTGTATATTTCGGAGTCCAACTTAAAATTTAAGCTCCGTTTCCTCTAATTCCTTTCGAAAGAACGGAAAATACCATGCATAACCGCTTGCTTGCCCGTGTTATATGGCATATAACAAAATTCAAACACTAAATTGCCCGTGTTATATGGCATATAACATCGCATCTCAGTCTACTTTGCCCGTGTCATACTGTATATGACATGGCTCCCGCGGTCGAAAGAGTGAAATATACTCGTCTCTGTCGCTCTAGGGCTTAGTTTGTATTATGTATCTCGTTTCTACGTTAAATTTCCCGTCATACTAATCCCAGTCGAGTTTCGACTCCATAGACAAATTAAAAAAAAAAAACGTTCGTTGTCAATGTTGTCATTGAGTGTTGAGTCGGTGCGGAATGTGCGGAATGTGTGAGTGTATTTGTGCTGTTTTTTCTGTTAAATTTAGTTTTATTCTTTAAGATCTATTTTGTTCATCAAGGTATGTCAATAACTAACACGTATATATAATAATTCCAGCATGAAATATAAGATTTGACTTTTTTCGAGACCTTAAGTAGATTTTGGCGCGCAACAGTGATTTTAATACTAGCATGGGAACTGTTTCAGAAATGTTCATATTACTCAGAAGTGGTGAATGCTATCCGTATGATTTCTTTTTGTTTTAAAAGAATATGAGACTACTTATTTATTGTTTATTTATTTGTATGTTTAAAACTGTTATTTGTGCATTATATGGCCTTATCAAATTTAACATAAATTACGCCGCGCGGCGCCAGGTAATGGTTTGGAATCAGAGGCCTGTAATTCATTAATATGTATAAACAAGTGTACTTTTTTATTTTTATCCTATTATCTAATATATAAGTAACGTAATTAAATATTAAAAACGATATGTCACCGCTTTAAGTTTTGAGGTATGAACTTATAAATACAAAGCGAGCTCTAAAACGCGCTATCTCAATTTCAAACGAGCATCACTCGACACCAGAGTCGTAATCTAAATAAACAAAGATAACATTGTATAGTTAGTTTCATAACAAACATAAATCATATAACACTTGACAACCTTTCAAAACAAATTGAGTCACAAGCACCGATTGTGTGGAACCCGACCCGCGCGCCGAGGCGATAAAAACGCGCGGGCTTTTGATCGTTATCGCTTTCAAGTGGCCGGGCAGAGGGGCCGGCGTGGGTTGCGGCGCGGAGCAAGCAAGCGGATAATCCATGCAACAAAATTACAAACGCTGTTCTCAAATTCAACCAAAACCTTTCATAAAAAAGTGTATTGCAAATTGGCATAGGTACAAGCAAACGAGAACAAAATGAATAATTCAAGATGGAATTTCTATTTTCGTTTGGCGTTTAAATCTTTAATCCTTAGATTTGGTCGCTTTTTTGACCACGTTTTAGTTTAGACCGCTGTTTATAAAGTGAATGATAAATGGCGGCGATAGCCCAGTGGTGTACGTAACGGACTGCCGAGACGATGGTCTCAGGTTCGATCCCCAGTTACCCCGGGCACACACCTATGACTTTTCGAAGTTATGTGTGTATTAAAAAATATTAATTATCGCTCGCTTAACAATGTGCCCGGTAGATGGCAATAGGCTCGCCCCCTATTACATTGGGACCGAAACATATCTAGCGAAGTGTGGGTGTGTAATACACCTCTGCCTACCCCTTCGGGGATAAAAGGCGTGAAGATATGTTTTGTTATGTTATGATAAATACCTTGGTAAAATTGCTTTATATAAGGACTGCCTATAGATATTCATCGAACATTCGATAATGTCTTTAGGTCTGACTAACACTACCAAAGAAGCAAAAAATAGGCAACAGTAGACTAGTGGAGAGACCAACTAACTGCTACATAGAATAGAGTTCAAATCCACGGCGCGCACCATTGATTTTGCAAAGTGATATGCGTAATACTTTGTTAATTATAGCTTGCTAAACAGCGAAGGAAATATAGTGAGAAAACCTGCATATCTGAGAGTTCTTCGTAATATTCTTCAAAGTTATGTGAAGTCTGCCCGTATTTGGCCAACGTGGTGAATATGCAGTAACCTATCTTATACCTCGAAACCTCTTAAACCTCGAGACCCGTGCATAGCAGTGAGACATTTATATACCTACAGACTGACGATGACGAATAGAGCCTGAGATTAAAAATACTTGGCTACCTTTATTTTAAATTGTCGGTAACGGTGGCAATAAAAACACTGCTTTATGCGATTGTTTAATAAAACCGTATCTCTATCTCACCGAACATTTTAAATATTACTATATAACGTAGGTAACGTAGGAGAACGTGGGTGTTCTTCGTCTCTCAGGTCTTCCTCCATCGTATATTTCAGGAAAATAATACTCTTTATTCACTCAGTAGGATTTAATCAAAGTAATTAGTTCACTTCACAAACTAAATATGCACACGTGGCTCGGATGAAAATGGATTACTTTTGGAAACGCGGCGAAGTCGGACGTAGGTAGGCTACACTTGTTTCCTCCGCTGTGTCTGTCCACGCTCGCATATAAAACCATTATGTTTGATTATACAAAGCGTTCATTTCAAAGCGGCAGAAAAGGTTACTTGTTGATAGGATACCTAACCAACCCGAGATGAAAATGTTGTGAAAATTACCAAACACATCAAATGACATTGACAGCTGTCAACTGCCGACCTCAGTGTTGCCAACCATCGTATCCGAATACGCCCAAATTTATTGAGATTTGACGTTCCGTTTTCCAATCTCCGACATATATTTGTTAAATATTTAATAGATAAAGCAAATAACGATGAATTTATATTATACAAGCTGTTACCAGGAATATGTTGTATTGAATACATATAAAATGAAATAAAAACATTTTTTTATGTTAAACGGTTTTATTACAATAAAAAAATATGTAGTTAGGTTATGTACTAAAAGCTAAAAAATAATTCGGTAAGTCCTAGCTACCAGATCGCACCAATCTTCTCATCAATCTGGGGTATTGATCAGATAAATATAAAACCGTTGGGCGTAGCGTATCCAGAGTAAACCTTTTGATAGAAATTTCACGCAGTAGGACATACATTTTCAGATTAAGCTCGTTCCAAGCTGGCTTTTAACTATACCAATTCTTTACGGAGCTCACCGACTTCGGCTTTTAAAAGGTTATTAGCCTCTTGCAACCGCTTAGTCTCCTCAGACGTTGAGAGATCCGCCATAAACACAACTATATTTGATAAAGCCTCCGTAGTCTGTTTGAGGTGGCGCACAAAGGTACCCTTGAGGTTTCTTGATTTTGTGGCTACTATGGAAACCAAAGCTAAACCTGCAAGGGCTCTCTCTTTCATGTCCGCTAGTGGTAGGTTGGTGTTAACATCCCCGGGTGGACAGACCTTCAGCGCCAGTTGCGCCACCTCCTCTTTAGCACTCATTTCTCCGGCCTCACGTCTTGAGGCGGCCGCTGGGCCCATTTTAGTAGAGCACGGTCCTTCAGTGACAGCACAGCTCTGGCTTCTGGGTATTTTGTTGGATGGCGCTGCGCTGGAGTTTCCATTGGACTCAGAGTTAGTATGGCGAGTTCTTCCCCGCCATACTAACTCTGAACCCTCTGAACCCTAACCTAACCTATCCGAGTCGAATTGCACTGAGTCGGGGTGTTAACAATAATTAATTCAACTTCAGTTTATTAAACTAGTGTGAAGAATGTGGACTAAGTTGACTTAGCCCTGCTTCGCAGGGCTCCTATTTTTGGGTTAAGGGTCAAAAGAGAACCCTAACCTAACCTATTCGAGTCAGATTGCACTGAGTCAGGGTGTTAACGATAATTAATTTCGACCTAACAATATTATGTATTATTTTCATAATTATATCAAATTTTGATTATGTCAAGAGTCGATTATGAGATGTGTTACTTATGGAAACTAATTATTATGATATATGTTGTTATAGAAAGTCATTTTATGGCAAATAAAAGTTATCACTGTTGAGTTGTTAAGGCAAACGTTATTAGTATAAATGATAATAGTGCAAGTAAATATAATGATCGGGGATGATTATGGAAAACAATATTAGTGCAAATGAATTTATGGAAAACGAGAGAATACCCCAGTGATGACTTACGGATCAGACACGTGGTCGCTCACTATGGGCCTTATCAGAAGGCTCAAGGTCACTCAGACAGCGATGGAGAGAGCTATGCTTGGAGTTTCCCTGCGAGATCGAATCAGAAATGAGGAGATCCGCAGTAGAACCAAAGTCGCCGACATAGCTCTCCGGATAGCCAAGCTGAAGTGGCAGTGGGCAGGGCACATAGCTCGAAGAACCGATGACCGTTGGGGCAGAAAGATTCTGGAGTGGCGGCCACGTACCGGACGACGCAGCAGAGGTAGGCCCCCCGCAAGGTGGACCGACGATCTCAACAAGAGCGCGGGAGGCGGTTGGATGCGGGCGGCTCAAGACCGGTCTGTGTGGAGAACCTTGGGGGAGGCCTATGTCCAGCAGTGGACGTCGTTTGGCTGATATGATGATGTTGGTGTTTGTCTGATAGCAACAGTAGGTTTTATCTTGGTAATCAACAATATCGATCCAAACGAGCCTTTCTAAACTGTGTACTATGGAGCTTTACGTGGCAAGCCAGTAGGCCTCAACAAAATCATACCAATCATTTAATAAAAGTATTCGATCAATTTTCCATAACGTTTCTGAAAAAGGTGTAAAATAAGTGCTTTGGTTTTTTGCAAAGCTCTTGTCTAAAACAACGCATCGAAATAACGTAAGAACTTCACATTAGCTCGGTCACAAGTACATCAATAACAACAATAAAACACAAGTGCATAATTCACAATTTTATTGTGCACATTTTTAAAGCATACCTACACCTGATTTTTGCATTTACTCAGTGCTGTTACGTAAAAGCGATGGATATATGGACAGATTTACCGGCGACTCTAAGAAGTATAGGTAAGTCTTCCACAATTTTATTTATTCATGAACATATTCCTAACACGCATTGCGGTGTGCCTGATTTGCGTTTGTATGTGATACAGAAATCTTAACGATAACAGATATATCGCGATTTGCCATCTTGTTTTTAGAGGTGCGTGACTACGCTAAGTCGAGCACGTAACGACCAAACATAGATATACATCAACCAACAACCTAGGCGAATTTATACGCTTCACTATATTTATTACTGCTATGAAATACTTAGTGTTTGTTCCGAATGCTTGCGCTGACGTCAGACAAGCTGTCTACCGAGAGAGTACTGGTGGAGTTAGGTACCGGTCACGTATGGCGTTTATTCTGTATGAACTCAGTCACGATAACCTACAAAGTTATTATACCTACTGTGTTCATATTGTTGTATAAGTACACTGCAAGATACAAATAAAGCACCTGAAAATCATTTATTAATCTATTAACACGTAAAAAATGTTAGAAGCTGGATCGATTTAAAAATGTAAACCATTGATAAAGTTTTTGGAACGAACGGGCTACATGCCGGCTGCATAAAACGATTTGACGCTGAAACCATTAAGTACCTAAATGGAGAAACATATAGCTGATTACTTCATCATCATAGGGCCTTTCACAGTACTGCTTGCAGTACGCCTCTCCCAATTAGAGTAATAATAATATTGCGAGTCAATGTTAGGATTCTGTCTACAATCATACACAGGCCAGACAGGTTGGTACAAGGTTTGATGTCCAGTTTGGTACCAGTTCCCAAAGATATTATTTGTTTCGTATATTTTTCCCTTACGACACTCACGGTATAATATGGGTAGTGACCTTTTGGATTCTTAATTCTCCACTACACAAACGGTTTTACTTATATGTTGCTCTTTATATGCAAAACTATGCATTTATATAAAAACACACAGCTATGATGTTAATTCAATGTTTGACATAATTTGCCGTCCGTTGCGGACGTTTGCGTAGTTCATTCACTATACATTGAAGAACTATTTTGTACCCTAGATACAAATAACCCCTAATGTTAAACTGTAAACTAATCTACAGTCAGCAAAGTCACAAATCATGTCTCGCAATACATGTTGCTTGTCCGGCTATAGGTCAACAAACTTATTTTATTGTCAGCATGAATATCTGTCGCAATATACAGAGTGGCGCAAAAGTAATGACATATACTCGCTTTTGGGGCACTAAAAATCCGCGCATTATTCAACACCTTTACATCCACTACAAGTAACTGTATGGTGTGGCGTCCAGACTTCTTTCTTTGAGGTTATTTGAAATCTCGGGTTTATGTGAACATACACCAAGAAATAAGAAACATCGCAGGAAGTGTTAGGGCTAGTTATGGAAAAGGTCATAAATAGGGCTCAAATGTGCTTCAGTTCTGGAGGTCAACATTTAATAGACATCATATTTAAATCATAATGCAACTAAATTTCATGGCACAAATATATATTATAAAACGAATTCTAGTTTTCTTATTGAGAAACGAAGTTGTAGCTGAACCAAATAGGTTCATTACTTTTGCGCTATCCGGTATTATGTATAAACAATAATTATTTTTAATGGCTCCTCAAAAATCTGCTGTATTAGTAAAGTATACTGATAGACCTGACTGTACAAACAATGAATTTATCACGGTTATGTAGGCGTCGATATATTTATATTATATAAATGTTTATGAATTATTATGTATCTTATATACAAGCATAATGTGGGATTTACCATTCTGAAACTAATAACCAGTTATACAGATAATTTATTATTCAGCTTCAAATTGATTAAATATATATTTACTTGTCAAAAAGTTATCAGGTTCAATTCTGCAGTTCGTACATCCACTCGCAATTTGACCTACACAAAACATGGGCGGGACATGGATAGAATGTGGCAGAGCAAAATTAAACTAATATATTCACACCTTACCGGGTTAAAAGAAACTTAATACTGAATTATACACAATCTCTTTAATTTTAAAGTTTTGACGATATTTATATTCTGTTTATTGTGTCAAGAGCTTTAATTACATGCAAATTAGTAAAATGTAGGATACTGAGCAGGACTAATTGTCTTAAAGTTTATAACATTTATTGATTCTGTGCATAAAACAAGGCGAACACGGAGTATGTCCCTCGCACCATCTGGAATGATAAGCGATTCATTAAAACAAACCGATGAACCAGTAACCACTATTAATATATTAATTAGAGGACGCCAGCAGCTACGCTTGCAATTTTTTTAATTTACCCGTTTTGGCCGATCCCGTGGGAATTTCGGGAAATCCCTCCTTAGTGCACCCTTACGGTCCCCAAGGAACATACATGCCAAATTTCAGATTCCTGCGCCCAATAGTTTCGGCTGTAGCGTGTCTGTCAGTCAGTCAGTAACGCAAGGATTTTATATATTAAGATTAATGTACATTTCACATATTCCACCGACTGTCTATGTACTTGTGAAATTTAAAAGCTTAATGCGCATTTTATTATAAATTCATTTAATTTTGTCTGTGAAATTAAAATACCTACTGCGAGGCTGACTCACATATGACTGTAATAAATGGTCGTTGTATGATTGAGGTTCATGGATTTCACTTTAACCAGATTATCGTCAAATTTTAAGCTCAGCTGTAGTCTGGGAAACATTATTAAAAATCTTTTGTGAGATAAATTTACTATACATTGGGGCAAGCCGAAACGGCTGGACTAGACAGCAATCGCAAAGTTTATTGAAGCGTCACAGTGTTGTGACGAAAAATAGTGGTTCACGTAAGTTTCAGTATTTTCCAACCCCTCAAACAACATAACATGATGCCTACCATCTGGCTTAACACTTTGACAGCGGAGCGTTTATAGCGCCGCTTGATACGGTACGCGGGCGATTTTCTGCATAATTGTTAACATCATAGAAAAATAACGAACAGGAGTATATGGATAATTCTTTTTGTGTATATAAAATCTACTTTTGTATTTTATGGATAATAAATAAAAACAAATTATATTATTTATGTTAATTTATTAAAAGTAATAAAAAATTGTCATTTTATCAATTAAAAAAAAGTCATACAGACTCCTTAGGTCTTTTCAAATGTGATAATTTTTTAATGTGTGGTACTTTTTGAAGAACTTATCATAACATATACATACAACATATATTGTAATAAATCAACAATTTCATGCGTAGAAAAATTACGTTGTGATGAAGCCATTTCGCGCCAAAAACAATTACACTCACTTCGTGCACTCGCCGACAGGTATAATATATTAGTCTATGCTCGCAGACGGCCGACTGAACGGGAGCGGGCGATCGCCGACTGTAGCTCTCGCGTTCTAACTACATACAAAAATTGCATATGTGTGTGTAGCATATTAACCATAGATTATACACTTATACTGGTATAGATAAGCCACTCACAGTTCGAAATTGAAGTTCAATAGGCATCCTCGACCACTAGATGGCGTACAAATCAATTTTACTTTTATTCCGATCGTATAGATGTTAGTAGTGGATTCATTTTCCAATTTTTTTTTTAATTTCAGTGTTAATAAAAAAGTAAATGACAACTAGTATGTAAAATAATATGCAATTTAAAAGTAAAAAATATAAAAATCACAAAAAGTAAAAACTAGTTTCTAGCTCAGCGTGATTTCTATTTCTAGAATTATTGGGATAGCACGCTTCCCCTGCGCCACGCAGCTCTTAGAAGATTTGGCGAAATTACCGTTCAGTTATCACTACAGATATTTCTATATATAAAAGCTAAAATTACATTCCCCGGGCGCTAGATGGCGTTAGTTTGTATGGATATTTTTTAATTACGGGATTGTAGGGAAGTTTCATAGGCCTAATATTAACTCAGCTACAAACGTGTACAACGCGGCTCACGATAAGACGTCGTGTTTTTCTAATAAACAGTATGAAAGGCGATCACGAGTGCTACTCGTGATTTGAGAATAAGAGAAAAATATGAATGCCGAGCTGAGATAGTGATCCGCTGTAAAGTGTTAAAAAAAGCAAATCTAAAACTCTTTCCGCTAAGAATAATTTAGTGTTGCCTGATTTTAGTTCGAATTTATTGAAGTTAATCATATGGCTATGAGAATATTAGAATTTTTAGTTTACCTCACTAGATTATTTGTGCGATCAGCTTAATCCCTAAAGGGACATTAAGGGTCCAAGTTTAATAGGCAGAAATTTCGCTGTAAGAAATATTGTACTGACCTTAGTCTGAAGGTGGCGACCGCTGGATAATTTATTGAAGGTCTAATACACTTCTATATTTTGTCAATTACGAATTTTTTTTTTCTATAAGCTATGGAGTTGAGATTATCTTGCATAAATTCTCAGTTGTATATTCTCAAAGGTTACACCCATAGTTCACTAGCAATATTTGAAAACAATATACACATTTACAAACTATGTGCTTTAACTAAGAAGCCTTACTATATTTAACACAATTAACACCAACTACCGCAAGCTTACGTCATCGAATCATTGTTAGCTATCAATGATTTTGATGTGTGAAATAGCCTTCGAATATATCTAATCCTTTCATCTCCAACGTGTCTCTAAGCATTAATTCAAAAGTTTAGAAAACTATGACGTCACTCAAAACTTTGGGTTAATACAGCAATTTTCAAGTATACATATTCACACAGCTTGATACTGCTAATCGCGCTGTTATCAGCCCCAACAACAGCGTAAATAACCGATAAGCTTTAACCAAATCCCGCACAAGAAAAGCCACAAAGAAAACTAGAATTGCCATAATACATGATATCAACAAGTTCCATTTACGAGAATATAATAGAGACCATACCGTTAGCATATTCGCATTATAATAAAACGAGGGTTCAGTTTGTTTCTAAGAGATTCAAACTGAAACTTTTTATCAGTTTATGTTATTGAGAACATTCGGACATGTGTACCGAAAAGTAGGGTTTAATATCATACTTTATAAGCTCTGTCTATATGATGAGTCAATATTCACCGATGGAAACGCTTTGTCGACTAAGTTCTTCGTCTTTCGCCGCTGGATTTAAAAACGATTATAAATGTCGATCGGAATCTTCACCTAAAATACTCTTTGAGAATGTTTTTTCCTTTACGGTCAAATTAGTTTGATAACTTACATCTTTCAAGACCACTAGTTTCCTTATGTTGTATGATATTCAAGATATTCAAGGACGAGTAGTGCCTAGTGTGTCTTAGCAAAATCTGTATGCGCTAACCGCCAATCGCTATTCTGGCTCCACGGGACATTGAAAATACAACGATGGTTTTAGTAGTCTTACGCATCTTTGTCAGCCCCAAGCAGGACTATAAAGTGGTGGAGAGAACGGCACGCAAAAAGTTCAAGCATGCAAGCAGCGGTTATGGGCCGCCCATACGAGTGTATGGTAAAGATGATGTTCACTAGAAAATTCTAACCAGCAAGAACGTTCCGTAGGTAAGCTCCAGCATCTTGAACGCCTTCATGACGAGCGGACGCTGAGCTTGCACAATCGCCAGTAGCACTAGTTTTCTAATGTTTCTCTTCGGCATATTGTTTAACCGCGGTGGAGACAACTGCCAGCCACAGTAAAATATTGCGTCTGATACGAAAGCAGCCTGAAATAAAAATATAAACTATCGATCATTTTCTAACAGAATAGTCTATTATTTTCTTTCATGTACAATACAATACATTTGAATATGCTGAACTACTAAATAGAAACGTATTGTAATTTATTTAATTATACAGTATATTCAATCATGATCGTCAACAATATACTTAATCTTAAAATTAAAAAATATAATTCAGTATTCATCTTGCAGAGGAGGGCGTAAATGTAGTAGAGGATTTATGTATTTGATTCGTTTGGAGTCAAATCATTTGTGTCATAGGGTTCAAGTGCGACATATCTTTCTAAGAATCTCGCAAAGAGAATGGTCGATGCCTCGTGTGAACAGATGACTAGCATACACAAAAGCTAAGCATAGCCATGTAACGTGACAATGCTGCCATTAATTTTGACAAACTCCCAATAGGCTGCGATGCGGAGGACTTTCATTACACCAAAGTTACATATTTAGTTACATTGTTATGCATTTCATTAAATAGTTTGACACACTTTGAACTAATATATGCTTTGAAATGTCTATAATGTTTTTTATTCTTTCACGCATGTCATAGAAATGATTACGTTTTATCGTAAAATTATGCACAAAGTAAATAAACAAAGGAGCAACTTGTCACAAATTTGCATAGCTTATACATAACAACAAGGTGAGTTATACTTTCTAAATGAAGTGCGTTACAAAAGCAGAGCCTTAATACATTTCAAGAGTATACACATTTGTGGATAACTCAGCACTGCTTTCCATACTTATCACTGTGAATTTTATATGTTGTAATTAAGTAACTTATATTAATATAACTTTTTTTTATAGGCTCACGTCTGTATCCGTATGTCCAGACTTTTGTTAAACACCTAGAAAATGTCTGTAAATTAAAATATTACTATTATGAATTATTTTTTGCTGGATAAAATACTGAGGAAATAATAAAATCTTATGTGATAAAGGCAGTTGCAGCAGTCAGGTGTAGAATTCGTTCGAAATAGATTTTTCAATTTTTATATACATATAACATAAATCGAATAACATAAACATAACATACATATAACATAAATTGAAAATCGTACGTTTTTGTTATATATATCCTATACACAAATATTACAGTGCTTTTGTTCATTGTATTTTTTATATATTAACGCCTGTATCTTTAATATTACACCCACATTTCGCCATGAATTTTTAGGTCCCACGTAATAGGGGGTGAGCCTATTGCCATACCGGGCACATTACCAGACTCTGTGCTGTTACTGAGAATTTTCTAACGGGAAAACCTAATAACAATTTGCCCAGCCCGGGAATTGAACCCGAGACCTCCCAATCCCACGCGCACGTTTATGCCGCGAGACTATGCATGTTAAATAACACAAAATGTATTACGTTCCAAAATATTAGGGGACTTTTGAACTATTATAAGCAGCCAAGTTAGTATATTCATAATATTATACTACTAGATTATACACATTTGTGGATATTTTCGCACTGCTTTCCATACGATTTTTTTATTTTGAAATGAAGTAACTTATATTAATATAACTAGCCGAACTATTATTAGCAGCCAAGTTAGTATATGAAACTTGAAAAACAACCACGGTGGATTCTAAAACCAATTTATACAGGATTTGGAGGAACGTTTATTTTAAAATGATTCTAAGTTGACGAGCACGCATCAAGAACGTGACCAGACTGAATAAAGAAACCCGGCGCGTCACGATAATTGCAAATGGGACGCCGCAACCTCTACTTTATATCTCCGGGAAACATGCATACCTCATTGTATGTATGAAGCACTAGCTACTTCCCATCGCTTTCCCTACGTCAAGGGAATCAGTTACCGCTCTATAAAAGGGAACCCATGGGCTATGTTGATATATATAAGCTGCAAAATTTCATCGAAATCCATTCTGTAACTTGCCGTGAAGAGTAACAAACATCCATCCTCACCCACTTTTACGTTTATGTATATTGTACCTAGTAGTAAGATTAAAACACTTTTCCAGTGCTAATACGTATAAAGCAAAAGCTAAATTTTTCCAGTAAAATAAATAACAAGGGCAGAACAGTATAGAAGTTTGTGATTTATGTTGATGGCCGCGGTATCTGACCTTAAGTAATTTTTATATCTGAACGTAAATTTCTATGAATGATCGCGGCTGTCGCATTTGGGCGTAACGCGACATATTTCTGCAAAATTGTATTCAATGACGTATAAACCTGGTTTAATGTGGATGAGAATGTATTGTGGTTTGGATTTGTGTAGCATGCTTGGAGGTAGTTATTAATCGGTCGTCGATTGATGTTATTGCATGAAGTTGGTCTATCAAAGTTAGCAGTTTGATAGACCAACTTCAGCTTTAGATCTGCATTCATGTCAATAAAATAGTCAAGGTCGATTTGGTGTAGTTAAAATTATCAATCTGTGACGATTGATCCCTTATTGACTAGTTAATGTCATCCAACCAAATAATCTGAATACCTTAACTGAATAATATTACACAAAAGAACAGATAATCCTATTAAATCAATATAGTGCCCTATGTATCGTTGGCAGAACACTCTAAATACTTACTTATCGTGTCGATGGCAACACTTTAAATATATTTGGCCCAAAACTCGGCCACTCGGATGGCATTTGGCCTTTCCTCATACAGGTCGTCAAGCGTACGCGACTCCGGGCCTGCGGGGCACGTAAGTAAATGGCCCATCGTCTGTGGAGACGCGCCATAGCCGCATTTGTTCGTACTTGGGTCTATAAATCCCCACCTTGACAGATTGTCCCTGGATCTGCCAACCTGGGTACGCAGCCTATTGAGTGCTTTCCAGGTTGGCCAAGGAAGCCGGTTTTCTGTAGGTAGTTTTTTCTCCAAAGGGACGAAGGTTGGAAGAGGGAATTTGTCACGCCATAGGTTTTCTCTGGCCTTGGAAGCATTGTTGTCTCTGTCTGGGATGGTACTGAAAAAATTCTTTCTGCTTTTCAAGCTCTTCGTGACTGGGCTTTGGCCATACAATAGGTGTCTGCAATCTGTCTCTTGTTTAAATTTTTCTATGGTGGTGGCTACTACCCTGCGGACATCTGGAGGTGCAATGCCTGCCAGTGGATATAACATTTCTACCGGGATTGACTTCAGATATCCTGTAATTTTTCGGCACGTTTCGTTGAGAGCTAATCCACTTTTTGGGCATGAGACGATCGACCGGGGATGCGTATTCACCTGCAGAGAAACATAATGCCAATCCTGTGGTACGCAAAACTGAAGGCGCAGCGCCCCATTTTCAGGATGTTAATTGGAGCAGAAGGTTATTGCGTGCAGAGACCTTTTGTTTTAAGTTTTCACAGTTGGCTTTGTAAGTTAGTGTTCGGTCCAGAGTGATGCCCAGGTATTTTGGGTGGCTGCAATGAGAAACAGGAGTGCCTCGCCAGGAGATGTTAAGAGTACGATTCGCAGATCTGTTACGCAGGTGAAATGCACAGGATTGTTTTTTTGCCGGATTAGGTTTCAGACTATTTTCATCGTAGTAAATGCATAGCTTGCACAATGCGGCTGCTGGAGTAACTTCCGCCTGCTCAAAGGTTTTGCTTTGTGTTGCGAGCGCTAAGTCATCTGCGTAAATGAATCGATTTGTGTCTGGAATCATTGGTTGGTCGTTAGTGTATATATTAAATAGAATGGGGCTCCCATTCTATTTAATATATAAGTGCGCTACCTTGGGGCAGTCCATTCTTTTGTTTGCACCACCTGCTCTTATCCGAAAGCATATGCACTCGAAAGTGTTGATTCCGCAGAAGTTCTCCAAGAAGATGAACAAACTTCATATCACCAGTGACGTCCGCGACCTTCCACAGTAGTCTCCGTATGTTTACGGTGTCGTACGCAGCTGAGAGATCCACAAAGACGACCTCCGAGACTTCACCAGCTTCAAACCCGTTTTCTATATACTGGTGAGGTTCAGAACTTGGCCACAGCCTGACTTTCCCGGTCTGCAGCCGGCTTGCTCAGGTATTAGTTTTGGGTCTATGATATTACTCAGTCCATTAAGAAGTATTCTCTCCAGTAGCTTGTATGTGTGATAGAGGACTGAGATAGGGCGGAAGCTTTTTGGGCCATCTGGGCATTTACCGGGTTTCAGAACAGCTATTATTTTAGACTTTCTCCACAGATTAGTTATTTTTCTGTCTCTATACATGAGTAAAAAAAATTGAGAAGCCATGAAACCGCAACTGGGCCAAGGTGTTTCAGTTGTTCTGTGGAAATGTCGCCTTTCCTAATTTCATATTTTTTATGGCTGAATTGATTTCTGGGATATTGAATGTTACTCGTGACGCGATTTGGAGCAGAAGAATAACTGAGCGTTTTAGGTGTCCTTTTTGGTCGTTGTGATGGCTTGCCGTTTATAAGTAGTTGATGTGCGACTTGATTTGCAGTAATTAGACACAATTGTACAGCTTTTGGGGTCCCATTTGTGAATTTATGGATGTAGACCATGCCTTCTTACTGCTATGGGTTAGGTCGATGTAGTTGATTGTGTTAATCTACTTTTCTTGCCGCTTTTCGGATATTTCGTTAAGCAGCTCTTCACCCAAATGGAGAGTTTCTTCAGAGAAGGGGTCTTCGTTGTAGGAAGACTCATATCAATCCAGCATTTGGGCAGACTTTGGTAAAAGGCCTGGTATGTGTGAAGTATGACAGCCCCTGGGTATATACCGTCGAGACTCTACCGCATCTATTTTTACGAACTGGCTGTAATGCTGGGGGTCTGGTGATATGTTCAATAAACAGTCGTTTCGCCTTTGCGTAGTTGAAACATCGCTTCAAAGGTACTTCTTTTGGTCTTATTTTAGACTGAACAGTACACACAATGAGCCTATGCTGACTTCTAGATATAGGGTGACACATTGATTTAGTACACTGTGTGCTTATGGATGAGCTGACAAAAATTAAATCAGGGTTGTAACTTCTTCTCCACCTGCTGCTAAATTAAGAAGGAATTTTAGGATTAGAATTAAAGTCAGGCTTAATGCATCCCCCCTCCGTGGGATCTCCACCTTGTCGTAGTGGGGGGGCTCAGTAACCGTGGATTGGTCACCCGCGGTGAAGCTAAGAGGGATCCAGGAGGGGACGCTCCGCGTGGGCTTGGAGGGGCCTGCGCAGGATGCGTCCAACGGTGCGGGTGCGGGGGACAGTTCTGTCTGTCCCTCGCAGTCGGGTGCGGTCGCGGGAGGAGAGGCGTGTCGGTGTTGCGTTGCCGCGCGCCCTATCTTCCCCGACCAAATGGGGGCGCACCATTCGATGCGTCGCGGTGGGGCCGCATAGGAAGATGAGATGCGGTGTTGCGTTGCCGTCCTCCCTATCCTCTGCGGCCGCTGGGTGTTTTGGCGGCGGAGCCCAACACCTTAATCCGCCGCCAAGGGAGTTTTGTTCGGGGCCCGCCTAACCGTCTGGCGGGCTGATGCCCGTCGGAGGGTGGCGACGAATGCTTCGGCGATGCCCAACGCTCCGACACACGGGTACATGAGACAGTCGAGGTGGTTTTAAGTGGAAACACCACATACTCCGGCTATCATTTCCCCCAAGAGTCGGAGAAACTCGTAAAACAAAAAAAAAACAAAAAAAAAGGCTTAATGCACCCGCCCATTCTTCTACAGCTTGTCAAGTTGGGGAGACTGTAAAATATGAAAGGTACGTTGGGTGGTTTATACACGGAGGAAACCGTGCAATTATTGAGCTCGACTGTTATCAATTCTATGGCGTTTTGAGCAGAATCGCACAAAGAGACTATCGGAATATAGGGTCTAGAAAACACTGCACTGCCATATTTTGGGTGGGGTATCTCCGATATAAGAACCATGCCTTCGATTTGGGGACTAGGTTGTGATGTGTCCCCGTGAGTTTCCGGCACACATAATATGTTGCAGCCGGTTTTGCGACACAGGTCTGATAATAAACACCCAATAAATAAAAAAATATGTAATAAAAATACCTGATACGTAATTTCGCCTGCATTGCACAAAAACATTCCCAGTAGTAAGAATAATGCGATAACAAAGAATATAAGCTTCGCAGCAGCGCCAAATTTTAGGTCATTAGATAACTGCAAAAGTACAAAAAGAATTATAATCATTACATTTGCGTAAATTACGAAACTTAATATATATTTTAGTTATCAAGAGAGATCGAGAAAATGGAACAAAAATATTATCTCAATAAAAGTAAAACGTAAGCGCATACATTATAATAAAAACAAGGAAAATAAATAATAAATTTTATACATACGTATCCTTGTTCTCGATAAATCGCGACTTTTTTTCGCAAACGCCAACCTTATCCGCACAAACAGAGATTCGGCGTGTGTAATGAGATGAATACGTAATCAAGACAACTAATACGCACTTTTACAAAATTCAGGAGAAAACGATGAAGGTACCGGCGTGACAATTCGATTACTTACGGCAATTTGAAGTAGGATAGAGACGGCAAAACCCGAGCTTTGACAAAGTTGTACTGTCATCACCGTCCCGAACGCTTTGTCGATCTCTTTGGATAACCTTAGGAGATAAAAACAAATTAGACGTACCCTGCCGTACCCTGAACGATAAAAAGGTTTTCCCTGACCTCATATTTAATTTACTACACAATTGTCTCACACTAAGGTTCTAATGGGATTGATTATACTGTCCATCCAAAGGTTGCATGGAAGAGATCGCACTTTGAGATAAGGCCGCCATCGTGCATTACTCGGAGTTTTTTAAGCCTGTACTGTAATAATTTATTTTGGTGGGCAATAAAGTATAATCTTATCTTATCTTATTAGGTATACTGAATACGAATACACCTTAAATAACTTAGTATGTTGTGGGTAATGCTATGCCGCATGGTGTTAAAAGACTTCGACGTATCGCTTGATTGCTTCCTCTTATGTGTGTAAGATTAGAGCTAAGTATGCATACATTGTACATTGGAGTAATAGCTATTATAAGAATCGACATAATTATGTAAGTTTGATTACATGATCAATCGTTATATATACTGACTGATATCTTTGAATAAATAAAAATTTTAGCATCAGAAAGAAGACTAGACTAGAAAATTGTGCTTGATAAACAAAAACCACCGTCCCAAATTTTAAGTAACTGAATACGTATGTACAAAGCATAATCAATTAACAAGGTTAATTCAATTATGTAGATGGATAGAAGTTGCACATTATTAAATGAATAGAATCCAAATTGTGTTAAGACGCTGACAACAGCCAAATGACAAAAAAGGCTTGCCTCAAACATTTTTTTTGCTAATTCTATTAACTTTGTGACGGCGAAAAAAATATATGTTTATCTCGAACATATTTCTGAGAACCCTGTTGTATTCAAAACACGTTTTTGCAAAGTTTTCTCGATACAAAAAAATAGTAAACTAACCTCTTAAAATGATCTTCCAACAAAAATATCTGTATTACTTATCAACGTACGTTGGTAAAATTTATAACAATAACGGCGGTTTCAGATTAGCGTATTTTTCTGCGCGTATACGGTCGTTTCAACATACGCGCTTACACGCGCGCTACATAACGCGCTTCAAAATGCTGGATTCGAGTAAACGGGCATATTTCGGCGTGTCGGTAGTGACATCATCAGGGCAATTCTCGTATTTTATATGACATTGAAATTATATTTTGAATGGACTCAGAAGCGATATTCTGCTAACCAAATGTCATTATCGTATAATTTGAAATAAACAGTTCGTCGTTGACACATATTTTGACACTTGTTTCACTTTACGATCTCGTTACAACTTCATTCAAATATCAGATAATTTACAAGAATACGATTTTTGTGACGTAAGATGACACTGACATTATATCGCAACTGAATTTTGAACAAATTTATTTAGGAGAATTGGGCCTTTTGTCAGTGTCAACATGGATTCTGACGGTTCGCGCTTATTTATACGAGTTTAGAAGCGCGTCAACGCTAGTAGTTAGTACTAATTACGCGTGTGGCAAAAGGCGCGCCTATACGCGCCTACATGCGCTTCCAAAAACGAGCTTATTCGCGCGCATAAAACTGAAAGCGCCCTAACGTGTCATATTTAAATACAGAACTTGGTTTTTATTTTTCACTACTCAACTTTTTTAAGTAATTAATTTATTTTATGTTTTGTAAAAAGTTCTGAACGTCCCGTCGTCGTCGCGCTTCTCTTTCTTATGTATACAATTCGACAGTGACAGCAGCAGCTCAACTCAATTGCGGTTGTCAACGAAATAATTCAGATTTACATCATACCTGCCGACAATAACTTATTTTCAAGAAAATGATTGCACGTAATATGGCGTAGTGGCTAAAGTGGTTGCCTTGCTGTTTAGCACTGCGCCGAGTATCGCGGGTTCGATTTAAACACTATGTGTGATTCGCAAGTTGTTGTTTATAAACTTGGTGTTCTTTATGACGATAGATTAAATATTGAAAGGATTATTGTCTAGTGCGGCAGTTTATTTAAAAAAATATGCTATTATAGACGAGTCAACTTTCAACAGACAATAGGACACCGGTTACCGCGACTCATGGATATGTTTTGTTTTCATAGGTTGCGTACAAGCTGCGCGGTTTATTTGATTGATTGCGAAAGCATCACAAGTCGCACGTTCGCCGAATGTAGTGAGATTTTTACGAAGATTGGACTACGAATTGAAGACACAGATACTGGCTCTGTTCTAAACACATTTGTCTATCCTGCCGCGCATATAAATACCTTATATTTGCCTTTACCTTATTGCTTTAGTAAACCACAGAATAATATAGGTCTAGTATATGAAATCTTAGTGAATGGTAGCCGCAGACAAGGTGGAGGCGTTCAAAAATGTATTTACCCGCATTTATCTAATTTCTTAATATATCCAACCACAAGATCTCACTCGATACCTCACTTCTAACTGTCAATCCAAATACACATTCAACAAAGTAGATTTATATTTTTACAGTCATACAATACCTACTGTTTTATTCTTTAACCAAATAAGGAAACAAATGCCAGAGAAAAATATATTAGCAATACTAGTAGGAAATAGCTACATACATTGTATCGATGGCAATGCAGACCAAACTGCACAGACCACTTCCAGGCTTCGGCGTTGTATCAGTTATTTATTGCCTACCACTTTATTGCCTCGCTGTGGATTTGGGAAATGGACACCCTCTGTGGCGGCGGTTTCTGTCCAATCGCCCTTATATTTGGTTTGCAAAATGCATTTGTAATATTCAATCGCGAGTTCGGGTCCTTTGATATATGAGTTCTCTTCAGATTATGTATCCTGTATTTGGGTAGCATAAGCAAACATATAATATATAGCTACTTCATAAACAGACGCTGAGTACGACATATATATATATGTATATCGTATTCCGTTATCTTGAGAGGATCAATTTACAATGAAGGACATTTTACTCCTTGACGCGGCATTTTGAGAGCATCTAATCACGCGAAATATAATAGATCGATCCATGGGGTTGACTAACGTAAACTGCTTAATTTTAAAAGACTGGTGATTGTTTACAGTTACGCTTAAACCGCTCGCAAACTTTGCCAAATACGCTACGCAAAACTTTTTAAAGCGTATTGAAAAAAAAAACGTTTCAGTTGTGTTCCAGATTTCGTAGTTACGATGACTTCGTAGGCACCATATTAATATATTTTCACGTACCATTGGACCCTGGAGGAGACGAGGAGGATCACGACGACGAGATCTCACGATTCGCTCCTATTATCGCTGAGCCACCGCGGCAAATTTCAATACTGAGACGTGCACCGTGCCGTGACGTGTACCGTGCCGTGACGAGTACCGTGCCGGACGTGTACCGTGCCGTGACGTGTACCGTGCCGTGACGTGTAGCGTGCCGTGACGTGTTCCGTGACGTGACGTGTACCGTGACGTGACGTGTACCATGCCGTGACGTGACGTGCGCTGTGACATATGATGTACCGCGCCGTGTCGTGACGTGTACCGTGCCGTGACGTGACCGTGTGCCGTGATGTACCATGAAAAGGCAACATGTTCAATCGGCTAATCTGGTGAGCCGTTAGTGATGAAATTTGATATGGATAGTCTGAAACCTAGGGAAGGACATAGAGTAACTCTTTACTAAAATATAACGCGGAAGAAGCCGCGGGCTAAAGCTAGTTAATAGATAAACTTTTAACTGACTAATCAATTATTCCTTTGCCTTATATGTAACGTAATACTCTACGTATTGCGTTATAATATCTCGCAGACGCTTAACGCAGTAGGTGAAGCCTAGCCCGAGCAGCGCTTCGCTAGCAATTATTACCTTATATAGTCATAAACGGGCCACAGGCAGTCTGTGACTCATAGGTCTATGCCTATATAAGATGGGTGATCGATCTAAATTGGTCACTTTCCCTACACACCGCTTTGCTGATGGTTGTAGTGACAACCAAGTATTATTCTACTACTTTCCTATCTACTGTCCCGCTGGGGGTAAGCATATTCTAGTTGTCTGTGTGCCTATATGTTCTGTCTGTAGTATCTGTGTCTCTTAAGCATAACAGCCGATCTAGGGACCGCCTGTTCCTGACCGGTTGTTGTGTATTCCCTGTGCTGTTTCCAGTTCTCCCTACGGGCTCTCTGCACCTGTCTTCTCCCTACGGGCTGTCTACACCGCTACGGTCTGCACCGGACGTTCTCCCTACGGCCACGATTCTCCCTACGGGCTACAGCTACGAGTTGCTGGCGCCGTGCCGCTACTATCCGGCCGCCGCCCAAGTATCCGCTCCTGCCTACGAGCTTCTACAGCCAGGCCACTGGCGCCTGACCACATTGGCTGTACCGCCTGAGCCTCTGCTCAGCTTGCACCTCGACCACCGAGCTGCCTACACAACGTGCACTTCGGCCACCGACGACCCTCTACATTCCAGCCCTCAGGCCAGTGCTTACCTAGTTCGGTCATACTGTATGTAAGCGGTAGTGAGACATAATAAAGAAACTGTTCAGCCTAGCAGTGTTTCCTTCGAACCCCGACATCCTACCTGAGATCCTCCGTCTCCGTCGGCGAAGCCGCGGGCTAAAGCTAGGTAATAGATAAACTTTTAGCTGACTAATCAATTATTCCTTTGCCTTATAAACCGAGAGATTGTAACATGGTAGTAACTTTGTGTAAAAGAAGTTTTGATGCAATCTTGCAAGCTCTAAACCTAAACAAAATATTTTCATATTTTTTAACTATTCAAGGGGATGAAATTTTTTATGTAATTTGGTGCACACCCATATCTGTTTTATTTCCTGGCTTTACAAATAGTATGCGTTTTAGTAAATAGTTAAAATATATAAAAATACCAGACATAGAATACATCTACTGCGCCTCGCTACTATACGCCATTCCACGGAAGGGACGCAAACTCATAGTTTCCGGGTGTCTCCTAAATGTCCCCCGCTTGCCGATAAGGGCGTCTACAATAAATCGTAACGCACCGTTCTTGAGAAATATCACCGTCAGAACGACCGTGGTAAGAAGCTGCGCTATGTTACTGTAAGGAGTAGACACACAACATCACCCGTCTCTTTCACTCGTTAATATGTCGCTAGTATATTACACAAGCTGTTGCCCGCATTTTCATAGAGCTTGCTTCAAACACGGATATACTTTCAACCCGTATTTAATCCCTGTAGCAATTTAAAGTTTAAATTATAAAACCCTTCCTTAGTTAGTTTTTATATTATTTAAAAGATAGAATATATGATGATGATGTGGTCCTCTTATCCCTCATTAGGGACATAGGTTTCGCAGAAGAGTCTTCCATTTTTGGCGGTCGTGGCCGCCCTACTCCAGTTCTTTCCAGCCGAGACCAGTCGAAGCAGCCTCCTTTTCAACTGGGCGCCTCCATGCGTTAAGTGGGCGCCCCGGTCGTCTCTTGCCATTTGCCCGCCAGCATAGACCTTGCTTGGATAGGTGGTTGTCCGGTCTTCTAAACGTCTGTCCGTGTAATAGAAGATATACAAAACTGACATTTCCAGTTTCATAGGGTTACGTTACGCAATGATATGCGTAGTCTAAATATAAAAGTCTAGTAGTGAAATTCTAAATTGTGACTGCCTAGATAAAACAGAACTGAAGCTAGATGGTGAAGACAGTGAGGGAGGCCTTGCTACAAAATAATACTTGTCTTTGAATAGCTATTTATAATATAAGAGCTTTTCAGACATATATGATTGAGAAAGCGATAGTGCGAATAAACAAAAAAATATAGACATTATGTATTTCTTCGTCTGGTGATAGAATCTTGGGGCCTGGAAGGCTGGAAACTGGATTTTATAAAGTGATTAGTCTTGACAGGCTTGACTGCAGGTGTGTCGTAGTGTGGTCTTTATGGCAAAAAAAAACCGATACGGATCCTTTTTATATTATTTGAAGATCACATCTTCAAATAATATATAAACTTGCTCTAAACTTTTATATATTGTACCATGTGGTATGAAGATTTATCTTTAAGACATATCACAGATATTTTTTAAAGCAGACACTGTCTTTGGTCTAGGAATCGAGCACGGGTGTTCACAATTAAATATCAAACTCAAAATTTACGTTCACACTTACACTAATCATAATTATACGGAATTACGACAAATGCACTCTATAATAACACTCCCTAATATACGAAACTCGAATCAGACATGTTTTTGTAGTATATCCTTATGATTCAATGGCACGCATAATACATGTATTATCCTGTTAATATGCGTATTGTAGCGCTCATAGCGAGACTTAGCTTGTCGTTCGTAACAGATCGACAAAGTTAAGCAACGCTTGCACAGGTCGCCACTTGGATGGGTGACCGTGTGTGGCATTTACATCTGAGCGCTACCGTGCTTCGGAGGGCACGTAAAGCTGTCGGTCCCGGTTCTTGTCTAAGGATAAGGATCGTTAGGCCATGTCGGAGGCCTACGGGCGGTCTGAAAACTCCGACACCAGAGTTGGCCACACACTCACACGAAAAGAAGAAGAATATGCGTATTATCCAATTTATGCGTATTAAATGTACGTCATACGTTAGTCCGACGCCTGACGCTCAAGAGGACTCGCGTGGTAATATCATATTCTATGTGAATCATTAATATCAACCCACTAATCTGCCATAAATTCCCTGAGGATGATCCCTTCTATTATATTTATCTTATGATTAATCTAATTTACATCTTCAGTCCTAGCCAAAACACAACTTTGAATACTAAACGGTCTTAATTTATAGTTCAAATTATAGCACTATTCCGCTTACATAAATAAAGAAAAAAAGTACAGGTTTTAACAAAAATAATTAAGTATTCTAAAATATTGGTATATGTGAGGGATTACAGGGCTTCATGCTAAGCAAGTTATTAATTAACATCATTTGGACCATATTATAAAAGTTTGACAAGAGGTTGGAACGGATGCTCGTATTGAAAAACTTGTTCTCCGTTTAAAACATGCAACAATGTTGAATTATTCATGATTTGGCTCGTGTGTGAATGGCCAAATTGGAAGAATCAAATACACTTGACAGTGAGTCCACCACTTTTAATGCTGTACTAGAGGACCCGTGCTGCTCCACAGCATATTTTAATATTATAGAAAAGCTCTTACATATAGGTTTGATGAGTACATTGTAGCCTTATCTAATAGGTAAAAAGATGATATTCTTACCAAAAATATAATAATATATAATTATCACAAAACATCTTTTCTAACAACATTGGCTTTGCGTTGCACCTTAGGTATCGTGAAATTTTACCTTGGCATTACTGAATGGTTTGCCGCACAATAGGGATATATATAATATGTATAACTGAACATTGACGAAAGAAAGTTCTTCAATATGACTGTGCTGTGCCCTACCATTCTTTTCATTAGGACACTGTAATGTCCTTCGTCCAGGTGCCCAGAAAATTGCAAGTTATGAACAATTTCGCCAGTACCATAGTCAGTAATCGTATTACTGTTTTCTAGGTGAACTCTGAATTGACACTCGGGATATAGCTCACTTACACTCTGAAGTTCAGTATGCCCTGCGTACTGTCCATTGGCACCCATTACACGTTTGTAATCTGTTGCATTTGTAATGGTCTGGCCATATGCTTCGTCCCCAACAATGAAGTTACTATACACGTCCCACTTATTGACAATATTATCAACAATGGCCAAACGAATTTCATAATGTTTATTCTCACTTCCTTAAAAACAATAAAAATTGCGCGGAATAAGCAATTGCCGTCACCAAGAATGGAAATCACTTGAAAATTGTTGATGGTAGAATTAATCAAATCTGAACCCGTTTCCACCCGTATTTTTTTAGCAGTAGGAGGACCATCCGGTACCAAATCCCCAACAGAGCCGTCATTGACCAAGATTCTTTGTTCAAACTTTCTCTAAGCATTTTTTTAATTTCCTTCCAAGAACCATCATTATAATTGAAAACACAACTACTCACAAAAATACGTTAACTTCACTTTTTTCTTTATCTGTCAATATTTTACAATCAAAATTAAAATATCACAGATGAATAACTAAAGAAAAATAAAGATAAATAACTTTTTTTATAAGTAAGAACATAGGTTTTATTTCTGTTATCCAGCTAAATATTTCTGTGCGAAGCACGATTTATTTGTAGTTTTGGTAGAAATGGTAGCTTTGGTAGCAATCGTAAGTAACATTGCTACCAAAACTACATTAAATGCCAAAAATTAAATTTCTACCAAAACTACTATTCCTACCGAAAATACTATTCCTATCAAAACTACTATTTGTAACAAAACTACTATTCGTACTAACACTATCATATCTACCATTTTTTCAAAACTATCCTTTCTACCAAAACCACCGGTGCTGTCAAAAGTACCTACCTTTTCTCTCAAAACTACTATTCTTACTAAAGCTACAATTTCTACCATAACTACCACTTGTAATAATATAATTATATGACAATAGTACTATGAACCGTTGTAATATGTTCCACATAAAAAAAAAAATTAAGATGCCCGAAGAAAGTCCGTAATTTATAAACACAAAACTTGTCCTAACATAAAACGTAAGGAAAATTCCTCAACATCAGAGATCAGTTCACCCAACATTAAGGGTTAACTGGTAACATTCGGGGAATATTACCCTTTATATTTCTATGATATTACCTGCCATCAGCGATAATTCACTATAGTGATAATTTGACAAACATAGGGTATAATTTTACACACCACCATACTCACACCCGTATGAAAGTAAGGTGTACATTGTAGCCTTATCTAATAAGTAAATAGATTATATTCTTACCAAAAATACATATATCACAAAACTTCTTTTCTCATGTACCTTAGGTATCGTGAAATTTCCACCTTGGCTGAATGGTTTGCCGCGCAATAGGGATATAACACAATTTGTATAACTGAAATAAAGCTCTTATTAATGACTTTAAAAAGGAAGCTGATGGGAGTGAATGAAACAAGAGAGATATGTCATGATCGTTGCAAATGGCGTTCCGTAGTCTCTGCCTACCCCTCCAGGAAACAGGCGTGAGTCTATGTATGTATGTATGTATGTTTAAAAAAAGGAGGATATCAATTCGATATGTATGTATGTAATATTATTGGAATTGCGTAATTTTCATATATATGATAATCTGTTAGGAGTTCCAAATAAATATACAAAATTTCAAAGATGTATGTATGTTTGTCTACGAAAATCTCCAAAACTACTCATCGGAATGAGACTGTTTCTTTTATTGACTAACATTTACTCCAACTTAGGGAACAGAGCAAGTTTCATCAAATTCGGTTCAGTGATTTTCAAGATCGTAAGTAACATTGCTACCAAAACTACCATATATGCAAAAATTCAATTTCTACCAAAACTACTATTCCTACCGAAAATACTATTAATATCAAAAGTATTATTTGTACCAAAACTACTATTCGTACTAACACTATCATGTCTACCATTTTTTTATACTACCATTTCTAACAAAACTGCCGGTGCTGTCAAAAGAAAATTTTCTCTCAAAACTACTATTCTTACCAAAGCTCCAATTTCTACCATAACTACCACTTGTAATATAATAATATGACAATAGTACTATGAACCGCTGTAAATGCGCTAATATGTTCCACACAAAAAAAATTAAGATGCCCGAAGAAAGTCCATAATTTAAAAACCAAAATTTTTCTAACATAAAACGTAATTTACCCGTCTGTAGGGTTGTTTTCCCAACATTAGGCGGAAATTTCACTACATTTGGAAAAAAATCCTTTCATGTCATGAGGGTCAATAAAGGAACACCGCGATGTTTTAGTGGGTATGTCCCCCCGAACATCTAGGGGGGAGAGCCGAGCCACACACCCCCCTCCACCTGCCCCAAACTCGGTACAGAGTTGGCGGAGGGGTCCCTTTGAGGGACAGTCCGTAACTGGATTTCATCGCGATACAAAAAAAAGGGGGAAAATTCCTCAGCATCAGAGATCAGTTCACCCAACATTAAGGGTTAACTGGTAACATTCGGGAAATATTACCTGCCATCAGCGATAATTCACTATAGTGATATTTTTACCAAAATCGGGTATAATTTTACACACCACCACACTCACACCCGTATGAAAGTAAGGAAAGGTCGCCTTAAGGAGGCATAACGGTTTTTCCTGGCAGTTACCGCAAGGAACTTATTAGATGCCATAAAAATATTTTTGAATTTAGAACCGTCCATGTAGAGAGAAAGCAATGGAATCTTAAGAAATTTATAGGAAAATATTGAAAAATAAGTTCAATGTCCACACCTATCTTCCTTCAAACTTACCTAATTTGAATGAGCATACCATCAAATGAAAGAGCTCTTTTCAGCGCGTGTTTTAGGCCTATAACGAAACTCCTACCTCAATGAGAACCAGCTATATAGAAGCAGAAAGTCATTGACTACGGCTACGAAAACGTAAAAAATGTATGGGAGAAAACTGTTGACGTGACAACGTCTTATAAATTGGTTTGCCGGGTGACACTTCAAGAAACTGCGTTACGCTCCGCTCACGTTATGCGCTCACAATGAGAGCGAGTGAGAGGCACGCGTCCCGCCTAAGAGCGAGAGAGACAGACATAAAAAGTGAAAGGCACGCGTCTTTCATCCTTCTTCCTACTATACGAATGAATATTCACATTAAAATTATTTTACCACTCAAAGTCGTTGTCACGTAAAACTTTCGCCCGTATACCGACTTTACAGGCAACCAATTTTTTTTGCATGTAACTTGATGAATGTGCAAGTTAGGTAATTTCTAATGCTTGATAACAAATCTCTACAGCAAGAGCTTTAATTAAAAAAAAAAAAACATGCGAATCGGTTGGGTAGAACGGGCTGGCCGACTCGTATTATAAAACACAATTTCTTTTAATATATAGATTTGTAGTCTCCATCTCTAAATATCTGATTATTTGACGTAAAAAGGAACATTTATTTACACACCAAAGCTGCTCTTGGTGTGAGTTACATGTTATGCGGTTTAGGCAGGCCTATATATAAGTGTATTAGGAAAGGTATACTTGGCTTCGTGTAAGAAGCGCCGGTTTACGATTCACACCGGGGAATGGGTTACAACTTGCATGTATAATAGATTATATATCAGTATATAGAGCTAGCCAGCTAAAATCTCTTACTATCTTCGCTACGAACGCCTACAAATGCCGTCATTCTCTCAGTATTCTAATATAGAAATTCGATCACCTTTTCATTATTTTGAGACATTACGAACGTCTGAAAACAAAAATACAAAGTATAAACTTATACAATAAAAAAATTAAATGTATGTCGTGGAAACTAAAATGCTAAATTAAACACCCGAATCTTTTGAACATCGCTTTTAGTTTCGTCATACATCATTTATGTAGATTGAACCTCGTATAAATACGGCTACGGCTATAATTATCCTTTACTTTTCAAGAACAACAGACTTCTTAAATCAATTTTAGCATATAATCAAATCTATCTGACTCATTAACGATCATACTTTTAAAAGTCTTTGTCCGATTGCCTATTTTATTTACTACCCTACTTCTCATTTGTAGGATAGAATATTACTTGTACTTTGAATAGTATATAGTCCAATAAGAACACCTCGTCCGATATAATAATATGTGACGATCAAAAATATTGAGCTTAGAAAATTAATGAAGACTGATTACATTAATCGTTCACCCTATAATAGAATTGGATTACCGTTCAGTCGGTCTCAGCTTCGCAAAGCTGTGAAAAAGAATAACATTCTATAAGACAGTGAGCTGTGTCAATTCATCGGGTGTAACGCGGTTTCCTTATAATGGTCTGTAATAAGCCGATCACATTTAACGAACGAATTTACACCAACAAAAGAAGCAATATATCTAAGGTTTTATGTTTTTACGCTTAAATATTTTTAGCTCATAAACAAAAAAGCGCAGTAATTGTTAATCTCCAAAATTGGGTCGCTTGAAACTGCAATAACATACAATAGATAGATAGATAGATAGATAAATCTTTATTGTGCAAATACAGTTGGTACAATAGCTTAAAATGTAGGTAATTGGTATACAAATAGTAAATGCACAAAGGTGGCCTTATCGCAAAGTGCGATCTCTTCCAGGCAACCTTAGGATGGACAGACTGAAAAAGACAAATTTGATGGTGTAGTGATCAGATATATACGGACACTAATAGTTATTAAATAGAATATACATACATGTGTAAGTATATATCGCCTATACATACAAATACCTAATACTTAATATACATACAACCTTTACTTACAAAACATATAAAATTATACATACAAACTATACATATAATACATAGCTATACATACATACATATCCATATTATAATGATATCAATGCAAAGTACAGAACCAATAAATAAATAAATACATCGAGAGAATTTCGATTAAAATGACAGGTAGTGCTTCTTTAGTGCGTCTTTAAATATGTTGAGTGATTTTGCTTGCTTAATCTCAATTGGCAGCGCATTCCACAAACGTACAGCCTGAACGGCAAAGGATTTATCGTAGAAGTTTGTGGAATGTGTTGGCATCTGCAGTCTCAGATCCACTGACGACCTCAAGGTCTTTGAATGTGTGTCATGAAGGAACTTAAAACGTTCTTTGAGATACATGGGGCTATTAGGATTGAACAGCGCATTATACAGTTGCGTAAGAATATGAGTATTCCGGCGAAGACGAATTGGGAGCCACTTGAGTCTGGATCGAAATTCAGATACATGATCATATTTGCGTAAACCAAAAATGAATCTGATACAGAAGTTTTGGAGACGCTCAAGTTTGTCAAGTTGGTCCTCATTAAGATCAAGATAGCTGACATCGGCATAATCGAGTATTGGGAGAAGCAAGGATTGTGCAAGCGCAATCTTGGTGGTTGTGGGAAGAAAGTTCCGCAGCCTACGCAACGACCCAGCTGAGGCAAACAGCCTTCGACTTGTCTCCTGTATTTGACATCCCCAAGATAAAGTTTATCTAGATAAATCCCCAGGTTTTTTACGTTAGCTGAGATAGTTAATATTTTGCCTTCGAACTGAATCTCAGGCAACTGCGACCAGTTGACCTTGGATATCATTCTGGAACTGCCAATCAGAATAATTTGTGTTTTGGATGGGTTCACTTTAAGGCCATAATTTTTACTCCACGTACAAATTTGTGCAAGGTCAAAGTTTATATTAGAAAACGCCTCTGAAATCGCTTCTAGTGGTGCCTGTGAGTATATCTGTAAATCATCTGCGTAAAGGTGGTAGGACGAAAGTAAGTGCTTAGAGATAGAATTTATGAAAATTGCGAATAGTAATGGAGATAGCACGCCACCCTGTGGTACACCGACAGTTGTGTTACACCATGACGAGTACGACTCATCAACGCGTATACGCTGTCGGCGTCCAAACAGATAATTATGAAACCAGTCAATTACCGTTGGAGATATGTTAATAGAGCGGAGTATGGCGAGCAGGATGTGGAAATCCACGGTGTTAAATGCGTTGCTAAAATCAAGTAGGGACAAAAGCGTGAGTTTTCCGCCATCCATGCCTAGCCTTATCTCATCAGTGATATGAACCAATGCTGTAGTAGTACTATGACCAGGACGAAAACCGGATTGGAATGGATTCAGGAGAGCATTCTTGGAAAGGAAAGTACAGAGTTGTGTATGTACAAGACGCTCAAGGACTTTGGAGAGGAATGGAAGTATGGATATAGGACGAAAGTCGGTAAAGGAACAGGGTTTGGATTTTTTAGGGATCGGCACGACTTGTGCATCTTTCCACGCGGATGGAAAGACACCGTTGGTAATTGAGTAGTTCAGGATATGACAAAGGACAAAGAGGATTTCATCTAGGATAGGTAGGATCATATTTCGACTGATACAGTCATTACCAACAGCATAAGATGATATTGAGATTATGCTCTTTTTAACATCACAACTGGAAAATTGCTCGAAAACAAAAGGTGAGTAGCTGGGAGTTGGGATACGTGAAAGATCATGTAACGTGTTTGTTTTTCTTGTCCCATCAAAGTTGGACGAAGCAGTGAAATGTGCGTTAAGCGAATCTTTATTTATATCTTTAGGGATTGCGTCATTGCGCGACTTACCAACTCCCGGTGTTCTAAGAAATTTCCAAATTTTAACTGGATCTCCGCATTCAACCGAGTTGTGAATATGCTGGCGTTGTGCTTTCCTACACACCTTATTGCAGAGATTTCTGGCACGTATGTATTTTTCCAAATTTACAGGGTTTGGACGACATTTGTACTTCGCCTTGGCAGCCGCTTTCTTTGACATAAGAATTTTGATTTCATCAGTAAGCCAAGGTGCAGGTAGGTGTTTTAATTTAATGGCACGGATTGGTGCATGCACATCGTACAGCTGAATTAACTTATCTGTAAACATTTTGACTTTGTTATCTACACAGTCTGATGAATACAAGGGAGACCAATCTATGCTACGGGCATCTGCGCAGAGCTTTACACTATCCATCCCACCGAAGTTGCGTTGTATAATAATTCTCGGTTTTGCCTTTGGTGGGCGTATTTTATATGAAAGATAGATTAAATCATGGTAAGAAAAGTGTCTGCAGAGCACTGACCATGCTTGGATACAAAAGTAGGGGAAGAAACGAAAATGAGGTCAAGAAGAGAAGGTACAGAGTTTGGGAAATGATGTGTAGCATGAAGAGGAAGAATAGATAAATTGCTGGAATTTAAAATACGCCTAAATGTGGTGGAACGATTATCCTGTTTTAAAAGGCAGGTGTTAAAATCACCCATTATAATTGTGTGACTGTAAGAAGGTACCAAAGTTTCTAGGATGTGTTCAAAAGAAGGAAAAAAATTTATACGTTACGAAGGGGAATAATAAACACCTAGAAGAACTTTAGCACGATTTAATTCCACTTCTAAGAATAGATGCTCGCCGGCATTCGAAGGTGGAGGTTGCGGCGAGATGCTAACAATACGGTACGGAATTTGAGCACGTAAGTAAATAGCAACACCGACACCCCCACCAACCGCACGATCATTTCTTATTAGGTGGTACCCCGGAAGAGAATATGAAGTTGATGGGAGACATGGTTTGAGCCATGACTCTGAAACGAGAATAGCATGAATGTTCCTACAGTCAAAGGTTGCCAGCATATCAGGGAAATGAGCTGGAATAATTTGGGCATTTATATGGACTATATTAAAGTTCCCTGCGACATCAGAGAACTGAGACTGAAGAATCTCTGCAAGTGAAGGCAAACTGGTAAAACTATCATTGAGACTACTAGCAGTTAAAAAGCTGTCATCGTAACTATTTGCATCTAACATAATATGTCGACTATATAAAATAATAATATATTAATAATATATAAAAATAATTAAATATATCGATATAATAAAAAGTTATATATATTATATAGAATACTTAAATAAAAATATATTGTAAAGTGGTGTAAAGTCAAATGTCCACTCGCCAGTTGCGTGTTACAAGAAGACTATTGTATTGTTGTGTTGTGTTGTGTGTTTGTGTTAATCTACATCTATGTTAAAAAACACATAGCAGACATAAAAATTCCACACGTAGCAATTACGCATTACTTAAAATTTGATAAACTACAGGACTGGCTCACAAAAGAAACACATAAACAAGGTAGGATTATTCACTAGAGATCACTTATTGAAAAAACATCCTTATTTCTGTATAAAACGGGGTTCAAATATTCCACCAACTCGTTATCTCGTCTTCCACTTGCTGAAATCTAAGAAAAATAAAAACAAAAGGCCTTTGAGATATAGTAACGCCCAAACTTAAACAGTGTTCGAATAGAACAGTTTTCCAGTAAACAAGGTTCGTGGAAAGCAACTGAAACGTGACGTTGTAGTTAAATATCATTATAGTTATGGAGATTTGTGATTTATAATAATATTATAAAGATAGATTTATAAATATATATAAATATACATATATATAAATATACATATATATACCGGGTGTCACAAGACCCATCACCAAGCCGAAATCTACTCGTTGTAGACATCATGCCACGTCATACTAACCAAAAATAATACCTGGGAAACGATTTTTTTTAAGTTTTCACATTTATTAAGCCGCAAATAAAAGCGCGCGCGTGCAATGCTTAAAATACCTACTTATCCATGGGGTCATAGGGCACCTATAGAACATATTGGTCCCCACCAATATGTTCTATGAAGGTGCTATTGCATTTAGATTTTATTTTTATAAAGATGTTAAGATAACGTAGTTAATAAGAAGTCGTCGCCGAGCAAACCACCCTATAATAATATATAATGCCTTTGATCAGGCTAAAAGTTGAAACTCAAGACATGCATAATCACATCAAGTATGTTAGACCAACGAAAACGATTATACAGTTTTGCCAGTCGCAGAGTCTCTTTAACACATGTTGAAAAAATTGAAAAACGCATTGTCAACATTTCAATCTGGATGAACACCATTCAATTGCAACAGAACAAGTTAATTCCTTTTATAAAACATGTTCTCTCTCCAATAAAACCTTGGCCTCACAGGGTCACCCCTTCCGTGTGCTATTGTTGTAAAACCAGTTATACACTCGAACATCCAATTAATTTCGAACAAGGAAAACCCGAACCGCAATGCTAATTCTAGCATACAAACTAGATAACAAAGATTGGAACAAATTAATTACTGAATCGTTACGGCGCGGTTGAACAATGCAAATGGTTTTGGAAAAGAAATAAAATTTGGAATTGAATCATAATTCAAGTGATTGCAGGCGGTTACTCGCTTATCAATAACTGATCTCGAGATTTAGCCATTTCGATGATCAATTTTAGTGCACGTATTATGACGTAGTTGTTTGACGTAGTAATCGTATGCCTTAGTTCTCGTTTTACCTGTACCGAAAGTAAGTTTAACATAGTGCAATATCCGCAGACTTTAGCTCTTCTTTTATCTACTCTGTCTGGGTACTTACTTTGTCAGCGCTAATTTGCTTTTATTTGTACTAGGGAAAGCTGTCCGAGTTTTCAGTATCTATTTGTGGATATCATACAATATGTAGGTGCTTAAGCGCCCTGACACCCGATGGGACAACTAAAGAAATTTCATAATTATCATGCTATTATTTTTTACAACAAGCTTAATCAATTGATAACACCGCCAACCGTGAAAACATCCTTCTCACTATATATCAAACTCTCAAAAAGTTCACAACAATCTTTATTATTAAACGGATTAATTTTCAAAACTTTTTACCTATGTTATTTTCGTTTTAAGGCCTTGTTTGTATTTTGTAGTTGAATTGGTCATTCAAATGAAGAGTCACGTGCAAAGTGTTACCCTTTACCCAGAGGGTAATTGAGACATCACTATGTAATGTTATTAAATGCTAGAAGCGTCATTTAACCTTTGGGGGCCGTGACAACACAGTAATTCGGCTATAAACATAGACCTATTTCGTAGGGTGAGTTTCATTTTCGTCTTACGAAAAAATTTGAGAATATTATTAATGTTGAGTAGTTAAGGTGGCCTTGCAATATGAGCTATAATTAGGTGTTGAATGTGAGTGAAATTTAGGATACAAAAATGCAAAATAATGGTTACAAAAGCATTTAAAAGTATTATATTCGTACCTTCCAATAATGCTTTTTGAAATATTCTCTTTATATTTCAATATGACAGCACTAGCACACTGTCACGTTAGGCCCTTAATTTTATACAGGGTGTAAGGGACGGTGTACCGAAGACCGATACCAGTGATTCAGTACATGATACTGAGGCCATTGGCGGTCGAATTTTTCGGAAAAATCTAAGAACTCGAAAATTTTGATTACCCTATTTATAAATTTTTATTTTATTATTTTTTGTGTTAAGTTACTGTTAGGAAGAGTATTAGTTATCCTAGCCTAACGCTAGTGGTAGGATAACTAATACTCTTCTTGCCCTATATAACTAGCCCTTTTGTGTTTAAAATTTATATTTGCTGTGGCTATTGGCTGCGCTTGGTCTAGTAGGACGAATAATGACAATGTGTCATAGAAAACAAAATACTATCTACTAGTGCCAAAGATTATGTTTACCTATATATTACTATTTTCTCTTGCGAAGTGACGGAAAGTATCAATGGTAGTATAGACAGGTCGTACAACTATAGGTAACCCACGGTATTCACAACCTTTTCTAACTTTGTTTAAATGCCAAGTTCGGATGGAAGATAGAACCAGTTTTAAGCTATTTCCGTATGATATTGATTGCCAGTGAGTTTAAATGATGAAATGCATTGGCGAGACATGCACTTACATCACTGTCGTAATTGACGGTCACAATGAGTAGATACAACAATAAATTGATCAAAAGGCTATAACTCTGTTCATTTATTACCTAACTTTCTAAGAAACGCGAGATAAACATACATGAATATTAAAATAATTTAAAATAACACAAAGCTAACTCATAAATATAATAAATGAAGACACTTTTTCAAGATATATTACAATCTTACATTATTTATAATGAGACTAAATTTCATAACAAGTAATTTGAACCCGTTGAACGGGTACTAAAGCTAGAATTTTCATGCCTTTTTTAGATAATTTGTGACTTCTTATGCACCCAAAGTATTCTTACGAGCAGAAATAATTCTGAGCACCCGAGACTTAACACACAAAACAGTTTTTTTGGGTAGAAACCATTCTCACAGTGGTACACAAAATGTTAGAACGTTTCAGTATTCAAATTACTATTCGAGTTTTCCTTTTAAAAAATCACGTTTCGGTATCCGTTATATAAACATTAGTATTAATATAAACAATTCCTAGCAGTTGACAATAATATAAACAATGGTTATCTAGAACAATTATTACAAAGCATACCGTTACTTGGAATCTACCGCTTTGTTAACTAGTTACCTATATAAAATAAATCGTTCATCCCGCAAGTCAAAGAAAATAACTTTTTGTAATGCACCTCATGTGGACACCACAGACATACAACATAAATGTATGCAACAATACTCAAACTACGCCAACCGCACGGTTGGCGTAGTGGTTTATGCGCTCGCCTATCTACCTGACACTGCGCTGAGTGTTGTGTGTTCTTTTCTTTTAACTTTGTATGATCTATAGATTATTGTTTCGAGTCAAGACTATATAATTATGTATACCTTGTGTCCATTGGTCGTTGTAAGACCCCCTCGAGTAGAAACAAACACATAACATAACGTCACACCTTTATCACCGAAGGGGTAGGCAGAGGTGTATTACACACCCACACTTCGCCAGTTATGTTTCGGTCCCAATTTAATAGGGGGCGAGCCTATTGCCATCTATCGGGCACATTATTAAGCGAGCGAGAATTAACATTTAAAAGGCACACATGACTTTCAAAAGTCAAAGGTGTGTGAGACCATGGTCTTGGCAGTCCGTTACGTACACCACTGGGCTATCGCCGCCTTTCCCCTCGAGTAGTATTTTACAAAATATATGAAATGGTAATCTGGTGGCATGTTAACGTCTCTATAACGAATTTTACGATTTTACACAAACTCCTCCAATTTAATCATTTTTATCACTTTTATTAGCTATATCTCTAGGTACTTTATTCGCATTATATCATTTTTGTTATAGACTCACGCCTGTATCCCCGAAGGGGTAAGCAGAGGTGTAATATTACACCCACATTTCGCCAAGCACTTCTAGGTCCCACGTAATACGGGGCGAGCCTATTGCCGTTACCGGGCACATCACCAGACTCCGTGCTGCTACTGAGAATTCGGAAAAACCCAGTAACACTTTTGCCCGACCCGGGAATTGAACCAGGGACCTCCGATCAGCAGACACATATGCTATCCACTGGACCACAGAGGCAGTATATACATTTAATATCACAATTTTTAAATGGAGTCTAAAACACAAATAGACAAAACAAGCTCAGATACTTTTCATGAAAGACTCCCCAAAGAATTGCCCATTACAGCGAAGGAACTTAGTTGTACAAAAAAACCAATATCCTATACGAGCCAATATACAGCATATTTCATATTTCACAACAAACCTCGTTACCCCCTGCCGAAATACTAAATATAAAAATGTATGTATGAAGCGGAACATTTTTTGCGAAATCATGTTATAATAAAAGACAAATGTCCATAATCTTGATAAACTATGTGCTCGGGCAACGGCTAAATTGAATTACAAATTTCAGAGGAAGTTAGATTAAATATTACGCAAATAGGCAGTCTTACCGTCTACAAACATGACATTACTGAACCTAAAGGCAATGTTTGCTGCGGCGGTTAAGGAACTTAAAAAGGTAAATATTTGGTCCGTTCACTTTGTCGACGTTGTACAGGATTAATTAGTACTTATGTGGTGTTCACGCCACCGCTCCTATTGTTATAGGCGTACACTCACGAACAAACGTCACTGCCATTCAACCCTCGTCATTAAATAACATTATAATACTCTTTTGTGGTATAGTCACTTTCTATTGTTTATTTGTGTAAGTCATCTTTGTAGTAACATTATAATCTATACGTTAAAAGAAAACATTATTTAATTTTTTTGCACATTATACACACGGATCTAAAACTATAATTCAACGAAGATGCCTAAGTATACAATACCTACGCTACGTGTTAGCTACGCTATTGCTACAAAGATTCGTAGCAAGATCGTAGCACTAAGTGCGATGCCACGAAATAGTTTGAGCACTGTTTATGATGTATTATAAGTATGAGAGTAGTATCGCTAGAGTATAAGCATATAATAAATTCTAATTATATTTATGTCATGTTGTATTAAATATTTATTTTACAACGACATAATGGATATAACTTGTTAAGTTTTTTATTTTACTTACATTTTACGATGTATTCCTAGTTTGGGAACACTAGGAATACGTCTAGTATCATTAGGTACATTACATTACATACATATTATTATGTAAATAACAAACATTAAACTAGCGGACACAACAATCAATTATTTGTGGATCCCACAAAGCGTTTTGACATGTGGAGATTGAACCCACAAAATTCGACGCAGTGGTTAAAAGTGAGTTGGCTACCACTATATCATTTGAGCAGTCAATGGAAACAAAAAGAAAAGACGCAATATATATTAAAGAAGAAAAATGAAAACAACAAACAATTGGATGTTAGAGTCTCTGGTCCACTAATTTGAACAAATTGTCGATATTTTGTGAAAAGGTGGTTCGTTGGTCGGGCCTGGTTGGGAAATGTTTGTTTTTTTAAATAATTACTAGATGATGCCGGCAGCCACGCTCAACTATTATATTTTTTTAATATTACAGCGTCAGCCCGATCCCGTGGTAATTTCGGTAAATCCCTTCTTAGTGCACACCTACGCTCTTCGAGTAACATACTTGCCAAATTTCAGCTTCTTGCGTCCAATAGTTTCGACTATGATTTGTCTGTCAGTCAGTCATTAAGTTTATAAATACAGATTGGCTTCTACACATCACCGCTTCATAGACTAGCTTTAAAACTGAATCTGCTACTTGTCATTTTAATATATTAGCAAGCAGTAACACACATACACTAATCTATTACCAGTGAAGGCATATCTTTCGCATATCTATCACAATCATCATTAGTTATCTTCTATGGCGTAACGATTTTACCAATTCAGCTGCGTGCATACTCCGGATTCATCATAGTCGGATCAGACCAACTTAAACATTAATTAAAAGCACCCGATTACCCAAACCTATAGCCACTCGGTTGCAATATAAATCATTTTAATGTAACAAGTACTTAAATGTCAGGTTTTTCATCACATTTCCCCAAAATCTCTTCTAACAAATATATTAGCGTCACGGAGGAAATATTACGTTCATAATCACTCGCCGCTAGTATAATATCTTTAGGTTGAATAACTACTGATAGGTGCATTTATCTTACTGATTGGCCATGGTCGGGGTCACGGCAAATGTTGGACGTTTCTCAAATGTCCAAATATTATACGGCCCACAGAATAGAATGAAGGCATTCTAAATTTGATATAAATTGCAAATTGTTTTATTTTAGGTAAGTTGGTACACTGCCTTGGATAGTGCCACGACTAAACTATATCAGCCTGTTATGTATGTGCTTGTTATTGTTTAAGTAGGTCCATGTTTTTTTTTTAATAGACAACGCCCGCATTAGGACGATTAGGATTAGGACACCCAGACTCGAAACAATCATTTGTGGATCATACAAAGTGTTATCTCGTGTGAGAATCAAACCCACAACAATCGGCACAGTGTCCAGTGGCGAGGCGTCCGCTTAAACCACTAAGCCAACCGTGCTATCTAACAATGATCACTTATGTTTTGGTATAGTAATGTCAGTAATAAAAAGGGATCGATAGCCCAGTGGAGATACAACAACTGCCATGCAGAGGGTATCGGGTTCGAATCCACGGCGCGCACCGATGAGTTTTCGGAGTGATGTGCTTGTTAAATTGTTTATAATTATCGCTTGCCCCGTGCCTCGGAGAGCACGTTAAGCCGTCGGTCCCGGTTTTCATGAAGATCTTTGACAATCGTTATAGGACGTCAGTACCTTCTAAATAAACTGACACTATTCTTAACCATGAAATATCGCTATCCCTTCGGGTTGCGGAGGTCATACAGGCAGTCGTTGTGTGGAAAAGCTAATTTTCAGCCAAATCCGGTTAGACTAGTAAGCGAACCCCAAGTTGAAACTGGTATAACGCTAGGAGGATGATGATGAGTGTCAGTAATAAATGTTTTTTCATTTCATTACATTCCCTCACGACTAAGACACAAATAAAACATTTTTTAAGTACTAAGTAAAACATTCCTGTTTTAGAGGAAATTAATTAGGGTCAATTCACACCGAAACGCGACGCGACGCGACGATGCTTGAAGAGGACGGTGGTTTTGCGCTGCGCAGCGCGACGCCGCGAGATGCATCGCGGCGTCGCGCGGTGCATATTGAAGTCGATAACGGTGCGACGCCTCGCTGCGCAGCGAGACACCGCGAGGCGCAGCGAAACATGTCTACTCGTCCCGGCCGACCGCCGGGCGCCAGTCACTTTCTCTATTTATTTGTAAAAAGCCAAAGCAAAAGAGTACAAACTCTTAGTAGGTACATTAGCATTACTTACCTAAGACAGACAGATAACCGCTCTTCAATCGAGATAGAGGGTCTCTAATTAGTTTTTTGTTTTTCTACGTATGGCCGCAACACATTTAATAAGTTTTGTAACTTTTGGTAGTCCATTTTGTAATAATCATAATTTTTTCTGGATAGTTGGCAATATGGTCATAAGACAAAGTATGAAATTCACCATGAATTCTCCTATTCTGCCAAAAATTATGCATCCAAATACTCCTGTGTCTTGTCTTCTTTTTAATTTTATTTTTGTAATCTTCTTCCACTTCCTCTTCTGCAAGAAGTCCGATTACAACAAGATCCCAGTCTATCATTATGTTTTCACTTGAGCACTTGACCGAACTGCACCAATTCTAAACGAAGTCTGGACGGAAATAGTAGACAAGTAGCGACAGCGGCCTCAGGCTTCGCCTCGCGGCGTTGCGCTGCGTCGCGCGGCATCACGAGACGCAGCACCGCTCTTGCACGCCGGCCGTACCGGCGATGCACCGCTGCGGCGCGATACGTCGCGAGGCATCTCGAGGCGCAGTGCTGCGTAGTGCAACGTATTCTGAATTCTCAAAATGAAATGTGTATGTTATCGCGTTGTAAATAAAATATATTTTCAGTTGCTCTATTAAAATGTGCGCGCATCGTCGCGTCGCGTCGCGTTTCGGTGTGAATTGACCCTTAATCTGTCTTAAAAGCGTTTTTGTTAGTAAAAGGCCTAGTAACAACATTAATTAACTATGTTTTGGTGAGCTGTTTTCTTAATTTTTTTTTCATTAAGCTTCATCCGGTTTTTATTTCTAATTCATTCGATAATCTAAAGTTTCCGAGAATAATATTGAAATATTACGTTTACATTTATTATCATACTTCAATATAAATGTTTAGGTACCGCTCAATTTAGAAATGTACATATTTACCAGCTAAAAAAAACATGCACACAAAAAGTGAAATCCATTAAATATGCCCTAATAAGCTATTCTCTTCATTGAACTTCACTTTGTAATTCAAATAATGTTTCATATTAGCTGCACGAATGGCGTAGGCCTAGTGGTGTAAGTGGTATCCTCGCCGCTTAACACTGAGTTGAGTGTCGTGGGTTTGATTCCCACGGTATACATCACATTGTGTAATCCATGAATTGTTGTATTGAGTCTGGATAGTCTTGTGTCCGTTGCTTGAATGCTTGCAAAATCCGCCATTGCACAGGATTATGCCTAGTACGGGCAATATCATACTTAAAAACATTGGCCTGCAATCTCATCGAATGCACCCCTTGGCATCATATTTATGATACACGGTTGGAAGCAACATGTAAGATAAGTTAGAACAAAAACAGCCGAGTTATCAGAAGCGCCCGCATTGTGTCAGACCACTCGAACCGCCTCTTTGATGATGTCAACAGGCTATTTGTGAAAATAACAGAGCATAAATACAAGATAGCAACTGCTGACAATCTTTAAATATTATATTTTTATTTAACCGCTCTACGAAAAAGGTTTTACATAAAACTGAGTAACATTTTCTCCAATCTTAAAAACATGGTAGGATTTAAATCCTGATTGAAGAAACAAGTTGCTGAAGAATGTTTCTACCATGTTTAAAGTACGCATTTGGTTTACAAATTGTGTCTTCTTCGCAATCACAATACAATTAAATCTACAATATTTTAACAGAAATGATGTCATAGAGTATTAAAGCAATTTTCTATCGTCCGTATTCTAACACTGCTTTCTTACTGCTCACCGCTGGTTTTGACCTCATGGTCATGTAAACATCTGTTAGCAAATAAATTATTTAATATTACTAGTAAGTTAAGTGAAGACTTTAATGACGACTTGGGTACTTTGACTATATCTTTTTATGTAATAGGCAGCAAACGATCGGACGATTCGTCTGATGATAAGCGATGTCCGCCGCCCACGGACACAAACAACACCAGAGAAATCACAAGTGCGTTGCCGCCCTTTGGTATGAGAAAAGAAAAAGGGGAAGGAGTGGGATGTGGGAGAAAGAATGGATTGGCGCCTCCGGCGCTCTCACTAACTTTACGTCGATTTTCTGTGAACGGAGAAGTACTTCCTCGGTCGAACCGGCCCATTCATACTGAAATCTATTTTTACTGCCTTGTTTCACTAGCTGTGACATAAAAGGCTGAATGAGCCCTAACAGGTTTTGGATACTAATAGCAGGAAAGAACCTTGAGGCCCATTCACGAACAGTAGCGGCGAGCGGCAGCGATTGCAATATACATGGCGCGTTTACTTTCACGTGACCTCGACGGAGTAAAGCGCGCCATGGACATCGATATTGTTGCCACTGCTGGTTGTGAGCGAGCCGTAAAGGTTCGACCTTCGTTGTAAATAGCCCAACAACATGAAACCCAATTATTCTATTCCTAGAGACTAAAATGGGGACCTAACAAGCAACAGCTGCTTCCCACTCATGTCATTAAATGAACCATTATAAGAGTATAAAGCGAACGATACAAAATTAAAGTGATGCAATTATTATTATTGGTATCACTTATTTGAGTCTTCTATCATATCTATTTCGACATTGAAAAGGAAGATATTCTACATTCAACGGTATTTTTTATGTGGGTTACCCCGGCACTTCTTAGTAGGTGAACTCGAGGTGAACCGATATTTGAATGCTTCTTGTCTCCCATTTAAATCTTATCAATATCTGATAACTGGTTATTTTTATGCTTAATAATACTTTTTTAGTCTATATGCTTTGGGGAGCTTCTAACGTCGGTTGTTTGAAAGTATTTTTTGTTGTATACTCCACAGACCATCTTTGTAATTTTTGATAAGCTGTATTATCATTCTAAAAAAATGTGGAAACGCTGTCAATGTACTCAAATTGCACGCAGCTCCTATAACAACAAACGTCAGCCGGTTGTGGAACCGCTCAGTTTTTGTGACCATTCTGTACCTCGTGCAATATTTTACTCTACAAATGAGTCCATACAACTCTTGCTCTATCTGATGTAAACGTCTAAAGCGTCTCGATTATCAGTCCGCGAGTAATGCATGACATTTGTCTTGGTCTGCTACGTCTCATCGTTTAACTTTATACCATATTCTTCTTGTGCTATCAGCTTCATAACTTGGTATAAAGTGATCTAGCAATTGCTGGGGTACTTAGTCACCGGTGATTTTAATGCCGTGTTCGTTAAATCGAACTCAATATAAACTATTTATAACACTTGTAAAGAATTTATGATTATAAAACGACCAAATATTATTATTATTGAAAATGAATACCTACTCTTTGAAATTTCTCGATTCAATATGTAACTTGAAATTATTAACGATAACGAAAAAATAAGTACGAATTGATGAATTGATATTTAATTGAACTTTCTATAAGATCAAATAAAAACGTCGTTAAGAGAGAGAGCTGTTAACGACGCTTTTATTTGATTAAACTCAAAAACATTAGTAAGAAGATAAGTTCTTCTTAATGTTTTTGAGTTTACACGAGCTGTGCTAACCCACATTGAAAGGTGGTACTAACCAAGCCTGCCAATACAGAGAGTAGGCACGTGCCCAGCAGGAGGACAACTTGTTAACGAGTATTTTATCAGCTAATGCTACACAAATATACGAAGAGTTAATGATGAGAAAAGAGCAAGAAACATTTTTCGCTTACATTTTGATAATGTTATTATCTGTCCTTTGACCGGCAACGTCTCTAGGCTGACATGAATTATCTGTCACCTTCGGCGATATTAAACTTAAATTAATGAAACAAGTTAGCCTCGCACCAAAAAAGATAATCGAAGCACTGTGAAGGAGATGAGAAACAGATCCCATATTTGCCAGCTAGAGATAGATTATATTCACAGATAAACACTTAAGATGCTGACATCCACATCTACAATAAAAGCAAGCCTTAGTAAATTGTGCTTTTCATAAATTATGAGCTTTATTTTACCTCCAATACATGCTAGTTACAAAAAAGCAGATATACCTATCTTCTATTTACAAATGAAATAAAAGATAATACGCGATTATAAGAATTTCACATTTACCTACATAATATTATTCGGGCAAGTAGATATGTTAACATACTATTGGAATTGTCTTTTTCGAATAACTCTTAATACTGGGTACCAATGACGAATTTCAATCTGTATCACTTAAAGTTAATGTGTGTCCATGCAAAATAGTTTTGATATTTTGTACTTGCTCAGCACGACATATGTACATACACACAATAGCCTTACGCGTGTTTCCGAAGGGGAAGACAGAGACTACGAAACGCCATTTGCAACGATCTTGACATATCTCTCTTGCTCTATTCACTCCCATCAAGTTTCACATGCATGCTCTTCTGTCTCTTCTGTTCAGCGCAACATAATTATGTCAAAATTAAAGAAGGACATGCCGAACTTGCTGTTCTGTCCCTCCTGCCCAGCTAATTACTCATTGGCCAACCTGTATGTGGCAACAAGCAACGCCATAGCTGTGGCAGATTATTGGTCAAACACAATTTACATTGCAATTGATACAAGAAGAATTAAATTTAAAAAGAAAACCTGTAAAGTTAGTACTTATGTAGACTAAATATTAGCTCTTCTTTGGTTCTTACTGTTTTCATGTGCGTGTCAGTATTTCACACGTATTTTATAAATTTTAGGCGCGACTTTACCCAGACCACAGAGAAGTAAAGTTAAATAATAAAACTAATTTATGTCCCGCTGAATTTGTCCCACACAGTTAAGCAATAATAACATTCCCGTATTTATATTATGATATGTAATTAAAGCTTAAAGTAAACTCGGGACATTAAATTACACCGCTAATTGCCAAGTAAAGAGCACAATGACATATTTGTGCAAAATTACGTTAATTTTAAACGTAAAACGTTTAAAAACGATACACATATGAAATGATGATGGATGTCTATAGACATCAGACATATTCTCATTGTACTTTCAAAGTCAAACTCATGTCTGTAATATTTCTATGGGGCACGCTAACTGTATTGATAAATGTGACATGACATCATTGCTTTAAACTGTTATGCTCTTTTTAAAAAAAGAGTCTTAGATTCCTTATAAATTTTTATTGTATTTTCTGACATCAAATAAGCTGCGTTTGTGTTTTACGTGTCACCGTCATTATGCTAGATAGACTTTAGAGCGGGACAGAAAACAAGGCAAAAGAATCTGCAAGTGCAACGATTTCGTACTATTCTTAAAATAATGTGCATATAAGAATGATACTCGTTTTATGGGAGACGATTTTAGACTTGAAAATATTTTCTAACATTAACTAAGTTAACTGCCTCGTTGGTCTCGCGGCATAAATGTGCGCGTGGGATCGGGAGGTCTCGGGTTCGATTCCTGGGTCGGGCAGTGTTATTGGGTTTTTCTGTCACGAAATTCTCAGTAGCAGCACGGAGTCTGGAAATGTGCCCGGTACGGCAATAGGCTCGCCCCTTATTACGTGGGACTAAAGTATATCTGGCGAAAAGTGGGTGTAGAAATACACCTCTGCCTACCCCTTCGGGGATGAAAGGCGTGACGATATGTATGTATGTAACTAAGTTGAATTGAAGGACGAACTTTTCCTTGTATTTCAAACAATGTCTTCCTACACATTGGTATAGGTCACGGTCGATCCTTTTTCTTCTGATGCAATTTTAGAATCCCTATGAAATTTTTATATGACTGGTTATATTTTTTGTGACGTATCTAAAAATAAGTACCTATTTTAATTTTTTTACCAGAAATACTAATTTTGACGTTATTTCTTGCAGAACTTTACGAAAATAGCCTTTTTATAGATTTTGATTAACAAGGTGAACTATTAAAATCACTCAATAATGTTTATTACGGTCGTTATCATATTTTAATGAATTTACGTAGTAGACAGTATATTTACATCACCGTAAGGCGGAATACTTAATAATGTAATATTATATTCACCTCAATACCTTAACGCCGCATTTATAAAAAAAAACTCGATCGACAGACACCTAACCCACAGATGAACTAACAGACCGATGGCAAATTGATGCTATTTATCGGTGTTTGGTTTCATTTTTTTTGGTACTGAATGTTTACGAGAAGTTAAATATGCTCAATTGAGATCTATACAAATCACACATTTCGAGTCATTAGAGCTATAATATAAACTATCCTTCTGCTGGGCACATGCCTGTTCTCACTGTGAGAAGGGTAAGGCCTGTAAAGTTACCTAATATAAATGTGATATTATTACTAGGGAACATGGACCAAAGAAGCGGTGCGTAACCCAAAACGATCGCCACGCTGACGTCGCGCGACGAGGCGTAAATTACTGGCAATAATTACGCGACTCATTAACAGCAAATTGTGATAGCAAAGGAACGTATCTCAATTACGCGCTCACAGCTTAGTCAGTACAAAAAATTCGCCTCAAAAACAGAATTGATATTTAATTAGCTTTTGCCCGAGGCTTCACGTGGGTGGGTGCTTTAGGTTCTATTATCCCAACAGTCAACAGAAGATCATTTCCACAGTATAATCTATTCATATGCAAAAATTTATCTGATTTGCTTTAGCCGTTGTTATGTTAAAACGGAATATATGTGCATACATACAAACGATACACATTTTTCATTTACATACCAGAAGAGAGGATAATACTTTCAATCGACGTGCATTTCAAACCATATAATTTATATAATCAAAAATCCGTAAGACCTCATATTTCGTATTTTGGAAGATCAATAGATGCGCTATATGTAGATAATTATTGACATTGCAGAGATTAGAATATTAATTTTCAGATTACTTTTATGCTGTAGAATTATTTGCATCTGAATATTAGTTCAAACACGATAACTTTTACAGGGGCAATTAATACTTTTGATATTCGGTATACTTAGCTGAAATAGTTCTAGTAAACATTCAGAGATCTTTGTAATTTATTTACATGTTTTGTGGTATACAGTATATTATGTCGTGATATCAACTTAATAAGTGTACATTCCAACTCTTTCACAACAAGATATAGGTACGTATAGCACCAGTGCATGGTTCAAACAACAGACATAATATACCAGCCAGACTAATATAATAGTACCCTACATAAGTTTATTTCATAGATTCAGTCAATATGTAGTTATTTTAGGGCAACCCTTTAAAGGCTTCGTCAAACAGAACGCGTACTTGGCGCGCGTGAAAGCGCTATCCTGACTGCGTCTCACAGACTACTAAACGTGTCTACTCTCTCTCCTATCAAACAGAGCCCCGACGCTAGCAGTACGCAAAGCCGGCGTTTCTGTTTGACAGTACATATAGTATCGTCATAATACAACACAGTTCGACGCAATAGCACGGCGTCAGGTTAGCGCCATAACGCGCGCTTAGAACGCGTTCTGTTTGACGAAGCCGAAGGTGGTTTCAGTTATCTCTAAATGTAAAATAAATTCACTCAAATTTTGCTATGAAATCATAATTGCGATCCATTTCATAAAATATTACTAGATTATGTAGTATACGATATTACTCCTAAATCTTAAGTATTTAAGAGTAATGGTGTTCCGTTGTCTCTGCCTACCCCGACGGGGAAAAGCGTGAGTATATGTATGTATGTATGTTTCTTTAGTATATATACGAGTAAGAAATAATAACTGGTTCTACAATTTTGATAGATATAACTTTCATTTGATAAACTGCCTCCGTGGTCCAGTGGATAGCGTATGCGACTGCTGATCGGAGGTCCCAGATTCGATTTCCGGGTCGGGCAAAAGTGTTACTGGGTTTTCCCGAATTCTCAGTAGCAGCACGGAGTCTGGTGATGTGCCCGGTAACGGCAATAGGCTCGCCCCCTGTTACGTGGGACCTAAAAATTCATGGCGAAAAGTGGGGGTAATATTACACCTCTGCCTACCCCTTCGGGGATACAGGCGGGAGGGTATAAAAAATGATACAATGAGCAAATAATATAAAGATGGGCAAGATTAAAAAACTTCTATGAATATTTTAATCGAAATAAAACTTGTAAACGATCTAAAATGAACCTGACCTAGTATAGTATTATATTATCTGTGGTTTTACGTAATACGTAATTGTTGTCGTCTTACCAGAAATGGCCCGATCGACATGCATATGTGTCATGTATGTACTTTCACGGTGAATAAAGAAATAAGTTTGCTATCAATATGGTTATTACATTCCGATTTAAAAAGCACGTTCATACAAAACGAAATATATGGTGGTATGAATATGTTATCCATTAACGTAATACAAAACAAAAAGAAAATGTGTTGTAAAATCATTTGGTTTACATTAGTTTTTATAATTAAAATAAACTGACCAAATAAAATTACAACCTATAGGTCGCAAACTATTAAAGTGCTACTTTGAAACGTCGCAACTCCCAGTGAGTTTACTGCCAACACATCAAAGAAAACCAAGGAAAATAGTAGTATTTAATTAGTACTGAGGCGTTTATCACTTAGCTTGCCTTCTTAAATTAATTGCAGAAAGTTCTCCCGTTCTGTGAAACCGTACCGCTAGTGCAAATAGGTACGTTTTATATAAAGTGGCCAGAGTTGCCCAACGTCTTTCTCTTTCTTTCAAAGCAATGTAGAAAAACACACGAAGATAACAAGAAACAATATTTGAGCGTATTTGGACAATGTGGTGCAAATCTACCTCTTAAAAACACCCTTCAACAAAATAAATTAGTAATGCAGTTGGTCATTTTATATATCCGTTTTACATTATAAATATTTGGGTACATCCATTGTACGTGGACAAACGCTGAATATCATGACAACCTGCAGCGTCACAACGGGTAAACAGAATACTAAAACCACAGTGTATCAGGTGTACATACATATACATACCTATGTCTTCAGCTAGCGGTTTTTCGTACATATATTCCTTCGAATAAGATAGGATCGTGCGGAAGGAAACCGTCAGGTCTGAGCGGGCCAATGAACAAACTAATTCCCTCCGATGTGTAAAGCCGGGTGAGAAACAGAAACTGCCAAGATAAGGCCCTAGCACAAGTAAACTGTACTAAACTAACTTTGTTAACCGCAATGTTTCTCCAACACTTTCATTAATTTCCTATCTAAGAGTTGTGACTCCAACAACGAAATAATATGAGTTTATCGTCGAACAAAGTTAACTTGTAATTATCAGATATAATGAGGATGTTTTATTTAATATTATCACTTGTACATTGAATGAATAAGCGTATACTGAAAGTAAATCTCATTTCAATTATTCATATGAATTCAATAAAACAAATATTGGTCAAAATGTACGGTTCTCTTATTGTATCTCCTCCGGGCATAAGACTCGACTTTCGTAATATTTCCTCCAATACATTGTATTTTTAAGTAAACGAGCAGACAAAGATCACAAAACAAATGAAATTCAAAAGCTCACCAAGCTTCAATAAAGACTCGTAGGTATAGGTATAAAAACAAATACGGGCTCATCATTCCGATGAGCCCGTGATAACGTTGTTAACATTTGAAGGTAAGCATATAAAGAGTCAATATCGGCAACCCACGAATAAATGGAACATGATGAAAATATATTACAGGGCCTGCCCTCGTAAACGAGTGCGACGGACTCGAATGTTATTCAAATAAACATTACTCCTGATCGAACGTCGTCACGGAGTTTCAGGAATGGTAAAATGTATAACTGTGCTCATGCGAACATTTACGTTCGTGTATAGCAATACCACCACTTAGCAAGGGACCGCGGTGAGATGTTAAACACGCTTGTGGCAACATCGTGATAATATGCCAACATAAAGTCTATTGTGAGAGAGTTAGATTTAATCATGAACACTTATTTAACCGTGTGGTTGACGGCATTGAATACAAGTGTCACCACCCCCTATCTTCCCGTGGGTGTCGTAAGAGGCGACTAAGGGATAACACGATGCAAATACCATCTTTGCGTAGAGACGGAAAACTCGACATCAAACCCTGTACGACTGCCTCGTTGGTCTCGCGGCATAAATGTGCGCGTAGGATCGGGAGGTCCCGGGTTCGATTCCTGGGTCGGGCAGTGTTATTGCGTTTTCCTGTCACGAAATTCTCAGTAGCGGCACGGAGTCTGGAAATGTGCCCGGTACGGCAATAGGCTCGCCCCTTATTACGTGGGACTAAAGTATATCTGGCGAAAAGTGGGTGTAGAAATACACCTCTGCCAACCTCTTCGGGGTTATAGGCGTGAGACTATGTATGTAGATTTTAGTAAAATTACAAACGAAAATTGGTACTCGCAGTTTTGTAATTTCTTTTTATAACTTGCATAGAATATTTAGGTACTATATATCAATGTTAGCTGTACCGATTATTCATTTCAATTCAATTATTTTACAACTAATTACATTTCTACTAACTATTACTTAATTACTATTTACAGCTAAAACTATACTTATAAATCTATAACTAAATTAAAAAGAAAATAAAATAATATATTCTTACAAAACGCAAGGCACGAGGCGTTTAGGCGTCGTAGTATACCTCCGCATCAATGTCATGGGGTAACGTGCCCAGAAGGCTGGCAGCATTGCCACGCTGGATGGCAATGCTGATTCTTTGAGCAAAGAATAAACCAGCCTTCTGGTCACGTGAGACGTCGATCAAGCGTTTCAAAATTTCTCGGTACAAAATACGAGCGCTCGGACCCCATGGGCCCGACGTTTCTAACCCAAACGGCTCAAATATGTAATTGCCGACTAAATTTCCGTATTTGTGCCGTTTGAGCATGACCTGCTGTGCTTGGAATATGTGATGGCGCAAGGGTATCTACGCACGTTGCGTCCCACACCAAAGGCCTACCCATTTTCCATGGCAACAATGACATACCGTCAGGTCTCTTCCCGTCGTCTCGTACCAAACCGTTTGGTTCGAGTACAGCTGGTACGCCAGACGCGGCAAGAGTACGACGAATTATGTCATTCAAATTAGCATGTCTTGCAATTGTACCTGCGCTTCTGCTGCAAGAAAGCCCATGATGTCCGAGGCTATCCACGTCTTCCCCACAACGGCACCGATGCGGAGAAACACAAGGAGCACCCAAACGTAGGCAAGTGGCAATACGGAACGTCTCATCGTCCAACATGGTTCCTGTGTTGGATGATGGTAGTGCTTGTAGCCAAAGACCGGACCCCCATTCCCCCTCAGCCAGCAAGCGAGCACGCTCTGCAACATTAGAAGCTGTTGACAAAATATTTTTTCTTACTAAGTTACAGAGTGGCAAGTCCCACTGTCTCTGGGAGAAAGGGTTGGTAGGCAATTCAGTGTTTGGAGAAGCCATTTTCCAGGCGTTTGAAGCCTCGATTTTGCACAGCACTTCCGAGTCAACTAGTGTAGGTGTTAAAATTTTCCTAGTTAACTCTTCCGTGCTGTGAACCGCAGACAAAAACTCCGGTAAACTGACACTGGAAATTTTGCGAACGCCAAGCCCACCCAGACGTATAGGTAACGACGCTTGTAGCCAGGCTCGGTCGTCCATGTCCACATTTAATATCTTTCTTAAGGTTGTTTTAATAATTTGATCATTTTTTCCTAAAAGTGCATTTTTCTTCCAAAGTTGTGACGATCTTAAAGTATGAGTAAATTTAGGGACGAAAAGGCATTGAAATTTAAATTTAAGGACGAAAAGGCATGCAAATTGTGTAAGCTGAATGTATTAATATTTAATAGGCGATCTGAAATATCATTAAAATTTTGTATCGTTTCTTCTACGAAAGATTCAAAAGCTTCTTCAAAAATTGGTGAACCTAGGAGGCGAAGAGAAGTTTTTTCAACAATTTTGATATTTGGTGCCAAATTATTAAATTTCGATATTGCCAAATGTTTGTTCATTGAGTTTGTTGTATTTATAAAAAGTTCACATTTACTATAATTTAGTTCTAAGCCAATGGAGTTGAATTTATTTTTTAGAAAAGCCATGTCTTGTAATACAATGTCTAGATCGCCTCCCAGGGTTCCATCATCTAAAAACCACACATTAAATTTTGAATTTATTTGCCGAATAATGGGGTGTATGGCTAAACTAAAACTGACTGGTCCAAGAGGGTCACCTTGTTGGCATCCAACTGCTGAATCCAAAACATTGTCCTTGTAAAGTAATTTTGTGGGATATCTGTAACATTGCCAAAGAATTTTAAAAAATTTAGGTGTTTCTAATTTTGCCTGTGCCAACAAAGTGTCCCTATTCACTGAATTGAAGGCGTTTTTCACGTCAAACTTAAGGATGACCCCTCCATCACTACTTCCAAGGTATGTAGAAAGGGCATGTATAGCAGCCTCACAACCCCCCTTGGAACCAAAACCTAGTTGGAGGGGTTGGAACTTTTCGGATAGCTCCCTGCTGTTAAATTTACATCATATCTTAGCTGCTATACGCCGATATGTGCTGCCCACGGCAATGGGACGAATGCCACCATCCTTTTTGTTTAGGGCACACAAGTTTGCCCCATACAAGATTTCAATGATCGCATCGTCCACATTACCGAAGAGCATCATATTAATTAGCGCAGTTAGCTCCTTCAGAAGGGTCTCGCCGGCCACCCCAGCACTTGCACACACTAAGTCTTTTAGGTGCTGCGGTGTCAAGGCATCGAGGCCATCTGCCGAGCCACTTCGGAAGGAGAAAACTGCTGCTAAAACATCCTTGGCCGTAGTGATCAGATGTTCTGATTCCCTGTCGGGAGCTTCAGGGAAGGAGAGATCATCGATAGGCGCTGGATGCTTGCTCTTCAGACCCGCAAGCGTGTCTGGAGAGCAAGGCGCCACCACATCACTACTAAATAACAGTCTAGATGCGTCCCGAATATCACCCTCCCTTAATTTGGATTCTACATATTGACTAAGCGATTTCTGCTTGTTAAAAGTAAAATAGAATCCAAAGAGTTGGCCGAAACGTGACAGTTATATTTAATTTGGGATGTTAATGTAATTTGGGCTGCCTGACTTTTGTCAACATGTAAAAACCTATATGGGAAGGTCAATAATTGCTCCCAGGCCGTTATCGAGTTCTCCCTTATGACAAGACCTATACATCCTGCTATTTTTTTTGAAACTGCAGGTCTTGCCCCACGGGGTACTCTTTTTAGAACCGGAATCGAATGTTTTAATTTTGTTAGGGTTTGCCAAAAAGGAATTTGGGTGATGTCTTCTCATGCAGATTGTGTAGATATTGGAGGGCAAGGAAATGCATTTTGGGATTTGTGAACTCTACCAAAATGCACTTTCAGGGCCCGCTTACCTTTAAAAAAACGATCCTGGGAACATTTTGGGCAACGCACCAGACCAGATAGCGATGCGGCAGGTTGACTCACACTCACTTCCGCATTGCCAGAGCCATTATCGTCTTGCATAAGTAGTATTTACACTATATTTACAAAATTAACGCAGTAAAAATTAATAACATATACAAAAGCTCGTAACTGTCAACGTCACTTGTACTGCTTTTTATATGGTATAAACAATTAGTTTATTGTCGACGGAGGCGGCGCGCGGCGTATAGCTTCTTTTTGGTGATATTTGGTATTGTTCGGCACTGTTGCTAGCACGGTGTCCATTATAATATAGGTACTGAGGAACTGATACGATGAGAATCTGAAGGCGTTGTGGGGTGCATCATATATAATGACATAACAAATTACATGTTCTTCGTATATTTCTATATTATTAAATATCACAAAATAAAGAAAATTAATTATTGTTCTTATTTATTTTGATTCCGATAGTGTCCTTTAGGTAAATCTGATACATTTTTCAATTATTAAAACCAATAAATAAAGTATTTGAGCGCCATGACAGCTCCGTTGTTAGCTTATTATATTTGCATACCAACATTTTAGGTATGCAAATATAAATAATGACACTCAAGAGTGGAACATAACATTGAGGGGCGCCATAATTAATGGAGTAATAAGTTCACATTCGTGGCGATAATTTAATATTACCTACAATATAAATTTAATATAGCATGTGTTACACATCAATCATTTGCAGGTACATAGTTGGGTACACTAAACACTGCAAAATGTTTGATTTCCTGGCAAATCCATTATACCAAAAAAATATTACCCATTTTACCACCTTTCGACAAACTGCTGATGCTATGAGAATTGTAACAAATATTTTAATAGCTATGTCTAGTAATCATTTTCAAGAATACGTTATCGCTATTGTTCTCAATAAAGACTGTAACGACTTTGAAGAACCAATAACTCACTCTATTAAACTTTGCACTTTAAAGACTTTAGTTTTCTTGTTTCATGATACGTTTAAAATTAAATAAATACCAAGGCATGTTTTAAATTAGGCCATTTACATTCTATTATTTTTAAAGCTTAGTCTGTTCACTACTACTTCATTGTATCACGACAGATTGCGTTATATAAAAAACAGGAGAAAGCTATGCAAAAATGTTATGACACATGCACCTTAAAATTTGAGTCTTACAAAACAGAAAGTGAAGGGTGGCTCAATTATCCCTCTCTCTCCTGCTCTCCCTGCCTATTTCCCCACTGTAGACCATGGCCTTTAATATCTTATCCCAACATTTCTTCTTAAGGGCAAAAGTATTGCATATCTGCTGCAAAATACCTGTTCACTATCAGGTAAGCTGTTGACTCTTGCGCCAGTAGCAATAATGAAAAGTAAAACTTTGCACGTAGTTGGCCATTTCTATCTTCTTGATAGGACATTGTAGTTTGCTACTTCAGGTTGAACCTATCTGATCTAAGTAGTATCTACAATTCTCTAAAACTCTCGTTATGTTTAGTTTATAAACAAGCTTTTGCGCCTAGAAAGATTTATACTTGCCTACCATTAAAATTACGTACAATACTACTCGTCTTTACAAGCTGACGTTGTGCTGTCTATACAGATGATTCCATAATTACAAAAACATCGTATAAAAATCTGTCTTATGGACTTCAATCCATTTCAGGAGAACATAATTGCGAAAACAGCGTACAGCTTAATACCAGGTAAAAATAATTGTTTATTAATTATTTTTTTATATATAATTAGTCTTGTACATCCAGGTTTAATTACAAAATTAGAATCGTATATCAGCTACCGTACGGAAATTAAATATAATCTACGCTGTACAGGGTGGAATACAACACTCGTAATCACATTAATTACAAGGGATTGGATGACTTATAATCATGAACACTTATTTAGTCATATTAGAAAATGCTACAGAGGCCGCATCGTTGAGACGAAATAATCAAATTAGAAGCAATGTTAGCCTAATAATAATAATGTACAATAATAATAATAACAGACTGCTAGGCAGAGGGCTCCAGGTTGAAAACCCACGGCAGAAACCACTGACTTTTCGAAGTTGTGTGCGAATCTAATTGTTAGTGATCGCTTATTCCGTGCCTCGGAGAGCACGTTAATCCGTCGTTCCAGGCTGCCATAAAACCTTTGATAGTCGTTCTAAGGAGTCAATACGGTCAAATTTAGTTTATTGAGCATTAGAGCCTCGCTAGTTTCAGCATAAAAGAGTTCTGCTGAAGATGCACCTACTAAACAATCAATCAATATATGAAAGAAATAATGAATACCACTTTTTGCTAGACAAGAATCGAACCTTGGACCTCAAAATCTGCAGTCGCTTACACTACCGCTGAATCACTGAGTCAGTCATAACAACAAAAAAATATACATCTCATTTTTATTATACGACAGAAAATCTGGATACAAAATATGAACTGAAATGTTGAGAATTTTTATTTGAAGTCTACGTCGCGTGAAAATCTCTCTGGAAAATTTGACTTTTATTACGCAATAGCTAGCTTTTAGAAAATATGAAAAGAGGTTGGTCAAAAATCCAAACGAAAATAAGTTACTAGATGAAAACCTAACTATTAGAAATGCAAAACTATTTTACTTGGGCTTTTAGACTTTTACGTGGAAAATAATATATTGGGCGTAATATTGAGAGGAGCAATTTGCGACACTATTAGAAATTCCAATATGTTTTATTCGTAATAAAAAGGCAACATTCTTTGGAAACATTAAAGGCCAGTACCCTCCGAGGAGTCTGTTAAAATATTTTGAAAGCTGATATCGCCCATAAGACTAACTGTGATACTGTAGAGCGAATCGGGAGATGCTTAAGTCCATCAATGGACTGCAAAAATCTGTTAATAAGAAGAAGAACATGCCGTAAAGAATATTGACGAACACCGATATAAATTCAAGTAGGCTACATTTTTTGCGTCAATATCTTACTTCTATTAAAAACGTGCATGTATGTTAGGATAGATGTTTGTTACTCTTTCACGAAGTAACTACTGAACGAATTTTGTTGAAACCTTGCAATGAAATAGAATAGGACGTGGACTTCTTTTTGTTCTGATAGGCAACACTCACGCAGGTAAGCCATCGGCAAAACCAGGGTTCTAATTCCTTAGACAATTTTTTTTTTCTAGATCTGTCTCATTATGGAGTTTTTGACAAACTGTATTAGAATCAAGATGCCACAAATAGGATGTTAATCCTATAAGGTATAAACAACTTCAAATGATAAGAATGTATATATCTTGTGCCAGTAAGACGATAGGTTTAAAAAAAGGCATTGCCACGTGATTTGTTGAAATCGCAATCCTGATGAATCCAAAATCTGAGTATATATGAACATATAGAGTAATCAATATGTACATATATACTCAGATTATTTAATCTCAATACAAATTAGACATCGGTTCTATTAACTGATAGATTGGAGATGAGTACTAAAGCAAATTTGGTGCGCCTGGTGGGCTAACGAATGATTGATCATGAGAACAGTCACCGCGGTGATCCGTCAACCGCGGCCGTTCTCCTACCCGACCGATTAACTGTATAACAATACTTGCTAATTTATCACTAGGCGAGCGGGAATCGCAAACAAATAAAGAACTAAGTCTATATTTTTATAAATGGTACAATAAAGAATAATTTTATAATTAGTATATAGTCAGGTAACATACGAAAGGGTAGTACATACGAGCACATAGTAAATCTCTCAGAGTGTTCATATGGGCTGTATATACTCAAAAAATATTGGTAATATCTCTACCAATAGCTCCAAAGTTGCTATGACAGACGCAGGACCAAGCCAGAAACCTTATAGTCAAGCTCGACAGCTGGTAACGAAAATATGAGTATAAATAAGAAGATACCGTACCTAGTTGTAACGAGAGAACAGCACAGTTTAAGTTAAAGCTCTGACGTAAACAGGTATAGTCACAAATTAATCTCTGCTCTTTATTACTGACGGTGACCGCTGAGTCGGAGGTCGCCATTGTAGTAATTTGTTTCTCACCAGAACACAGCTTTGTGTGACGAGCGCGCTGATTTGTTCAACCTGGGTGAAATTGATGTACTTAAGAAAATTGGGTGTGTAATACACCTATGCCTACCTGCGTGTCGGAAGGCAGGGTATCGCCGAAGCATTCGTCGCTACCCCCGACGGGTATTGGCCCGCCAGATGGTCAGGCGGGCCCCGAACAAAACCCCCTTGGCGGCGGATGAAGGTGTTGGGCCCCGCCGCCAAAACACCCAGCGGCCGCAGAGGATAGGGAGGACGGCAACGCAACACCGCATCTCCTCTTCCTCTGCGGCCCCACCACGACGCAACGATGGTGCGCCCCCATTTGGTTGCGGGAGATAGGGCGCGCGGCAACGCAACACCGACACGCCTCTCCTCCCGCGACCGCACCCGACTTGGACCGCACACACCTTGCGACGCATCCTACGCAGGCCTCACCCAAGCCCACGTGGAGCGTCCCCTCCCGGGATCCCGCTTAGCTTCACCGTGGTTGTACCTGAAACCCACGGCTATTGAACCCCCCCCACCACGACAAGGTTGAGATCCCACGCGGGGTAGGTATAAAAACTGCCTAAATCTCTTGCCCACAAATTGATCACTATAAATTCGTAGACATAGGTAGAAAGTTACATTTTGTTATTATTATTATAAACCAAAATTATTTTTTTTGGTTCTACCTACTACTTAAAAATTATCCCATGTGAACAATTACCGTTTATTAAAATTTCTCAGTAACAAACAGAAAAGTTCTAAATAATTATGAAAGTCGAAACAAATTACGGTTGGAGCATAAAATTATTTTAAAATTGCAAATATAAAACAAAATATTTGGGCGCATTTTATTACATCTAGATAATTTACAAAATATAAATGTGAATTTAATGAAACACGTCTAAGTTCTTAAGAAATTACTCCATTATTTTAAAAGATTCAATTTGGCCGAGGCCGTTTTCAGTTACGCGCACCTGATTCTGATATTCGAAATTTTGTACACGATATTTGCGTAAATGTACGCAACGTATGAATTACTCTAAATGTAAGCGAATATATAACACGAATATTGAAAGGTTTCTAAAACATATTATGTTCCAATATTTTCCTTTTTTTATTCTTGGCTTAGCAGTGGATATGACGCTATGATGTTAATATTTTTAATATTAGGCAGAGGTGTAATATTACACCCACATTTCGCCATGAATTTTTAGGTCTCACGTTATAGGGGGCGAGCCTATTGCCGTTTCCGGGCACATCACCAGAATCCGTACTGAGAATTCGGAAAAACCCAGTGACACTTTTGCCTGACCCGGGAATCGAACCCAGGACCTCCGATCAGATCTCGCTCGATTTGTGTCATCGATGCCTTTGCGTGCCCTCCCGAAGAACGTAAGCGCTCTGATATAAATGCCACACAAGCAGTCACCCATCCCAGTTACAGTCAATTATGCAAATAGCCAGACTTCAAAGCTGGTCCATGACTTTATACGATCTTAGAAGAGACAACAAAGCTAGAAAACTTATTTACGTTACAATTGACAATAGAAAATCGACGAACCTGTTATATTGATTGTTACACAATAAGTCTTTCATCATATTCATTATCTTGGTTGTTTTGGGACAGAATTATAATGAATTGATCAGTGGGTCACCGCTGACGATCTGATGACGTCTATAAGGGGTATTCGGCGAATTCGCTGCCTCACCCTTTTGACTTACGTGACCTGACGGCTAAACGGCACCTGACGGGAATTCTTTGACCCAAGACATTTACACTTACAGAGAAAAATGGCAAGACTAAATTCTGTTTTAAAACTACCAACATTACATACAAGTGTAAGTAGGTAACATGTTCTTATCTTCGGTACTCGTGGTAAATATAAGGGGATTATTACTTAACACGTTGGTGATGTGGATTTTAAAGGTTGAACCGGGTAGCAATAAATGTTTGTACATTCATGAACTAAGCCAGGGATTTTTAGTCGACAAAGGTGTTAAAAGGAGCTTACGGCCTACCTGATGGAAAGCTTATTCTGTTATCCCAAAATGTGCTTTAATTAGAGATTAAAGCACATTTTGGGTCTCAATTTCGCAATTAGGTTTATTAGGTACACTATCAAATTGATTTTGGGTTGCATCCGTAAAGACTTCAACTCAGTAAAATTCTATCGCAGGGAGAAAAATCCTAATATGCATAGATAATTTCGTAACAACGTCCGTCGGCGTCTTAGCTACCCGCATGGTATGCCAGATTACAATAAAATATACATCTCAAGCTCGCTCATGAATCACTGCGACTTCTGTTGAAAAGCGCTTCAAAATCCGTTGAGTAATTTTTTTAGTTTATCGCAAACAGAAAGACAGACGTAGCGGGAAATTTTGTTTTACAATATGTAAAGATACACGCTGATTTTTTATTGGTTTAGGAAAAAGAAACCTCATGTCCGAAATAAAATCCTCTATTCATAATCAAAATCAAAATTCACCTAGCACCTAAAACAAAAAAGTTATAAAAGTTAGTAACTGCTGGAAATACGTAGTACACACGGTTGTTTATGAGTAGGTAGTGTTCGAGCGCCGCGCGGTCATGACCTCGCCGCGCGCGCCGGGCGCCGCCGTCAGCTGTTGTTTACCTACAGCAGTTGTAGGTTGTAGGTAGTTAGTGCGCTACGTAATTTACTTAGAAAACACGATTTAGGTAATTACGATGCCAACAATTTTAAACACATTTGTTTTCTTATTTTGTTCTCTTTTTAAGAACCCCTCCCGCATCCTAGTGCTAAATTCTGTCTCACGAGGGACATTACAAACCTACCAATAACGGACACAGCAGTCGAAACAACAATTTATGAATCACACAAGTTGTGTCAAACATCGCTTAAACCACTACGCCAACCATGAAGTGCAGTAATAAATAATTAAAATAATAAACGTATGTAACTAAATAGTATTCAATAATTTCTTGGAACATTACTCGGACTTAGAATCGAAAATCTTCGAAACAAGCTGTGGGTTTACGAAATCATTACGAACTAGTAGAAGAAAAACGACAAACAAATAATTATTCGTTACGTTATTAGACATAGGTACCTACATTATCTTTTGAATAACTAGACAAAGATTTTAACAATGGAAAAGTTTAGTACTTGCGTATTTCTATGGTATTTATAAGAATGTAATCACAGTAGGTATTCAATAATGAATAAACCAAATTTTTACCTTTGCTGTTTGCTGCCTAGGTACTCGTACATCACAATCAATTAACACCTTTCACACATTGTCTTTTGTTTGTATGAGGCGTTGTACTACAGCCACAAAATAAACAGTACTTACGTATACAGCCAGGATTGTGTTTGGTGATGGCACTTAGGGTGAGTGAATACCTCGCGTGCGCAACGATTCCAGGTGGTCTGGTAACGAATGCATGCGCCTCGCCTCTTCCATATTTTCACCAGACGTGTAATACATTCGCACCATAGACGCGAACTCAATATTGGAATATTCATAATGCCGATCCATTACGAAGCGCGCGCGACGTAACACGGGTACAGTGACGGGGTCGAACGTGACGTACGGGCGTCCCGTTGACCTAATTTCGCGAGACTAAAGGCTGTCGGAGTGACGAGCGGCAAATTGTAACCGCCCCCGCCCCTACCCTTGTCGCCCCGCGTTGCGATGCGCGCACGCCGGGGTGGGGGTCTGTGCCTACAGTGCAATGTTTATCTGTGTGTGTCGTATGTTTAATATCTATCTGTATAGGTATGTGTGTGGCACGATCGAACATACATCGGCGCGCGCGATTTCTTTCATAACTATAAACTCTCGTACCAATAATTTAATATTTTAGTTACGATTTCTATAGCTTAGATTTTAAATTTTATTAGCTGGTTAGGTTCTGTTAACGATAAGTAATAAGATGGCTTTCGCTCCAAAACCAATTAAAAATCAGCGTGTATAAAAACTGGTGCGAATGCAAAATGTGTATTTGTACACAAAAGCATTTTGTACATCATTGATTACCCAATAGTTTAATTGATAACACTACTAATACTAATCGGCTGAGTGTTGTGGGAAATCACCATCATCGCACCTGACCGAACTAATGCATTATCGCTTCGGTATATAGGTACGTAAGTAGCTTTGAAACAGTACAGATTTGTAAGCATTATTTCAACATCTCTATAGCTTCTCAAAATTCAATAAATTTTAAGAATATGTCGAATGACCTCTTTCCTCTCTTTAAATAAATGCTCAGAGAATATATAAATGCTAGAACATTTTCAGTAAGTAAATAAACTGTTAGTAACCGCTAGTTTCATAAATTAATTAAATGTTATTGACTTAATGCTTTAAAGCAGAGGTCGGCAACGTTTTGATTGGCAAGCGTCAATCAAAACGTTGGTAAAATAAAGTAAAGGCGGTAAAATAAGGTAACGCGGTGGTAAAATAAAGTAAAGGCAGGCCACATTTTTATAATAACTAGATAGGATATGAACTTACTCTAAGTCCGCACCATAGGGTTTCTCGTTTTAAGCGCGGCCGCATGTTGCTCACTGCTGTTTTAAAGCATACTGAAGCAGTGATTGTCCATTGGAATAACCTATAGGCCGCCACGCAAAAGTCCTTAAGTCCAAAGTGGCGCACATTTACATGTCCTTATTATGTTGCTTGTTATATAATTTAATTATTGTGAATGAAAATATTGCTATGAAACCTGCATGTCTAATGGTTTCCATTTATAGATCTTGAAAGTCATGTAAACAACATGCATTTGGCCAGCGTATTAGGCAATAGGCTAAACGTTTGCAGTGACAAGAGCCCAGTGCTCAGTAGAGTCAAGCTAATAAGTATTATTAGTATTATTTAAATGAAACCGAAAAGAAGAACCTTTTCACGGACTTGATGGACCTACTAAAAACATGAAATTCCTAGTAAAAATACTTAGTGTTATTTGTATCACATCTATTTGACAATTTGCTTTAGTCACAGACATAATTTTATGTGGGATGAAAAAAATATTTTTCTTGTCATTTCGCGAGTTTGTTCGAGAATGATCTAGCATAAAAAGCATCTAATCATTGTGGATTGAACTCAGACACTAGTGAATACTTGTGCCACAGTCATAGAAATGGTTTAGTATTTGAACTGAATTTGCATACGCTATAAGTTATACAATTTAAGATGTCAACATTTGCCCAGCAAACGTCGTGATCCAATGTCCAATAGCAGCTAAAACCGCCAGTGAGATGGATGACCGGTCACACAGAGTATCCGTTCCTCCGCCCCCTTACACTACGGTAAGCCATAAATCCCGCTTGATGCTAGGAACTGACGTTGATCGGTACAACAGGTTAAGTTAAAGTGCTGCGGACCACTCCTGTGTGACTTTGAAGGCAATTGACATTTATTCTGATTATGCTGTAAATTTAGTGACGTAACAATGGCTTAGAAACTAATACGCATATTCTATCAAGTATATCGATTATGTACTGCAAATATATAACAAGCACGCATATATGCCAACTTATACACGCCACAGCTAATCATGCTCGGAACCTTCACAATGTTCAGTTCTATTAAATCTACATGATTAAAAATACATTAAACCGTCATAACATAAGATGATTCCTATCTTATATTTATTATTTCTTAATAAGAATCTATAGATGAAATCATGAGACTAATAAGAAATTGTCATTGACGTAATATTGACTCAGTATAATATCTTCCACGAGTATAATTAGCTATTCGTATGTCAATTTAACTAATGACAAGATCCTCTATTCATTGGAAACGCCTACCTAATATTATCCTCAGACAGTTGATGCTATTGTTTTGGCCATTTCAATCGCCAAAGTGATTTGCGATTCGAGTAAAGGGCAAAATGTCTAATCCTATTGCCTTTCATTATAATATGAGCAGTGACTCCCACTTACTATCAAATGGTAAAGCACTAAAAAAGATAAACTTGTGGTCATTGTAGCCAAGCCTTTTTCAGTCCCATTAATTATTGAATGTAAGTATATATTGGAAACCGTTGGAGAAATCTTATTGTTCTTCTCTTCAAAATTAATAAATAGAAATAGCTTTTTAACTGTTAAAGTGTGTGCTCGTATATGTTATATATAAACATTAGGTGGCAGTGTTTGTAAGTAGAATTTCTATATGTTTGAAACCTTGTCTATTACGATATTTGTCGTAAATGTGTCTTTAGTCTGATCGTTACTAGCTTAGTTTCAAAAGCTTTTAAGGCATGGCACTTGGGTCAACATTTTGGGTTCTATACCTTTCCTACATTCCTTCCCCTTAGCACCAAGTCCGGCTGCCCGACTGTCGGTCGTATTTTGGCTTAACTCTAGTATAGGCACTAAAGAGCTATAATTGGCGTGTTTATGTATTTTGACAACACCTACACACAAAGTTCTCTACTGTACAGGAAGCTCTTATCTCTCTCGAAGACATACTAATGCGAATGTAATATTTTAAAATATGTTTTTCATTCTGCGGGATGTCCTTAAAATAGAAGAAAGATATGACACCTATTACGTACAGATAATTATATATCTTTTTGTGATAAGATTGTGAGTGGGTGCAATGGTGCTATGCTTGCCTGGCACCAAGTTTTAGCCTTAAAATGACCAATCAGTAGTGATAAAACTTTGTGTAGGTACACAGATTGCTTCGAGTCTCCGATATAGAATTATATTCCTAGCACAGGCATTGTGTCTTAAAAAGAGAAAGGAGCCTTAGATTTGCGGACATCATTTTTTATCTTTTGAAAATGTGGATTACGAATGAGAGATGTTTGTTATAACACTATATCAAACAGTTTATGAAATTTCTAACCGAAGTCGAACAAAGAGCCTTTCAACATTGTTACTTGCGCCACTATTTCTAGTTTCTTTCTCTAAGCAATTTCTTAATAATCAAACTTACTTATTGTACTTATGTACTTTAAAAGGTTTGCTGGTCTGATTGGTTCGGTGAGATGAAAGTGGATATAATGTTAACTGTGTGAAGCTGGGTTTTTTCAGACAGTAAAATTTTCGACACATGAATTTATAACATAATCCATGTACCAATGTATTTCTAATCAATTAAATATTAATGTGAGGCTTTATATTAAAGCCATTTATGAAAGGTTTACAGTAGTGTAGTTTCAGAAAATAATTTGTTACTTTATGAAAGATACAAATTGGCGCTTAATGTTATCAGTCTGTTTGTGCGTTGGTACGCAGGTAGATTCTTAACTCTACAATAGCTGACACATCAGCTGTTTTGTGTAGTCCATAAATTGTATTTCGTGTTTTGAGTCAGTGTGAATTTGTGTCCGTAGTTTCAATGTTTGTAAAATGCCCATAATACGCAAAATTATACAACTGCCAGAGACCCTAGGTCTTTTTTTAAGAGACATAATTAAAAATAAGAAAATTGCTGGAGCTCTTGAGCCATGTTAGTATAACAAGGCTCAAGTGCTTAATTATTGCTAATGCTTTAGTATTTTTTTAGGCCATTGACTGGTTAAGATTGTGGGAACCGGTTGGATGCGGGCGGGTCAAGATCAGTCGGTGTGGCGAACCTTAGGCCCTTTTTTAACCTTGGACCTAGTGGACGGCTTTAGGCTAACATGATGAAGGCAGGACTAGTTGCGCGGGGCTGCACAAAGTACGTAGCCCGTAGCTCGTAGCCCTTGCTGGCTCCTGCTACATGGCTATCCTCCCTCTTGCTACATGGCTAATCTGCTACTGCTACTAACAGGTTGTTCGATGAAACTGCAACTAAATAGGCAACACTTTTGTTTAGTAGCTCAGACTTAGACTGACAAAATATAATGATATAATTCAGTTTCTAGTTGGACTTCTACATTTTTCGATACGATGTCCGTACGAGATTTCTATGAAAGGCGCCCAAAGAATAGGCCCATTGTAGTGTTCTATCGAATAGTTCTTCAATAGACATATAATGCGTAGATTTTCACGATAATAGGTGGTTCCTAATTTATATAGTATTTCAAAGCATGATTTCAAACGTCCGCACTTTCTATTCAAGTTACGAGAACGGATAAGGATGCTTTAATATCGCATTTATTTGATTATGGAATATAATAATTATATTTTTCTAACCTCTAAGGTAATAAAATAATATAACGGCCAATACCAGTAATGAGATCGTAATGGACTTAGTAATTAACTTAATTAAACCGTAAGCTTTCAATTTGTTGAATTGGCTTTAATAAAAGATCTAATGGTTGAATTTCGTTAAAATGTGGTTGAATTAATTTCAGTGAAAACGTATTTTACTTAATAGACATTATTCAAGTAGTTGTATGAATTGCATTGTTACCTATTGACTGTTTATACTGATTTAAAATTTAAATACTACTAATTGCGTAATGCTTTAATAAATATGAGCTCTGCCTTTAGTTATTCGCCTTGTATTTAACAGTTACATTGCTTTACAATAAAATAAAGGTACCTACGTGATTTGGCATTAAGGCATCAAGATCCTAAAGATAATTCAGGGCCTAAAATAAATCTTATTTTAGGTACCTACCTCTCGGGTAAAGAAACAAAACGAAAAGTTAGTAAGGGGTTCTGTGAAATCTTCAGAATCCAAGCAATACAGTCGTGAAATCAGTTGATGTTCGCGTATTATGTTTCTCAGTTGCATATGTAAGCCATAAAGCCGGCTAAGATTTCTAAGACACTTCAGTCAGCGTTCGATGTCTATTTTCTATTTATACTCCTAGGAGTCTAGGCTATCCAAAAAGTAATTGGGTTTTTTTATCAGAAAATATCTCGGTCACAGCTTGGGGACCGAAATTGTGGCCAACAAATGGGGATAGAGTTGCCTTCCTTTACGTGACCCTAGCTTATTTGTGTTAAGATAATAGTTTGCTAGGTTATAGAATTCACTGTGATTTATGTTCTCGACAGAGTAAGGATAGTATTATGTTTATAATAATACTGTTTCTGCGACTTAAGTCTGTTTCGAAATAAATAATTAATTTTAAAGCTAGGTTTGTGACAGCTGCTTGCAACGGTATTCAATAGTATTGACAAAAGACGCCTCTAATAAATGGTTTTCCTTTTCATTTTCCTCAGAAGTGACCGTAAAATATTTCGGATTTCATTGGAATCAAGAAACAGTATCCAATCCCAAAGTACCTGTTCATGTTCGGCTGGTATTCATCATAAGTAAGTTGAGAACGCACACGCTACGCACAATGGCCCAAATAAGTGGCTAAGTGCGGAAAACCCACGACCAACTATAACTATAAGTAAGTTGAGAAGAGCGAAGAGGATAAAGTAATTTTAATATGTTACCATTCGCGTACTGCAAAAGGCGACTTCGACGACATTTTATTAATATTTATATCGAAAAAAGTTTTTGTAGAATTGGTTTGCAATAAAAATGTTTACCTAAAGAGTGAAGCAGCCTGCATGAGGTTTGCACAAAATCGCAACGAAATGTACCTACCTAATATATTTTTTATTGCTATTCGATATCGCATATAAAATAATGCCTATAATTTTATGTGCTGTCGCTTCTAGTCGCCGTTAACGCGGTTATATGTCATACAGCTTTCACGTTTAATATTTAAAACTAATTAAGCAATCTGTAATACTTGCGTTACTGACTGACTAACAGACGACGTACAGTCGAAGCTACTGGACGCAAGAACCTGGAATGTGTGATATGTATGTTCCTTGGGTAGTGTAGGGAAGCACTAAGAGAGGATTGGTGGAAATTCCCACCATGAAAGGGTAAAAAAGATCCAGGCGGACAGACAGGTAGGTTAAGTCTAGACTTAAGATCAAACAAGTAAAACTGAGCTTCAGCTGTTACTAAACCACCTGTTTTGTAATAGAGTGTTTATATTGTTTATTATTTAATTTTCCTATTCCCCAAACATCTATGAAACATATTTTATTCCCTGCCAATCTCCGCTTTGGCAGATAGCGGACTTAACGCATCTGTGATCGCAATAAAGATGCTTTTACCATCACTTTGTGTGTTATGGCTTGCGGAATCAAATTGATGGCGTTCTATATTCTCAAACATGCGAAATAATCTTTTCTTTTCCTTGGTTGTTATGATATATATTATAAGGAGGTAGTCAGACAGGTTGTTAACCATACATTAGCCTCATGGTGGCAAAAATTGCCTTTAGAAGAAGCTCATCATGTGTTCTTAAATTATCATATCATACAGAATATTTTCTCAACTCATTTTAATAATATTTTATTCAAAAGAAGCAATGGTGGAAGAAAAAAATGTTGCCGTTATATTTTCAAAAGCAATTTTGTGGGTTTTCTTTATAAGTGTAATTATAAAAAAATATGATTGTAATTAGAAAAATTATATGAATTTACAAATATTAATATACCTTAAACTATTATGAAAAAAAAAACGTAATACAACCTTTATACCTTAATACTCCCACGTTATAATCAAAATTATAATGTGAGACTATAAAGGTGAAGCCATCACGCGAAATACTGCTGAAAAATCGATATTTCAGTATACACTTTACTCGATGCGCTTAGAAATATATTGCAGCCTAAGGGTTCCTTTGGGTATTGTCGCGACTGCAGAATGTAGTTTAAGTCTTACTGCTCTGGATGGCTGTGAACTAGCACACTCTGGGTTCGCGCGTTCTTGTTCGATCAATACGAGCATAAAAAATAGTGAATGATTTAATGCCGGAGCAATCTATTTGTTAGCCATTAAACCCCCGAGAGTCGTTGCAGAGCAAACGCTAACTTTATCAGAATGCCCGTGTTGTAGTCAAGAATGCCCTAATCGGCCATTTGCTAGCATTAAGCCCCTATTTATTATCGTAACTAGTGGAGCACTATCGTTTTCGGAGCGACTCGGAGATCGTTCCGTGTTTCTTACTTGGCCATTTGTCTGAACCCTCTTACGAATTCAACAAAACGTGAGAGCCGCCAAGATAACAAGTTCGTTTCCAAGATTGTCGATACAATGGAACACTATCAAACGATAAAACGGCAGCGCGGCTGTATTCTGCGTGTTCAGTAATTTATTGCCTAGTCCTAGCGGACGTGTGGTTTTTCTAAGAGAGTTTTTATAAGCACATTCGGTTGTCCAAAATGGTTGTAAAAGAGTACGGCTTTTTTGTTCTGTGAAAACATAAACGGGTTAGAAATTGTGTTGTGGGCGAGGTGTCGTTCTTATCGCATTGGATCATTACTCTTTGTCAAAGTTGGGCGTTTGCTCACCGCGGTCCTGCCCGCGCCCGACGTTCGGCCGCCCGGCTCAATCTCCGGTGTAAGGGCTCACGTAGCCTACTGCATTGCAATACCTATTTAAACTTAAAAAATGCCTGGTGCGGACGTCAGACTACTACATGTTTCTCTATATATTGCTGTTCACATCACTACTATGGCACTTTTAGAGACAACTTTTCCTCAAGATACTGTGACGGCCGGTGTCATGTCAAATCCCTTGCTGTCATTACTACGGTTGCCAAGGACTACTGACGTCTGTAGCTTTTTTCGATGCCACCGATGTAGAATATGTGCCTCTTTGTATACATTTACCGCAGTTGTAAGAATCTCTGAATAGAGGGGGTATGACAAGTGTCTCTCAGTGGCTGAAGCACGACAAACTAGCCGGTCGCCAAACACAATAATTGGCAAAGAGGTTTGAAGACTATTTAATTATTTGGAAATTACAGTTTTTAGTTCGATGACGTATACACTCTGTCAAGTGTTCGCCAAATTCACCACTCATTGACAACAAAGCCATGGCAGTGCGGATAACACATTCTGTTCACGTTCTGAGGGCGTGGGTTCAAATCCCAGTTATAAAAGTTATGTGGATTTTGGTTTTTATGAAATTTGGAAAATGTTTATGAATATTTGGCAAAACCACTTTATTTATAATTAAGTATATATTAAATAAACATCATTTTATAATCTATGCATATACATGTGTGGTGCATATGGTTCCCACCAAGAACTTAGGGTCCCAAGCCAACCTCACCTGCAAGTGGTGCACCTGCCGGTCAACAAACGAGGCTCTGGCAATCAAAATATCCCGAAAAGCGGCAATAGGCTCGCCACCTATTACGTGGGATCAAAACATCGGCGAAAAGTGGGCGTTTAATATGCCTCTGCCTACCCCTTCGTGGAAACAGGCGTGAGTCTATGTATGTATGTTTTTAATCTATGTGTAGCTTAATCTAATCTTAATGTCTAAGAAGTATATGTACAAAAAACCATAAAAAGAAATTAAAAATTTAAAATATTTACAAGGTTTAGGCGTCGTAAAATGCCTCCGCATCAATGTCATCGGGTAACGTGCCCAGAAGGCTGGCAGCATTGTCACGCTGGATGGCAATGCTGATTCTCTGAGCAAAGAATAAACCAGCCTTCTGGTCACGTGAGACGTCGATTAAACGTTTAGAGATTTCCCGGAACAGTGAACGAGCGCTTGGACCCCATGAGCCTAGCGTTCCCACCCCAAACGGCTCAAACACGTAATTACTCACTAAATTACTGTATTTGCGCCGTTTGAGGGTTTCCGCAGTTGCAACAGCAGCGCCAGCATGGCCTCTCGTGCTTGGAACATGTGATGGCGCGAGGATGTCTACGCAGATTGCGTCCCACACCAAAGGCCTACCCATTTTCCAAGGCAACAATGACATACCATCAGGTCTCTTACCGTCGTCGCGTAGCAAACCATTTGGTTCAAGTACAGCTGGTACGCCAGACGCGACAAGAGCACGATGAATTATGACATTCAGATGGGCGTGACGGGGAATTCTACCAGCGCTTCAGCTGCAGGATAGCCCATGGTGTCCGAGGCTATCGACGTCTTCTCCACAATGACATCGATGCGGAGAAACACACGGAGCACCTAAACGAAGACAAGTGGCGATACGGAACGTCTCATCATCCAACATGGTTCCAGTGTTGAACGATGGTAGTGCCTGAAGCCACAGACCCGATTCCGATTCTCCCACAGCCAGCAAGCGAGCACGCTCTGCAACATTAAAAGATGCATCTAAAAGACTTTTCCTTACAATGTCACAAAGCGGCACGTCCAGTGGGACGTCGAATAATCATAATATTCTCCCAAACACCACTGTCTTTGGGAGAATATTAGGTTGTTTTAAATATTTCGAGTTAAAATTTGAAAATTCTAGAAACTTCAGGAAGGAATGGAAAGGTTAAAAAGAGACAGGAGATGGAAAAACAATTGAATAATAAAATGACAATCGAAATTAGTGGATCTAGAACATTCCTAGGGGTATATAAGGCGGTGTAGACGCGCTGAGTGCCAGTTTAAGTTGAGAAGTGGTAAAGTGGAAAAAAAAAGTAAGAAGTAAAAGGAAGAAAGAAGTAGTAGTGAAATAAAGTGAAGTGAAAGTATAGTGCAGTGAAGTGCAGTGCAAAAGCCGTTAGTGTTGGTGCTGTCCGCGTTGAAATCGAACGACGCGTCGTGTGTGTGAAGTTGAATAAAGTGTCATCAGTGCTACTTGGTGTTTCTTTCCAATCCCGTTACCCCATCTTCAACAATAATTGGTGTCAGAAGTGGGATTGGAAGGATCAAAGATGCCAGTCATGTCAAGGGAAGGGCCTACGACACGTGCAAGGGCTGCCGCTCAAGAGCAAGGTGACTCTAACCAGGAAGTTGTGAGCAGGGATGCTTCTTCGCAAGGAAGCGGACCTGAAGGAGGGGTATCTACGTCCGCACGCGCAGCTAGCCCGCTATCTCTCGCAGACCTCGCGGCAATATTCCAGCAAACCTCGCAGCGACTCGAATCTCGACTCGAGCAAAACTTGCAGCAGCTTAAATCCGAACTTCAGCAAAACACTCAGCAACTCGAATCCAAACTCCAGCAAAACTCTCAGCAACTCGAATCCAAACTCCAGCAAAACTCTCAGCAACTCGAATCCAAACTCCAGGAGAACTCTCAGCAGCTTAAATCTGAGCTTAAATCTCAGCTTAGCGAGATAATGGGGAGCCAGGACGAGATTCGCCATTATACACCACTATTTTTTAATTAGTACAAAAAATTTAACAGGGCACTAAGTATCTTTAACTGATCATATTTTTGTAGTTAAAAAATAAAAACACTAAGTCCCAAAACTGTCCACAAAAATACGTAATAATTGGTAAATGCATAACTAATACTATGACCGAGCCGCGTACTATCATAGTAAACTGACCCATTGATAAATCTCCCCCCCCCTCCCCTCTGCGCCTGCGCCACGCCCCGAAGATGCGACAAACAGTACTTAATTGCTAGTGAAAGTGAGCGTATCTATTTTTTGAATGAAAAATCGCGAGTGCAGCTGTGTACCCATGGACATCTTATTGTGAGTGTACAAAAGTGAGCCGTTAGTGTCGAACAATTAAAACAGCGCATATTGGATGCTTTTGACAAAGTAAAAAGACAGATGCGTACTTCTCTCGTTAAAAAATTGTCTGTGTATTGACAACGGTGGTGGACATTTAGATGGACAATGGAAATACTTGTAAGTTTAGTAATTAATACGTACTTAAGTAAATAATAATTTGATGCGGGCGGCTAAGAATTGGTCTGTGTGGAGAACTTTGAGGGAGGCCTATGTCCAGCAGTGGACGTCTCTAGTCTGACATGATGATGTTAAAATAATATTTGTAAATAGCAGATGTTTCTAACTTCATAAATACGCCAAAATTACTATTTTCTTTTATTACAGAATACCTTCTTTTATTTTGATATGTGTTTGCTTTCTAAATACATACCTCCGTATTTAATTACTTGTAAAACGGTAAATTTTACCGATCCTAAGCCCGGATGAAGTATGAAGGAGAGAGTAGAATTTAAAAAAAATAAAAAGTAGCTACCTACACTCATTATTTTGCTTCATTTTATTGTCTAAGGCTACCCACATTATAAGTGCGACGGAAAGAATGCGTAAGAGTAGGACGGAAAGGAAGTACTATCAATGAAGTAGTGAATGGATTGTAAAATATGTCTATGATTTAGAAGAGATTTTCTACAAAAAGCAAATGATTATAACTTTGCTATTTAAAGATATTATGAAATTCTTACGTCACATATATGATAATAATGTCTTCGCTAATATGTCCTTAAAGTTTTTGTAGTAGTTAAAAAATAGTGCTGTATATCGTAGAACGTTCGTAAGATCGACGAGATGGAAATTTGTATCGGTGAAGTGCAATCTCGCGTGGCTACAATTGAGGAAGAGATGCAGTCCCACAAGGCGTCAGTATCGGAAGAGATGCACAGCCGCATAGAGGAGGAGTTCAGGAGGATTAAGGCCAACGTCCCTTCAGTCGCAGTCGCCTCATCATTTTAAAGTGCCTTCTTTCGATGGTACCTCATCCTGATAGGCGTACAGGATGCAGTTTGAAGCCGCTTCTTCTAGCAATAGTTGGAACAGAGAGCAGGCCAAGATTGCACTCACCCTCGCGTTACGAGATGGTGCAATATCAGTGCTACAGTCCGTGGGGAAAGACGCCACATATGAACAGCTCATCGAGGCTCTAGAGTCCAGGTACGGGGACGCGCATTTGGAATTTGTATTCCGTGCTCAGTTGCGTAACCGCTGTCAGCGCCCTAACGAGTCATTGCAGCAGTGGTCTATAGAAGTAGGGAAGATGGTAGGAAAAGCTTACCAGTCGGCACCCCCGGCTCAAGTCCAAAGTATGCGTCTCCAGGCGTTCATTGATGGCATTTATGACGATGAGGTCAGGTCTGCCGTTTGTCTGAAGCATCACGACAACGTTAAGGACGCTTTAGCGCATGCTCTAGAAGTGGAAGCTGTCCGTCGAGACAACAAGGGTGGACGAGTCCGAGTTGTGGCCGCAGACATGCAGCGAACAGACCGAAGATCTGTCCCAAAATGTTATAGTTGCAGGGAACCAGGACATCTCAGCAGTAGCTGTCTGAAACGTAAACGTAAGACTGACGCTACTGTTCAAACGTCAGAACACGACCAGGATATTGAAGTGACAGTGTTACCTGCCACTTTGAGACAGCGACGTTGCATAATGATAGAAGACAATGGAGATCACGATCCATGGTTGCCGGCGTATGTAGTTGTTGCTTCTTCACAAATGGCAGTTATACCTGTCCTTAAGAACAATGGCAAACAACCGTACTTTTTCAGTGTCACATTTAGACTTCGCGAACATTAGTATTTTAATAATTATTAAAATAAACTACAGCTACCATTCTATAAAATGTATATAAATTAATTCATGTTCGCTTTCACAAATAAGCGACACTGATTTTGCCATTCTTCTTTAAGTGATGAAGAAAAAGTTTTAAAGAAGGGTTCTGAGATAGGAGAGTCCGTGGAAGTCGTTTGGTTACGAAACTGCCAGGAAATCAAGAGTCTGGCTGAGACTAACGTTACTTACTTACTTGATACTTGATAGCACGGGCTGTTTCCGCAACTCCACGTCTTGGCGTGTATTTTGCGTATGGGTGGGAATGGTGTCGTCATTCCTGCCACCCCAGCTCTTCGAGGAAGGCCAGCAGACTCTTGATGTGGCCCACTGCTTCTCTCAGGGTGCTGTGTCTTGTCAAGTACTGCTGCCTGTACTGTGCGACCTCAGGGCAGTCGAGGAGCAGGTGGGCTGCCGTCTCGTCTGCTGCCATACAGGCCCTGCACAGCGGGCTGTCGGTGATACCTATAGTAAATAAGTGTTTGTTAAGGAATCCGTGTCCTGTGTAGGCGGCCGTGACTGTCCGCAGTTGTTGTTTGGACAGCCGGAGGATTTGTTTAGCTATCTTACCGTCTACTGCGGGAAGAGCCTCCTTGGCCTGCCTACATGTTTCAATACCAATCCAGGACTGGTTGTGTTGGGTCCTGGTCCTATTTCTTACCAGGTTGCGATAAAATCCAGAAGGGAGGGGAATAATGGGCTCGGGTCCCACCACCTCTAAAGTGGCCTCTCTTCTGGCAAGTACGTCGGCTGCGTCATTCCCTCTAGAGCCACTGTGGCCCTTGATCCATTGCAGTGTTAATGTGTTGTGTTTACCTACCTCTGTTAGTTTCTGATGGCATTCAAGGCCGAGGTGATAGTATGGCTTTTGAGGGCTGAGAGGACTGCCTTACGATCTGAGAGGATCCTAATGGATCGTTCCCTACCTCACGTGCCATGATTGCTGTGGCAGCTAGGATTATGCCAAAACATTCGTCCTGGTAGACCGTGTTGTAGGCTCCCAGCGGTGCTGCGATGTTGATATTTAGGTCCTCGGAGGATACTCCTGAACCAGTAACTGTATCCGTCTTAGACCCATCTGTGAAGATCGTGAGCTCGTTGTGATTAACCGCTCCTTCGTGTAGATCCTCGTACAGTTGGATTTTGTATTTCTTGTCGAACACAAATTGTTTCGGTATTTGGTCGCCAATGGCTTGTGTGAGAGGAACTTCTTTAAAGAGTGTATTTAAGTTGCTAGTGTGCGGTGTGTTGGTGTCTTTCCAGAGCTTCAGAGCTCTTAGCCGGACCGCCGACATCGTTGCTTCTTGTTGTATAAACAGGTGCAATGGGGGCAGGTCCAGCAACACTTCGAGTGCCGCTGTAGGTGGAGTTTTCATGCAGCCCGTGGCCGCTAGGCATGCAAGTCTTTGTAGCTTTTGAAGCTTGTTGGCGGCCGTTATTAGGTTGGTCCGAGGCCACCACACTACTGCGCCATAGCTTATCATCGGACGTATTATTGTCTTATAGAGCCATAAGACAATTTTGGGGGATAGGCCCCAGCGTTTGCCTATGATCTTCTTGCACTGCCAGAAGACAATGCTTGCTTTGTTGAGCTTATTTTCCATGTGGCTGTTCCATGTCAATTTGCTGTCGAGAATGACACCCAGGTACTTGACCTCGGTAGACAGCTTAAGCTCTGTGTTAAATAACCTGGGCAGTCGGTAAGTGCCCAGCGCGCGTTTGTGTGTGAACATAACTAGTTCGGTCTTGGCCGGGTTTACAGATGATTCGTACTCATTACACCACCACTCTACTATGCGTAGCGCTTGTTGGGTTAGGACGTACACTGTACTGGTTACCTTACCTGAGGTGAGTATGGTTAGATCATCTGCATAACCTATTGTGTAGAAGTCTCTCGCGTTGAGTTTGTCTATGAGTTCATTGATGACTAAGTTCCACAATAGCGGGGAGAATACACCTACCTGCGGGCATCCTTTAGTTATCAAGGCTGTCTGAGTGTCACCGTGTAGGCGCACTACCCTTTTGCTGAGCATGTTTTGGATCCACTGTATGAGCATCTGCATCCACACCATGTCTGGCTAGGGCGTTGCTTATGCTGGAGAAGTTTGTCTTGTCGAAGGCTCCTTCTATGTCGATGAAGGTGCCCAGGCAGATGCTTTTTTGTTGTATAGCAGCTTCTATCTGGTTCACGACCTGATGTAAGGCCGATTCCGTCGATTTCCCTGAGCTGTATGCATGTTGGTTGGCATGTAGGGGTAAGTGCTTAAGAGCCCCACTTCTTAGTTCCCTCTCGCAAAGCCTTTCCAAGGCTTTAAGCATGAAGGAGGTCAGGTTTATTGGTCTGAAGGACTTTGCATTGGTATAGTCTGTTTTGCCTGGTTTTGGTATGAAGATTAGTTTGACTTCCCTCCATTTCTTCGGTACATATCTGAGGGCCAGGCTAGCCCTCATGATTGCCAGGAGTCTTTTAAGGACAGGTTCACCTCCCCATTGTAGTAACCCTGGGAAGATGCCGTCCAGTCCGGCTGCTTTGAAGGGATGGAAGCTATCGATGGCCCATCGGAGTTTTTCTTCTGTAACCACGTTGTTTGCGTGTCTCCATTCGTGTTCGGTCGCCACTGTTGGTGTATCGTGCCACGTTATTACCGGGGTGAGGACGCAGCCTGGGAAATGTGATTCGAGTAGGACGCGTCTTGTCTCCTCCTCCGATGTGGTGTATGTGTCATCCGGTTTACGGAGAGTACCTGGTGCAACTGTTGGTTGCTGAGCCAGTAGTTTCCTTACCAGGTTTGCTTGTTGGCAGGATTCAATGCTCCCACAGAATTTCCTCCATCCCATGGTGCGTCTGAATCTGAGGCATTTCCTGTAGTCTGATTTGGCCGTTTTATAAGCGTCCCAATCAGCGTCCGCGCTTGTGTTCATTGCCCTATTTAGAGCCTTTCTTACCTTCTAGCGCTTGCGTTCAAGCTCAGCGCCCCACCAGGGTTGTTTCCCCGGGGTTGAAGGCGGAGTGGTTTCCGGGCAAGCTGCATGGTAGCTGTCTAGCATCGACTGCGTCAGTGTGCATACCTGCTCGTCGATCTGTTCAGTGTCACCCAGTACCGTTGGCGTAGCGGTAAGGGTAAGTTTATCTCTAAGTAATAGGACATACTTTGATTTGTCCGTGTTGTGTGGTTTCCTGCGGGGCTGTGTGGGCTGTATATCGACTTTCATGGAGAAGCTGATCCATCTGTGGTCTGAGCATGATGCCTCCTTTGAGACGTGCCATCCCTTGATGCGTTCAGCCGCTCCTTCTGTTGCGAGAGTTAAGTGGATAATTGTCTGACTACGTTTTGTGACGAAGGTGGGCTCCGTACCTGTGTTTAATAGGGTAAGATTAGTGGTGAATAGGTATTCAACCAGTGACTTACCTCTGTTATTGTTGCAGTCCATGCCCCACATTTGGTGGTGGGCATTGGAGTCCGTTCCTATTACGACCTCCGTATTGGTTCTCTCGCACTGGTTAACCAGACGCGTGAGGTCGAACGGAGGCGGGTCTTCAGTCTCAGGCATGTAAACCGATGCGAAAACTTGTATCGCTGTGATGTCTCTGGAACAGAACTCCATTAAAGCTTGGGCTCTGATGTTTTTAGTTGTAAGTATATAGGTTCTTGGATGTGTGTGTCTACTGACGTAGAAGAGTAAATCTTACCTCCCAGGCTGGAGAGGCCTCTAATGAGGCCACCCCTTATCCAAGGTTCCTGGATGAGCACGATGGCTGAATGTTGGACCTCCATCCATTTGCGCAGTTGCGCAGTGGCCGTTTGGCTATGATGGAGGTTGATTTGCAGGCAGCTGACGTCACTAGGCAGAGGGTTCATCTGTGGGTGATGTCCCCTCCTCCCCGACCTTCAGCTGCGTTAGGCCCACCAGGATGTCGCCGGCCCCCACCCCATCGTCCCGCCGCACCGGACTCAGGAGCAGGCTCTCATCTTCCGAGTTACCCTCGGCTGACGGGCCAGCCCCAAAGCCAGATGCGGCCAGCTCTGACGGGCCGGGTTCCACGGAACACGCTGGCTGGGTGTCTGATGCTTGATGTGGTTGTGTGGAGTTGTCGCATTCCGGAGGATGGTCGACATACTTGCCTATTGAGTCCCGGAACCGGACGTAGACTGTTCCCAGCCCCAACGCGAGGCGGCGCTCGTTCTGCACCAGAACCGGGACTTGTTCCTCCGGGACGCCCACGACCAGGAAGCACCCACCTGACTGTCTTTCCGAGTGCAGCAGCGACCATTTGTCGACCGCCAACCAGGGGTTCTGGAACTCCAGAGCCCGACCCACGTCGCGCACGTCGTCCCAGACTCCCTGTTCGTTGGGAATGACAATGCCGCACCGCACTCTCTTCGGGGCCTCTTCCTGGCCCCTGACCTCCAGTTCGAAGCCCGGTGGTGGGACCAGGAGAGAGACCGCCTCCGTCAGCCAGGTACGCGTTGCCTCGTCGGCGCACCAGAGTTTGAGGACCCCGTCAGCGTACATGGGTTTCCCGGTGAACGCAGGAGCCGGGCGTTCGGGGGTTTTAGTCGACCAGGCGTCACTCAGGATCTTCCTTTGAATCTCCGTGAGTATCCGTCCACGAACTCCTTCGGCAAGTTCCCTGTGCGTTTGCATGTTACTGCAACGCCCAGGGACGCCTTGGAGGCCTGTGCGTAGGACTTACCTTGTGTCCTGGAGGAGTCGAGGCGGGGCCTCTTGTGCTCCCCTCGAGGCGAGCTGGTCTCTTTGAGAGCACGTTTGGCCTCACCTCTTTCCTTGTTTCCGGCAGTTTTACCTGCCGTGTTTCCCGGTGGTGCTGGGGCTGGATGCCGTCCAGGGTGGCCAGCCCGCCGCTTGGCGGCAGACGGCTTCCCCGTACTGCCTCCGGCCTTCGTGCACCCCCCACTGCCGAGCGCGGGCTGCGCGCTGGTCACATTACTGGGACCTGCGACAGCGGCCTGCTCCGCTGTTTTTGTAGAGGTAGCACCGGCGGCGGCAGCGGTTTGTGCAGCCTTACGCCTTATTGCCAGGCGCTGCCTTTTGTTTTTATTCGCCCTCTTCTTCTTCGCAGAGCTGGTAGCAGCAGGGCCACTCGGTTGTGTGGTGGGCGGGTGTCGAACGGGACCGGTGGTCTTGCCCTTACCCTTGCCCTTGTGGTGACTCACCACTTGCCAGCCCGCGAAGGAGGAGTCGTCTTCCCGCTATATCTCAAATGGGCTGACGATTGTAAGGACGGGACCAGTACTAGCGTTAGCCAGCGCTGAAGTCACGTCCTTGGGGGATGGTGTGACACCTGCAGCCGGGGCCACGGCGTCGACCATCTGTATGGTTGTGGTTGTGGCGGCGGGAACAGCTTTCGCCGTCCCCGTCGCGGTTGGGGTAATAAATGGGATTTCGGTATCCATGCAAGTTTACTAAGACTTCATCCCTTTGGCTTCCCAGCCTCCATGGAGCCCGCATTTGGGAACGTCATACCGGTCGTTAGGATTACCAGAGGGATATAGGAACGCGGGGCTGGTTTACAGCACGACTTCGGGCGCCCGCTCGGGTCAACGGCCTGAGCCGAGTTACCAACTCTAGCCGTCATCCTTCGCTTGCGCCCTCCGTATAGCCTTCACCTACCACATCAACAGCCGAAATAAATTCCAACTGCTGATGTCGACCCTACGTCCCTAGCCTGTGGCCCTCTGACGGGACACGGTGGCCATTTCCCCCGCTGCGGCTCACAGCGGGGGCTACCGTTTAGCGTGAAATCGGGACCAAAGAGGGCGTGTTGCCTCACGGTCACATTACCGCCAGCGCCGCTCGGCTCAACCCCCCAGGACGTCATCCCCGTGTACGGCGCTCGACTGCGCAGGTCCTAGCGCAGGTGGTCAACTTCTCTTACCCGTGACTTTTTACTTCGAGCCCGCGCCCACCCGACCACGCGGGGGCGTGGTGAAGAGATGTGTTCCTGGATGTGGATGTGTGCGCGCATGTGTGTACGTGTGTGTGTGTGCGTGTGTAAAGTGCCTGTTGTTTGTGTTTCGGCTGGAGGTTTTGGTTGCATCCATTTCTGAAGGAACTGGACCTAGAACGGGCGGCAATCTCGGGAAGGATAGTCCACCAGCCTTGCCTAAGGGGATCTTCGCGACCTGCGCTACCCCTGAGGCCATTCGCCACTCCCTGCACCGGACTCAGGTGTAGGGAGTAGAAGTCAGTGCAGCTCAGAGGTGTTAAGTATGAGTTGACCTGCACGGGCTTCCGCCCTAGCAGAGCAGCAGCTAGAGACTAACCTTAACGTGGATAGTGTTTTGAAAGGTTACAAAGACGATCTAACAGAAATCGAATCAGAGAAAGCAAAATAATTGCTGACACAATACGTCGACATTTTCTCAAAGGACGACGGTGACATCGGAAAGACAGGAGTAGTAAAACACACCATCAATACAGGGAATGAACAACCGATCCGTCAACGCCCGCGACGTGTGCCTTTTGCCAAGGAGAAGGAGGAAGAGGATATGATTGAAGATATGCGAAAAAACGGGGTTATTGAGCCATCGACTAGCCCGTGGTGCTCGCCGGTGGTATTGATAAAAAAAAGGACGGATTGACTAGATTCTGTATTGACTACCGAAGATTGAATGATGTAACCAAGAAAGACAGTTATCCTTTGCCTAGAATAGATGACACGTTAGACACGTTATGCGGAATAAAGAGGTTCTCAACAATAGACCTAAAAGCGGTTACTGCAAGTGGAAATGGTGTGGACCCAAAAGACAAGGAGAAGACGGCTTTTTCAATGGGCAGAGGGCTTTGGCATTTCAATGTTATGCCTTTCGGATTGTACAACGCACCAGCTACTTTCGAAAGGTTAACACGTCCTTGCCAGGCTTTTAGGGGAAGCTTGTCTGGTGTATCTCGATGACATAATTGTAATGGGCCGAGACTTCGGTGATCATCTCATGAAGTTCTAGCTTCGCGTTTTTTAGTGTACTCAATAGATTGAGAAATGAAAATCTAAAGCTCAGTCTTAAAAAATTTTTCAAGTTCATTTTTCAAGCGACAAGTTAACTACTCGGGTCATGTCGTCTCTGAAAGAGGCATCGAGAAGGACCCTGCCAAGATTTCGGTGGTTAAAGATTGGCCCATGCCTAAGGACAAAACGCAGGTGCACTCAGTTATGGGGCTTTGCTCTTATTACAGACGCTTTGTGAAGAATTTCTCGAGCATCGCAAAACCTTTACATGAGCTGACGGAGCAAAAACTACCATTTAATTGGGATGAAAAATGTCAAACTGCTTTCGAGGAGTTAAAGACGCGTTTATGCGAAGCGCCAATTCTTGCATATCCCGACGTCAATGGGGAATTCATTGTTGACACAGACGCAAGCAATGTGGGTATTGGTGGAACTCTTTCCCAGAGACAAGGAGATCAGGAGGCTCTTATTGTCTACTTTAGCAAATCGCTATCTAAACCTAAAAGAACTACTATACCTCACGAAAGGAGCTTCTAGCGGTAGTGAAAACTCTCCAGCATTTTAAAAAATTCTGGAACCGGACGGACCACGCAGCGCTTAAGTGGCTTTTACAGTTTAAAAATTGTGAGGGTCAGGTAGCTCGTTGGATTGAACAACTTCAAGAGTACGATTTCGAAGTTGAGCATCGTGGCGGAAAATCTCACGGTAATGCTGCTGCCTTATCAAGACGTCCCTGTGATAAGAGCTGCAAGCATTGCGTGCGACAAGAAGGAAAAGAAGAAGCTGCCGTCAAGGTAATTAGAACGGATACCATCGACGGGCGATGAAAGAAGGAGTTCATTATTAAATCGCAGGAAGAAGATAATGATTTGAAACCGATACTGGAGCGACTAAAGAATAACTCTCTTCGGCCAGAATGGAGTGAGGTGGCTGATACTAGTACCGTGACGAAAAGTTATTGGGCGCAATAGAACAGCCTAATAATACAAGATGGACTACTTTGTCGAAAATGGGAAAGTGCTTCTGGAATAGACAGTTATCTTCAAACAATCGTGCCAAAATCAATGATTCCTGAAGTTTTGTGTTTGTTTTGTGTTGTTGAGTGCGAAGAAACTTACTGAAGATTCGTCAACGTTTTTATCGGCTGCACTGTAGGGAAGACATTGAAGGCTGATGCAGGAAATGCATTAGATGTTCTTCAGTTAAAGGGCCGCAAACTCGGAGCCGCGGAGCACTAAAACTAAATGTGGGAGCTCCCACATTGTATAGTTACACTCTTGGGAACGGATTGCTGTGGATGTAGCTGGACCATTTCCTTTGACAGAAAGTGGTAATCGCTACGTTCTGGTGGTAATGGATTATTTCACGAGATGGCCAGAAGCTTTTGCAGTCCCCAATCAGGAAGCAATTACTGTTGCGACAAAATTAGTAAATGAAGTATTTTGCCGATTTGGTTTACCGTTAGAAATCCACAGCGACCAAGGGAGAAACTTTGAATCGCAACTCTTTCAAGAAATCTGCAAGATGATGGGGATCCACAAAACTAGGACAACTCCTTATCACCCTCAATCGGATGGGTTGGTGGAGAGATTTAACCAGACATTGGATCAGCATCTTGCTAAAGTGGTCGATTGCCATCAGAGAAACTGGAATGAATATATCCCACTATGTCTTCTGGCTTACAGTGCCGCTGTAAATGAAAGTACGGCAACAACGCCAGCACGAACAAATTTAGGAAGGGAGCTACGACTTCCAGTAGACCTTCTCGCTGGATGTCTGCTGTGTTACCGATTATGCATGTGAATTAAGAAAAAAGCTCGAAGAAGTTCATGAACACGTTTTTTTTTTATTGCTGCTAGTGGCAGACGAGCGAACGGCCCATCTGATGGTAAACGGTAACCGCTGCTCATGGACTTCGCTAATGTCAGGGTATACACAGCAAAGCCGCTGCCTACCGTGAAAGTAATGCTCTCTTTAAGCCTCGTTTGAAGAAGGACAAGTCATAGTGCTCGGGAAACACCGCAGCAGGTAGTTCATTCCAGAGCCTACACGTTCGTGGTAGAAAAGATCGCTGGAAGCGCACCGTACTAGATGAGAACGCTTCCAGGTAGTACGGGTGAACTCTACTGCGTCGGCGAGTGGTACGTTGGTAGAAGGGTGACCCTGGTACCAAATTAAACAATTCTTCGGAGCACTCCCCGTGAAAGAGTCGGTAAAATACGCAGAGAGAACCAAAGTCTCTCCGCTGCTCCAGCGACTCTAGTCTAGCCGTGAGATCGGGATCATCGACGATTCGAACAGCTCGTCTCTGTAGGGAGTCAAGTGGATCAAGCTGATATTTTGGCGCTCCGGCCCAGATATGTGAGCAGTACTCCACATGTGGCCGGACTTGCGCTTTATAAAGCATAAGCAGTTGGCTTGGTGTGAAGTACCGCTTAGCCCGGTTCAGCACTCCCAGCTTCTTGCTTGCCAATTTGACTTTATCCTCCAAATGACTCCCAAATTGGACTTTGTTCGATATTTCGACGCCGAGGATCCCAATATTCTCGGCAATATGCAGGGGTACTCCTTGAAACCGAGGCGCTATAACGAAAGGGTCCTTCTTCGCAGTAAACGCGCATACTTGTGTCTTAGTGGGGTTAAATTGAACAAGGTTCTTTTCACCCCATTTGGAGGCGCGCCCTAGAGAGTCCTCGACTTCAGACACAAGTTGCAATCGTCTTTCCTGTAACTGGCTCCGAGGGACATTCTGGTGGCTGGTGTACCGCACATCACCCGTACTGTCATCTGCATAGCAATGCATGTTCTCAATTGACAACAAGTCATTGATATGCAAGATGAACAGCGTTGGGGAGAGCACCGAGCCTTGTGGGACGCTAGCGTTGATCGACTTCATTTCGGAGCAGCTGCCGTGTGCGACGACTTTAATGCTCCGATCAGCCAGAAAGCTGGCAATCCATTTGCAGAGTCCCTCGGGGATTCCATAAGATGGTTACTTCGATAGAAGTGCCCTGTGCCAGACTCGGTCAAACGCCTTGGCAATGTCAAGGCTAACGGCTAGAGCTTCGCCCCCACTCTCCAAGGCTTCTGCCCAGCGGTGTGTAAAGTACACTAGAAGGTCGCCAGCCGAACGACCATGCCGGAAACCGTATTGGCGGTCGCTGATCAGCTGGCGATCCTCTAGGTACTGGAGGAGTTTGTCGTTGATGACTCGCTCCATTACCTTGGAGAGTAAGGACGTTACCGCTATTGGCCTGTATTTTGACGGGTCCGATCTGTCACCCTTTTTAGGAATAGGGTGAACATGGGCTATCTTCCACGAAGATGGAACCCTGTTAGCATTATAGGAAAGACGATATAAGCGCGTTAATACGGGGGTCAACTCAGGGGCGCAGTCTTCAGCACCACTGCTGGGATGCAGTCAGGCCCACTCGACTTGTGGATGTCCAGACGTTTGAGCTGCCGCCTGACCGCACGTTGTGTAATGCGAATTTCAGGCAGGGAGCTCCCACACCAGTGGATGGACGGTGGTGTGGCTCCCTTGTCATCCAAGGTCGAGTTCGAGGCAAATAGTTGGACCAAGACGTCAGCCTTGTCTTTTGCGCTATGGGCCAGACTGTCATCAAATTTACGCAGTGGCGGGAGACTAATTTGGCAGAAGTTGCCTTGCGTAGCTTTGGCGAGCGACCAGAAAGCACGACTCCCTGAGGGATATCTTCCAAGCCACTCACCAATTCTGGCAACGTGTTCTGCCTTGGCCTCAGCAATAGCCTTCTTGCTGGATCTAGAAGCGGCGTTGAATAAGCGTTTCTTCTCCTCGACCCAAGGACTTCGACTGTTCCTGGCCTCGTTCCAGGCCATATATGCTGACTGCTTTTGTTACGCAGCCTCCCTACAGGTTTTATTAAACCACGGGCGGCTGCGCCCACCAACAGGTATGTGGACGTTTGGGATGAATAATTCCATCCCCAGGAGTACCACTTCTGTGACACAGTCAGCACAAGAGTCGGGGTCATCAGAGGAGAAACAGTGCCGCTTCCATGGGAAGGACGCGAAGAATTCCCGCAGTCCATCCCAATCTGCTGACTTATATTGCCAGACTCTGCGGGAGCCAGTCGCATTGGAGCGATTTGGTTTCGCAACGGGGGCTGTGGTGCGGACAAGGCAGTGATCTCATCAGATCACTGCCTCTGCCACTGCCGGTCATCACCCGAGAGGTGCATCGACCACCACCCTGTAACCGCATGGGTGCGTAGTCAGCAGTAGATCCAACAAGGAGGGTACATGGCTCACAACGTCTGGGATACCGGTGGGCTGTTTCACCAGTTGTGAGAAGCCATAGGCCGACGCCATATTGTACAGGGCCCGACCCGGGAGGTCAGTGGTCCGGGACCCCAACCACTCCTTGTGGTGAGCGTTAAAATCACCAAGGACCACCACCTCCGCGGAAGGGAACTTTTCCAATATTTTATCAGTCCCCTCTTGGACGCTCTCAATTAATTGAGTTGGCCCCAACTCACTGGAATGAGACCTGTAAAGGCACGCGTAGATTCGGGATTGGCCCCCCTGATCTACTCGTAGCCACAAAATTGACAGGTCTCGATGCTCGAGGCCCCGAAGGCGGCGGTAGCAAATATCGCCCCGGATGAAAACGCACACCCCGGTTTTACGGTGGACAAGAGAGACACGTTAGAGAAGAGAATTTACAAGTGGGAGTAAGAATGAAAACTCGATATGGCAGACGCGCAATGTAAGAATCTCTGAATAGAGGGGGGTATGACAAGAGTCTCTTAGTGGCTGAGACTCGCATCCTTTAGACACGACAAACTAGCCGGTCGTCAAACACAATAATTAGCAAGGAGGTTTGAGACTATTTTATTATTTGGAAATTACAGTTTTTAGTTCGATGACGTATACACTCTGTCGAGTGTTCGCCAAATTCACCAGTCATTGGCAGCAAAGCCATGGCCGTGCGAATAACACATTCCGTTCACGTTCTGAGGGCGTGGGTTCAAATCCCAGTCATAACAGTTACGTGGATTTTGGTTTTTATGAAATTTGGAAAATGTTTATGAATATTTGGCAAATATTTAAAAAAGGATTATTTAAATATTTCGAGTAAAAATTAGAAAATTCTAGAAACTTCAGGAAGGAATGGAAAGGTTAAAAGAGACAGGAGATGGAAAAACAATTGAACTCAGTGAATAGGGACACCTTGCTGTCACGAGCCAAATATTTTCAAATATCTTTGGCAATGCTATAGGCATCCATCCAAATAAAATTATATTATTAATTAATTTATAAGGACAATTTATTAGAATCTGCAGTTAGGTGTCAGCAAGGTGACCCTCTCGGGCCAGTCATTTTTAGTTTAGCCATTCATCCCATTATAAAACAAATAAATTCGAAATTAAACATCTGGTACTTGGACGATGGGACTCTTCGAGGCGATGTAGCCGCGGTTCTACAAGATTTAGAATTTAAAAAAAATCAGTTTGGCAATATTGGTTTAGAACTAAATTCCAATAAATGTGAAATTTTCATAAATGATACATTAGAACACTTTTCGGTACTTTCAAAATTTAATTCTTTGACGCCCAATACAAAAGTAATCAATAAATCTACCTTTCGCCTTCTCGGGTCCCCCATTTTTGAAGAAGCTTTTGAAACTTTTGTAAATGAGAAAATTCAAAATTTCTGTGACTCTTCAGAACGGCTATGCAAAATCAATTTACATTCGGCTTACACAATTATTCGGCATTGCCTCTTCACTCCAAAATTCACACATTTTCTGCGGTCATCTCCCTTTTGGAAACATCTCTTATGGAAACCATAGATAATGTGATTCAAAACACTTTGAGCAAAATTCTAAATCTTAACCTGAAGCCACAACCACCAGTTCGTTTGGGCGGCCTCGGCGTTCGCAAAATTACTGATGTTAGTTTGCCAGCGTTTTTGGCCTCGGTCAATGGCACTGAGGAATTGACCAGGAAAATTCTAGAACCCACACTGGTTGATTCCGAGGTGCCGTGTAAGACTGATGCCATAAACGCTTGGAAAATGGCTTGCCCGAACTCTGAATTGCCCCGAAATCTTTTCTCTCAGAGACAATGGGACGGGCCCTTCTGCAGCAAGATTAGAGATAATCTATTAACTACTGCTTCTGGTGTTGCAGAGCGCGCCCGTTTGTTGGCTGTGGGAGAGTGGGAATCTGGGCTATGTCTTCAAGCGGTTCCATCGTCCAATATAGGTAGTTCCTATATTGGACGATACTACATTCCGCATCGCTTCGTGCCTTCGCTTGGGTGCTGTTTGTGTTTCTCCGCATCGTTGCAACTGTGGAGAAGCCGTCGATAGCCTTGGCCACCATGGCCTATCATGCAGTAGAAGTGCAGGGCGAATTTCCAGACACGCCCTTATTAATGACATAATCCGTCGTGCTCTTTCCACCGCCGGTGTACCAGCTCATCTTGAACCTAATGGCAGACCATTACGTCACGTACCAGAGTACGTGACGATGGGAAGAGACCAGACTGTATGTCATTATTACCTTGGAAGATGGGTAGGCCTCTGGTGTGGGACGCCACCTGCGTCGATACCCTTGCGCCATCACATCTTCTAAGCACAGCTGGTTTAGCTTGCGCTGCTGCTGCATCGGCGGAGACCCTCAAATGGCGCAAATATCAAAATCTAGTTGGGAATTACGTTTTTGAGCCGTTTGGGGTCGAAACCTGGGGCCATGGCGCCCGAGTGCTCGAAGCTCTATACAGAGAAATAGAAAAAAGGCTGATCGATGCTTCCCGTGACCAAAAGGCTGGCCTATTTTTCGCAGAGAGAATAAGCGTTGCCATCCAGCGTGGCAATGCTGCCAATCTTTTGGGCACGCTACCAGTAGACAGCGTTGCGGAGGAATTCTTGGACGCAGTATAGCACATACATTTTTATATATATTTTTTTGTTTTCATTCTTTTTCTTTTGTTCTTTTTTTTTCTTAATTGTAGATTAGTTCTAGGTTTAGCTCTTATTTTTAATATTTAATTATTACAATGTATATATATATATATATATATATATATATATACGTTTTGTACCTATTACACTATAAATAAATGTATGTTATTAAAAAAACAAAAAAATAATAATGAAATGACAATCGAAATTAGCGGATCTAGAACACTCCTAGGGGTATATAAGGCGGTGTAGACGCGCTGAGCGCAAGTTTAAGTTGAGAAGTGGTAAAGTGGAGAAGAAAAGGAAGAAGTAAAAGGAAGAAAGAAGTAGTAGTGAAATAAAGTGAAGTGAAAGTATAGTGCAGTGAAGTGCAGTGCAAAAGACGTTAGTGTTGGTGCTGTCCGCGTCGAAATCGAACGACGCGTCGTGTGTATGAAGTTGAATAAAGTGTCATCAGTGCTACTCGGTGTTTACTTCCAATCCCGTTACCCCGTCCGTAACAATACTATTTTGGAAGAAAGAAAGAAAATAGCGTTTATTCATAAACCAGACGAAGGACATGAAAAAAAATTGTTTCGCATATTTTCCTTAGTCGCCTCTGACCGACCGACTCAATGAAATGGAGTAAGTAGTGACAATTTGTATTTTTAATACGTCGACACAAGGATATAACTATGTTGTTAGTTTTATTTCCTTTAAATCATTTTTCAAAATTTTTGGGCCCCAAATAGTCTAAGGCGAAACCAATAGAGACCCTGGTACAACACGACGCGCTCAACACCGAACCACAGAATATTCTTTTATTCTATACTACAGTATATCCGATAGCAGTCGTTGCGTAAAAAAAGCTAATATTCTGGTTAGAATAGAAAGCGAACTCTAAGTTTTAACGCGTAATTTTTACATGGCATTTTAAAATAACGCTGAGAACATAATAAACGCTTTTCGAAATACCTTACTCATATAAAGAGAAGATATACTGTAATTTGACGTCATGGCAGTGTAATTATTTGCCATTAATTGCTTTAGGCCTACCGGATTTCAGCAGGACCTGCCTAATGGCAGCGAGGCGCGAGCCGCTGTTCACCAGAGTTCACTCCAATCTTTGTTACATTCAGCAAAATCTAAAGTTATAGGTATATCACATTAGTGTCGTGTATCGCGTTCTACAAAAATGTATAAAATATTATTGAAATCTTCAAAGTTATTTTTAATGCTAAAAGTTGCCAAAAATTGAGCGTAGGTAAACTTTATCTATAGTGCTACTTTAGGGTTCGAAGCATCTAGACTAGATACGTAATTTAACTTGTATTATATTGTAAAAGTAACTTCACCGAGACTTATGTGAATAAATGATTTTGACTTTGACACTTTGCAGAAGATCGTATCTATGTTCCCTTTGGTACTAATGCTGTAAATATTTTGGTGTTATTGCGGTAAATCTTTTGAATACCTACTCTATTTCGCTGGAACTCTGGAAATAATTTTCTCATATTCGTGAATATACTGTGATGTAATTCTGGGTAGCGATACCTATTTGTAAAATCGCCCCATGTAACAGACTTTAAAGTCAACAGTTACAAGTTATTAGAAAGTATTTTCATAAATTTTAGGTACGGTAGAGCCGATAATTTTGAACATGTGGCATAGGGTTCCCACCAAGAACTTAGGTTCCCAAGCCTACCTCACCTGCAAGTGGTGCACCTGCCGATCAAAGGACGAGGCTCTGGCAAACAAAATACCCCGATAAGCGCCAATAGGCTCGCCGCCTATTACGTGGGATCAAAACACTGGCGAAAAGTGGGCATTTAATATGCCTCTGCCTACCCCTTCGGGGAAACAGGCGTGAGTCTATGTATGTATGTTTGTAACCCACCAAATCAGTCTGAAACACTAAATTATTTCGTCCCGATGGATTTCCACATTATTTGTAAGTGGATTAAGTAAATAAGTGAACTACATCATCTATTCGCAACATAGCTACGTATTTCCATTTTGGCGGTTCATTGAGTGTTAAAACCTCTAAAGGGATTCGTTTTACGCAATTGGATCCCAGATTACGAGTCATTGCTGCGTCATCCTCATCAGTATTGCGTTTGAATGGTATTCGCAGCAATGAAAACGCTGAATTATCATACGTTTCTAGTTAATATTGATTGTAACTGGCTCCGTTAATGGATTTTTATAATCTCCGTGCTGCCAATTCAAATAATAGAGCACGCGAAAATGTTTTTCAGCTTATGAGTTTTAAAATGTGTGTTAACAATATTGTAGTCATACGCAATACACATATTCCAGAGTGGCGCTCGTAGCGGTATAGTTCGGCAAAGTTAAGCAACGCTTGCACAAGTCGCCACTTGGATGGATCACCGCGTGCGGCATTTACATCAGTGCGCTACCGTGCTTCGGCGAGCACGTAAAGCTGTCGGTCCCGGTTCTTGTCTCAGGACGGGAATCGTCAAGTCACGTTGAAGTCTGGTTGATTTGAAAATTCAGTCACCAGAGTTAGTGACACACTGACACAAAAAGAATGAACGATGTGTTGCTGAATTGACTTTTGCGGGAAGTAACTAGAAGCGCAGGTCAGTGCTATATATCTATAACTAGGTGACGAGATGACAGCCATAAGTTAGCGGGCAGGGACTGGGATTGGGGCGCTGAAAACTGAGATCGATGGCATGTCGTGGGAGAGACCTAATCACCAGTGTGCTGATGTAGGCCACTGATAGTTATGATTCGATATTAAGATGAACGAACTGTAGTCTTCAATATTACTTTTAATTGCTTTATAATCGTCAAATATTAAAGTTATAATTTTGTAATGTACCTAACGCAGGATTACCGTGTCATATAGTAAGATATAATTATGATAATAAAGTCACATGTGCAGAGCTGGCCACCGCTGACAGTGCCAGTTAGCGGGAGTTATCATCCAGTTTAAAAAAATAAGGTGATGATTACTCCAACTCACACCCATTTCATTCACACCTTGAAACCCTGATTTGAATTCGAAGTTAATATAAGCGAGGAGTAATAATGAAAGAAACGACACAATCAAATTGTTCAAGCACAAGTTACCAACCATAATCATTACGCTACCAATACTTATTAAGTTACTACTAAGTAACAAAATAACAAAAATAATTAAATATTTCATATTTATAGTTTAAACACCTGCCACAATCATTTCTGCACAACCCGAAGGTTGACTGGCAGAAAATGCTATTTAGCATTAAGTCCGCCTTTTGCATTGTAATTGCAGGAAGTGTTAATAAATAAATAAATAAATAATTAAATAAGCAGTTCTTTTACACATTTTCTTTGTTGTTTTAAACCAACTCCTTTCCGCTTCGCTTCAGGAAACAGTTAGTCTTTAAATTGAAATTATTAATATCGCTTCTTAAAATATATTAATAAAGCCTCGTTTGTAACGAGGCTTTCTTAAGTCATCAAAATATTATTATATAAATAATAGAAAATATCGATTGTAAGTTCACCATTGCTGATCAAGAATGAATTATAAAATCCGTTGATACATACCTACATTACAACGACAAAATTCATCGGTTGCATCTTTTCCAACTATTTTGTCAACTTGCTAACAATTTCTGTTAGTAATTCAAAACATTCCATCAACTCGACAATTCACAAAATATTTTATTGTTAAGCGATAAATAACAGTATATTTGAATAAAAAAATGGAAACGCAATCCCAACATAGACGTTTTACATTTGACCTGAATAACTGTGTCAAGTTGAATATAAAAAAAATTATGCGCCGTCAATGATGTTCTCGCGTGTTACGAATTAGGGAATGAATTACGTTCATGTGTTTTAATAATGCTGAAGTGACCTGCAGTATAGAGTGCACTGTTGTAGTTGCTATTACCAAACAGCGTAGGCATAAACGTTACGATTACTATTAGTCAGCGGCTGATTACTAGTTCTTTGGCAACTCAATTTTGCGACCAAATGCTTCATCTCGCACACCACGTACGATTGCACGTATGGCAAAGTGGTAGCAGCAGCCGCCTCGTCGCTTATCACTACGCAGAATGTACTAAGATCTTCACACGAGGCAACACTGTGTGATCCATACATTGTTCTATTGTGAGGAATATTTGTGAAATTTCACGCGATACAAGTTTAAATTTTAGTGCGCGAATGGATATTTATTATCCAACGCTAATTTGGTACCACCACAATAATGTATCAATACTCCGGCTTATACACTAATTCTCTGGTGAAACTAATCTGGCGTGTATGTTTTAGCTCTAAGCTAGATTGTACTGTCTCTGACAGATGCCACGTCCGAAATTTTGTAATTAACATCAATTGTTTTGCATTAACTGCCTTGGTGAGGCACTCCGCACAAAAGCATTCTAAAAGAAGGCTGTGAGTGTTATTATTTCTTTTTTACAAAAATGCCTTAGCAGCAACTAAATGTGGATGATATATGTGTACCTCTAAGAATGCTTTTTCAGGCTTTATGTTATCTTCTTACATTTAAGGAATAAAGTAGCATTTGATAGATGTATATTTTATTGAAATTTTAACAAATCTGTAGTAAGTAATAGTAAAGATCACACTGAGGTCATAAATGAGTCAAATATTTTCCTGTTAATCTTGGATGGATCGTGACCCACCAGTGGGTCGCGATCGCGCATTTCCCAAACTATGGATCGCGACCCACCAGTGGGTCGCGATCCATAGTTTGGGAAATGCTGCTATAGGCTACAATACATAACACCACGCTATGAGTCACAGGTGCCAAGTGATAGCTTTAACCAAAGCGGGTGGAGTCGCGGGCACAGCTAGTAGATAATATATTAAAATCTGAGTAGCACAATACATGATATTGTCCATACATTATAATCTAATAACAATCCAATATACATAAACAGGAGTAATAGCAATCTGAGATAGATGGGGTAATTAAATTACAATGTTGATCTGTCAGTTATTGATACAATTATAATTATCGTACAAATTTCAGTGTTGCCAGCTATTGCAAGTGATATTTGCGCAGATAGCAAAGACACGTTGCATTGTTTACAGACAGTAATTCAATAAATACTCACCGCGAATGGTACCGATAGCAGCCATGTTGTTTTGATCAATTTAGACATTTATCTAGAATGTTTATAATGATTTAGAGCTAATTATTTGCAGGACTGAGCAAAATACATGTTTTACTTTAATTTAAATACAAATTACAAAATACTTTCTTCGAAATACGAACGACATATTACCCAAGAGTCAGGTATTTATAAAAAAACAATTACTAATTACGCATTTGTATTTCAATTACATATTTTTATTCCAAGTAATTGAAATACTGCCCAACCCTAATTGGTTCGGCGTTACACCGAAACCGTAGGGTTCTAGGCGACTTGGAGAAGGAAATGGACTGTATAGAGAGGATAGCGGTTCTTCGCCGCCTAGGAGATGGATACGGGGAGAGGTGATTGTGAGTGGGTATAGGATATTTCAAGGATGGAAGGCACTTACCTTATACAACCTTCTTCGTTTCCGTAGGACAGTCTCCTGGTGTTTTCGAGATGCAGCTGCTTGTTTTCACTTCAATTCACCATTCGCGAGCGGGTTTTCCTTGGTGGAAGCGGTAATAAATCACATACAACGGTACGGCGCGGTACGGTATCGCGGACACGTTCTCAGCGAGCGGAATGTTCTCGACTGTCACTCGCGTCCACGATCGCGGCGACGAATCAGGCGCAAGGCAGTGCCTCTTCCAGGGAGTGGGATAGAGCGGGACGGAAATATGATATCGCTCGCACTAGAACGTGGAACGATTGATGTTGATGCGATTAGTTATGGATAGGAAGGTAGATGGCGCTACCATATCCCCCCGGCCCTAAAGGGTTGCCTTTAAAAAAAATAGAATTGAACTTAGCTATGTTGGGTGTACTACCGCATAACCCATCAATAGGCTAAGACAGCGATATGACAATAAAATTAATCTAAATTAACTTTAGCGAAAACTACAAACGCAATAATAGCGAAAACTACTAACTAAATACTTAAACCAAGAGGTAGGTCCAACTTCAGGCTAGATCTCACTGAGTTGGAAGCGGACGCGAGTTGATCAGTGCCTCGACTTGTGCTAGGACAGTTAAAGGCTCTTCGTAAGAGAGGATCTGTTGACCTATAACTTTGAAGAGATGCGTTTTAATTACTTTGACCATGCTTGCCCAACATCCACCGAAATGTGGTGATGCTGGTGGAATAAACTTCCAGTCAATATGATCTATGGAGAGTTCTTCCTGAAGACGAGTACGATAACCCGCGGCGTGATTGAAACAAGTAGCGGGAACAAGTTCAATCAATTTACTAACGCGGTTGGCGACAAAAGTCTGCCAGCGATGAGGTGAAGAATGAATCCAAGCGAGCACTACTTTGGAGTCGGAAAATGCGTATATTTATTAATAGAGTAGTGGGGCAAAACTGTGTCTTGAACCTTGTGGAGCAACTGAGACAGCAGAAGGGCCGCGCACAACTCCAGTCTCGCAACCGAAATGGTTTTAACAGGCGAGACCTTAGACTTGGCACAAACTAACTGCACCGAGTAGTTAGAACCAATGCGGACTTGCAGATATACGACTCCGCCGTAAGCACGCTCGCTGGCGTCAGCAAAACCTGTTAAGTTGATGGTACATCAATCTACCAACCCAAAATGACGTGGAGTAGTAATTTGATTGAGCGCGGTAAGCTCAATACAAAACTGGCCCCAAGCGGCGACAATATGTTCAGGGGGTGTTTCATCCCACTCACACTTTGATAGCCAAAGCTCCTTGATCAAGAGCTTGGCGTACAAAATTGTGGGAGCCACAAACCCATTATGTCCCATAGTCGAGCCACTGTGGACAGCATAGTGCGCTTGGCGCACTTATCATCTGGCGGTGAGACGTCAAACCGAAAACTATCGCAGGATTTGTCCCAGCGTAAACCGAGAACCTTATGCGGTACAGACTTCTCAAACTCAATGTCTGGAGAAGCTTTATGAGAATCTGGTATGCGTGCGAGAACCTCCTTAGAGTTGCTTGTCCATTTGACAAGATCAAACTGGCCTCGCTTGAAAAGCTGAATAAGCTCTTCACAAAGCGAAATTGCTAGCGGAGCGGGTATGACATTACAGGCAATGTCATCTATATACAAAGCGGATGTGTAATATAGTATAGTGTAGCGTAGCGTAGCTTAGCATAGCATAGCGTAGCAAAGCGTAGCATAGCATAGCATAGCATAGCGTAGCATAGCATGGCGTAGCATAGCATAGCATAGCATAGCATAGCATAGCATAGCATAGCATAGCATAGCTAATTAGTGCTTGATCTTACACACAGTTTTAGCACCCACCTTGATCTCTTGAAGAGCAGAACAACAACAAGACGTAATACAATGAGAAGTATGTAACGTAGGTACGGTACCCATAATCACATACCCAAGTACCGTCTCAATAGCGGGCGGTAAATCATATCGCTCACTACGTACTATTTTAGTTAGTAGCAAGTGCGGAAATATTGAAGCTCCGATCAAAAGATCAATGCCTGCCGGATTCGCAAACTCCGCGTCGGCTAGCGGCAATGAATCGAGATGAGTGAGTGATGCTACGTCTACATTAGACTGTATAGAGAGGATAGCGGTTCTTCGCCGCCTAGGAGATGGATACGGGGAGAGGTGATTGTGAGTGGGTATAGGATATTTCAAGGATGGAAGGCAAACCTTATACAACCTTCTTCGTTTCCGTAGGACAGTCTCCTGGTGTTTTCGAGATGCAGCTGCTTGTTTTCACTTCAATTCACCATTCGCGAGCGGGTTTTCCTTGGTGGAAGCGGTAATAAATCACATACAACGGTGCGGCGCGGTACGGTATCGCGGACACGTTCTCAGCGAGCGGAATGTTCTCGACTGTCACTCGCGTCCACGATCGCGGCGACGAATCAGGCGCAAGGCAGTGCCTCTTCCAGGGAGTGGGATAGAGCGGGACGGAAATATGATATCGCTCGCACTAGAACGTGGAACGATTGATGTTGATGCGATTAGTTATGGATAGGAAGGTAGATGGCGCTACCACTAATTATTTGTTACTAGAGCACGCCAGCAGCTACGCCTGCAATTTTTTTAAATTTACCCGTTTTTGCCGATCCCGTGGTAATTTCGGGAAATCCCTTCTTAGTGCACCCTTACGGTCCCCAAGGAACATACATACCAAATTTCAGCTTCCCGCGCCCAAAAGTTTCGGCTGTAGCGTGTCTGTCAGTCAGTCAGTAACGCAAGGATTTTATATATTAAGATAATACTTCGAGCTTACTGACACAATGTTGCTTTATGACTATTATTGCTTTATGACTATTATAACCAAACTACATTAGGAAGGTATGTGTCTATAATAGAAGACAGAAAAGAAATAGAACTTATCACCGATTTAGTCATTTTAAGACAGAAGTGAGTACGAGTATAGTTCAGGCATCGCAATCGATATCTGAAAGTGAGATAGATAGACAGAGACACCAAACGATTTAGAGTGCCTCTTTTACTTTATATATTTGCACGATTGGAAAATATATCATGATAAGACCTTTACAATAAAATTAACAAACAACCTCCTTACGACCTTAGCTTACTTCTGTCGATACGCAGACATTTCGTGTAAAAGAGTAGGTAATTCATGTTTTTCGTGTCGTTTTTTTACAACGGATACGCCATGTCCGCAGAAATAAGCGGCTACATTAACATGTTATATTACAAAATATAATACATACATACATACATAGACTCACGCCTGTTTCCCGGAGGGGTAGGCAGAGATTACGGAACGCCATTTGCAACGATCCTGACATACCTCACTTGCTTCACTCACTCCCATCAAGTTTCTCATGCATGCTCTTCTGTTAAGGGTACTTCTGACTTGTCCTTTTTTCAGGATGTCTCCAATCTGGTCAGAGAACGTTCTCCTAGGTCTTCCCATTTGTTGTCCCATTCACACTAGCCTGATATATCTTCTTTGTCAGTCTATCGTCATCCATCCTCTCCATGTGCCCAAACCATCTTAACATGCCTTTTTCAATGCTTGTCACTACATCTTCTTTTACCCCACACCACTCTCGTATCACACAATTCTTTACTCTGTCGGTCAAAGACACACCACACATACTTCTCAGTGCTCTCATTTCTACAGCATTTATTCTACTTTCAAATCTCTTCTGCCATACCCAACTTTCACTACCATACATAAGGGTAGGCACTAACACACCTCTATGTACAGCCAAACGTGCCTTTTTGGACACGTTTTGACTGTTCATAAACGCCTTCAGAGCTCCATTCACACAATTACCTGCATTAACTCTCCTTTCAATATCTGCTTCATTCTTACCATCTCTTGTAAACAACGTACCTAAGTAAACAAACTCTTTCAGTTGTTCCACTCGCTGTCCATCGATCAAAACATTACAAGCCGTAACGCTTTCCTCCTTTTCAAAAACCATAACTTTCGTTTTACTTACATTCACTTTCATTCCTTTCCTTTCTAACGCACGATGCATGATTGTTACCATCTCCTGCAACTCCTCCGTTGAAGATGCAAGTATAAGGTTATATGATCAGGTGATCATCAGCATAAAGGAGGTATTTGACGAGTAACCCATTCATCCTTAATCCGCAGTCACTATGTTTTAAATCTTGCAAACAACTGTCCATAAAGAGGTTAAACAGCCACGGCGACGCTACACATCCCTGTCTAACACCTTTATCGATGGTAAACCAGTCAGTGTATGCCCCGTTTATCCTCACACAAGCTCTAGAATCCTCATAAAGGGATTTCAGAGCTCGAATGAGGCTGCTGTCCACCCCATTCATTGACAGCACCGACCACATTTCATTCCTCACCACTTTATCGTAAGCCTTTTCCAAATCCACGAATGCGCAATAGACCTTTTGACCTTTGGCCAAAAATTTTCCGGCTATGCTTCGCAAGGAAAAAACCTGATCCGTGCATCCCATACCCTTTCGGAATCCCGCTTGTACATCCCATATTTTCTTGTCGGTTACTTCCATAACTCTTTCAATAAGTACCTTTGCATACAATTTGCCAACAATGCTGAGAAGGCTAATGCCTCTATAGTTTTTGCAGTCTTGTTGCGAGCCTTTTCCTTTATAAAGAGGCACAACTACAGCTGTGGTCCAGTCATTAGGTACTCGGCCGGTGTTCCAACACAAGTTATATAACCGCTGCAACTGACCAACTATGATGCCCTGTCCAGCCTTCAGCATTTCGACTGTAATCCTATCATATCCTGCAGCCTTACCTACTTTCATACTTCCCAGTGCCTTCACGATCTCATCCACGCCAATAACGCATTCATCATTGCTATCATTACAATTCACTTCAGCTATCGGTGTCTCTATCGCCGTTCTTTCGAATAAACTTTCAAAATACTCTTTCCATCTCTTCAGCACGCACAATTCACCATTTACTATACTTCCATTCTCGTCTCTGATGGATGTGTGTTCTGAGGATTGAGTTCTTTCTCGAACTGCACGAACGGATTTCCAGAAAAACTTGATGTTCCTCTGGAAATCGTCAGATAATCTGCTATCATGCTCATCTTTCTTTTCTTCTTTTTCCTTTTAACCATTTCTTTCACTATTCTTTTTGACCTAAGAAACTCCTTTTTTGCTTCATCTATGTCTACACTCGTTGCTTTTCCCATTCTTTCATTTGCTCTGGCAGCCAACCAATCTGACCAAGCTTTCTTCTTCTCTGACACTGCTGATTGTACATTCTTGTCCCACCATGTATTCTTAACCTTTCGTATTTTCCTTCTCTTGATCATACCACATACTTCAGACGCTACACATACTACCTCTTCTTTAAAGGCCTGCCATAATTCTTCCATATAATTTATGCCATCGAATCTCTCAAATCTTGCTATCAATCTTCGTTTATACTCATCTTTCACATCTTTCGCTTGTAGATTTTCTACTTTTATTCTTTCCAAGACCCTATTTTCATTACACTCTCGGTGTCGCCATCTTTTAAAGAGCCCACTTATCCGGCTCAACACCAAGAAGTGGTCTGTGTGGATGCCGATCCCTCGATATACTCTTGTATCCAACACATTCTTTCTCAATTGTTCATCTACTATCACAAAATCAATCATACTTCTTCTAACATTTTTCGCCTCTCGCGTATACATATGTATCCTTTTATGATCAAACATGGTGTTTGTCACACAAAGGCTCCACGCCAAACAAATCTCAAGCAGTGC